>MUAA02000032.1:0-1200000 GCA_014180765.2 Marchantia paleacea
TATCATAACTTTCTTTATAAAAATGATCTCTCAACGAAATTTGGACCCACATGTGGCTTAGCTCCTGATAAACAATGGTTCAAAGTTTCAAATCCTGATTAAATTCTTGCATGAATTGATAAGCTCTGTCCACTTTTTCCCGAGAGCTATCTTTGAAAACCCGTCAGGATCCTAGCAAATTCTAAACATCATTTCTTTTGATCTAGACATGATATGTCTGTTATTTCAAGTGCAAAACGTATCTCATCTTCTACTCTAAAATCAATAAAATTCTCGGAAAAACTTTGGAAAATAAAGTGTTCCTCCCAAATACGCACTATAGCACTCTCGCCTCATCCCAAACAACACTTAAGTAAACAAAATGTACAAAATAACTTCCAAGCTATCATATAACACTACCAGATACACAAATGGTATATTACTATGCATCATGATCTCGGTTCGCTCTTCCCCCACAGTCCTCTCCATATGAGTTCTCATCGTTGCGCTCTCATGGGCAAGAAACTGGATTCGAAACATCTCTGCTCCTTCTAGATTGAGGTCCCGGCAACGAAACCAAAAATGTGACCTCCTGGCTGACTCTCACTCAGGTTTACCTCCGATGGCTTTTTGGAAGCTCATCCTGAATCTAGAAGGACTTAGTCCCACCCTATGACCAAGACCCTATTGCTCACTCTTACACAAACTCTCAAAGTCCAAGCTCCATTATGCACATTATCACTCAAAAGGAAAGGGATACTTTGGTAATCAAAAGTCTTCATTGAATCAAGGCTCCACTCCGAACATGACGTCTCCAAGAACCAAGCTCCCCAAAACTAAGATCACCACACTATCTTCTCCCAAAACTAACTTCCATTGAAAAACTACTTGAGAGGTGCTTCTCAACCTCTCTATTTATACTACTTAGAATCTTACCCTAGTAACTACAAGTAATTACCACATAATTTTCTCTTACCAAGTTTAAACAAGGTAGAGATCACAAACCCCAATGAAAAGGGTACATGGCAACATGCAATTGGTCCACTTGGATCTTCTAGAAGCCCAACTACTCCCTAATTGACTTCTAGTGTACCAAATCAATCTCGCCCCTAGATTTAAGGGTCTTCACCAAGTCCAACCAATGAAAGACTCCAAGTTCCCGCACTAGCTACTATCCACCATAGCCACAATCTCAAAGGCTCAACTTCGAAAACTGGCCTCCAAGGAGCCCTAATTCAAACTCTACCCCTTGAGCCCTAGGACCCCTAACGGCAGTCCCAGTGCAAACTGCGCTAACTGCACAACCGGCTCTAACTGATGTATATGCTCCTGCATACGCGCACCTACCTAACTAGAGATGCCACTACATAAGTCGTGATAGATTGGACACTTGTAAAGATAAAAGATCCACCACTTACTATTTCCTACGACTATTTATAATGAATGTTCTAACTGCTTCTCTAACTGCCTCTACACAGATCGGTCTCTCCCTAAGTCTTCTACTACGATCTAAGCCGTTCGATCGCACCTCCATTTGCTTGCGTGAATGCGTCGATTCCTAACTGCATTTCTTGTACATCTGCCGCGATCTCCTGTTGATGAAGAGCCATGGCTTCCTTGAAATCTCGACCCAACGCCTTGTACATCTCCTTTCTCCGATCCTTCGAGTCACCGGGATTCTCCATCGCTACCACCAACTGTTCTAACCGCAGCGTCTCAACACGATCACATCGTTTGAATAGATGTTGCGCATATCTGTAAGCGAGGTTCTCTAACTTCGCAGATGCCTCCACATCCACCTGAATCAATCTTCGCTTCAGGTCTTGCACCGTCTCCCGAAGTTGAGCATTCTCCTTCTCCACAAAATGGATCTCCGCACCCCGAATACGACATATCTCCTCGTAAGTCTTCTTCGCATGCTGAACTTGCTTCTCCATCACAGTCTTCTCCTTGGACAGCTTGTCCACATTCTCCGTCAGCTCTCTCACTGTGATGGATTGGTCCTCCTTCCCCAACGCCAAACGGTTCATCACCTGAATCAACTCCATATACCCATCTACTTGAGGGTCCCATCCTGACATATACATAGGCCCCATCTTGTTTAACTCCAGCAATACTAGGACCACCACAGCTTCCAGTTTCTGAGATAATTGGAGTACTGAAGCCATAGGTTCTGCAATCTCCTTCGAGGCTTTCGGTCCTGGCTTCACCGCCATCATCTTCGGCCGAGAAGTCTTCGCAAGTCCTACTTCTTCCACCTTCTTCTTCCCCACATCTCTCCGAACTGTTAGAGTGGCTGGTGGACTATCCTCCACTACTCTCTTCCTCTTCCTCGAAGTTCCGATTACTTCAAGGTCTAAATCCGAATCAGGCTTGCTCTGCACAGCCGGCCTGACTTCTCTTGTTCTCTTCGGCTCAAGATGAGCACTCATCCCTAGACTCCTCCTCGACCCGCTATTGGCACTCTCGAGGTCTGCATCCAAATCCGACAGCCCACTCTCCAACCGATACAACTGTCTCTCCTTAGACGTCAACCACTCTAGCTTCGCGTACAGATGTACTAAAAAAGACAAGAGATAGACTACACTCTTATCGTTTTCTCTTAGCTTCGTCGCCATTGCATGTACATTCCTCGCAAAGATCTCTCCCAAGTTCACTCGGATAGTCCCTCCGATGAACCCTTCCACAATCCTCACCTTGTGCATGCTCACATAGGATGTTCTCTGTGATGAGAAAAGTTGATTCAAGGTGAGAGCCACCTTCCTCTTGAAGACATCTTTGATCAAATCGAGCTTATAGCCATTCGTCCCCTTCCTCTCCCTAGGGTTAAACCACTTCCGCTCGTCGAAGTTAAATGCTGTTTGCATAGCCGATCCCTCCCAATCGACGCCACCTTTTTCCTCTTCGTGGTTGCGTCCTAGAGCCTTCGCCCATAACTTCGCATCCCACTTCTCAAGCTAAGCTTGGCTTCCAATTGCCGTCAGCGCTTTTCCTCTCCGGACATCATCGCACAGCTCCGGGCACACGTAGTCCCATCGCCATGACAGAAACGCTCCACCAAAATTCTTCAACCTTAGCAACTCTGCTGGAGTCCAATCTGCCATCAGAATAAGCGGTCGAATTCTCCCCATCGTCGCACTTATTCTAGCTGGAACTCCTCCGATTTGACGCTTTGACATTGCAGCTAGCTTCTCCTGCTCTGGCTGCTCGGCAAGTTCTTGACATCGACTTTCTCTCGACAATTCTTCAATCCGCCGCCCAAACGCGCGCTTAAATTTCCTCGTTGTTCACTCGTGTGAACTCCCTAATGGTATTCTTGTCTAACAAACATATATTTGGACGAATACCTTCATGAGAACCCAAATATAACTCTTTATTCACAAAAACCAAAAAAAATCCTACTTATCCTAAGAACTACGCTCATACATGGAGGTTTTATTGCGAGCATATGACGGAGTGGAGAGGCCCTCACATCTCAAAGTGGTCTATGCTGACAGGTCACCCATGGCAGTGGTGAACCTTGTGGGTCAGCCAAGAGCAGCATTACCCACGTTGTTGAGTTACCCGGCTTCCCATGCTTACACAGAGAGGGAGGACCTAGACTTGTATGGGATTCTAAACTACGGTTGGTGAAACCCAACGCTGAACAGAGAGGGCGAGCTATGGGATTTTGTACCGGTACTACAATAGTACCTACATTGTCAGAGGCATCATGACTTCAGGTGTTGGGTTAGGCTATGGACCTAAATTGTTTGACATGGATTGTGAGCATTGGATTGGCTGACCTGTAAGACCCAGGGTTGTACATATAGGATAAAATGAAAGTATATCTAAATTGTGCCTAAGTTTATCTTAGTCATGACTATGTTTAGCTAGTTATGGTTAAGTTGGAGGAAAATATAGAGTAACTTTTGGTGTGGTAGATGAGAACTACTATTTTGTTGTTTAGTATGAGTCAAGGAATAGATTCCATCACATGGGTATCTTGACTTCCCTTGACTTGGACTAGTTTTCATTGGTTGGACTTGGTGAAGACCCTTAAATCTAGGCTTAGATTGACTTGGTACACTAGAAGTCAATTAGGGAGTAGTTGGGCTTCTAGAAGATCCAAGTGGACCAATTGCATGTTGCCATGTACCCTTTTCATTGGGGTTTGTGATCTCTACCTCGTTTAAACTTGGTAAGAGGAAGTTACATGGTGATTACTTGTAGTTCTTAGGGTAAGATTCTAAGTAGTATAAATAGAGAGGTTGAGAAGCACCTCTCAAGTAGTTTTTCAATGGAAGTTAGTTTAGGGAGGAGATAGTGTGGTGATCTTAGTTTTAGGGAGCTTGGTTCTTGGAGATGTCATGTTCGAGTGGAACCTTGATTCAATGAAGACTTTGATTACCAAAGTATCCCTTTCCTTTTGAGTGATATCTTACTCTTGGTGATAATGTGCATAATAGAGCTTGGACTTTGAGAGTTTGTGTAAGAGTGAGCAATAGGATCATGGGCAAAGGGTGGGACTAAGTCCTTCTAGATTCATGATGAGCTTCCAAAAAGCCATCGGAGGTAAACCCGAGTGAGAGTCAGCCCGGAGGTCCACCGGACTGCAGACGCATGTGATCCACATGTATGACTGCAAGACCATTGGTAAGCTCTTTGCCTACCAAGACGGTGGAGGCAAAAGCTGGGGGCGAGAAGTGCCCAAGATCTCATCCTTGGTCTTATGGGGATGTTAGAGAAGGAGAGGTAGGGTCTTCTTCGAGTATCGTTGGAGTTTTTTGTGTAGAGCAGGCGGTGGTTACCACTTTTGACCTTTGTGATACAACACAAGAGGTTACAGCTACAACAGCAAGGGTTGTTCACACTCAAATAGTGGAGCCTTGTATGAGAGAGCAGAAAAAGCTTTCTGCTCAAGAGGTTGTCATTTAGCAACCATATACTATGTCTTCTATCTCTTGTGTTGATGGAGAGGAGATTTGGGATATTGAGAATGATCCTAAACTGACAGGGGAAGAAAGACGTAGGATGTGGAGGTTTCTGAGGAGTTTCAGAAACTGTTTTGCCTTCAGTATGAAGAATTTAGGCTGTTTGAAGGGACCTGATATACATATTGACTTGACAACAGATGCATCAGTCTTCCGTCGTCCCTATCGATACAATGATATGGAGAGAGATCTGATCCAAAGTAGGTGTCAAGACCTTCTTGAGGCTGAATTAGTGGAGATATCATATGAAGAATATGCCTGTTGTGGTGATGTCAATCAAGAAGGATATACATGGCAATTATATAGATAGACGCATGTGTGGTGACTACCGATCTATCAATCGACAGACAAAATCTGATCGATATGCTATGCCTACACCTTAGGAGATCTTTGATGCAGTTGGGCATGCAAAGGTTTTTAGTGTATTGGATTTACGAGCGGGATATCATCAGTTGCGGATTCGAGATGAGGATAAGGCCAAGACATGATGTTTTGGGCAATTGATTCGCATGGCAAGGATGTGTTGTATCAGTGGAGGTTCTTACCATTTGGGTTGAAGAATGCACATGCTGAGTTCCAAAGAGTGATGGATAGGATCCTAGCCGGACTTGATTATGCCCAAGCCTACAGTGAGGGAGCATGAGATACATTTGCAGGAGGTATTTGAGCGACTGATTGCTCATGGCCTCAAGTTGCATCCTGGAAAGTGCAAGTTCTTTCAAGAGCAGGTGGAGTACTTGGGTCATACCATATACCCATGAGGATTAGGAGTTCAGCAAACCAAGGTGGAGGTAATCTTGCGTGTTCCACAACCCTTAGATGTGAGTAGGGTGCGAGCTTTCCTTGGACTTGTAAACTTCTATCGTCGATATGTGCGAGGATTTAGCACTATTGCTAAAGCCTTGACAAAGCTAGATCAAGAGTGGAGTTGGGGAGATGAACAGGATAGAGCTTTTGTTGAGCTCAAGGGAAGGTTGACATCTGCCCCTATTTTGAGGAGACTTGTGAGAGGTCGTCCGTTTCAAGTACATACTGATTGGAGTATGTTGGCTTTGGAAGCAGTGCTTATCCAACATGATGATGAGGGGAAGGAGTTTGTAGTGGCTTATGCAAGTCGTTCCAACAATGTAGCGGAGTCGAAGTATTCTCCCCATTGATGCATTTTGCATTGTCAATACTCTCATTGTTCTTCACTTCGACATTGAGTTAGCTCCACTCCGGTGCCTTTCTGGTTTCGTGAGTTCTTGGCACACCCCCTCATTCTCGTTCTCGACGTTTATTCAATCCGCCGACCTATTGCCCAACCTTATTTCTATCGTTTGGCTCATGTGAACTCTCTAGCTATATTCATACATACCTAACTTCCCTATATTCAGACCAATACAGTTCCAAGCTCCAAAATTTAACCCTTTATTTCATTAAAACCAAAAAAATCCTACTTATCCTAAAAACTATGCTCCTACACATACCATGTAACGGTTAAATCTACTTGAATGCTAATTATATCGAGGATATCTCCACCGCCCACTTGGCATCGCATTGAAAGGAGGTGTCAAACATGACATATGTCATCCTCTCGAACAAGAATCACAAATCAACATACTGGCTACTCCATCAGTTGATCCACATAACATACATCTCAAGCCTGCACGCACAACTTTTAGGATTGGATCCATACTACCATCAATGTTTGGAAGGTGACATGACATACAATTGTGCACATTATCCTTCCAAATCACACCATCATGATCCTCTAATACCAAAACTCCTGAAGGTAGAACCCCACATACTCGTAGAAATGTGATATTAGCTGTAATATCTAATATGGTCGGTGCACTCTGCTTCAAATAAACGTAATCATCAACATGAAATCTATAAATTGAAGGTCAATATCCATCTCCTCGAGTGGTAGTATAACGCAAAGTATCTCTATGTTGTGCAACAGATGGTTCTCAAATGCCATGGGCATTAACCTACAAAAGAGTTCTGCCCTATGAGAACATACCTTAACTCAAACATTAGGGTTATCCAAATCCAAGACTTCAATTGACTGTGGATTAATAGCTCCAGGTAAGTTTGGATCTCTACCATATAATAAAAAGTACTTTGAGAATAACACTAGAGATGCTTCCCGGCTTAATTGATAACCCATGGCCAACCATTAGCTGGATAACCCAATCTCACAGATGATCTTTCTTCAAGCCAAACTTTCTTAGTCCTCTCTTCACCATCTGAATAACTCTCTCTTCTAGACCATCAACCTCATGATGATCTCTTGAGATGGTACGATGATCGATCAACACTGAATCACACAAAGTCTTAAACTCGTCCAAAAACTCAATACCCTGATCAGTCAAAACTTACGTTGGTGCACCAAATCAGCTAAGCACCTTTGCAAAGAAAGCATAAGTTGTTCCCTCACTTGACTTGTTAGGCAATGCCATCAACTCAATCTACTTGGAGAAATGCTCCACCATGACCAACATATATCGATGATGTTGTATAGTCAATGGCAGTCTTGCAAAATCCAAGTTCCAAGAATAACAAACTCCCATAATCAGTAGAAGATGTAATTGTGGTATAAGGGCATATAATGCTTGAACACAATCACATACCATACATATGGCCACAAACTGTTGTACCTCTATTTTCATACCTCTCCATCAATAATGACTTTGAAGTAAGCTATATGTCCGCTTCACTCCAAAATGACCTAACTCCTCATTAGCATGTCTCACCAACTGTGCGCTCTGAGGTGGAAGTGGCACAACACGAACGCTGTCATCTACCCATACTCAAAGAAGTTGTCTACCTTCTCATTTGAATCTTCGAGCTCTCTGTAAAACTCGATCTCGATTCTTGGCACTCAAAGTACCCTTTAAAGCATATGTACGAAGATACTCCAACATCACCATGTCGTCATGGATGTCTCAGCTTACCATCAAACCATCCTCTGTCTTAGCATCTAAGGATAACATATCCGATCTCTGACCCAAGATAAATATCACATAGCTCTCAAGCACCAACATACTCAAAAAGGCAAATGCATGCCAACCTAGCACTGTGATCTCCGGGCTGACTCTCACTCAGGTTTACCTCCGATGGCTTTTTGGAAGCTCATCATGAATCTAGAAGAACTTGTTTTCACCCTATGACGATGACCCTAATGCACATTCTTACACAAACTCTCAAATTCTAAACTCCATGATGCAAATTCTCACAAAGAGTAAGATATCACTCATAAGGAAGGGATACTTTGATGATCAAAAGTCTTCATTGAATCAAGGCTCCAACCTTCATATGACTTCTCAAAACCAAACTTCCCAAAACAAGGTCTCTCCGAACTAAGATCACAAAACTAATTTCTCTCCAAACTAACTTGAGAGGTGCTTCTCAACCTCTCTATTTATACTACTTAGAATCATACCCTAGTAACTATAAGTAACCACCATGTAACCTTTTTTTACCAAGTTTAATCAAGATAGAGATCACAAATCCCAATGAAAAGGGTACATGGCGACATGCAATTGATCCACTTGGATCTTCTAGAAGTCCAACTACCTTCCAATTGACTTTAGTGTACCAAGTCAATCTCGCTCCTAGATTTAAGTGTCTTTACCAAGTCCAACCAATGAAAACTAGTCCATGTCAAGGAAAGTCAAGATACTCATGTGATGGAATCCGTTCCTTGATTCATACTAAACAACAAAATAGTTGTTCTCATCTACCATACCATGAACTACTCTATATTTTTCTACAACATAACCATAACTAGCTAAACATAGTCATGACTAAGATAGACTTAGTCACAATTTAGATATACTCATATTTCATCCTATATGTACAACCATGGATCATATATAATAGACTCATTTGGCCCTGACATGATTGCCAACCTGGCCGATAAGAGGTTGTCTCCTTCCAATAATCAATGCTAAACCTTATCAGGTATAACACTACCGCATTCATCAATACATCATACGACTCTGCAAGTGTAACTATAACACATGCTCGCATTGTAGAGCTATATGTGACATGATCTCGTTGCACTTGCACAGTCAACTCCATCCGGATGATGTATGGTATCGGGGCATCACTAGAACCTCCAAGAGATGTTTGAATCAACATGTCTCCACATCAGTCTTTTGCAAACCAAGATCAAGGAATGCATCTTTATCCAACATAAGGGATTGTGCACCAGAATCCAACAACATCCATTAAGGTCGATAGACCTTTCTTGAAGGTCCGACCAAACAGAAGACACAACTCCTGTTATCCAACATGACTGCGCTTTGTGACACCTTGGTACGTTTGTATGATGGCCTTGCTGGTAACTCCATCATTCAAGTAGCAACAACTTGCAAAATTTCACTGATAGTTGTCCTCATCCCAAGATCGACACTACTAGTGCTTTCACTATTAGAAGTAATTAGCACATCCTTTTTTCTTTCGCAAACTATGGCAGTCAATCATAGTACATGGGATGATGACACTCCCAACGTCAATAAATCCTTGGCTGAGAAAACTTGAGAATGAACAAGAGTCTTTGTCGCCCCCAACATTGTGTTGGATGCTACCTTAGACGATGTTGATGGCTGAAATCTACTTGCTCCATCTCCAAATACATCAATATTGGTTTGTAGCCTCATCTCTCCAGTAGGTTGTTTAGAAGCCATGGATAAGGTATTCAATGCCTCAGACAATGTGAATGACTGAGGAAGCCTAACTTGACAGTTAGCCTCCCCTCTTTGTGGATCCAACTCCACATACGCTCCTCTAGATTTAGTAGTATGTGATGCATTATGAGTCACAACAATTGTACATGGTTGTGTCACTGCGCACATGTATTCTATAACATCTCCATCATATGATATAGAGACATCTACTCCTGAATCTAATCTTTGTTGGACTATAGCCATACTTGCTATCTTCTGCTCCAACTGCTCTAGTCGAGATGCCATATTCACCTCATGACTAGCCTCATGGGTTAACGTTTGACTAGGGGCTAGTCCTCTACTGCCACCCCTACCACCAACCCTGCCACCTTGAACTCCTTGTCCTCTTCCAAGGATTACCATGACAACTATCGTTGATTATAATTTTGGATGGAGATCAAAACATCGGTCCATCATGTGACCATGTCTATGACAATGCTCACATGATTTTGATCCAACAAGATCCATCCTTGGATCTCAAAGGCAATGCTTCTTATGATGAGGTCCACCACATATCCAACACATCATTCCAACCACTGATTGTTGACCTGAAAAGGATGGCAATGGTCTTAGTACAACACCTTCATCACTCTTGATCCAACTTTGTCAACTTTGATAAAAGTGCTAAATCCTTGCACAAATCAACGATAAAAGTTTGCAAGGCCAACAAATGCTTGCATCCTACTCATATATGAGGGTTACAAAATATGCAAGATTCCATCCACCTTGGTTTGTTAAACTCCCAACCCTCTTGGTTATATGGTAGACTCAAGTACTCCAAGTGCTACTAAAAGAATTTTTACTTTCCAAGATGCAACTTGAGGTCATGAATTATCAAACACTCAAATACCTCATACAAATATTTTTCATTCTTATTTTTTATCATTTTAGCATTATATATCATAATATCATCAATGTAGGCTTATACACAATCAATTTTGGCTAGGATCCTATTTATCACTCTTTGAAACTCAACATATGCATTTTTCAACCCAAAAAATAAGAATCTTTAATGTTACAACACATCCTTGCCATGCAAATTAATTGTCTAAAAGGTCATCTTGGCCTTATCCTCATCTCAAATCCATAATTGATGATATCCTACTCGTAAATCCAATGTACTGAAAACCTTTACATGTCCAACCGTACCAAAAAGATCTCCTTAGGTGTAGGCATAACATATTGATCAAATTTTATATATTGATTGATAGATCAGTTTTCATCACACATGCCTTTATATATTTAATTATCATGTATATACTTTTTGACTTAAATCAAAATATTAAAGACATATTCTCTATATGATATATCCACTAATCCAGCCTCAAGGTCTTGACATTTTTTGATCAAATCTCTTATCATATCGTTGTATCGATAAGGGTTGGAATACTAGTGCATTAGTTGTCAAGTCAATCCATATATTAGGTTCCTTCAAATATTCTAAATCCTTCATATTGAAGGCATAATAGTTTCTAGAACTCCTTAGAAACCTCCACACTTTATGTATTTCTCCTCCTATCACTTTGGGATCAATCTTAATGTCCCATATCTCCTCTCCATCAACACAAGAGGAAAAAGACATAGTATCTGGTTGCCAAATGACAATCTCTTAACCAAAAAGCTTATTTTTCTCTCTCATACCAGGCTCCATTAGCTTGATGTGAATAACTCTATGTGTACTAGTTGTAACCTCTTGAGTTGTATCATAAAGCTCTGTATTGGTAACCATTGCTTGCTTCACGCAAAAAACTCCAATCATATTAGAAAAATACTTCATCACTACTTCTCTAACATCCCCATAAGATCAAGGATGAGATCTTGGACAATTCTCACCCTCAATATTTGCTTCCATCGTCTTGATAGGTAAAAAATTAAACAATGGTCTTGGAGTCACACATGTGCATTGCATACGTCTCTTCTCAGCCAATCCAATACTCACAATCCATTTCAAACATTTTAGTCTGACCCAACATCCAATGACATGATATGTCATAACTTATGTAGCAGCATCTCTAATTAGGTAGGTGCATGTATGCAAGAGCAGATACATCAGTTAGAGCCGATTGAAGAGTCAGTGCCATTCGCACTAGAACTGCAATTAGGGCTGACAGAATCATTAGGAGACATATGGCTCAAGGGATAGAGTTTAAATCAGGGCTCCTTAGAGTAGTTTTTGAAGTTGAGCCTTTGAGAGTGTGGCTATGGTGGAGAGTAGCTAATGCGAGAACCTAGAGTCTTTGAAACACAAAATGGATTTGGCTCGATTGTAATTTCTCTTTTATGCTATGATTATGAGTAGAGTGTTTTTGTGGATTTTTTGAGGGTAGAAAAGATTATTTCAAAAACTCAAATTGGATTTTGTGGTGAGAATTGTGAGTTCTTGGAGTGCTGAAGGTATGTTGGCGAGTTAAGATCAATGGTAGCTTTGATCTGTTTGTTGTAAAGTGTGCATATATTTGATGGAGTGGAGGCCTTGATGGTGATCTAGAAGTAGAGTCGATTTGAAGTTTGATATGATCGATTTCAAATTTCTGTATTTTCTGTTTTAGTGTATAAATCCGAATTGAGAATTTTTGAGGACGGAAGTGCTGCTAAAAATTGACAAAGTGAGTCGATGTTCATAGTTATCTTGGGGTTATAAATCAAGATTGGCCAAGAATGATTTCAAACAGAAGTGCTTTACATCTAAGATTTGGTGTTTCAAAATTTTTGGATCGATATTAGGAGCGGTAGGCTATTAGATTATCATGAAGTGTCCATTTTATCTGAAATTTGGTGGCATGATAGAAGATATAAAGTATCTTTTGTAGGGATAAAGATGTTTGGCACAAGGCTGGCAGTGTCAAAATTGCAAAATTTTGATATTTAGGGATTTGATTTAGAATTGAAGATTTTCAAAGTCGAACAGGAGTTTCAAACTGTATTCGTTTGTGAAAAAATAATTGAATTAGGAAGAGAATTGAAGCCAACACTCTACTCACGGATTATCAACGATGGATTATCGATATGGAGATTAGAAGGTATCGAAAACTGAATTTTAGTGTTTTTAAATGCCCTTATGAGTCTATGTCAATCCGGGGTGGATTGGTTTAGCACATTTTAAATGTTACTTGTTTGAATTCTCATCACTCATCATCAATATTAAAGTGGTTGATGAAAACACACAAGATTGCAAGAAAGTTTGCACGATGAGCTCTTATCTTACAAGTCTATGATTACATGATGTACATAGAGATGGAGTGGTGAATGCTGATGCAGATGGATTAAGTCAAAATCCATGTATCAGTCAAGATGATGAAAGCATGGCTTGATGGCATGATGATACAAATGAGGAGATGGTGTTTGGTTGATATGCATATGCTTTGTTGAGTATGTTGGCTCTTGAGAGCTATGTGATATCTCTCTTGGATCATAGAGTGGATATGTTATCGTAGACACTGAGAATACAGTTTGATATTAAGCCGAGACGTCTTCATGACATGATAGTGTTGGAGTATCTTTATACAAGTATTTTGGTGGATATTTTGAATGCCAAGTAGCGGGATTGAATTTCAAAAAAAGCTCAACATTTCAAATGAAAAGGTTAACATCTTTTTTGTATATGGGGAGACGATAACGTTTATTTTGTGCCACTTCCATCTTACAGGGCGTAGTTGATCACACATGCTCATGAGGATTTAGATCATTTTGAAGTGAAGTGGATATATAGCGTACTTCAAAGTTACTATTGGTGGAAAGGTATGCAAATTGAGGTGCATAAATTTGTGGGCAAATGTATGATATGTGATCGTGTTCAAACATTATTCAATGTCTCTACACCACGGTTACATCCCCTATTAATTATAGAACTTGGTTATCATTTAAGCTTGGATTTTGATAAAGCTTTATCATTGATTATACAACAACATCGATATGTGGTAGTCATGGTGGAACATTTTTCCAAGTGGATTGAGTTGGTTGCATTGCTTGACA
The DNA here is from genome assembly GCA_014180765.2 of Marchantia paleacea. Lineage (NCBI taxonomy): Eukaryota > Viridiplantae > Streptophyta > Marchantiopsida > Marchantiales > Marchantiaceae > Marchantia > Marchantia paleacea. The sequence goes on from MUAA02000032.1 coordinate 13,640, forward strand.
AGTCAAGTGAGGGAACAACTTATGTGTTTTTAGCTTCCATGTTTAGTAAATCTAGTGCACTAGCGGAGATTTTGATTGATTATGATATTCAGTTTTTGGACAAATTTCAGACTTTTGATGATCAAGCATTGATTGATCATTGTAACACCTCAAAATATCATCTTGAAGTTGATGATTTGGTACAGAAAGCTATTCAAATGGTGAAGAGAGGACTAAGTAAGTTCAACTTGGAGAAAGGTTATTTAGCAGATTGGAACATTCAGCTATTGTGGTTGGTCATGGACTATCAATTTAGTTGGCAAACATCTAGATGACCTGTAAGACCCAGGGTTGTACATATAGGATAAAATGAAAGTATATCTAAATTGTGCCTAAGTTTATCTTAGTCATGACTATGTTTAGCTAGTTATGGTTAAGTTGGAGGAAAATATAGAGTAACTTTTGGTGTGGTAGATGAGAACTACTATTTTGTTGTTTAGTATGAGTCAAGGAATAGATTCCATCACATGGGTATCTTGACTTCCCTTGACTTGGACTAGTTTTCATTGGTTGGACTTGGTGAAGACCCTTAAATCTAGGGGCGAGATTGACTTGGTACACTAGAAGTCAATTAGGGAGTAGTTGGGCTTCTAGAAGATCCAAGTGGACCAATTGCATGTTGCCATGTACCCTTTTCATTGGGGTTTGTGATCTCTACCTCGTTTAAACTTGGTAAGAGGAAGTTACATGGTGATTACTTGTAGTTACTAGGGTAAGATTCAAATAGTATAAATAGAGAGGTTGAGAAGCACCTCTCAAGTAGTTTTTCAATGGAAGTTAGTTTTGGGAGAAGATAGTGTGGTGATCTTAGTTTTGGGGAGCTTGGTTCTTGGAGATGTCATGTTCGGAGTGGAACCTTGATTCAATGAAGACTTTGATTACCAAAGTATCCCTTTCCTTTTGAGTGATATCTTACTCTTGGTGATAATGTGCATAATAGAGCTTGGACTTTGAGAGTTTGTGTAAGAGTGAGCAATAGGATCATGGGCAAAGGGTGGGACTAAGTCCTTCTAGATTCATGATGAGCTTCCAAAAGCCATCGGAGGTAAAACCTGAGTGAGAGTCAGCCGGAGGTCACATTTTTTGGTTCCGTTACGGGACCTCGCCTAGAAGGAGAAGAGATGTTCGAATCCAGTTTATTGCCCGTGAGAGCGCAACGATGAGAACTCATATGGAGAGGACGTGTGGGGGAAGAGCGAACCGAGATCATGATGCATAGTAATGTACCATTTGTGTATCCGGTAGTGTTATATGATAGCCTGGAAGTTATTTTGTACATTTTGTTTACTTAAGTGTTGTTTGGGATGAGGCGAGAGTGCTATAGTATGTATTTGGGAGGAAAACTTTATTTTCCAAAGTTTTTCCGATAATTTTATTGATTTTAGATTAGTAGATGGGATACGTTTTGCACTTGAAATAACAGTCATATCATGTCTAGATCAAAAGTTATGATGTTTAGAATTTGCTAGGGTCTTGACGGGGTTTTGAAAGATAGCTCTCGGGAAAAAAGTGTACAGAGCTTATCAATTCGTGCAAGAATTGAATCAGGATTTGAAACTTTGCACGATTGTATATCAAGAGCTAAGCTACATGTGGGTTTAAATTTCGTTGAGAGATCATTTTTATAGAGAAAGTTATGATACCTGAAGTATAGGGGGGTATAAAAGTGAGCAAACCGCTTTACTTTTTCAGATTTACTTTTTCCTTGTTTATGGTCATTCCGAGAGAGTGAGTGCATGAGTGTTTTGCATAGTGAGGATGACTTGACACTCATTGGAAAATGGGAGATCAACCTCTTTGGAAGATCCGGTTATCTAAGATACCTCAAGAAATTTGGACGTGATTGTTTTCAATGGATTCGAACACGAGGGAGTTCGAGTGGAGTTTGAAGAGAGGACACTAAAAGTTCCCCGAGAGCGAAACGTGAGAGTTGCTTCTATTGTGGAGAGGAGGGACATAAGCTTGTGAGTTGTCCTTTGAGGACCAAAAGATCGGGAGGTTGAGAGAGAGACGAAACGTGGGAGAGCTAAACCTTCATCCGGGACCATCATCTCCCCATGAATCCAAGAGTGGAAACTATTGTGAAAATTGTGGAGTGACCGGACTTCCCTTAGGACACGAGTGTAGTGGCGTGAAAGCTCTGTTGGAGTCACTAGTGGAGGGCTTTGAAGATAAATTGAGTGCAAATACCGAAAAGTTGAAATCTCCATGTGGCTCAAGTTCTAACTGAAGATGGAGATCATTTTCAGAATGATCGAGAAGATGTCGATGAGGGTAAGGCTCATAGTGTGTTTAGAGAGGAGAGAGCCATGGCAATCTTGGACCAACCAATTCCGTTCATTTTGCCATTGATGAATTACTCTAGAATGGAGCTAGTTTTGTTTGTGTTGTATTAGGGAGTCCGTATAAATTTCCAACAACAACGACAAAAGGAGTTGGAAATGGGGAAGCTTCCGGTGTTCTATGGGAGAGAGAAAGAAGATGTAGAATCTTTTGTGAGAGACTTCAAGAGGGCATGCATAGGAAACAATGAGAGAAGGAAACCCGAATGGGCTATCCTTGCCCCGACTTCTTGGAGGATTCTGCATTGAAGTGGTACAATGAGTACAAGAAGGGAGCATGTGGAGGAAGACACTTGGGAGAGTTTGACGGAGAATCTTGTTGAAAACTTTCTTCCGGATGAAAGTTACGAGAAGCTGATGTGTGAAGTCACCTTTTTGAAGCAAGGAGAGTGAGAAGAGTGAGAAGGTGAGATCATCACGTGAGAGAGTGGTGGAGAAGCCGGAACCATGGTGGGGATTGTGGCGATGTTGACAAAGAACTTCATTGGAGGTTTGAAGCCTCAGATTGAGGAAGCAAGGTGAGATATGAAAGCCCTCTTCTAAGGTTGAGGCTATTCGCATTGCTATTCCGAATGGAGGAGAGCCTAGAAGAACGATCTAGCTTGGTGGCTAGAGAAGCATCACCATATTGGTTAGAATGGCAACTCCTCTTTTGTTGTTGGCAGTAGTAAATTCTCCGGTGGTAGACTTGCACCATGAGTTGAAATCTATCACGAAAACACTACGATCTCAAGATTAATTAGTACAACTATGGGAGAGGAGGAATCGAATGTGGGGAGGACAGAGGGTATGGGAATTATCCTCCAAAAGGAAATCCACCACAAGGGAACTTCACGGTTTCATGCTTTAGTTGTGAGGCCCTCATTTCCAACGAAATTGTCTGTCCTCGACAACATGATGGAGTTAGACACAACAATTCTACTTCCGGCTCCAAGTCAATCGAAGGATAAGGGGGTAGCGTCTATTGATGTGTTTCTCATCGGTGCACGTTTGAGGAAAGGAGAGAGCTCTATAAGTTCAGTTGATATTCTTGCACACGAGAAGAAGAGAGCAAGATTTGCGGAGGAGTCCATCTCAATGAAAGATCAACCAAGCCGAGATCCATGGTGAGTCAACCGAGAGCACCGAGAAAGAAGAATGGATGATTTCTCCATTTCATCTACCCCAGCTCAAAATACGACGTGGTGGAGGATGTGGGGGAATCCAAAAAGCCAATATAATTGTTGGCCAATTGATTGCTCTAAATCCTACGATAAGAAAGGAGTTGAGGGGAGGCCTCCAAAAAAGAACCAAGCGGCGATCCAAGGGAAAAGCTTCCATGGTTGGAATGTGGATCTGCATTGCCCTCGGAGGTATGCCGCATTAATGGGCGTGATGTTTCGGATGTACTAGTGGATGGGTGGGATCGGTGAATGCCATGTCGAACGTTTGTTGAAGAAGTTGGGGATCCTTTCAAAGACCTTCCAACATCATTGTTGGGCGGTGGTGGACAAGGTGGTGGTAAGTGTGATGGGAGTTCAAACCTTGTTGTCCTTTCAAGTCTTGAGGAGGCTAGCTCGACTCTTGTTGTTAGGAAGACCCAACAGTTGAGGGTGAGGTGAAGGGGTTACCTCGTATAGGGCCGAAAAACCATGGAAGAAAGTGGTAGTTTGAAAAGAGGTTGACACCAACATGTCGGCCGATGAGGAGACATCATCCGAAGATACCTCGGGACGATGATGTTCAAGTTCAAGTTCTTCTTTGCAATGGATTTACTTCCCTAGGCGGGGTGGTGAAAGATCCGACAAGATGAAGATGAGTAAAGATGAGATAACTCGGACGGCTCTCCACTCTCAAGTTTGGTCCCAAGGTTACTATGGAGGAGAAGTCAAAGGTTCTTGGATATATTTCGAAAATATATCCATGTCTTTTGCCTTTTAGCTACAAGGATTTGAAGGAAGTAACCTTAGAAACTCATCGCATTGAGTTAGAGGAGAAGGCTCGTCGATGCGTCGAAGCAACGTCGGATAAATCCACCAACAATTTGTGGTGGTCAAGGAGGAGATCGACAAGCTAAAGGATGCGGGTTTCATCTATGAGGTAGAGAATTCTGAATGGGTTTCTCCTATTGTGATAGTCAAGAAGAAGAATGGTAAGCTACGTGTATGCGTAGATTACAAGAAGTTGAATCTTTGTCACAAAGAAGGATTACTATCCTTTTATTTCATAGATGAGATTCTAGAGGAGGTGGCGGGTCATGAGTGGTATAGTTTTGGAGATGGTTATAGTGGTTATAACCAAATTCAAATTGCTCCCGAAGATCAACTCAAAACCACTTTTTACCACGCCATGGGGAACTTTTGCCTTTAGGGTAATGCCCTTTGGTCTATGTAATGCTCCAAAGAACTTTTCAGAGGTTCATGAACAAGGTGTTTGAACCTTTATTGGGAAATTTGTGCGAGATTTCATAGATGATTTTTGTGTTATCTGGGGGAAGAAGGAGGATCATTTTGATCATTTGATCAAAATTCTACAACGGTTGGAGAAAGTCAAGGCCTCCATTTCAATCCAGAAAAATGCATTTTTGGATGTGAGGAAGGTTTGTTGTTAGGGCACATCATCTCCAAAGATGGTATAGCGGTGGATCGGAAAAAGGTGAAACGCATCCTCGACTTACCTTTTCGGTGGCGTTGACCAAGTTGAGGCGGTTCCTTGGAATGGTGGGATACTATCGACGGTTCATCTTTTCCTTCTCCAACAAAGCTTATGCCTTGACGGTTTACATGAAGAAGGGGCCGGATTACGATTTGATCCTCAAGGATGGAGAGAGGCAAATTGTGGCGTTCGAACTTCTTAAGAAGGTGTTGGTAACGGCTCTATTTTAGCCAAACCAAATTGGGGTAAACCTTTCATTCTCTACACGGATGCATCAAACATTGCTATAGGATGCACTCTAAGCCGAGTTAGATGAAGATAGCCATGATCATCCAATTGCTTATGCTAGTAGGATGGATAGTGCGAGAGAAATTATTCGGTGGTCGAAAGGGAGGCTTTAGGCGTGATCTTCTCACTCAAGAAGTTTCGACACTATCTATTGGGAGGAAGTTTACTATAGATTCTCGACCACAAGGCTTTGAAGTACATTTTTTCAACAAGCCTAATCTTTGGGGGTAGGATAGCCCAGGATGGAAGTTGTTCTTGGCGGAGTTTGATTACATCATTGAGGATCGACCGGTAAGAAACATGCCAATCTTTGATTTGATGTCTCGAGCATACGATGAGGAAGGAGATCAACTGGTGGATGATACATTTCGGATGAGGATTTTGGCGATGATGGACACCATAACAAAGGTACCGGTGAATACAAGGGGATATGGGATTTCATCTCGGAGGGAGAGTTTCCCCAAGGCATGCATTCACGGGAGAGGAATGCATTGGTGAAGCGATGTGAACCTTATACCATCATAGAGGGCGTGTTGTTTCATCAAGGAGGCGAGATGGACTACTCGGAAGGGTTGTTGGAAGGGAGGAGTCAATTCAACTTATGAAGGAGTTTCATGAAGGCTCGGTATGTGGAGGACACTTTGCGGGGAAAGGTAGCGCATTTAAGATCCTAGATGCGAGGCTATCATTGGAAGGGCATTTTCAAAGATTGTGTGGAATTTTGCAAGAGTTGTGATGTGTGTCAAGCTTTTTGCTAAAAAGTCCATGAAAACCCCCTCCTTTGACATCGGTTCCTATTTTTAGGTCCTTTTGAAAAGTGGGGAATAGATTTTGTAGGACCCTTGAATCTTACTCCTCGGGGTAACAAGTTCATTGTGGTAGCTCTGCATTATCTAACCAAGTGGGTAGAAGCTAGACCTCTAAAATCTACTAGTGAGGAAGAAGTGGGTAGATTTCTATATGAGAGGATAATAACTAGATTCGGATGCCCTCTAGAAATTGTATCGATAGAGGTGGTGAGTTTGTTGGAAGCATTATACAAGCCATGCTAGGTCATTTCTCCATCAAGGCACGGGTGACTACTTCCTACAAACCAAATGCTAATGGGTTGGCGGAAGCGAACCAACTATCTGCTTTGCATGATGTTGGCCAAGGATGCGGACATGGGCGGGGAGCAAGCAAAATTGGGACAAAAGGCTGCATGCTATCTTGTGGGAGTATCGGACGACTTGGAAGACATCAACAGGGGTACTCACCTTTCCGTATGGTATATGGTGTCGAGTCAAAGCTTCAATTCAATTTGATTTTGACCTTCTTAACTATCAACGGAAGTTAAAGAGGAAGAATGGGTAAAGCTATCAAATCAAGATGTCAACAAGCTGTTGGATTTGGAGGAGGCTCGAGCTGTGGCCATGGTGCGTGTGGAGGCGGGCTCAACAATTTGCAGAAGAAGTATCATGATAATCGATTTGGGACGAAGAAGATGAAGATTTTCAAAGAAGGTGATTGGGTAATGCTTTTACGATTCCATTAGATATAAGAGAGCAAGAAAGAAATTTCTTCCAAAGTACTTTGGTCCTTTCATAGTTCACAAGGTGTGGGAAACTTTACTTACGATTTGAAGGAGTTGGGAGGGCGACATTTTGACCGGGTGAATCACGACAAGTTGAAGCCGTTTCATCGACGATCAGATTCTTTCACTCAGGGGACGGAGTGAAATCTTAGTCGAGGGGTAAATGTAAGACCATGGGTTGTACATATAGGATAAAATGAAAGTATATCTAAATTGTGCCTAAGTTTATCTTAGTCATGACTATGTTTAGCTAGTTATGGTTAAGTTGGAGGAAAATATAGAGTAACTTTTGGTGTGGTAGATGAGAACTACTATTTTGTTGTTTAGTATGAGTCAAGGAATAGATTCCATCACATGGGTATCTTGACTTCCCTTGACTTGGACTAGTTTTCATTGGTTGGACTTGGTGAAGACCTTTAAATCTAGAGGCGAGATTGACTTGGTACACTAGAAGTCAATTAGGGAGTAGTTGGGCTTCTAGAAGATCCAAGTGGACCAATTGCATGTTGCCATGTACCCTTTTTCATTGGGGTTTGTGATCTCTACCTCGTTTAAACTTGGTAAGAGGAAGTTACATGGTGATTACTTGTAGTTACTAGGGTAAGATTCTAAATAGTATAAATAGAGGTTGAGAAGCACCTCTCAAGTAGTTTTCAATGGAAGTTAGTTTTGGGAGAAGATAGTGTGGTGATCTTAGTTTTGGGGAGCTTGGTTCTTGGAGATGTCATGTTCGGAGTGGAACCTTGATTCAATGAAGACTTTGATTACCAAAGTATCCCTTTCCTTTTGAGTGATATCTTACTCTTGGTGATAATGTGCATAATAGAGCTTGGACTTTGAGAGTTTGTGTAAGAGTGAGCAATAGGATCATGGGCAAAGGGTGGGACTAAGTCCTTCTAGATTCATGATGAGCTTCCAAAAAGCCATCGGAGGTAAACCTGAGTGAGAGTCAGCCCGGAGGTCACAGTACATCAGCTAAAGTCTTAGACTTGGATAATCTTGATGTTTGGGTTGGGATGTGTTTTTAGAGGGCATAACTCTTTCATGGAGTTATGCTGATGGCATTTGAAAACATGACTATTGCTTAGCATAAAGATATTTTGTGTTATATTACCATCCAAGGAGATGTATATTGATCTTCAATTTACAGATTTCATGTTGATGATTATGTGGGTTAAAGGGTTGTGATGGTGTGGTTTGGAAGGATCATGTGAGCCATGTCATCTTCCAAACATTGATGATACTATGGATCCAAGCTTGTCAGTTGTGCTGACAGACTTTAGACATATGTTATGTGGATCAACTAGTGTGGTGGCAAGTATGTTGATATGTGATTCCTGTTAGAGAGGATGTCATATGTCATGTTTTACATATGTCATTTCCTTGATACGATGCTTGTTGGATGATGGAGATATTCTCGATGCAGTGAGTAAGCAACTTGATTTGACCGTTATATAGTATAGATTGCATACATGCGGCTAACTATGGGGCATTGTAGCATCTTGCCTCATGATCTTAGCCCCAAGAAGTACATATCATGTTAATATACTAGATGATTACTTTATGTTAGAGAGATTTAACCATCAGTTTGAAGGGTGATTGTGATATAATTGTGTTGATGTATGACAATATATGTATTATGATGTATGTTATGATACAATATGTATGTGCACAACAATTGTCATGACTTATGTAATGACACTCCTAGTTAGGTAGATGCGTGCGGGCAAAGCAAATATAATAGTTTGAGTCAATAGTGCAAATAGCATTGTTCGAATTGGACATGCCGTTAGGGATGATAGCGATGTTAGGAGAACTCAAGGGGTAGGGTTCATTGGAAGGCAATTTTTGAAGTTGAGCCTTTGAAAGAGTGATATGATGGAAGAAGCTATTGCATGAACCTAGATTATTTGAAGCTCAAAGTGGGTTTCACTCAATTGTAATCTCTTTTATGTTATGATTATGAGCGGTGTGTATTTGTGGACGTTTTGAAAGTAAAAAAGATTATTGTGGTACACTTGTGTTATTGTTTGACAATATGTGTATTGTAATGTTTGATGTGAAAGCAATATATGTATGTGATGAGATATGTATGTGGAGGCTATTGCTTATATGAGTCATATGTCTCTCTAGGTTTATGTCTGTCTTACTTTGTGTGATGAAGCTTTTTCTTAGAGCAAGTGTTGCATCTTAAAGCTTGAACAATTTTGGTGTGATATAAAAGATTTTGGTATCACCCATTGCATTATTGGTGATGTATCTCGCACATGATTACACCATATAATTTAGTTCTATTTAGTCTAGCACTCAATTACCTGCAAGGAGGTGGAGGTTGCTGGCCGAAAAAGAGATGAGACGTCATGCATCATGGAGTAATCTCACATCTGGTGGTGATTCTCATCACATGCTCCTTTAGAGGTACATAGTGCGACACCAGTTTATAACACAAAGAGATTTTGAACTGAGCTATATTCTGTTTCCATATCTTCTGTATAGGAGGACTAGATGAAGACGGCAAGAATAGCTCTTTTAAACAATGTTTATTCTGAGATTGTACACAGGCAAGTAATAATTATGAGTTATAAGTTAAAGGCAAGACCATATCATTTGTACTCTCCGGGACAAAGTATAATATCATTTGTCATCACCATGTTAATATGATAACTAACACTAAGATGAAAACAGAAAACGCTGTTGCATATATCAACTCTAGCTTACAAATTAATTACAGATTAATGTGTAGATTACAAAATGGACCTAAAGTTGGGACTTGTAATTATGGCGATCTTTTGGGTTAAAATAACACAGAGAATGCATTGTTAAGTTCAAGTTACTCACAAATACAACTCATTTGAAATAAAGTCAAACGCGTTAGATTAAACGAATGATATTTTCTCTAATATATTGATTATAGTCTCAATTTTACCGTTGCCATTCTATAATTGAAAAACCGCACGTTTGGCTCACTTTTCCAATAACGTCATAGTCCTTGCTCTCACTATTTAGACATTTCTAAGTTGGACTGATAAGGTTATATTATCTTTAAATTCTATTTTACATAAGAATGCTAATATAGGTTCAACAGGAACATGGGTACCTGCCACATGTTCACTGCGTGAGGATATTTCATTTAACGGGCATGGCCATTTGGAAATATGATTCATTGGTGGAAGTGTTACTGCTTGTGCATGTGTTATTTTGAAAGTAAGATAAAAATGGATTTGAAATGGGAGCTGCGAATTGGAACAGCAACGGACATGACATTCAAGTAGACACACCTTTTTGGAGTGTATACATGTGTGATTTCAACGGTAAAACTTGATATCACACATGCATGTGTTATTTTCAACATCAGTTTTAGCTTTTAACTTCAATGTAGCATGTAAGCATTGATAACGTACATCCATACTAATAACATGTTTCAGGGAGAAAAACCTCATAACGACACATGAATTTGTTCTATCATGACTTAAACTTGCTGGTTTCCGACATAAAATATCTAGCAACATTTGTAGTTGAAAGTTCTCTATACATGTCTAAAATGTACTTTGTTACAATTTTTATTGCTGTTTTTTTATTTTCATCACATTTGACTACGGGCCTCAGCATTACGCATGGCAAACAATCAAAGGCGTTAATCGATGGACAAAGTATAATAACATAAGGGATGGGAAGACCCCATCAAAGCGTACAAGGATGGAATCAAAGCGTACAAAGGCGTTAATAGCCCCAGCATATAACTTTTCTAATGAAATTTATTCAAAGTTTCTAGATTGTTTGAAGACAGTTAAGCTAAGACTGATTTAAACGAAATGGACGCCTCTCTAACATCCGAAAATGATGTAGAGGAGTGAATACGCATGATTTGTTGTAAGGCATGGCCATGCAAGGCATAACCTTTAGTCTGAAGATTCTTCAATCGTACTTATATGAAGATTAACAATCCCATGATCCAGGTTTCTTTTTATCAACCGATTGATGATATGGATGGTTGGGGCCAAAGCTATTCCCTAAGAGTGGAGTACAAGGAAAGAACGAAGAGGTACGTTAACAGAAATACGTTTCGTCTAATTCAGCAAATAAAATTTCGAGACACCATAAAAGGAGCCATGTCAAGCGGGGAGACGTGCCTGCCAACGCACATACAGGAGTCCTTTAACCAAATCGGAAGATTCGAGCCGTCCGATTACAGAATCTGCGGTTATAAATAATCAAACAGTTCCCTCGAAGGCCCACTCTTTCTCGTGCCCTCAGCCCCACTCTCATTCCATTAGCGTCGTCATTGTCCTCCGGTTCCCTTGAAAATCCCCCACCGATCTCCACATTATCCGGCGGATGCAAGCTCCCGATAGGCACGACTTAACCCTGTTTTCTTAGCGCAAGCTTAAGGCCGCCTTAGGCTAAGTTCTCTTCCTTGTCGCGTCTCACTGCAGCTCATCTGAGGGTTTAGGCTGGCCTAATTAGCCTAATGGCTCAGATTAGCCTCCTAAGCCTGCTCCTAAATAGAGGTTTTGGAATATCTCTCTCCTCCTCCTCGCGCAGCGTGAGCGTGCGAAGCACAGAGAGAGTTTGAGAGAGGCAGAGGAACGAGAGAAAGAGAGAGGGGAGTGCTTCTGCAGCAGAGGGAGAGTGGAGCTCCTTTCCTTGTGTTGTTGCGAGTGTCCGTCATCGAGCGAAGAGAAGCAAGTGAGAGAGAAGGTGGTGGTGGTGGCTGGGCGAGAGTTCGGTCGTTACCGAGAGAGAGAGAGAGAGAGAGAGAGGGAGAGCGACGCAGGGAGGAAGGAGCACAGAAAAGGGAAGGGCGGGGATGGTGGCGATGGTGGTAAAAGGTGAAGAAGGTCGAGAGGAGAGGTACGAGATGAGATGAGTTGATCGAGGGAATACGGAGAGTGAGAGAGATAGAGGGAGGGATATTGAAGAGGAGGAGGAGGAGGAGGGGGATTGAGGAGTTCGGAGCTCTGGCGGGTTGGGACAGAAGAAGCAAATTAGGGAAGAGAAGGAGAAAGAGGAGGGAGCGGGGAGGACGACGAAGAGGAGGGTGTTGTATGAGGCAGGAGGCGCGGGGTTATATGGCCCAAGGGTTGGAAGAGGGTTGTAGGAGTGGAGAGGTCGGGGTTGTATAGCGATTGGGAACGAGAGTGTATCGGGAGAGGAGAAGAGGGTGAGAAACAGGAAGTCGAAAGATAAGGGAGGGAGAGGGGAAAGGCAGGTTTGGGGCGATGGGCGACGGCAGCGGCGGGGCGAACACCGCCGATTCGTACATTGGGAGTCTCATCAGTCTCACATCCAAGAGTGAGATTCGATATGAGGGCATCCTTTACACCGTCGACACAGAAAATTCGAACATTGCTCTTCAAAATGGTGCGTTCTCGCTTTTGCTCTCTGGTACATTTTCATGTGAATCTTTCTCAGTGTTTGCCCTTACGTCGATGATCCGGATTGATGGCGAGGTTGCTGGGTAGTTGTCCATGAGTCCTTCTAGTTCTGTATTGAGGTTGTCTGGCCCCGATTCGCACACGGGGATGCAATTAGGGATTGGATATGCAATTGTTTCCACTGTCTCCGCGGGATGTGGAAGCCAGGGCTTGGAGTGTCGCGATTTGGTTACGGCTCTTATCAGTGGTCCCCTAGTACATCCTCTTTCCTTCACAGTATCAGTGACCCATTTCCGATGGTTGATTCTTTGACATTGGCCTTTGCAGTTCGTTCATTTGGGACGGAGGGTCGGAAGAAAGACGGCCTTCCCATCCTGGCAAGTGACAAAGTTTACGATTACATCATCTTTCGAGGATCGGATATCAAGGTGCACACCTTGACACTTTTACTTGGTATCGTATCTGTTATCGCAGCATGATGCATACCCCCTTAGGTATCTGTAATTAATGTTATCTGTACTGTGAGCTACAGAGCCCAATTTGGATGAGGAGGGGATGCTAGTGTTTGGTGTTGCTGTTACTTCCTGCGATGTCCAAACGCTATTGAACGTCATGTAGACTAATCCACGTTAGGTTTTGTCACTGTAAGCTTTCCTAAAGTGTGATTGAGGTTCCAACCTCTTCCAGCATGACGTTCCTTTTGTCATCACTGACGTAACTTTGAGATACTTACTGGTGCTTTTTTTGCCAGGATCTACAAGTGAAGTCTTCTCCTTCTATACAACCTCCCCCACAGCCTCCAACTGACCCGGCAATTATCTCACTTCAGGTGCGAACTCATTCGGTAATCATAATGTCTGATACACTCCCGATACTCTCCTCTCAATTGGCGTTTTGTTTGTTCTGCTGTAATGTCAAATGCAATCGGATGGAGTTTCCCTTCAGCTGCAGATTTCACCAAATCTCGAATGACATTCTTCTTACAATGGTGGTTGCTACGTAGGACGATGTATGTGTCTGAAGTATTTTTACTAACTCGACGTCCCTCCGGGATGCGCGACATATGAAGCATTTAGAAAATGCCAGGGTGCCAGGTTTTTGTGTGTGATGTGCCCTACTTTAGCGCAGAAGCATGTGGTCCTGTACGTTGGTGCCGTCTTGCACCTCCTGTATTCGATCTTGTGGAACTGAGTCGCATTTACTGGACCAAGAGTCGTATTGACTTAGCTCTTTTGTTTTCCTTGCAATCTGACAGTCACAATATTCACAGCCGGCTCCAATAACCCCAGCATACGTCCAACCACCACCAGGACCTCAGGATGCAGGGCCTCAGTTACCATATCCGGGAAATTTTCCATCTGCTTTTCGGAGTGGAGTGCCCCCTCTTTATCAGCCAACAGCAGGTCTCGGATCATGGGGTCCTCCTCCTCCACCACCCGGACCGAACGGAACTGGTCTTGCGATGCCCATGTATTGGCAGGGATACTACAGGCCACCAACGGCACAGCCTATTTTGCAACAACCCCTTCACCCGCAGCCCCCACCATCACTTCCAATGCCACCTGCCCCACAGGCTCAGGTTCTGCAGCAACCTCCCCGACCATCTCCCCCATTGAACTTAGTTAATTCAATGCCTCCTGTTACAAGTCAGCTGCAGCAATCGAGTGGACCTGCTCCTAGCAGCATGTCAGCACCAGCACCCCCTGTGACTGGTAGTATTCCCGCGTCAGGAGCTTCCGTTTTAGTTAGTAACCCTGGACCGACTCCTGCTGTCTCTGCTACTACTTCAGCTCCATCCTCTGTGGCACCAAATGTTCCGTCTACCATTGCCCCATCGGCAGTTCAAGGAGTCAGTGCGGTTATTACTCCAGCTGCCAAGAATCCCCGGAGAGTCGTAGGACCAGTGCAACCATCTCCTCCTCAATCGCAGTCCTCAGGAGCCTCGTTCGGAACCACCTCCACAGCTACGTCAGCATCGTCGACTTCAGCCTCTGCTACTTTGGCTCAACGGTCGCAAAGTGCAACTCAATCACTTCCTGGAATGCTGTCATCAGCACCAGGAAAGATTGCTGTAACAAACCCACTTAAGCAAGATCAGAAATCAGCAGAGCCTGCCAAATCTCAGCCTATCATATCCACACCCGGGCAACCTCCCCAGCAGCAAACTCAACCTCTTCTACCCTTGCCTACTTCTTCAACTCCACAAAAGCAGCTGCTTCAGGTACGGGTGAGCTTAACATCTGCCCGTAGGTATACTTCAAATTGAAAACTTTTTTCCGTTAGGACCTTGAATGTCGTTGATTTCATTTTCAAGTGTGTCTCAGTGTTGTATCATAGCAGGTAGCTTCGACTTGATCTACATTTTATCAGTCGAGTGCTATATTTTGTCTCTTCTGTTATTTAGGGACTCGGCAGTTCGTTGATTGCGACCACTTTCACGTCCTTCTCTACACTCAGTATTATTCGTTGCATTGCGCTTGAGGTGTCATCTGTCAGTTAACTTTTTGAACTGTTTTTCATTTTTGGTTCATCTTGCATATTCCAGGGCAATGGATCAGTTGGTTCCAACTACGTTCGCAGAGGGCGAGGAAGAGGAAGCGGAAGCGGAAGAGGAATCGGGGTAAGATTGTAAAACGTAGAGTATAGAGTTTCCTTCTTGAGTTCGGGATTTAACATATTACTTGATATGTAGCCAAGTGAAGATGCATCTCCTTACTTCAATAGCCAAGTTCAGTAGAAGAATATGCGCATTATCACCGCGAAAGGTTGGGTTTTTTAACAACCTTTCTAATGTGGATTTGTTACTTCTAGGCATTGAAAGGAAAATTCAACTGATAAGAAGAGTGATATAATCTTGGCATACGGTTTGTTTCTGAGATGGTGAGGTTTAGGGTTTTATCAAAAGCTGCACTGTATATATATATATATATATATATATATATATATATATATATATAAAATGCACTCTCCGGAGAGTTTTTTAAACTAGAGCCTGGATACCAGATTAACGGTTTTAGAATCAGACATGCCTCGTAGTAGGCTTCACTGCACTGACGAAGGAGGCCTGATACTGTAGGTTTTTTTCGTCATGGTATGAATTGAGAGAATATTGTTGTCGTTGTTACAGCTTGCCCAACCCACGCAGCTATTCATGGAGGATTTCGACTTCACTGCAATGAATGAAAAGTTCAACAAAGACGAGGTTTGGGGAGAGCTTGGTAAGGGTTCAGAAATCAGAGATAAGGTTGGTGATGCCGAAGAGGAAGATGTAACTGATGGTCATGCTGATGATGAGGTTGCTGACGGACCCGCTCACAAGATTGCCCCAGACATGCCAAAGAAGGTGGGCATTGAGGTTCTTTGTTGTGGAAGTTAGTGCACAAGGGTTGTTTGTTGAAGTAGAGGTTAGCACGCTTGTCAGTGTATGAAGTGTTTCGTTTGTAGAAAATAATGTACAAACAAGCAATCTTTATTTTATTGTATTCTTTTGTCTAGCGTTGATCAAGATATTCTTTTTAATATATAACCTGCTGATAGAGGATGATTTCTTGTTGGTATGCAGCCTGTCTATGTAAAAGATGATTTTTTTGACTCCCTATCATGCGACGCCCTAGACCGGGAAGAAGGCCGAGCCGAGCGAACCAAGTTCTCCGAGCAGCGCAAGATTGATACCGAGGTAGTTCCGAATTTCTTGCTTTTGCTCAGCTATCCGGTAGCTGTACGCTTGTGAGTGCCAGAAGCAGTAGACGTTCACAGATTGTTCTAAGCGTTTAAACCCCGTGAATATTACTAGCAACGTTTCCTGTCGGATTGAGCTAGCACTGATTACTTGAGTAATTTATGCTGTCTTTTGCTTGTACGTATTTCCCTGTCAGTAGGCCCGTGCCCTGGGCTGCTTGCATTCACAGCGTTGGGGTACTAGAACTAAAACTGTCCTATGTGCACACTTGAGTGGCGAGTATGTGATATTAACATATACTTATATCAGGGTTAGAAAATGACTCCCACTTCTCAAATATTTTCTGTTGTACTACAAGCGCAAGAGTTTTTGGTTATAGGACGCATGGCTTTTCAGTAGGGTGGATGATAAAAAAACTTGAAAATTTCGTTACATCTTTTGCAGACGTTTGGTAACTTTCCTTTGAGATCTCGTGGAGGTCGTGGTGGACGAGGCCGAAGAGGTGGCTTTAGGGGTGGATTTTATGGTGGCGGGTACATGGGCGGCAGAGGAAATGGATACGGAAGGGGCCGTGGTGCTCCTCGGTCTGCCACCGCTATCAACTAAACAATCCGCTTTCAACTAAACTAACCTGATGGACGGCAATTCCATATTTTGCTGTTACCAGCTTGTCAGTGTGACCCATGAAGAAGGGTGTGTATTTTGGTTTTCGTGATGAGTTTAGCTTTGGAAGCACTAGTAGCGTTGCAAATGGACGTTGTCAGGTAATTCTCCAACCATCCGGAGAGAGTGCTACCTTGTAGCAAGCAGTTCACCAGCCTCAAATTGTAGGGAGTGAATGCTGGGACAAGTAGGGTTAGGGTGTGCATGGAGCCAGCTGACTGATAAGTAGATAATTACTACACAGCCTTTGGGGTGAGTGGGTAATAGCTCCATTTATCTTTACCCCACATGGATGGCCCAACAACTGGGTTGTTTTCTTGTTTTTCCGAAGCAGTTCTTGATTCCCGGAACTCATAGCTGTCGTTCAAGTACGCAGTGGGAAGGCGGGCGATATAGATGTGTAAGAAACCTTGGTTCATAGTGGTGTTAGCCCGTGCAGTGGTCAGTCTCTTCCTGGTGCAAATGATGCGCTTTGCAACAGTTGGACCAGGTGACGTTCATTTGAGCTGTTTCTGGTGTACATGAGTGTGAGTTCAATGTGGTCAAATTGAGCACTACCACACAATAAATCATCAACTTTCCATTGCAGTTTACCTCTTGTGCTAGAAACGGTTGTCCTTGCTAGCAAGTGAAGGACCGAGGTTCAGGTAACCCTGAGCCTTTCAACCACTAGACGAATGAATGTACGAAGTCCATCGATTCAGGACGTTAAACAGTACGTAGGAAAGAGAGTCAGACCACGTCTATCCGGTGAGACTTCCTGAGCTAAGTGACCGCGGGTAAGATTACTCTTATGGTATGTAAGGACTAAGATCTAGTAGCCTTCTCAAGTGGACAGTAGGCTCCAACGTACGAGGGCATGAACAGAGCATGTACAACATGACACTGAGGAAGGCTTCAATTTTTTTGCTGTGCGTTTGCATAGCTACAGATCAGTTCGACGCAGACACACGTAAGACAGAAAATTTGAATCTGAAAATAGATAAAAATTTATTGTCTTTTCCTCCTTTGTTTTCTTCTTTACTCGACGAGTAAATCTGTGCAATGTAACTTTAGCCATGTATAGCAACTGAATTCTTTCGCAAGCGTATTTACTTTTTGTCTCTGGTGAGAACTTCGTAGTTCCGATTCCTGCCTCTCCGAAAGGGTCATGATCATTAACTTAGCGTTTGGTCAGGTACAAAGAGTGTGAGGTTGGATCAGTTAGCTCCATCTTCTTCGGATATTTTCGGTTAGAAGTCGGGAACTTTGTTGTACTATGTCGAGTCGAGTATAAACGGTAATGGTCGCCAACTTTCTGGTTTATGAACATAGTCTAGAGATGATTTTTGCATATGAATTGCTGACCTTCTAACACGAATAGCATAAGTTAATAATATGAAGTGCTGTAAACGGTCTATTTCCTTTACTTGTGCATCGCAGTGCCAGACCTACACGTGACCCTAAAAGTAGTTGGCAAATTCACTCCTAGTGCATGGAGAGAGGAAACCTAACCTGCCATAAATATGTCATCATCCCAGGGAAGCTGTTCAGCCTTGCATCAAGCTGTCACATAACTTGTTCCATTTTGGTCAAAAGCCGATTCAATGGATTTAAGTTGCGCATTGAAAATTTGCAGCAAGATACTTCTGTCGAACTTTGATTGGAGGTAAATGGACTGTTATCGTTTGGTGTATTGTTATGAGACACGGTGCCAGATCGAGATGGAAGTCACATGATTTCCGTTTCGCCTGGAGTGAGGATAGCAAGAGGGAAATCATTGAAAGCAATCGGTCATTGTGGGGCAGATGGCAGGTGAGCACAGCACTAACCATTTAATCCACACTCTTACCAGTAACGCTTGAAACTCGAAATAATGTTGCCGTCTGTAGATATCACTTGAGTACACAGGAGAAATTCGTGTGTTTCGTGGTGTTTAAATTGACTGAAATGTCTCCCACTGACA
The DNA here is from genome assembly GCA_014180765.2 of Marchantia paleacea. Lineage (NCBI taxonomy): Eukaryota > Viridiplantae > Streptophyta > Marchantiopsida > Marchantiales > Marchantiaceae > Marchantia > Marchantia paleacea. Next base: position 32,178 of record MUAA02000032.1, read on the forward strand.
GTAGTGGAACGTCGAAAGTGGTTTGTCTAGCTACGAATATTGCCAAGAGCACTACATTTGGGATTCCCGGTTAATAAAATGAAAAATTGTTATCTTAGAACTAAATTTCTTCAGTGTCTTTTTGGGGAAACACTGGGAGTGGTCTGTACTAGTTTTGGCGTAGAGCACTGACCCTCCTACGGAATTGGAAGCCCTCATCCGCACGTGTCAATACGCCGAGCACTTAGCTTTTCAGCCAAAAAGTGCATAATCAAAACAGATCTATGAAAAGTGGATCAAGAGGCACAATGATAACATTACATCCTGAGCAATTGCTTAATATAGTTTTCAAAATATTATGAGATTTGAGATAAGAACTCTTCCTTTCCAACTGCCTTAGCCAAGTATATGCAAAATCATTACAGAGCATACAATTGTTGCTAATTTGTCTTTTTTCCAATATACTCTTTGGAGATTCAAGAAACCACATGAATCTGTCTTATTATTGCTTTTACAGGCATACATATATGTCTAATTTGTATAACGTGAATGTGATTGATTCCACCATTTTTGCGCTCAAAGACAATGAAATTTCTCGACGATTTGAAAATATGGCCAAAAAAATCTTACCATCTTCTGAAATAGATAGAAGAAATGAAATAAAAAAACATTAAGAGCATCTCGATTCATTTTACTATTATTTCAGAATTTACTAAAAAAAAACAAAATTAATAAAATTTCCACTGATTCAATTTGGATTGAAAGTATGTAAACCAATAGAATAGATTTGTTCCTCATAAAGACACTCGCATTTTTTTCATGTATCATGGTGTCACAAGATATAGACATATACCGATTGTGTGAAATATTAGGTTGATTCAGCCTATGATCGAAAGCTTATTATACAGTCCCTTAAAATATTTGTAATGTACATAACTTTATGGTAAGCAAAAAGACCGAATCTTTTTTTTTATAGACGTCCTATTTTACATTATACAAGTTATTCCTTCACTGAAAAAATTTGTACCGCACGTACCTTCACCTAAATGTTTTTTACTGTACGGAAATATATTATGTTCAATCGAATACACATGGGAGCTCCAAATTATATTCAATAAAAGCACAATTAACTTGTCGTTACTTTAACCCATAGATATTAATAATTTGATTGCAGGAGTTGAATCTATATAACACATTCTCGAATACTCTTCGAATGTTTTCTGAAATCGATCATTCCGTAGAATTATAGATTTATTCGACGAATATATTTGGCAGCACATTACTGAAAATTCCTGGCGGAGTTCTTTTCATTTCCATGACCTGATGATCCATTTGGAACATGGAACTGGAGCTATCTATTTCTTCAACAACAACTTGCACACGCCAGTAAAGTCCGCGCCGAGTCCCCGAAATACAGAGGAGTGGAGAAATTTCCAGAACGAGAAAGAAAAGAAAGGAGAAACCTGAGTGAATATTTTTCTCGTCCTGTACTACTGTGCTCAATAGTCTCCACCTAATCCAACACATAAGCGCCAAATAGATCTTCTCATGAGCTGGCATGTCTCGAGCACTCGGAGACATGACATCTGGCAGATGCTTACACACTGCATGGTCTTGACACGTGTCCACTACGGAGACAAGGGTGAGTGTGCTCCAGTCGACAGTGAACGACCTCCTGTGCAATATTGAAGAGCAAATTTAGTCTGGAATTCAGGGCTGCTGCGTTCCAAAATTCTTCCAACGGGTGCGTTATTGGACTGTGATGCAAGTTCGAAGCGGTGGAATTGTAAATTTAATTGAATCCAGAAGCTGGGAGCAATTTCTTTCGACAAATTAGATAGGTGTTGTGATTTAGTTAGTCAGGCTCCTCATGGCGGGGTTGAGACTCTGTTGCCTTCAAGGCTCACAGACTGTTACCTGGTTTCCGAATGCCGGTATGTGCTTGACTAACTCACATTATTCATCAGCATATCCGTCTTCACATCTGAATTGTAAATACTGTTAGTGATATGTCAATAATTGAGTCTCTGAGATCCTTGACAGTGAAGGTCTTCGGTGCGGCTGCACTTCCAGATTTTCCAGATTTAATCATAATTCCATTGTCGCACCTTTCAGATTTACAGTTGGAAGACGTCAATGCTGGGGATTGCTTGATTTATAAACGAAATTAGTTTCTCGTGTACAGGAGTTAAGAAATTTCTATCGATTTGTTTTTGGCTGGTGAATGCATTTTATGGAGCTATATAACTATATCAATTTTTATATATAAGTTGCATACGATACGAGTTCAAGCTTTCTTAAGAGATCCAAGCGTGCGTGCTTTGCCCGTACTCTTACGTCGACTTTTAGCACTCTCTTGTCGTAAACAAAGGAATTAGGACCAGATGATTTCGATGACAGTCAACCAGTTCATTTCAACTTATGCATTCTCTACATTTAAGAAATTTCAAGAAACCTAAACCTGAATAACATTATCGAGCCTATACTTGTCGATGTTTATCATACCTGATAGTTCTTCATCCCTCAGAACTATTTACAATATACAAGAATGCGATAATTGCATGCTCGTGCCAGTCGTCTCACAAAAGACAGTGGATTGTTCACACACGAATACTGGCTGGAAACACTTGTGTATGTGGCAGGAACGATAGAAGCGGGGAACCCTCGACTACATTCAAAGAATCTATCCTTCCGGAGGCAGTTCATCTGTCGGGGCATTGCGCATCTGAAGCAGGAGCAAAGGGTGTGCAACTCGAGTAATGAGAGCAATGGCACGATGATAACATCAGCGGAATCCAAAAACAATGACACGAAGGAGGACCAGAAAGCGAAGAGAGCGAAGGAGAAAGTGGCCAGAAGGGCGGCCGACGTCCGAGGCAAGATCAGCGATTTCTTAGAGCAGAAATCAGGCTACAGCTGGTTGTTGGGTCCCATCGTTTCCACAACAATGATCGTCATTCCGGCCACAACCATGTGCTTGTCCACCATCTTCCAACGAAACTATGTGGCCGGCCTTGCTGCCACTTTCGGGCTGGACATTCTCTTCGTCATTTCCACCGATCTCTTCCTCGTGCTCACCAACAAGCTCGGTCACCACAATCAGGTCTCCGGCGGCCCTCCGCCGTGGATCGGCCCCTGGGAGTTCACAGGCTACCCGGAGGGCTTTCCCAAAGCTTTGAACTATGTCTCGTACGCGGCCGTGGGAGTGGCAGCGTTGGCCACCCTGGCAGCGTTCGTAACGGGCAAGCTGTTGCCTGCCGTGGCCGTCTTGGCGCCATATCTGAGCTTAATCTTTGTGCAGGTTGCGTATGAGAGACTGATGACCGGCGAGAAGCTGCCCGTGAGTCCGCTGGTTCCTATTGTTTATACGGTGTACAGATTTCGGCAGCTTAGTAGAGGTCTGCTGCTCATGCCTATCCTCGACGGAGGAGGTATCCTGGCCAGATTCCTGCACATTTCCAGCAGCTTGTGGGTCCTCTACCTGGCCTTGTATTTGACCCAGCTACCTTGGCTCTATTCCACTTGGAACATGAACCGAGCCACGTGATTCTTGCGCAATTTTGCCTCGACCTAGACCATTTCTGTAATATACTCATCTCCTGAAGAGTCTCTCGATCTAGATTCCGTGATGTTAATAATCACTCGTTCCTGCGTAAATGCTCTTGTTGTTATCTTGGAGTGTTTTTCGAAGCTTACGATCATGTGCTCCCTCTGTTTCTGTGGCCTATTTGCGCCCTGTTACCCGGCGCAGTCGCAGTTGTCTGTATGTATGATTAGGTGATCTACTGAGCCTTACCTTCGTGGGCTGCATGTCATGTTTTAGGGTTCTGCCGTGTACTTGTTCCTGCCCATAGTGCACGCCGACCGGACCTCGACGCTTCCTGCATACAATTGTCTATTGGCATTGTCTTGCTGGCCATGGTTGCAATGGTTTCAATCAGTGCATGTATCATATTTCTAGGAGTTGGAGTGACTGTTCTGTCATCATGCCAAGTGAGAAATTGTCGTATCATTTGCATCCACAGTGTGGTGACTACGATTACCTGGATCGAATATGATGTAAGGGGACTCTACAATTCGGTCACTATTGGTAAGTTGCCGGGCCGTAAGAACGGACAGAGTAAAGAATTAATCGTCATGCCGTCTAGATTTGGCTATGAAAGAAATGATTAGGAGTTGGGAACAACTCACTTTGAATAGAATACAGTTGGTGAATGTAGTAGTTGATGAGAGGAACGCTCAAAGCCTCAGCTTCCACCAATACCAGCACTCTGGCCATGCATCTAATGATATCACGTCATATAAATCAAATCAAGTTTTGCTGAACTTAAATGTGTACTTGTTTCGTAAGTTGGAAGACTTTGGAGAGTGTGCTTGCATCATCGAATAACTAGGATGTGATAATATACTCTCAACTTGGCGATTGGCGATTGAGTCATAAGCGGCCTGTTATTATCAGATATCACTTGTCATTATGGTCTGAATACAAACGAGCAGATATCCGCAACGTCCCAAATGCTTAGTCCAAATTATAACACTTGTTGGTCTGATCTACAAGAGTAGACAAAGTAAAATAACAAAATAGATGTGAATACCCTATCAAGTCTGACATGGATGGAACTAAACCCTTAACATGGGGCGAGCCCCAATAGCATCACACTTGGAAAAATGTACTATATCACCTAAAATATCTTTACTATTTAGGTCAAATGGTCTATAAACAACAAGACTATCCCAAGAAATAGCACCTATAAACAACTATTCGAACCAACGTGATTGCTCCTCTTAGAAATATATTCTCTAAATTAGATTAAACAATGAACGAAAGAAACAAGACTATCCCAAGAAATAGCACCTATAAACAACTATCCTATTATCAAAAACGTGATTGCTCTCTTAGAAATATATTCTCTAAATTAGATTAAACAATAAACTAAAGAGAGTGATACTTTTTGCATATAGTATGGTAGGCTCTCGCGCATTCCCTAGGAACATGTCGAAGTTGGTGTCCATAGATCCATATAATTCCAAAACTAGAGGAACAAAGAGGTATATTCTCTAAATTAGATTAAACAATGAACGAAAGAAACAAGACTATCCCAAGAAATAGCACCTATAAACAACTATCCTATTATCAAAAACGTGATTGCTCTCTTAGAAATATATTCTCTAAATTAGATTAAACAATAAACTAAAGAGAGTGATACTTTTTGCGTATAGTATGGTAGGCTCTCGCGCATTCCCTAGGAACATGTCGAAGTTGGTGTCCATAGATCCATATAATTCCAAAACTAGAGGAACAAAGAGGTATAGTGGTATTTTGTATACCCATATACCTCAATATCTTGGTTGTTGTTGCTCCATTCGTGCCACGAGTAGGATCGGTGATCACCATGTCTGCCATAATAACCTCCTCATCCCGAACCAAGTATAAATCTGTCCTAACCCTAATTAACTGCAGGATCGGTGATCACCACGTCTGTCATAATAACCTCGTCATCCCGAACCAAGTATAAATCTGTCATAACCCTAATTAACTACAAGGCATACCAATATTCACTCCATGTGAGGTATCCACATTCTCGCGCCATATCAAACACTACATTCTTAATGACATTATGGGTAGCTATCATATGGTTAATGAGTCATATGAACACATACTGCATCTAAAGTGATATCACACTCACATGTAAATAATAAAGATATAAATGGATGGACCAAGTCAAGACGATCCAATCTACAATTCATTGAAAATCAATATTAAATTTAGTCATTAGTGATATTAAGGTTGATTATAATATTTTTTATATATATATTATGTTTTTATAGTTCAAAAACTATAATCTATGATATTTAGAACATGTAATAATCTTTTGGTTACTAGTTGTATTCAAGTTGACCATATGGATATTTTTTGTTGAAAGTGAAAGATATATCACATTATTAATTTAATTGTACATAGTTGTATTATGTGAATTTTGAAAATTTCTTTTATAACATTTCAAATAAATTATTCAATTAATCATTTTTTGACACATGAAAAACTTATAGATTTTAAAATAATATATTAGAAAAAAATTACTCAAAATTATAGAATATAAATATTGTAATTTGGAAGATTTTTTTGCTTCACTTTCTAAAAAATATAAAAATCTGATAGTCTTCTATATTTAATAATTTCAAATTTTAGAAACAATCATACATGATAATTACTGCAGTAAGTAATCAACTCCTGTTTAAACAAAACCTAGGGTTACATATACAGCTAATAAAAGATAAATTAGGCATCTGGAACTACATAATATCAGTTTGTAGTTCAATCTTAGTAATCATGAAAGGGCGTTTTTTAACTGGGGATGTTAAATGTCAACAATAATTTCTTGCAAATACATTCATAAATTGATACGAGAGAGACGGAGGTGTCAGAAGTGCTTCTGAGTATGAATTTCTTTCAAGAAGAGAGCTGTGATTGATATTGTTATGCGGAATTGTGTAGTTGTGCACACTTGAACGTATTGTGTAGCTATAAATATTAGGCTCTGAAATTGGAAAATCTTCCGATAACTCTCAAAACAAAGGGCAACCATTTCCTATTTCCTTGATTACGGACGGATTCAAGATTTAGTACCTGGCAGGGAGGGATATCAAATTTGAAGGTTTATCAATTGGTCATTCAGATCTATGTCTCTTCCTCTCTCGTCAGCTAAAAGCGATTGCAATTTGGGATATCGGTACGCTCAGTTTCTTCATATACAGTACTTGATGGGTTCTTTCCTTGGTTCTGGACGGTTAGTCAACGACAGTTGTTACTCCAACGGTCTGTACTGGCAACACTTCCCATCGGAAATTGGTCCATATTTGTCCATATTTGTCGAGAAAAATTGGATGCACTTTCATTATGGGCCTGGACATGAGAGAAACACATTCTGTAGCAAGAATCATTTACATATGTTACACCAATCACTTGCAGTAGATTTTCACAACAATGAACAACCTTCTTTCACAAAAGAATGCTCACCCTCAAGAGAGATATTTATTTATAGAAAGATAACTATATGCGCATCACAACTCTATAACCTTATATCAAGAGGACAAAATGTACCAAAAGAAATTCATGATATAGTATTGTCTTGATCCCTGAGTTTAACCTCAAGGGATCAATGCAATACTAGATCATGACACATCTCTCACCAAAGATCGTCAAAATTTCAATAAATGTTGTGACTTAGCAAATACTTCAAACAAAAAGACGAAACATTGCATGATGGGTAGATTTTATGAGCAAAAGCCTCATAAAGAATAACTCAAGGTCACAAAATAGGTTTCAGCTAATATTATGAAAGGTCTATCATTTTAGAACACCCTAGCCTAAGAAAGGATGCACATCACAAAGTTAACAAAAAATAAATAAACAATGGAAATAGAAGGCAAAGAATAGAGAATGAAAAAGTAGAAGAGAGCAACATCATCAGATTTAGTGCCATCTACCATAATTAGTCCAATCAAATCTACACATATTTCAACACCACTACAAACAAAACCATCTCCAATAAAAGAGATAACATCCACATCCAAAATCATTCAACATGTTACCACTAGTTAGGTAGGTGAGCGTAGGCAGAACCAGATACAACAGTAAGAGCCGATATTGTGACATTAAGGCTAACTCTCATTCGTTTACCTCCGATGGCTTTTTGGAAGCTCATCATCAATCTAAAAGGACATGTTCCAACTAGATGACCATAACTCTAATGCACACTCTTACACAAACTTTCAAATTCTAAACTCTATAATCTCAAGACAACTCTCACAAAGATTCAAATATCACTCAAAAAGTAGAGATACTTTATTGATGATCAAAGGCTTCCTCCAAACAAGTCTCCAATCATAAACAAAGTTTTACTCTTTGAACTCTTCTCCAAAATGAGCTTGAGAGGTATTTCTCAACCTTTTTATTTATATTACTTAGAATTTTATACTAATAACTACAAAAAACTACCATGTAACTTTCTCTTATCAAGTTTAATCAAGATAGAGATCACAAAACCTAATGAAAAAGAGTACATGAAAACATACAATTGATCCATTTGAATCTTCTAGAAGCCCAACTAACTTTCAATTGACTTGGGTGCACCAAGTCAATCTCACCTCTAGATTTAAGGGTTCTTACCAAATAAAACCAATGAAAATTAGTCCAAGTCAAGAAAAGTCAACATATCCATTTGATGGAATTTGATCATTGATCCCCACTAAACAACAAAATAGTTGTTTTCATCTACATCAAGAGTTATCGTATATTTTTCTTTAACTTAATCATAACTAGTTAAACATAGTCATGACTAAGATAAAATTAATCACATTTTAGATATATTCACATTTTATCTTGTATGTACAACCATGGTTTTACAGTACCCTATTACAAAATTATCGGTTCTAATGGTACTGTACATGTCATTATGACCTAGCATAATTAGAAAATCTATGTCTCAAGGAATAGTGTGAATAAGCATTTTTTGGAGTAAAGTTTTTGAAGTTAAGACTTTGAGAGTTTGGAAATAGAAAGTTTGGGATAGGATTTCTCTCCATCACATCCATATCTATAACCATAGTGTTTCTTTTCTCCCTTACTCTACATGCAGATTAATGACCTTTGTCAACCTCTATACAAATCTTAAAAACTTAAAGCTATCATCATTGTCTTGCTATTCCAAGAGTGATAATTCACACTCAAGGAAAGAGCAAGTTAGCTCTAATACCATTGTAACTCTAGGAAAGTGAGGAGAGACCACAAATAGCTCAAGAGTTGAGATATAACCTCAATGGTTTCTCTTTCTCCATATATAGTCCTAAAAAAGTTACAATATATATAAGGTTCCACAAGCACCATTCATCCAATTCTTTGTGGATCGATGACGTAATGGATATCACTATGAGTACACTAATTGCTGACATATAACTCCAACTAACACACTAGAAACACAATCTAATGAACACATGGATTGATGATGTGTGATCTTTGAATAGTCCACTTATAGTCAACTGAAGACTATCTATCTCCATCTTGCATAACCTCTAATGCAAAAGCCATTTTTACTTTATGTATTCTATTACTGGATAGGTAAAATAATTGGTGTTCAATACCTAGAGACTTTAGGTCAAATTCATTTTTGGATTTCTATTTTTTGGTGTGAATTTGATTTTCTTTCCTATGAATGAGGAAGGCTGTGATCCCAACCCACCTTTTGGCTTTGCACATATTTACGAGTTGTTATTCTTATTAAGGTTCTTAGGAACAAAGTTTTGCTTCTTGATAGATTGGTAATACATGTTTTTTCAGCCTGAAGCGAAAGTTTTAGTTTTTCTTGGAGGAAGGTAGAGACATACATGTTTTTTCAGCCTGAAGCGAAAGTTTTAGTTTTTCTTAGAGGAAGGTAGAGACATCTTCTTTGATTTGTTTGGCCAGGGATTTTGGACCCGTGATCCGGATCATCCAATTGTCTGCGTATCTCACATAATGCACCCTAGAATCTATTTGAATCCTGTAAATCATTTTCAACATATTGCGTCTCGCTCTGATGATTTCGACGAAAGAAGCCTTGAATGATTTCACAAGCTTGTAGTATTTATTCCACGCCTTCGAGTAGATCATATTATTTTTAAAAAGCGCACCGAATAATTCTGAATCTCTACAATGTAATATGAAGTACGGTAAGTAGGACGCTAGAAATGTTTGTCGCGAAATTGATATTCAATGGCTAATAACTGTAATTGGATGTCAAAGTGTCATAAATGATATACCTCCAAGCCAAACTTTCTTTTTCCTCTTTTCACCATGTAAACATATCTCTTTGCCAAACCATTAGTCTTATGATGATCTCTTCAGATAGTAGCATGATCAATCAACATTCGATCACATAAAACTTGAAACTCATCTAAAACCTCCATAGATTGATGAGTTAACACCTCCATTTGTGCACAAAATTGGCTAAGCACAAAACTAAGAACGCACAAGTATTTTTCTCACTTGACTTGTCAAGTGATGCCATCAACCTAATCCATTTGGAAAAATACTCTAGAATAATCAATAGATATCAATAATGTTGTACAATTGACAAAGGTCTTGCAAAATTCAAGCTCCAACAATGGTTAGGTAAATGTGATGTAGGGGCATTGAATGATGTCCAAACATGATCACATACCATACATCTCCTCACAAATTGATGCATTTTATTTTGCATACCTTTTCACTAATAGTGACTTTGAAATAAGCTATGAATCCACTTCACTTCAAAATGATCTAACTCCTTGAGCATGTCCGATCATTTGTGCTTTTTGAGATGAAAATGACACAACACAAACGTTTTTATCTCTCCATACACAAAGAAGGTGTCTATCCGCTCCTTGTAACTCAAAATGTCCACATATATGAAGATACTCCAATACCATCATGTCATTATGGATGCTTTGGCTAACTGCCAAACAGTCCTCAATCTTAGTATTCGAGAATAACACATCCACTTTCTTCAAGAAGGATATCACATAGCTCTCAACAGCCAACATACTCAAAAAGGAAGATGCATGCCAACATAATATATCTCCTCATCCATATCATTATGCCATCGAGCCCCGGTCTTGTCAACTTGACTTGTATATGGATTTTGACTTAACTCAACCGTATCATGATTCATCACTCTAGATTTGTGTAAAACCATGAAATCATACTCTTGTAAGATAAGAGTCTATCGTGCAAGCAACATGTAAAATCTATATATCCTTGCGCTATCCTTGCACCAACTATACCACAAGGCGTAGTGAAATATGCCTCACAATCTCATCTCGCTCCACATACAACTATCAATGTACTCGTATGGCATACTTCAAAACATTAGCCAAACTTATGTTGATCTGTCACATATCAAGGAAACATATGCCCTCTTCTAGATACTACCAAGTAGTAGGTGTTGTCGTGAAATGATGTGGTTGGACTTGCACAATCAACTCCATCCGGGTGATCTATGATGCATCACTAAAATATTTATGAGATGTCTAAATTTGCAATGGACATCTGTCCACAACGATCTTTTGCAAACCAAGACCAAAAATACATCCTTACCCAACATAAGAGTTGTGCACAAGAATCCAACAACTCTCTTTGAGATCAATAAACCTTTCTTAAAGTCCCAACCAAACAAAAAACACCATTTGTATTATCCAACATCACCGAACTTGGTGACACCCTAATACACTTGTATGCCAGCCTTACTGGTAACTCTATCAATTTAGTGACAATAATTTGCCAAGTTTCACTTTTAGTAGTCTTGATCCCATGATCAATATTATTATTGACAGAAGCAACCTACATATGCTCTTTGCTTTTATAAATTGTAATACATGAGATGATGACACCCTCAACACCAATAAATCCTTGGTTGACAAAATAGGAGAATGAACAAGAAATGAACAAGAAATGGTGTCTTGTTCATTCTCCTGTTTTCTCAAGAAAGCCAAGATCAATTAGTAAGCATTCAAAATGATTGAGCTCTTGTTGGAAAGCTCTTGACAAGATGCTTCTAACAAGACCAAGAACAAGAAGAACACTTATAGATAGTGCTCGGATCTTGAGTTAGCTCTAGTCAAACCTAAGACGATAATCTTGGATATAAGTCTAAGTTTTGGGTTGAGCTCATATTTGGATGAGCTCTGGTTGCTCTTGAATTCCATTTGCTTTGGTTAAGGACTCAAAAAGCTCTAAAAAAGATGCTTATAATGAGACCCTAAGAGCAAATAAATCAGCTACAAACGAGACGCTATGCTTGATGGTGACTCCTGAACCTAAGACATAAAGCTAGAAAGTTTCTAAATATTGGGTGTGGATGCAACGTTTGGACCTTGTTGCACTCCATGTGCATTGAAAGCACTATAGGTAGCATTGAAAGGTCTTGAGAAGACACTTCCAACGACATCAAGATTGGGGTAAATAATCTCGAGACCTTGAAGTTATGATCAGTTTAGTGCCTAGAAACAGTTTGAGGTATAACTTTTAGGGACCAAGGAGAAGGAGATTCAAAACTCATAAGTTTATATGAGCGGAGTGGTGTCTATGTGCGAGCCAAGGAGCCATTGCACCCCCCTCATCCAAGGTTAGACGGTGTTAACCTTGGAGTATGAAACGATGACTAAGTTGATATTTGGGATCCGTTTGGATCCAAACTTAGACCCAAGAGACTTAGGGACCTCATGTACCTAGTATTCATGTATAGACCTAAGGACTAGATGTTTGGACCTAAAGTTCAGAGATTGGATCTAAGACCCTTGGTTGGAATTAAGACCCAATCACCATATCTTAGGACCAAACTGGGACCTAAGAGACCAACTCAGAGTGAAGGAACATAGGAGGATCTAAGATACCTAAGACCGGAGCCAAGACCTAGTGATTGAATCAAAGATCCATCTAGACCTAAGAGCCAAACTCAAACCTAGACAAACACTGTGGACATTTGGATCGCTAAGGGGCAAACCCATGTTAAGGACTATGGATTGTAGGAAAAGTCTCCCCCAAGTCACCAAGTAACTTGCTCATGTTGGGTTATAAGAGAACCACTAGGGGAGTAGACCCAGTGCTCGACTTAAGTGGCTCTAAGCATGATCAATCGAGACTTGAACATTGTTGCTAATCTTTAAGTGGATATTCTTGTAAGTTGGTGCTAACTTGATGTCTATATTGGAGTGAATTTCCGTTAGAGTGAAGACTCTAGAAGCGTAGGTTTGTGACACCATGTTTATGACAATGTTCACATGATTTTGATTCAATAGGATCCACTCTTTGGTCTTGAAGGCAATCGTTTTTTTATGTGGCCCACCACATATTCAACACATCATCCCATCAACTGATTGTTGATTTGAAAATGATAGCAATGGTCTAGATCTGATACCTTCACCACTTGGTCGAGATGATTGACATTGTCCCTCATGTCTACCATAACACTTTGGATTTGTGTTGTAGATTGGTAACATGAAGGAGTTGGTGAAGATGATAACTCTTTGCTGAATCCAACAATCATCACTCTCTTTTTGCATGTTGAGCTCAATATGCTCAGCAAGACAAACACAATGACCAATGGAGATGATGTCTCATATTGTAAAATGGCATCTCCCACTCTACATCTCAACTTTCTATCCAATATCTCACACCAATATTGAGCACTTTGTGACAAATCTGTCATCCAATGGGTAACATTAATCAGTTAACACATTCAAGTTTATGTTTCTCAAAGACTCTCCCTATTTTAATGCTAGAATTTCTACAAGCCTCTCAACTTGTCAATCCTCACCCCCTCGTAGTCTCTCCTCATCTGGGCAAAGAACTCAAGAATAGCATTAAAGGTTGGAACTTCTAAACATTTCCCAACTTGAGCAACTCCAACTCTATTATATGTGATAGGTTTAGAAGATGAACTTCCCCACCAAACACTATAGTGGAAGGAATAAAGATGTAGTTTGGATACCAATATTGTCTCCAAAACTCAATTTTCTCATGATGTTCATGGTAAAACTCATGATAATTATCCATCAACAGACACTCCAAATATTGAACATTCGCTTCTAAGGCATAAAAGGACTAAACAATGTAGAATTGTGCATCAACTGCAAATTGCACCATGAGTAAAACTTTTGGATGAAGTCATCCAACTCAATGATCCCCATTATACCAAAATATTGTTTGGGACCCTTGGTGGCTCCATAGACATAGTCCATGTCCCATAATTACAATGTGAGTAGTACACACTTCAAGATAACACCAAATTCATCTCTATCACTCTCCAACATCAAATCAAAGTCTTCTATGAACCTCAATGGCCAAGATTGATACCTCACTCTAAAACGGGTGCATCCACTGCTAACTATCACAAGAAACATAAATAACAATTCTTCATCTAAAAAATATCGATCAAAGGGGTCAAATCAACCCAACCTCGACTCACATAATTTCATGACGATAATAAAAAACACTAAATTCAATTTTGGAGGATTTATGTTCTCCAGATCTATAAGTATCAAATTATCAATATGGAGAGCATAAGGCCTTCAAAACGTGTTGAGAGTAGAAAAGCTTACTTAAAAAACTGAAATTTGATTATGTGAAGAAAACTGTGAATTATTGGAACGTTGAAGTTATTATTCTAAGTTTTAATCGATGGTGGCTTTGATTTTATGATTGAACCTATAGGATTCTGATCAACTGAAAATTATGATGTCAATCTAGAAGTAAAGTTGATTCGAAGTTTATTTGATCGATTTTAAATTTCTATTTTTTTTTCAAATTGAGTGCTTGATTTCTAAATTGAAAATTTGAAGGGTGAAAGTGCGGCCAAAAATTGACCAAGTGGTTTAATGCTTATAATGACATTCATGCTTAAAGGTGGAAAAACATTTCCAACAAAATCTATCAAAGTCCAAGATTTGTTGTTTTGAAATTTTTAAATCAAAATTATGAACGATATGCTATTTGATTATCATTTAATGTCTGTTTGATCTGAAATTTGGTGGGATCATAGAAGATGTAAAGTAATGTGCATGGGGGTTGAGATGTCAAGCATAGAATAAACAATGTCAAAATTTTGAAATTTTGATGTTTGGTGGCTCAAAATTAGAGTCGAAGATTCTTAAAATCTAGTAGAAATTAGAAATGATGTTTGATTATGGAAAAAAATTTCAAAATAAAATAGATATTACAGTTGAGCCCAACTCACTTTGAGTTTCGAAGAATCTAGGTTCATGCATTAGCAAATGTTCCACCATAAGCACACTTAAAAAGTCTCAAGTTTTAAAACTACAATACACTCCAATGAACCCTAATTTGAACTCTATACCTTGAGCCTTGTCTTGTAATAACGATATTGGCCCTAATGGCACATCGAATGCCATTGGAGCCCATAACGTCATTAGGACATGCGTCGAGCGGTAAGTGCAATATTGGCTCTAACTATTATATTTGCTCCTACTTGCAGCACCTTCTTAACTAGGGGTGCTGCAACATATATGTGACATCTTTGTCATTTATCTTGGGATTGGATTGATGGTAAAAAAACTAAATCTTGCCGAAGTTTTTCATAGTGTATGTTTTGAAGGTTGATCAACTCTAAAACCTGGTCAGTTTTTTATGATGATTTATCTTCATGATCTCTTTGTTAACTTTCTGATCATTGAGAGATAGAATTACACTTAAACCAGTTATATCTCTAAGAAAACTGAGTATAAAGAGGAAATGACTATAATGGAGTGTAGTATAACAATATAAGAGGGTACAAAGTAAAAAAAAAATTAATGTAGGTAATATAGAAAGCATTCAACTCAAATTGTTCCCGTAATGGAAAAACCTAAATCATTATATATATTTTTTAACCACTGTTCTAAAAGAGGCACTTTTTTAGAGGTTTGAACACCCCGGCACCGTTGAGTCTTTTCCATCCATCAGGCTGGCTCCCAACGGAGACCGCCGGCGATTGAAAATAGAGCGAGAAAAGCTAGCAATTCTTCCCCGATCGAAGTACAATGAGGTCCATCTCATCATTTGAGCACTGCCTTCTCGCTGCGCATCTCTGGTTTAACCTATCGACCGATCGATCAATCAGTCGAGGGAAGTACGGGGAGGAGGTCTTCCGGTTGGCGTAACTTGAAGTGGTGTCAGTTTCCGCTCACTACGATTCATTTGATTTGATTGATTCGATTCGACTGGACCTTGCGTGAGGCTTGGAAGGCAGATGAGATGGCGTCCCTCGCGATGGAATCCTCGGTGGCCGCGTCCAAGGCTGCTGCGCCCTGCTTCCGGGGAGCGCAATCGATGTCCTTTTCTTCTTCAACTTCTTTGAGAATGGCGTCGCCTGTGAACCCGGTGGCGCCAATACGCGCGCGCGTGGTGGTAATGTGCGCCGTGCCCAAGGAGGATGCCAAGGAGATTCAAAAGATAACGGAGTTGATTAACCAAAGAGTGCACGAGGCCGAAGAAAAAGGGTGCGAGACTGACCCCAACATTGAGTGTGTCGTCCGATGGGAGGAGATTGAAGAGCTCAGTGCTGCCAGAGCCCACAAGAAGGTGCAGTTGATAGCGCAGGCTGAGGAACTAAAGAGGAAGGATCAGTGGGGAAAAAAATCTGAGTGAATTCCCGAGGTAAACGAGGGCCGAACATTACCACTACAGATTTACAAGATTTTCGTGGTACGTCTGGGGAGTCTACGTAGAAAGGAAGAATTGAGTTACTTGTTTCTCGCACCCTCCGCTTACCGGACTCTTTAGAATAGATCCTCGGTCGATGTATATACATTCATCTCCCAACCCGTTTCCTCGCCTCATACTGATAACTTGAACCCGTTCTCTTTACCGTACACATGAGTATTTCTGATAGTATGAACTATGTGTGGATAACAATCAAATACTGCAGCATCGATTTGCAGCTCAATTGTAAGTCGTATTGTTAAGTGTGAAGACTGGTTGACCTTCACTATCCTCACTGTTTATCCGATTAATGTACAGAATCCTGACACATGCCATTAGACTAGCTTTCGTTTTCTTCCCTGTCATTTTTTCAACCCGTTGAGGAATGGAAGGTTCTCTCTGACTATCGCTAATTTTTAGCTTTAGCTTTGGAGCACAGCTGCTTTTTATAACCTGAGTAAGAGGAGGTTTTGTGGTAAAACTTAATCAGTATGGCAGAACTGGCTCCCAAAATGTTCGTGCATCTCACTGTGTTTGTGAGACTGGTTCTCGAAGTACGCCAGTTACCTTACTTTGTGTTTTTAATGCAGAAACTGTCTTTCAATTATGAACACTGAAGGGATCTGGGACATACTCCAGCATTATAAAGACGTACCACCAAGAGCTCATGAGCAGCTGAGTGTTGACCTTCCGAAGTGTCCTTAGATAATACTTGTATGATCAACAATGCCACTGTTTCTTCCAATTCTCACAGTAAAATACCTCGTGATTGAAGCATTATATGTCAGGTGACATGTATTGTGATTGTAATTGTCTTGACTTTGTGTTGAATTGCATATAGTTTGTGGTCTTTTTCGTGGATTTGTGAAGTCGTTAACACTGGATGGTGCGGATTCCGTGGTGGTTGTTACGAGTGCGTCCATCTGACTGCCTAGTAAGTATTCTACTTTGGTCAGTCACGTGGTTACTCATGTTGATGAAGATTCTCTGTGGCAGTATGATCAGGCATTAACGTTTTTACATCAGAGCACAATCATGCAAAGCTTCATGACAAGTCGAATACAAACAAGATGGCGGCGGAGAGTAAGAGAGAGTAAGACAAGCTGTATTGCCTGGCAGAGGCTTAAAGGGAACTGTTGGAGCCAGAGCTGAACTTGAACTTGAAACCAACTCTTGTATAGCAAATTTGAGGAAGTAAATCCACTCCTACTGTTCCATCGTACAGAAGATCAACAAATGTGATATAAGAAAAAATCGCAAAGGAAGTGATTTGTACTTCGTAACTTCCGTTCACTATACTACTGGCGCCAAACTAAACCATGGAAATTATGTGAAAAGCTTTTACTTGTTAATTACGTTGAGATTCATACAGATGTCAGGCTACACCAAGTCAGGACTTTCTTAAGATCAGTATCAATCGTATTACAATAATCCAGTTACGGATTTGGTGATGTCATACCATGCTAAGGTTCCTGATCTCACTTTACACACTTTTAATTCATGTTCAAGTTCGATGTTACTCAGTTTACACATTTGTCATGGCTAGTAACTGAGTCAAGAATGCAGAACCTTCCCTCTCCAACCTCTCGTAAAGACTTCCAGCATGGGCTCTGTTTTCATGACAGATTACAAAAAACTTATCTGCCTGTGGCATTTGGATACCTCTGCCACCATCCACGAGAATTAAACCAGAATGAAATCCAAACGAAAGCTTTTAACAGTCCATTAAGCATGTTCACACCTGCAGATGTCCACAGAATCACAAGGTTTTAGCTTCGATGTGTATCTCATATAGGAATATCCGTATGCATATATCACTTGAACAAAGGGATGACTAAAACAACAAAATTAAAATGCTTTCAGGGCTGCTTGCAGATATACAATAATGTCGTGAAATCGTAGTAAGTTGAATGTCCAGCACAACGATTTGGACATCTACAATTATAGAAGATTGATCGATGAATGGAAAATCAACTCAAATCTTATAATTCACAAGGCTGACAGCGTCCTCCTGGGCAACTAAAGTTGCCCAGGACTTTAGTTGCCCATTAGGACGTTAAAGGAGAAAGCTCAGTCTGTACTCAAATCCAGCAACTTGAAGAAGGGCACCTGCTTCTGGGGCTGAAATACGCTGTAAAACTGAACCGAGAGTGTTACGGTACAAGGATATTTTTATCCTCGATGCACAAAATTGTGGCCTCTGTAATTTAGAAACGTTACAATAGTCTGTGCGATTTCGCACTGGTCTTCTGTTGAAGGGCAAATTTTGAAGAAAGTTATTAAAATGAATGCTCCCAGTTCACAGCACGTGATACGTTACTTTCCCGAAACACAAGGCTTTGATCTTTGTGCACTGCTCGAGGCACCAGCATACTCCAGGACAATATAATGGAGGAGAACTCAATCTTGAGACTGGAAAATCAGATACGAATTCGGCTTGATTGAGAAAGCTTTGATAACATTCGTGGTCCGTATGAATAGAGTGTGGTTGATCACCAGGAGTCGTCGTCTTTCGAGTTTGAGTTGCTCTGTCATCATTCTGGCTTGTCAACAACTCTACTCGACCGAGAAGCCCATCAGCCACTCAATTGTATAAAGTTTCAAACCGTCATTTAGTTCCTTTGCTTCTTTTGCAGGCCCATAAAATAATTTGGATAATGAGGTCAGCTTTCGCCAAGGTTTTGATCGCAGCTGTGACAGTATCCACCGTTGGAGTGACTCTGGGACATGAGGGCCATGAACACGCCCCCGCACTTTTGCTCCAGTTTTAAAGCAAGAAAATCCATCTTCAACTTCCTAATACCCTTGATAATATCATCTAACACAGGTCTTTCAACATTGCTACTTGGAGCTTTAAGTATGGCTGAACTTGACACCTCAGATTTTAGTGCTGCAATCCTTGTTTTGTTTTGTTGTTTAGTGAAAATACTGATGACGTCCTCTAGCTTTTACCAATCATTTGTGAATCCTTCTTCTTGAGATAGATCAGCGAGCATGATGATGATCTTTTCTTGTAGATCTTAGTTTGTAGCTTCTGAGAAAAACTCAATCTTGTTCAGCTCCAAAGAATTTCTTTCAATAGCTGTCAATCTTCTCTTAAACTCTAAACAACTCATTAGACAGTAACCTACTTCTTGGCATCTCTATCCAATCCCAGAATATTCTCTTGTTAACCCTCTCAGCTTTATTTTCAAAGAACTCACCCTTCCATCGCTGCTAAAAATCATCCCACAATCTTAAATTTGCATTCCAAACCATCCTCACTTGCAAATTTGTGATGATATTTGATCCGTGAAACCCCCACATTTTCTTGATAACAGGTTAAAGCGCCCTCCAGGCCCCAAACCCTTCACTTGCACCCGAGTCTACCGTTGTTTCATCACGTTTAGTGCTGGAAAAACCGTAAGAGTAAATTAAAGCCTGTGAACGGAACAGTGCTTCTTACCAAAGTTCCGCAAAGTGAAGAGTCCATAGGATACTCAGCTTATTCTGATTCATGACTCATGCAGCAGGAACCTATATATTTTAGATTGTGGTTCAATCGTGGTGGGCCTTGAAACTATAGATCACTTAAGTATTAAGAAAGGCATCTGCGCATAAACGGGCCAAACATGGACTACGTCCAATAATGATCTGCATTATTGATCTTCTTAGCTTTTGTAGGACATGACCTGAATGTGTAGTTGATTGCATAGTCTTAACACAAAGAAGTGATTTCTTGTTTGGTAATTTTTTATCCGGTGGGATTCTTTAAAATCACCATAATCTGTATTGAACTTTGAATTGTTTCTGCATATTCTGAAGGAATAATCGTCAGTGGCAAATTCCTCTGGTAAGTACTTGAAGTCCAAATTGAACAGCAAGAATTCTGTTGTATTGGATCCCATGATCTCGGCCACGACGATTTGCGTGTCAAAATCGATGAGTTTTCTACAATATAAAATATTTTCATACTATGTTCCTGCTTCTCATCTGTTGCAACAGTCTTCTCCGTATCTGGAAATGGTCTTCAACTAGGACATTTTTCAAGGAAATGTTGGAGAATGAGAGCCGCCAGCTGATAGAAGTCGGTCAGTCGCTTTCCTGCAACAAAAGGCGTTGATTTTGGTAAACATGCCAGTAGAGACTGACGGATCGAAATTATAGATTAATCTCAAAAATCAGATTCTGCATCGGTCGAGGAAGATTTGATAGTTTAGTGATCCGTATTAATACAGTGTGGTTGTTCAGCGATTCCATCATCTCTTGCATTCCCCTTTCTCAAACCTTTTTCGAGTTCTCATCCTTCTGGCTTCTGAGTTCTGACAGATAACTTTACTTGACCAAGAGGCTCATCACTGCGTCAACTCGTTTTGAAAGTCCAACTCGTTCATCACGTCTTTCACACACAGATAGAATGGCTTCGATCATGATGAGATCAGCTGTCGCCAAGTTTCTTATCGCAGCTGTGGCAGTCTCCAGCGTTGGAGTAGCTCTGGCAGCAGACGCCCCAGCACCAGCCCCTACGGGAGTGTCAGCAGCATCAGGCTTCTTGCCAGCAACTGTGGCTACGAGATTGATGGTTGCCATCACCGTATTCGTGGCAGGTCGATGGCTGTGAGACCGACATCTCAGCTCACACATGCCTTGATTCTTCTCTTTGTCGTTACATCAGGACAATCCAGCCGGACAGAACTTGGAGTCACTTTATATAGGACCTGGATGCGTATTTCTGTGTCGGAGTAAAAGATCAGAAGCAGTAGACATGACCCTAACTACAAGGGCATTACCTCGGTAGCAAAAAAAAGGAAGAAATTTGGAAAGCTGGCAAGTTCAATACATAGAAGTAGAAGATAGTCACGTAGACTTTACGCAGCATAACGTATCGTGATCAAGGATAGCATCTGATGTGTACTAGCGAGATTTCACGCTCAGATCAGTAAAGACCTTCGCCAAAGCTGCTGGCTTCAGCTTCTCCTACTCTTATAGGCTTACCTTTGTTTGTTCGTATCGAAATTCTGAGATTCGGATTTTAAATGAGTAATCCATGTATCAATGCCGTTTCGATATTTTAAGCATTTCAAGCCCGCTGCAAGGTGCATGATGCATGTCTCGTTTTTCCCGATCAACTTTGGTTCATTGCAGCTATGCGATTATCTATGACATGTTGAAGAGAAGCTCGCTGCCTCTATACTACAAGGAAACCTCGAAAATTCGATCTTGCTGTTGGTCTCACACTTTCATCATGACATCCCGAGAAATATGATGTTATGGCAAAATATCTGTGGATCTTTTCAGACGGTTCTTGAAAAGATGCAGAACTAAACGACGAAACTTTGACTCGACATAATGCATGTAAGATGAGCCTTTGTTTCCAGACTGAGTGATCTTAATCCAAGGGCTGTCGATACATCACGCTATACCCGTTTCTCGACATGGATTCTAAAATCGAACAGCCATCTAATATTGGAAAACAATACTCTGCAGATTAATATGTGACTGTGACTGCACGTCGTTCTTCTTATCAGATATTGAACAATAATGCTTCGGAATCGACATATTTCTGTGATAAGGAGAACGTCGCAGCACACGTGCGCTCTACCTTCGATTGCAACGCACTGTAAACCGATCTTAAGTTTATAGCACAATAACCCATTGGGAACTGAAACTAGATGTTAAATCAACAGCCCAAAACTGCTAAACTGCTCAAAATTTGATTCTGGGTAATTTGGCAGACTGGTCACTGGAAGAAGTTGGTCTTCCAAAAGTATTACCTTGCCTCTTTGGTGACCTCAAGAATGGCAATAGCTTACAAATTCGAAAATATTCCTAAATCTGAAATAACTTGCAATATCAACCCAGTGCAATGTAAACCGATGATATTCTTGCTTGGAAGTTGGTAAGTTGACCTTCATCTCACAGGCATTTATCAGAACAGGTTAAATGGTCTCAGAAACACCTGCAAGTAGGGCTGTGATTGAAACTATCCATTCTTAGTACGAAGATGTTCTCCTTAAATTACTAGTATCCGTAGTAATCGTACATTACTTGCGACTCAAGAATCAGCAGGAAAGAGAATCTTCGCAGTTTACAATATAATCGATGCGGCCCTTGGACTTTATTAGGAATACCAGAACTTTCTCATCAAGGAAGGCATCAAAAGTGGACTAAATCCAACAGCGACCTAAATAAACAGAGTTCTTCAGTTGGAAATTAGGTTAGTTCCTACGTTCAAGAAGTACCATCTTCTCTATCGTCAAAGCTTCTGTAAGTTTATCACGTTACTCGTAACAGAGATTTACTGCCTCATTTACCCATGTCCAACTCATTCGCTTCATGACACCTTGAGTTGCAAAAATCATTCCCTCATACCCCTCGCACTGGCCAGAGGTAATTTAACAAGGCTAACACTTTCACTAGAAAGGCACTAGCTGTAGGCGCTGATCACAGAATCTGCTCGGATTTGGGTGGAACATTCTTTAAAAAGGGTGGACATGAGGTAGATGCTATTGTCGCGGTTGCTCTCTGCCAAGGATCTTGAATCCCAGGGGTGGAGTTCGCGGAGTCCATATAATGCTTCTTTGTTTCAAGGAAGTGCACCTTCCCTTGTCATTCAGTTGTTCTGCGATCTCTCCAATACAATGCATCTACTACATGTCTGCCTGCGTGACGTCTCCTCCTAAAGCCGCCAAGCCTAGTCTAACCAAGATCCAGCACAGAATAACAATGACTTGCAACAGGCTGAAGAAGCCCTGGGAATGAGGGATTAATTTTTGCAACCCAAGATATAAGGGAACGAAATGAGTTGTATAGGGGTACGAGGGAGTAAAAGTGTGTAAGAGGTTCAGGATTGAACACATTTGTTCATGTCTTCTTCTTGGGTCATGCTGTAGCTATGTACGTTGTCCTTTTGCACCTGTACGATATCCTGGACGAGCCAGCTACATTTGACACATCTAGATATCCCTAATCGCGTCGTTTTCCTCTGATACCAGCTAGTGCGAATAATCTGCTGTCTCACGGCCCCAGCACATGCCAGCAGGATCTTGATTATGTTTCCATAGGGAATTTGTGAGTTTTAGCAGGTACTTATTGCTGTGCCTGGAGGTGCGCATCAGTACTTACCATCTAGCTGCAACTTCCTCCACATCTATTATAGCTCTGCTTCAGGTCAGAGTTGGCATTGCTCCAATACTACCACTTGTATCATATCAACTCTGCTCGATCAAGCAACTTACTCCATATTAGCAAAATCTGACACCGTAGTAGTATCTCCTTCCTTGTCAGCTATACTGACTGACAATCAAAGGCGGCTTCAAGCATGCCATCATCTTTCGCCAAGGTTTTGGTGGCAGTTGTCGCAATCTCAAGCTTCGGAGTAGCTCTTGCACATACTAAGGGTCTTCATGTACACGCTCCGGCACCAGCCCCGTCGGCGCAATCAGCAGCGGCCGGCTTCTTGCCAGCAACCATGGTGACAAGCTTGATCGTAGCCATCAATTGCTTCGTCGCAGCACGATGCCTGTGACTGCAATCATGTTCAGT
Source organism: Marchantia paleacea (assembly GCA_014180765.2). Classification (NCBI taxonomy): domain Eukaryota; kingdom Viridiplantae; phylum Streptophyta; class Marchantiopsida; order Marchantiales; family Marchantiaceae; genus Marchantia; species Marchantia paleacea. The sequence goes on from MUAA02000032.1 coordinate 55,894, forward strand.
CTCATTAGCCAAATTGAATGGGTCGTCCCATAGGCCCCTGCATAAACAGCAGGACCCGAACTTCGAATGAACTTCTTCGTCGACTTAGGTAAGTTGCGTCATTGCCGTTCTCATCTAAAGTAGACGACTGGAAACATCAGACATGAATTAAGGTATAGAAGTGTTGACTGTGGCAGCTAAAAAATTAGAAAAAGGTGGGGACGCTGGCATGGCATTGTGATTACAGACAGAACTTGAGTGTTAATTAGATAAGTCTTGACACAATTCAACTCGATGAAATATGACAAGAACAAGTCAAGAATGCAATTTCATGTACATTCGCTAGATTGCAACGTATCACCGTTCCATCAAAAACCTGTGTAAAAGCCAATTCTGAATCTTTAGCTAATCCTTACTCTTAATAAAGCTCGCCCAGTCTATCATTCTCTTTCGACAGTTTTGAAGTCGAATTAGTAAGGTACATTCCAATTCTAGTGCAGACAGATGATGGATAAAGTCGTAATTTGAGTTCCCTCGGATTAGCAACTTAGGTGTCCTTTGTCGTATCGGTCGACGATGGTTACGACAAAGGACATCGTCGACCGACAGCAGGTTCAAATCTCTTTTCGAGCTGTTCGCTCGGCCTATGCACTCAATGTTGCCACCGCATACAATATTGCATACGATAAAATTGGCTGATGATTCCTCAGAGACATCCCCAGCATCAAGAGCACGCACACCAAGGCACCACTCTTCAACATCCTCAGGAGGTGGACATTCATCAAGGATCCAACAAGTCGTTTATTCGTGTGGAGACCCATAGCCTTACTGGATGATCGATGGCAAAGTCTTGCAAACAGCAAGGAGGAGCTCGAGCAGGAGTAAAACATGAGTCGAGCAAATGGCGCTCGGTTTATTCACCAGCTCGGACTGCTCTAAGTCGATGTGTGAGGACATAACACTACAAAATTTGAAGTGTCTCACTGATTGATGTAAGAAGTCGCATTGACAAAGACAACTTTCATTCACAAATTCGGTGTGGAATTTCAAAACCAACTCGCACTTGAACCAGTTTTTACACTTTCAGTTTAGATTGGAGAGTACAAACGGATGTAGAATTATATGCAGTATAATCCAATGCTAAGTTTGTCACTGTGACTTCTAATCAAAAACACACAATGTGTGCAGAGTAACAACCGGTACTGCAGTCATCAAACTAGCAGCCATATCAGGTTGATGTATCGACAGAATCAGCTGACCGGCAGAAGCTGGTCCACATCCAGCATCATCTTTCTCCTTCATTTTGCCAGGTCAAAGATTCACCTCCCAGTTTGAAAGCGGAAAACGAAGAGCTTTCACCTACATGATTAGAAGTTTACTCAATCCAAAGTGAGATCAGACTTGTAACGAGGGCTGAATGACAGTTCATACAGTCATTCCTATGTTCGCCCTGTGTACTGTCTACTTCGAGTATACTCCATTCTATGTTATTCTTTGATCCTGAATGACCGCACAGCCAGCACTAAGGCGTGGGGTGTAGCTAGATCTATGGTCTTCCGGCTATGACAGGCAAATCGGAGTCTAAACAGCCTCTCTTTTAATTAGTTCTCACCTCCGGCTGCAGCAGTTTCTCCTTGGCCTCTATATGGTCACGAACTATGAAGTGACGGTGGATTTTCATGAAGGGGACGACCAGGTGCTTGAAGATTTTGTCCACAATCCCTCCTTCCTGACGATGGCATCCTATGCTTCCATACCTGACAAATCGTACGCGGACTTAAGGTACGCGGACTTTGATGGGGTCTTCCCATCCCTTTTGTTATTTTACTGTGTCTCATGTTCACTTAAGGTACCTTGGACAACTCGTAACATGGAGCAGTTGGACCCGCCCTTTTCATATCTACCCAGGCCCAACACTCTTGACTTCCTCCATATAAGCCAACAAGTGCATTTCAATGATAGAACTCTCTAACCAGATAGTCTTAAGACCAGCCTCACGGCGATGCTGATTTCTTCCGATATCTAAAATACCTTTTCCTGCAAATGATTCCCCACCGAATTGTCGTTGATTTATTTACTCGATCGTGAATTATTCTCAACCAGTAAACTTGTACGAATTTGTATATTGGTATACATAACAACTTCTGAGAAAAGATATGAAATTTCCAGGTACGTAGCGACTGCCCGTATACGAATTAAAATGCAGTCATATTAAAGAAATATCCTTCTCATGATTTTCGTAAGCTGTACATGAAATTGATGAAAATATATGGTCAATATCAAACAATCATGATCCAAGTATAAACATGAACAAGCTTATTTCTGTCTGAAGATTGTGTAGATGGTAGCTTCTATAAGACGTGGTCAACGGGTTAAGAGGGGAACTTGACGAGAGGTCAAGAAGCATATAAAAGTGAGATGAATTAGTACACGTGTGTGCAAGAGAGCACTACAGAGACAAATGGTCAAGGACCATAAGAGGTGGTCATTGGCGTAAGCGTGTGACATTATTTCAATAGATTCTTCCAACCGCAGCCGACAGAACTCTCCAAGTATATTGCTTGAATTCTGTATTAGTACTAAAATATGAAATTGCGAGTTTGCTGTAGCCACCAACACATGCCAGTAGTGCTTGGTAAATATCAAGCAGCGAGATTCGCACTCATATAGCTTTTTCATATATCAACCGAAAATTAAAAGACCTTTGTACAACTTGTTCTCATCGGCGTTTTCGCCTCAGGGCTGATCTTTTTAAATCTTCAATACCTTCTTTGTCTTTTGGTGTTTGGCAGAGCATTTATAGCGAATTCGTGTTACCTGCAACTTTCACAGGGTCAATGATAACATCAGATTCAAGCACTCACTTGATTTGACACTCCACCGGAAAAGTGTTGAAAACTCTCGTTCACATTTCAATCACATATTTGAAGCTCCTCCATATGCATATCATACATAACACAAGTAAAATTTCATAAACAATTGTGCCAATTGTTTATGAAATTGGCAGCAAGAGCATAAATTCGATTAATTAAATATTTTTGTCATGGCTCAAAAATACAAAAAAATTAAAATTTACAATATATTTATATTTATAAATTATTTGAATATTATTTTTTCAATAAAGACATAAGAAATTTTATGATCACGTCAATCATGACATATTATATGTTTCGTTGGACAGAAGGGTTACAAAAATATTACGACCAACTTTTTTAAAATTAAAAATATTTAAATAAGTTTTTTGTTTTATATATTTATAATTTATGCAAAGATGTTCTACAGTCCAACTTTAGATCTCCTCACTTTGTCACTTGTGAATGTTTCTAGATTATAAAAACATTTTGCAAACAAGATATAATAAAGTTTGGATCCCTTTGCCATAATCCTCCCAATGACACATGCGACATAAATGTTGTACCATAACCATACCATGATAAAGAGATCAGCATGGCTAAGGCTAGTGGAGCCAACGTTTTCAAAACCACGCATGGTGAACCTTATTTTGTCAATTTGGAGGTTTACCCCCAAATTGATAATTCATAGTTGGAGACTTAAAAGTTGGTCCTCCTTATTAGTGTGGCCAACACTAATTAAGGTAATATTAAGTGGCAAGAGTCCAATACATAACCATCCAAAGTAGGAATAACGTTTGTGAAGTTAGGAGAATTGCAGTTTTATCTAGACTTTTGGATTTAATGACGTAGTTATGGGATACTTTTCCTCTTTGGTACTAAATGTTCCTTTTTCCCAGGTCAACAAATATCTTAGAGCCTTTGAGGCGGTGGAAAATCTTTTGAGCGGGATTCAGATGTACAAGGCCGAAGACCCCTCCTCTCTTTAAGTCATCGAAATAAACGACAAGGATGTGTTCCTTACGAAGAAAGGAAAACTTTATTTCATAAAAAGTAACCTAGAGGTATGTAAACCTAAAGCTTGCAAGTAGCTTTGTTTGGTGGTCCTAAAGTGACATGAGTTCATCTTTGCATAAGCTAAAGCCACGTGAGCTCGAATACAGCTATAAAGAAGAGCTGGAGTGGACTTAAGTCAATTGACTCATGTTCCATTGCTCTTTTCCCACCTTTTCCTTATCTGCTCTATATCCTTTGACTCTAGCCCTAGACTTCTGTTTTTCTTTTGGTTTTTCCAGCCCGGAGTCGATGTCTCAATATATAGACTTGATTGGATTTCCAACAGCCGATTAGTGTTCCGAGATAGAGAATAGCCCAGCTTCCCAGGGGATGGATTTGGTTCCCGTCAAAGGCAGCGTAGGACCCAGCGCGCTGGTTTGAGTTAATCTGGTCTGATATCGCCATCCGTCCGGACTTGGGTGATCGTTCATCTCACGACGGATACATGCACCAAATCGCATTAGGGACTGAGTCAGTTCGCACAGTTAGTAAAGGGGGCACCTTTGAAATCATTCGTCTTCTTGAAACTTATGCGCACCGAGGTGACCCAACTTTCTTCGGCCAGATTCACCTTGACTTTTAGTCACGCGTGCCAATATAACCTTTCCTAGATGCTGGTGACAGGATCTACCAAAAAATGGTATGTTTCTCTAATTGTGGGCCCTGTAGACGGGCCTTGCAAGCTCGTGGATCTTGGCTCGACCATGCATCAGGGCTTTCCGACTCGCATCAGCTACTTTTTCCACAGCGATGAGGTTATGTCTTAGTTTGGTCCATACATCTACATGTTCATTACTCACATGTGAGTGTGGTATCACTTTAGATGCATCAAATGTTCATATGACTCGTTGTCCATTCGGAGGGCAGAGGATAGCTACCCATGATGCCATTAGGGATGAGGTGTTTGCTATGGCGCGAGAGGGTGTATACCTCACATGGAGAGAGCGTTGTCATGTCTTGCAGTCGACTAGGGTTAGGGCAGACCTCTACTTGGTTCGGGAGGACCAGGTCACTGTGGCTGATGTGGTGGTTACCGATCATACTAGAGACACAGTTTCAGAGGGGGTGATCACCCATCCTCCAAGATGGGCGGCGAGTGGAGCGGATGCAGCCAAGGTCTCCAAGTATAGAGGTATGCAGAGAGGTCACCTCTTTGTTCCTCTAGCTTTGGAGTTATATGGAGCTATGGACACTGACTTCGACATGTTTGTGAGGGAGTGCGCTAGAGCCTACCATACTAGGCGACATGGGGTATCACTCTCTTTAGCTTACTGTACAGCCTATTTTAGGCAATGTGTTTCCATTGCTCTACAGAGAGCACTAGATGGTGCAATCCATAGGAGAGCAATCACATTAGGTGATGCTTTTTCGGATGCTCCTGTTGTTTGTAGACCTTTTGACTTGGATAGTTCAGATATCTTAGGTGTTGTAGGACATATTTCCCAACGTGATACTATTGGGGCCTAGCATATGTTACCGGTTTGGTTCCATCCTTGTACGATTTGATGGGGTCTTCCCATCCCTTTTGTTATTATACTTTGTGTGTTGAATGTTTCTCTAATCAATTTAAGACCAATTTTTGTTTGTGTCACATATTGCCTCACCGCTTTCTGTATATACCAGATGTTGAAATGAGCTCTATCTAAAAAAAATGACACAATGATTCGGACCAAAACAAAACAAAACAAAATTTAGCTTGAGGTCATTTCAACATTTAGTACATAAAGAAAGTGGTGAGAAAATCCCTAACATGATTTTAGAGATGGGCGATGAGGTTTAAATCAGATCGGAACCAAACTGTTGTTCATATTCTCTATATCTTCTCGCATCTATTTCCTTTTTGCATTACAGACAAGCATACAAAACAAGGAGTTTTTTTCGTAATCATATCATTTTGTTAAAGCTATGGAGGTCGGACTTTGGAAACCATCATGTGAAAAGCATGAACCACCTGCCCTCAAAGGCTGCCCTAAAGCTACTTTAGTTATGTTTAAGACAACAATACATGGAGTAGGTTTTGGTCCAAGGTTTAGGTGAATTACAGCTTATTATGCACCCACCCAAACCTAGATTTTTTATGGGAATATGTGCTAAGTAGAAAATCTTTGCCAACAGAATGGTCTTTAATTGAAAAACTGAAGAAGTAAATTAATTACAAGGTTACGAGGACATAGTGGAAGGTGGCTATTTGTGTAATTTTTATTAAACTCTATCTGGAGATATCCAATGGTTTATGCTCTGACAATATACCAAAAATAACAAAGTTGCAATGTTTGAAATAGAATCATATTTATTCCGGTGGTTTATCCATTTTTCAAACTGGTCATCCGTATATACCTTATTGTCTATTAGTTTCTGAAAAATAGATAGATCTACACCAATATGTGTGTAATGTCAAGCTTCTCACACTAGATCTCATTTCTATTGTGGACTAGTAGCAATTTCATTAGGTTAGGAACCTAAAAAACTGAAGGGGTTTAGGGGGAGTACATTCTATCAAAAACATTAAAGATGATAATCTTTGTAGAATATACCAAATATTAGTTTCATTTGGGCAAGCGTGCATACTATCTTCATTTCCAAACCTAATTCCGAGCCCAAATTAGCTGAAATGACATGATAGTGGGCAGAGTCCCTAATTGATCGTTAGTATTCTTCGCCATTTCGGTTGTTTTCTCTTGATATCATCAAATTGTGTTTGTTTGTTAGACCTCATGGGTTTTTACTATTATATATTATCGACCGTATTGTTCTCTGATACAGTTCTATGGTCATTGACTTGGTCCATGAGCACTTTCTACCTATCATTTCGTCTTTTCGTGTTTTTTAACTGGGCGGCGTGCAAAGTTCTCACTTTGTGAATCATAACATCAATATCGGCTGACAAGCTTGACTTTATGGTCAATAGGTTGTACTGAGGCAGGTAAGATCAACATGTTGGACTCTCTATCAACCCTATAACCGTCCATAGCTGGGGAATACTTCGACACGAGAGATCCAGAGGCTGAACTCGCACTTCATAAGGCCAGGTGAAACTGGACGGTCTTGACAACACACGTAGGCTGTATCGCTTGATTCGAAACTTCACACCCAGAAACACAAGGGAGGATATTTTGATGACAGACAAGGACATCTGGGCTAACAGACATCTTCAAAATCAGGGTAATGAAGTTCGCTGTGGGGTACAAACTTATCCTAGGAATCTGTAGGATGAAAAGAGTATACTGTCCCATAAAGTTGTGCATCTAATGGGAGTCTTGACTCTTGACTCATGCGAGGTGGGGATTGCCTGATAAAGAATTCTGCAAAAAATTCGAATCCCGCTGTCCATGCATGCATTAGGCTGTCTTGCTTAGAAGCCACGAGAAGCAAAGGCCAAACACGTTGAGTAGGCTGCTCTTATGTGGAGTAAGAAAAATGTAATTTGTTTTTAACTTGACTTCAAGGGAACACACGAAATAAGGAGTTTAGTGTTGTTATCTCCTAGGCGCGGGCAAGGTGCCGTCGGGAGCACGTGATTTACGGCGGATGCCCATTTGATTGGTCATATCGTTTGTAATCTTCTCTCTTTTTTTAATTATCCTAGACCATGTAGTTAACTTGCATTTAAAGTGTAGTAGCTCGCACTCAAATAATCTATGATCTAGAACACACAACCCCATGTGCCATTCTTCAACATTGCACTCTAGGATAAAGTGGCTGTAGCTGTTACTCGCCTCTGAGCCGTCCATCTCTAGTAACATCTAGAGGACTTGTATGCGAGGTCCCTTTTACTATTGTCCCTTTCCAAGGCTGCGAACGCGTTGGAGTATGGACGAGAGAGGGATAGAGTAGAGTATGAAGATCACATCATTTTTTCACATATTGTTTAGTTATGTTTTGTATGGAGATTCAATAAACAATTCTCTTATTCTCTCAATCTGGATTCCATTAATGATTACATTTAACACTATGAGAGGTATTAATGATTTTGTTATTTTTATGGTTTTGAGTGATTTTTCTCAAATTGGACATATGGGTCTAGTTTTTTTTTTCTAATTTCTTTCTTTTCATACATTGGTTCTATTGGGACCTTGTTGGAAAATTATAGAAATTGGGAAAAAAATTATGAGTATTTTTGGATTTTATGGTTTTCATGGTTAGCATTTCTCCATGTGAGCTGGGGTGTCAGGGGGTTGTGGTTATGCAAATGAGAGCAGATACATGATGGAGAATCCGTGTACGTACCGTTCTCTTTGTGCTAGCTATAGCTTCATTTTTCCTCATGGGGCAATAAAAAATGGTGCATGATACACCATGTAAAGTGTATCATCGTCTCTTTATCTCGCAAGGGGTAATGACCCACGTGGGAAAGATGCACAAAGATTATGATTGGACTACTTGGGATGCGCATGTGAGGAGTGCGATCACATTGACATCAACATTTGTCACTTCAGGGAACACGCAGGCTACATCAACTCTTTCGTTGATCATTCCGGTGTCGTCTTGTGACGCGGCTACTATGAGAAGATGATGACATGTGTCATCTTCAGAGCTGTTGTCATGATGGCGATACTTTAGGTTAGGATAACCGACGGCGCACTGTAAGGCTGTTAAGAGTCCACCGTTGGATCAACTTTGTAGGGTCAGGATGTTGAAAAGGCTCCAAGAGATATTATCTTGGACCTTATCATATATAAAGCGCAATCATGATGGAAAGGGTATGGGAGAGAGCTAAACACATCACTTTGCTGACTAAGGAGCTTATCTGATCGAAGTGGAGCCGACGTATGACATGGATAGATGACAACATGATCCTCCAGATGTACTGATGTCCAATCCATTTGTGATCAACATCCGGTGTCTTCATCGTGATCACTTTCGGGCGTGGTTAGTGTATCATTTTGGAGATAATTTTCTGCAACAAGTGATAAACTCTCCAGACCCGATTATTCTTCCAGTTGTCTCCTACAGCGCGATTTGGGGGCGAATAATTATACGTTTTGATTTAGTTTGGGCGCTATGGATATGAACTTACCAGTAGTGGTGGCTTTCAACACATGGGTTCCAATCCATCACTATTGCTTACCGAAAACAAGCCATAGGGAGTTGATTGTTACGAACTTTGGCAAGGAGTATTATTCTCAAGTTATAAACTCCCCGGTTCCGTTTGTAGTTCCGTTCATACTTAGCCGGTTTCGAGTTGTCATTTTGACTCTTTATTAGTGACAACTCGTATTGTGAATAGGATGGCTAAGTAGTGTATTTAGGATAGTTGTAAAGCTCTAAGTAAAAATGGAGCTAATTTGGCTACACTAGAGGTCAAATTAACACTCTTCATTCTCATTGGTCTTGGAGTTTGGACCAATGAGGGCACTTGGGCAACTTCTTCGAGGTTTTGAGGAGTTTTGGAGATCTTCCAGGGAGACATTCGAAGATATGAAGATTGGGTTGGAGAGTTGACGGGACGAGCTACGATGTGGGCTCAAGAATGGATGGATTTGAAGGATTTGTCACTCTAAAATGATGATTCAAAAATAGAGTGAGAAATTTACACCTTTGAGTGTATTTGGGGTATTTTTGAAAATCTTACGAGGGTTTAAGGAGATCTGAGTCGACTGTGATATAGTTTACGACTCAGGCTTGCGTTTGGATCGAAATTTCGACTCAATTGGATGAGTTTTGAGTACGGAGTGATAGCTTGAATTTGTGTATACAGTCAGAGTTGGAGGACTGCACTGACTGTCACAAAGTTAGTACAGAGATCATATCTTTTGATATTAGAAAGTTCTGTCAATAAAACTTTACACAGTTCAAGTTCTGATGATGAGTAACCTTCTTATAAAATCTGGAAGCAATTGGAGTCAAGGATTGGGATGTGTGATGGGTTTTGTACACAGGGGTCTGCATATCGCCTTGTGATACAGTGTGCAAATCAACAATTGTCTGAGAGATCTAGAGGAGAAAAACATTTGAAACTTTTCTCATAGATTGAAAGGGTAGTGAAAAATTTTCTGTAAAGTTTAAGCGAGAGTTATCGGTCGAATCATCAACTATCATAATCTTATTCCGCTGAAGTTTTACCGGTTTGTAATGAACTCAAATGTGGAGTGCTGAGGAGAAGAAGAAGAAATTGTCAACTCACACGAGGTTCTAGAGGGTTCTTCTACAGCCAGACGCTCAGGCGTTCTTAGAGCAAAGAAATGTTTATGCGACACCGGGTGTACCGATTGGATCATGGAAGTGATTTGCTTCCCATGTAGATTCTATTTTAGGGCTTTTTGAAACTAGTTTTTCATGTTCATGTTTATTCCATAGACTCCCTCGTGCATTCCATGACGAGACTAGACATACTTTTTGTTTATCGTTCGATCGGTTGGCACGTGATCCCATGGACGAGTTAGCGTGATTTTGGTTTCTCCTATTTCTGTGATGGTATCTACGTTATACTAGGGAGAGGTGTGTTGGACATAGAGAGATGACAGCTAAATTTCAAAAATTTCGAGCAAGAGATTGGGTTACATTATAGGAAGAGTCTGTTTGGGCCACATAGGTTAGGAGTTGGGTTCAGTCACATGATACTTCTAATTCGGCTTGATTGTGACGATGTAGGATCTTGAGGCACGATGGGGAGTATAGCAAGGCCTCACGGGCTCTTCGTCCTTTGCCTATGGCTAGTCATACTAAGGAGATTATTTCCTCTTTACATCTTTTATATCCATCCATGGGCGAGAAGATATCATAAGAGGTCTTGGAGTGTCAACTAGATGAGCCATTATATCTTGATAGATCACTATTTGTCCATTCTCTATGCACAACTCCATGTTTATCCTCATGAGGCTTGTTAGGTATTGTATATGAGCATCTTCGAGATTGTTTTCAAGCGGATGATCCCTCTAGTGGTTTCATAGAGTTTTTTCATGTGGCTGCATGAGTTGCAAGAGGAGAGATTCCTTTGTCAATTAGTCATGTGCTAGGTGCTAGTCAGCTTCTCACGATGGAGAAGGACATCAGAGGCATCAAACCGATTACTATGGAGGAGGTTTTATTGTATTTAGTCAATAGCACCTTGATCTTATAACATCGTTCACACTTCTAGCAGCATCTATATCCATATCAGTTTGGAGTCACCACATCTAGACTTTGTGAGGCGGTATCGTTGGACATCAGAGCACTTCTAGATATCCACCTGGATTAGATTGTCTTGCATGTGGACATTGAGAACGCTTTTAATAGTGTCTCATATGCATCCATTTTTAGAGAGCTTAGAGAGGATGATGGTCCTCTATTGAGCCTCATTCTTTTCGTAGGTCTTTCTACGGTTCACATTCTTCTCTCTTTTATCAGCATGGCTTTTCCCATGAGGGAGTCACCATTCTATAGTCTGCAGGTGGTACTCGACAAGGAGATCCTTTGAGAGGACCCTTGTTTACCATGGCTCATTATAGAGCTCTTTTGTCTACTACTTTGTTCCCCTCCTTAGCGGTGTCGTGTTGTGACGCGGCTACTATGAGAAGATGATGACATGTGTCATCTTCAGAGCTGTTGTCATGACGGTGATACTTTAGGTAAGGATAACCGACGGCGCATTGTAAGGATGTTAAGAGCCCACGGTTGGATCGACTTTGTATGGCCAAGATGTTGAAAAGGCTCCAAGAGATATTATCTTGGACCTTATCATATATTAACCACATTCAGGGTGGAAAGGGTATGGGAGAGATCTAGACACATCAGTTTGTTGACTAAGTAGCTTAATCTGATCAAAGTGGAGCTGACGTAGGACATGGATAGAGGACAACATGATCCTCCAAATGTACTGATGACCAATCCATTTGTGATCAACATCCGGTGTCTTCATCGTTATCACTTTCGGGTGTGATTAGTATATCACTTTGGAGATAACTTTATGCAACAAGTGATACCCGATTATCTTCAGACCCAATTATTCCTCTAGTTGTTTCCTATGGCGCGATTTGGGACCTAACAGTATACGTTTTGATTTAGTTTGGATGCTATGGATCTAAAATTACCAGTAGTGGTGGCTTTCAACACATGGGTTCCAATCCATCACTATTGTTTATCGAAAATAAGCCAGAGGGAGTTGATTGTTAGGCGATGAGTATTATTCTCAAGTTATAAACTCCCCGGTTCCGTTTGTAGTTCCGTTCATACTTAGCCGATTTCGAGTTGTCATTTTGACTCTTTATTAGTGGCAAGTCACATTGTGTATATGATGGCTAAGTAGTGTGTTTAGGATAATTGTTAAGCTCTAAGATAATATGGAGCTAATTTGGCCACACTAGAGGTCAAAATGACACTCTTCATTCTCATTGGTCTTGGAGTTTGGACCAATGAGACATTTGGACAACTTCTTTGAGGTTCTGAGTAGTTTTGGAAAGCTTTCAATGGGACATTTGGAGATTTGGGGGACAAGGTTGAAGAGCTGACAGGCAGAGCTACGATGTGGGCTCAAGAATGGATGCATTTGAGGGATTTGGCACTATGATATGATGATTTAAAGATAGAGAGAGAAATTTAGACCTTTGAGTGTATTTGGGGTGTTTTTTGAGAATTTTACGAAGGTTTTGAGAGATCGGATTCAACTAAGATATAGTTTACAACTTAGGCTTGCGTTTGGATCGAAATTTCGACTCAATTGGATGAGTTTTGAGTACGGAGTGATAGCTTGAAATTTGTGTATACAATCAAAGTTGCAGGATTGCACTGACTATCATGAAGTTAGTACAACAATCATATCTTTTGCTATCGGAAAGTTTCATCAATAAACCTTTCCACAATTGAAGTTTGGATAATAAGCAACCTTCTCATGAAATTTGAGACCAATTGGGGCAAGGATTGGGATGTGTGATGGTTTTAGTACACATGAGTCTACATATCACCTTGTGATACAATGTGTAACTCAACAATTGTTTTGAGAGATCTAGAAAAGAGAAACATATAAAAATCTTTCGAAAGAACAAGAATATTGTAGAATAATTTTCTGTGAAGTTTATGCGAGAGTTATCTATCCAATTATTGGATATCATAATCTTCTTCTGTTGATGTTTTACTAGTTGTAATGAACTCGAATGTGAAGTGCTAAGGAGAAGAATAAGAGATTGTCAACTCACACGAGGTTCATGAGGGTTCTTCTATAGCCATGCGCTCAGGCATTTTCATAGCAGCAATGTCCATGCGACAGCGGATGATACACACATTGTGGACCGTGTAGACCATATTAGACAAGTCTTTGATTACTTGACTACTGAGCTTCATCTTGTAGACTTGAGAGTCAAGGTGTCAAAATGTAGGGCTTGATCATCTTTGGGTATTCCTCATCATCTCTAGCTTCCAAAGGGATTGACATCGACATCGACAAATGGCTTACGCATTCTAGGAGTGCAAATAGGGTTCAAGGATTTTTTTCTCACGTTACATAGACGTTGCACTTGCCGAGGATATTTTGCATGTAGATGACCTTCCTCTACTAAGGTATCCGCAGATGACGTTTGGTTCACTCTCATCTAGTATTGATCGTCGAGCCACTTACCTTCTTCGCATAGTTCCTCCTTCACGTACATTCATATCACGTTTGACAGCCATTGATAGGAGGATCATGGATGTCTTTGGTGATATCATCGAATTAGGGACCTTCGAGTTTATGACAGGAGATTTGGCATTGGGACAAACATCTTTTTCAATTTCAGGTGGAGGGATAGGCTTATTATCGATGGAGTAGAGTGCACCTTTAGCATTTTTGATTAGTTGGGCACTCTTGGCACCTTTGTTATCTTCTCGATTTATGATTGCATATAGGCCCATCCTTGAGATATATGTGAGGGATATGGATACATGATCATTTCCCTTACAATTAGTATTGCGACATACGAGAGATGATTTACCTAGAGGTACGACATGAGCTCCCGTCTTTTTCCTCTTTGGCCACCAATTGGACTAGAGTTCTATAGTCTATCTTGATGGATCAACAATTTCAACATGCTATACATTCACTTTTAGTGGATCTCACCATTCCTCGTACTACTAGGACTCGTCTACGCTCTTGCTCCGGCAAGTATGCATGCTTATGGATCTTGGCTCTACCATGCATCAGGGCTTTTTGACTCGCATCAGATACTTTCTCTACAACGATGAGATTCTGTCTTGGCTTGGTCCATCCATCTATATCTTCATTACTCACCTGTGAGTGTGGTATCACTTTAGATGCAGCACGTATTCATATGACTCGTTGCCCATTCGGAGCAAAGGATAGCTACCCATGATGTCATTGGGGATGTGGTGTGTGCTATGGCCCAAGAGGATGGATACCTCACATGGAGGGAGCATTGGTATGCCTTGCACCTAGGGTTAGGGCATACTTATACCTGATTCAGGAGGACCAGGTTACTATGGCAGACTAGGTGGATACCTATACTACTCATGACACAGTCTCAGAGGGGGTGATCACCCATACTTCAGGATGGACAGCGAGTGGAGCGGCAATAGCCAAGGTCTTTAAGTATGCAGAGAGGTCAACTCTTTATTCCTCTAGCTTTGGAGTTATATGGAGTTATGGACACTGACTTCGACATGTTTGTGAGGGGACTGCGCGAGAGCCTACCATACTAGGTGGCATGGGGTATCACTCTCTTTAGCTTATTGTAAAGCATATTTTAGTCAATGTGTTTCCATTGTTCTATAGAGAGTACTAGCCCGTGTATTCCATAGGAGAGCAATCCCCATAGGTGATGCTGATTTGGATGCTCTATTATTTGTAGGCCATTTGGCTAGATAGTCAAGATATCTTAAGCGAAGGGGTATATATTCATACAAGAGGGTGATCTATTGAGGACTAACCCCATGATGCTATTGGGGCCTAGCCCCATGTTACCCGTTTGGTTCATCCTTGTAAGACTTGATGGGGTTTCCCATACTTTTTGTTATTTTACTGTGTCTCGTTCATTCTTCAACATTTAAACTGAGAAGTGATAGTTGGTATGTTGACTCGGTCCAAAAGCCTCGCAGTGCATGCTTTGCCTGATCCTCTAGCGTAGAAAGAAAAGCCAGGCTCGGTGATTTTTAAGAAAACTCATGTCAGGCATGTCCTTGAAAACTCTTGATCAGAACGAGCAAGGATATATAGATGGCCAGGGCAGCTGGAGGAAATACTTTCGAACTAGGGCTCCGCACTATGTATGTTGGAGACAGAGAATTCTTGCGCAGAAGTGAAACTAGGCGAAGGAGTGACTCTCGGAACGAACACCAGTTTCTCTGAATTTTAGCAAAAACTGCAGTGTGGGACAATTTGAACATGGAGTTTGAGTCAAGCAGACATCGAATGTCCTTGCTGTGTTCAATGTTGGTGGCCGTTGGAGAAGTCGTTCTCTCGCAGCCGCAGAGGATCGACAATCACAATCATATACTTCCTCCATTCTACCTGGACTGGCTTGCAGAACAAGGTTATGACGCGGGTAAAATCCCTGCATGGAATGCTACGATGCATTTAGAAGCAATGGCGTCGGTAGGAACTATGACCTCCATCGTTTCCATCACAACTCCGGGAGTTGGGCCAATGGACAAAACCTCGTTAGAAGCTGCTCGTGTAATGGCCAGAAAATTAAACGACTACGCCTATAATGAACTAGTGGCAAAGTACCCTGGAAAGTTCCAATTCTGGGCCACAATGACACTGCCAGACGTCGAAGGCTCGATTGCAGAAGCCCAATACACCTTGAAAGAGCTCAAGGCAGCTGGCGTATTTCTTGAAGCTAACAAAGGAGGCATTTACTTGGGCGATCCGGCATTCGACCCTTTCTTCAAGGTTCTCAACGAGATGAGCGCCGTAGTCTTCGTCCATCCCAACAATTTGCCAAACAGTAACGTCCGCCCTTCATCCGATCGATATCGTTACTAGAATCTGATGTCTTGCATGGACGTACATGTCGCACGACTCGTTAAGTTTTATGTAGGTTCTCTGAATTCCAGTCTTGAAGCTTCAAGTGCAGCGGGATGCATGGTAGCAAATTGACAAGGTGGCTGTCTTCTGTCTGCAGCAACCTCTGTTCCAGGACTTGTGGCGGCGGTAGTGGACTACACTCTGGACACCACACGCGCAGCTGTCAATCTGGTGTTCACGAACACCACGCAGAAGTATCCCAACATCCGGTACATCTTCTCGCACGCCGGCGGCTCTTTGCCGTTCCTGGCTTACAGAGCAGCCTTTACTGCACCGTACTACTCCCATGAAGTGATGGTCGAGGAATTCAAAAAATTCTATTATGACACGGCGCTGGCCAGCACTCCATCCGCACTGCCTACGATTCTACAATTCGCCACTCCAGACCACATGACTTTCGGAACCGACTGGCCCTATGTTACCTTCGCAGGATCCAAATTCTACACGGACACCATCGACGCTTATCCGTTGAGCGACAGGGATCGAGACCTCATTAATAGCACCAACTCCAGGGCTATTTTCAAGCACTTGCTCCTTTGAACCTCAGGTCCTCACGTCGAGGTCAGTTGTCAACGTGGCCTGTAGCGAGCCCAGTCACTGTAATCTCCTGCTCACCGACTTCCGTGAGTGGAGAGCAAAGAAATCATCGGCAGAAGCAATTTTTTCCTCTCTGTTTTCTACTGTGAATCGTACATTAGCTCACAGGAGAAGTGTCCAAGCCCCAATAAAAACTCAATTCCATCACAATGTCCTCGGTTTGTTGCATTCCTCGGTGATTGAAGTGCATTGTTAGAGTAATTGTTATACATTTCCTTCTCGGCCATTTCAGTACTTTTGTTGACATATGCCAAGGTTAAGAAGAATATCAATGCGTTCAAGAAGGTGTAGTAACCCGGCGAAATTTCCTCGGCCCCCACTTCTTAGGAAAGTTTCTGGATTCTCTTCGGCAACAAAACTGAATTTTGTCCATGATTGCAACTTGATAGCACACTTGGAAAAATCAATTCTTAGTCATCATTAATCTGGATAATTTTTTATAACTTTCATGGAGAGCTCATGAAATTATGAAATCACGGGCAGCTTTATATATAAAGCATCAAAAATCAAATAAAAAATTGATCTGTGAGTGAAACATATTTAAACTGTTGAAATAAAGAGTGATGTTTGGACCTATATAGATTTAAAAAACTTGATTGCATCCAATACTTATAATAAACATTAACTTTTCAGTCAAGTTAGTTAGGACTCTTGCAACATGTTAATAATAAGAACAACTTACCTTGATCCCAACATGGATCACCAAAGTGGCTTTCTTTTCATACATTTCAAGCTCCCCAGCCTCCAATCACTCAAGTGAGTTGCACATATCAAAACGAGTTACTTTTTCTCTCCATTTCTCATTCTTTCCCTTCTGTGTTACTTCACTAACCTCCCATTCACTATGTCTTAGATGCATCTTAACATGATGGAATGAATTTAAATTCGATTTTTTTAATACTTAATTAGCAACATCCATATTTACATAGATGAGCGCAATCATGTGAAGATATAGCTGGGTAGAGTTGTTAATAAAGTTGATGTTGTTTGCACTAGGATTGTGGTTGGGGCTTATAATGCTCTCATGACACATGATGGTAAAGTTTGAATCAAGTTTCCAACCATTTTAGTCCTTGATGTTGGGACTTAGAGCATACAACTAGTGTGGATAGTGCATAAACTTGGAATTTTTGAAGCAAGAGTGTAATTTCAATATTTTGTTATGGTGTATAATGGATTGTCTATGGGAATAATTCAAATGTGGAGAAGATTATTGTGGTATGTGTGTATGATAGTTTATGTATTGCAATGTTTGATGTCACGACATTGTATGTTGTGTTGTGAAATGAACTACCATGACAAAGTTTATGAAGAGTCGTGATGAGTAATAATGTGGATCCAACCTTTGCATCTTGATGAAAATATCCTATTAAGGTAAGTTTGTCCCTCATGCTTAACCATACATATTAAACCTTGGTTCCGTTTTGAAATTACATCAAAGATTTTGCATGACATAAATACAAAATATAAAATGAATTTTTTATGTTATCAATTCTTTATAAGTTTGAGCATTAACGATAATCAAAGGATCTCCACGAATTAAACATCATTTACAACAAAAATTCAAACCTTAAAAAAATGTTAATCTAGATACCTTCCGGACATAAAAATGAAATATAATTATTTTAAATGATTGCTTTAAGTATTCTAGTCAAACTTGTGAAATATAAAAAAATAAATTATGTGATATTAATAATAACAGATTTTTAAATATAATTATCAAAAAATTTACAAATAAATTTATTTTATTTCAATGTAAGCCATGTAAAATAATAAATCAAATATATAGTTTGCAGAATATTTAAATTATATTTTAAAAAATAATTTTAAATCAACAAATATTTTTAAGCTATGAGTAAGTGATAAATTCAGTCTTAAAAATTTCTAGGCTCTTTAATTTTTTAATCTTATATACTTCTATCAAAGATTAATATCATTCATGATATATCTAAATAAATTATAAATAAAAATGAAATATTTTATCAATAATGTATTTAATATAAGTATTTTTATTTTTACACGTATTTAATATATAAATAGAAAAAATCATAAAAAATAATTAATGCATTATTTTTATTTGCAAAAATTATGATTTAAAGAGTCATTTAAAAAAAATTTAGATAAAAAAATTACAAAAAAAATTTGAAATTTTTTAAAATTATTTTTTATTTAATTTATTTTTAAAAAGTAATCTATCATGAAGTATTAAAAAAAATAAAACTAACAGAAATTGGGGTAAAAAATGATATTTATAAATGTCGTACAATAAATTACATATATAATGTGATTCAATAAAAATTCAGATTATGATTTCATATAAAATTTTTATCATTTTTTCAAAGATAAAAATAATGTTATTCTTATTTAATTCTGATAAATATAAATTTCAATGCACTATGCTAAAGTAAATTTAAATTATAATTTTTTACAACATAGTTCCACATCACATTGATATATATCAGTATTACATAAATTCCAAATGTCATGCATTTTTTTAATATTTTTCAAATGCCAAATCAATCTCTCAAATATATTATATTATTTATTTTTGAAAAATCCAAAAATTAATAATTAAATTAACATTAATATTCCAATTTCATTGCTTTATAAAATTATTTAGAACTTCACTTCTAGATAAATGAAATTTAAAAAAAATATAAAGTGATGAAATGACATGCAATTGATGATTAACATAAATGAAGTTTCAAAAATTTAAAAAAAATTACCAAATTCTATCATATAAATGAAGCTCTAATGATTTAAATGTAAAATGTATAAAATATATTTGAAAAGATGGATATTTATATTTATTTTTCAAACATATATTATTTTTCTGAATGATAAGTATGATAATTAATCATGATATGTTAAAAATATATTAAATAAATAAATAATTCATTAAAAATTTATATAGAAATTATATTTTTATATAATAATAATTTTAATATTTTAATATAAATTATATAAATATATAATATAAAAAAATTATATTATAAATATAAAAAATTAAATTTAAATGAATAAAATTTTGATTATTTAATAATCATTATTAGAAAATATGATTTATTTTTTTAAATGAAGTTGTAAATAATAAAATTTTAAAAATTATTTTTAATATAATAATAATTTATTCATATTTTTAAATATATTAAAAATGTTAATTTTTTTATATAAAATTAAAAAAAATTATTAATATCAAAAATATTTTATCAAGATATAATTAAATAAATTAATAATTTAAATTTGATAATATAGTTTTAATAATTAATCATGAAATTTTAATTATTAATAAAATTAATTTAGTTTAATTAATTCATTAATTAAATTTTGTTTGAAATTTATAAAATTATAAAATATTTTTAATATAAAAAAATTTAATAATATTAATAGTTATTGTCACTATTTATGTAACGGCAACCCTAGTTAAGTAGTTGCAAACATGCATGAGCAAATACAATAGTTAGAGCAACTATAGCCAAAAGTGCAATTTGCACAAGAAGTGTCATTCAACTCTTACGTCATTAGGATATATAAGGCTTAAGGGGTAGAGTTTGAATAAGAACTCCTAGGATGATAGATTTTTGAAGTTGAGCATTGGAGAATGCTATCATGGTGGAACATTAGCTAGTTTATAAATATATATTCTTTGAGGTTCAAAGTGGGTTCCACTATAATATCTCTTTTATGATATGGTTATGAGCATAGTGTCATTGTGGAGAGTTGAAAAGATTACTTCAAAAAATATGTGTGTTGAATTTGTTTGGAGCGATCAGTACAAGTTTGGTTACTACTTTGTGATTTGACATAAGTAGTAACCACATCATACAAGTACATTGATACTTGTATGTGGAGTGAGATGAGATTGCGAGGCTTGTTTCATTACATCATGTGTTACAATTGATACTATGATACTCAGATCTTCTACCATTGTCAAAGGTTTACAGATACCAACATGCCTTGCCTTTAGATTTGGCAGGATACGATTCATTTACTTATTGTTGGATGACCATATCAAATATATACACATACTGATCATGGATTAGAAGATTCATGTTTGGGGATGTTTTGAGAGATGTTATTTGTGTTGCAATCTCCCCATACACATTATACTTGTGCATCAACCTATATCATGAAAAATGTTATGTTGTTTGATGAACCACATGTACAAGTGATGATGAGTGTATATTCAAGTGAGATTATATATTTGACTAGCATTATTGTTATTTGCAGCAAAAATAAGATCTCATGCACATTGTTCACACCTATGATGAACAAACCTTCTTCTTAGAGAGGTTTTATTGCGAGCATATGACGAAGAATAGAGACTTTCACATGTCAAAATGGAAAATATTTTGGAAGTGTGTAAATACTCCTAACTATCTACACACAATAGTTACATTATCCACAATGTTGAGCTATCAAGCTTTTCATGCCTACATAAAGGTTAGATTTAAAATTATAAAGTATACTCCCTTGCAATGGTTGGTGGAACCTAACGCTTTGAAGAAAATGAGTTGTGGACTTTTGTACTGATCTTATAGTAATACTGTAACATTAAGGGTTGTACCTGTAAAAATTTTGTGTGATTATGCATAAAGTGTAATCTTATCTACGACTAAGTTTAAACACCAAGTTTAGTTTAATAATAATTATATTTTGCTGATTATGGTTAAATTGGAGGAATAAATATGGTAGTTTTTGATATAAGATAATGGAGTATTATAACAATTATTTTGATATTTTATGAGAATCACGGGTCATATTATATGACATATTTATTTTGACTTTCCTTCACTTGACTAGTATTTGATTGGTTTAATTTGATATCAAATTTTAAATCTTAATATGAAATTGACTTGATATACCAAAGTTAAGTAAAGGATAGTTGGATTTGTAGAAAATCCAAATGAATCAATGGCATGTTGCCATGTAACCATTCTCATTCAGAATTATGAATTTTCTCTTGAGTAAAGTTGATAAAATAAAATTACATGATAATTACTTTTAGTCTCTAAAATAAAATTCTAAGTAGTATAAATAGAGAGATTGAGAATCAACTTTCAAGCTTTATTTTTGGAATACCTTGAACACCAATGAAGGATCTCAATATTTTGAGTAATATTTAAATTCTTTATGAGATTTGTTAGACGTGATGATTGCCAAGAAAGTCTAATGTGAAGTTTTGTCATTGAAAATTTGTGCAAGAGCGTGCAGCAAGGCTATAGTTATCGAGGTTCAAAGTACCAATCTAGATGTATGATGACTTTCCAAAAAGCCATTGGAGTTAATCCTTAATGAGAATCATCCCAAGATCACATTTTTGGTTCCGTTGCCGGATCCAAAATTAGAAATATTTAATCCAGAATTATGTTTGTGAGAAATCAACAATGAAATGTCATTTGGAAAGAAGAGTGGGAAAAGAGTAAGCCAAGATTATCTTACAAAGTATTAAACCATTTATGTATTTGACGGTGTTATATGATAGCATAAAAATTATTTTGTGTATATTTTTCAAGTGAATGTTGTTAAAGCCAAGTCTTAAAGGGTATATTGCATTTTTGGGATAAATATTTTATTTTTTTAAATTCATTAAAGAATTTTAATGATTTGAGACTAGCATTTTTTATACATTTTAAAATATGAAATTTTAGTGAGATTTCATGTACATTTAAAGTTATGATGGTTAAAATCTGCTATGATCTTGATAGGTTTTAAAGGTTAACTCCTAGAAAAAAATGTATAATTATTTTATGCATAAATAAAATAAGAATTGAATTTATTATAAATTTTGATCATAAACTTAGCTATTTTTAATTTTAATTTTTGTAAAGAATTCATTTTTTTAAAAAAAGTTATGATATTTTAAATGTAGGGGATTTGAAAGTTTAAAAACATGTTTTTCTTTTCAGATTTGCTTTAAACATATTATTGTTCATTCAGAATGAGTATTTGCATGTGTGTTATTATCGATGAGTATAACTTGAAACTTATTGAAAAATGATAGATCAATCTTCTTAAAGGATTAGTTTATTTAGGATAACTTAAGCATTGATTTGTTCTATGGACTCCAATACGAGAGAATTTAAAGTGGAGTTTGAAGAGATTAACTTACAAATTCTTCAAGAGCAAAATGTGAGAATTTTTTCCATTGTGAAGAGTAGGGACATAAGTTTGTAAGTTGTACTTTGAGAATGAAAGATCAAAGGTTGAGAGAGAGGATAAAGTTGGGTGAGTTCAATCTCTATTTAAAACTATCATCATCTTATGAATCCAAGAGTAGAACATATTATGATAATTGTGAAGTGACAAAATTTCTCGTAAGACACAAGTCTAATGTATTAAAGGTTTTGTTGAAGTCACTAGTGGAGTGTTTTGAAGATAGATTTAGAATAGAAAGAAAAAAAGTTAAAATCTCTAAGTAACTTAACTTCCAACTAGAGATGAATATCATTTTTGAATGATTAAGAACATATTGATGAGGGTAAAATTCAATGTATATTTGTAAGTTTTTTGAAATATTTAGATCCAAATTGATCAAACAAGTCATTCATTCAAGATAATTAATATTTTTTTTCACCTTTTGTTGATTGAAAGTACGATAATTAATGCACATATGCATGGAGATGTCCTTCACAAACATTACTAGAGTTATGTGTGAGATTACACTCAATTGAATTAACTATTTTTGTAAATACTCTGATTGTGTTTTGCAATTCTGTAGCTCATTAGATAAGAGTTGATAGAAACTTTTACAATCAAAAAAATTTCTTGGTAAAATTTATATCTTATGATTCATTATTTTTCTTAATGGTAAACTTGGAGATAGATCATCTCGAAACATGTCTTGAAATTCTTTCAAAATATAAGTTTACTCCTTATATATTTAAGATTACTTTTTTAAAGCACATACATGTTTTTAATAATTCCAAAAATATATATATATATTTATGATTGATAGAGATCAATTCTATCACATATAAATGTAACTTTTTTGATTTTAATCTAAATTTATCTCCAAAGATCTTCCAACTTATAGTTTTCACTATCTATCACTGCCAATTTTCATTAAAATTATATTTTTCCATCCAAGATTTACTCAAAATAACATCATAGCAAGAAAATTAGATTATTTTTAATTCTAAAGATTCCTTTTATTGCTCTACATTCAACTCAAGTTCTCTTAAAATACTTTCAACACTCTCAATTTTCCTGCTTGATAATTTTACTTCTCATTCTTTTCTTTTTCTAAAACTAATCTTAAATCTCTGCTAATACTTCTAGTTGTAACAAACAAGTTACACAAGAACAATGTGCTTTGTAATATTTTAGATTTGTTCCGATAGGAATAAGATGTGCAAAAAATTTAAGGAAGGTGAATAAGCAAATTTAAGCATCTTTTATAGACTCTAAACGTTGCAGTCCAAAAAGTTTTAGCAATACATCACACAAAATCCTATGAGTATGGAGAAAAATTTAGAAAAAAGTTTGTAAATGCAAATTTTTTTACTAATAAAAATTGATCTCTAATTACAAAAGTCGATTCATATACTAAGCAAAAGCTCGTAAACGTCTTTAAAAGAGAAAACTAATAGCAAAAGTTTATGGATCAAATTCTTGATTATCTTAATATGAATTTTTGTACACCAATCAAGTACGCCTTTGTGACTCCCACCTGGCTTCAAAAAATTTTGTTCTACCCTGGTTACACAAAAAAACTCTTAGCAAAATGCTTGTAAATTGAAAATAATTCTCTGACTATTCTATACATAATCCTATTGTATCTACTTACAGTGCGTAAGTCACCGATGGGAAGAATTCATCCACTCATCTTGATGGCGGATTGGATTCCGACGGTATTACTGAGACTAAGAGAATTGGGAGGTGCCTTCTTGTCATGGCATTCCCTCTTCTCAACTCCTCGTGGAGTTGAGAAGAGGGAAAATTATTTCCTCGATAGAAAGAGGATCACAAGCAGAATAGTGGGATGCAAAGTTGTGGACGAAAGCAGTGGACCGAAATTATGACAAAGATAAAGAAGGAGTTGATTGGGAAGGATCGGCATTACATACCGGCTTCAACTTCAATGAGAGAAAGTGATTCAATGGCAGAGAGCGGAAGGGGACAAATAGATATAAGATCGACTTAATCAAGGACGTATTAAGAAGGAAGGTTTTCTTTATCCTGAACCAGGTTCTCGCCTTAGTGAACTACATACGTAAGTATGCATAAGGTGAGGATAGTAGAAGGATTTGTGGGAGGATCCATTCGTGTCAACAAGAGGGAGATTTTTGCGAAGAATGTTCAAGCGATGGCTACCAAGTTGAAGAAGGATGAGAAGAGCGTGGTGTAAATCTCTTCTTTTATGGTGAATTTATATGATCGTTTGGAGTGATCCTATATTTTTTGGAGTCCGGAATTTCTGACATTGAGGTGGAGAATGAGGACGCTAGCAGTGGATCACGAGGAGTATTGGAGAAGTGGATAAGCTAGCGCCAGAAGGTCCGAAAGAAATCAAAGAGTCAGATTTGGACGTAATAGCCTTGGAGTTTGTCAGTAGAAGAAGGAAGTTCTCACCCTAGCCCACCGAAGAATAAGTTGAATACGGGGAAAAGTGTAGAGGAGGTTGGGTTGCCCAAGACGTCTCTACCAAAGATGATGGCGATGAAGCTAGAACTAGCTCTTGGAAAGGAGGACCAAACTGATATCATTCGGCAATTGATAGAGAACGTGGACAAGCTGTCCAAACAGAAGGTTGACTTGGAGAAGAAGGTGCAGGTGTCGAGGCATGAATATGTGGAGATTTGTCGTATTTCGGATGTAGAAGAAAAATTCATCGAGAAGTAGAATTTGCAGCTGCGTGAAACGATGCAAAATCTGCAGCGGCGGTTGAACCAGATGGACAAAGAGCCATCAGCGAGATTTGATACCCTTGCCTACAAGTGTGCTCAACACTTGTTCGCTCAAGAAGCAGATGCTTAAAGCCTTGGGGTGAGATTTCACGGAGGCCATGATTCTTCATCAATAGGAGATCGCAGTTGATGTCAGGAAATGTAATTAGGAATCGATGCATTTACGCAACAGGCGGAGGTGCGAGCGCGGGGCTTAGATGGACAAAGAAGATTTTGGAGAGAACGATCTGTGTAGGCGACAGTTAGGAGTAGGAGTTAGGAATTCATATATAAATAGAAGTAGAACTACTAGGCACGGATCTCTTTTTCTTGCAAGGGTTCAATTCAATTGAACTTCAAACTGTAGTCATGGTAGAATAAGAGCTTGATGAGCTTGTGTGTTTGACATGTAATCAACATAGACCTGAGCAAATACTTATGAAGCTATCCTGATATTCATCCACGAGATGTGTGTGCGCAGTTGCACCCAGAAGAACTTTAGCAAGTGAATCACCTCGACTGAGGCTTGTAAGAAAAGAAATCCCCATCTATGAGTAAATAAATTTAGCAATGCATTCTTGTATCTTGTGAATTGATGGAATTGAAAATGAATGGTATAGGCTTTAGTTGAATCTTATCCTTGAGCTCTTCGGACTACGCAGTCTTGAGTCCTTAAAGAAACATAAATACACATTTCCCTTCTTGTTTGAACCATTGAGTACCTCATTCCCTTGGGAACAAAAGTTTATGTTTGAATTCATCTTAGTAATGCATTTCTATGCTATTACATCTCACTTCTTCAAAAATCTCTCTCAAATGGACATGTACTGCTTACTCACATTCGAGACCCATGACTTTGTACATCTCCTTCCACTTGTACTTTGAGTCACTAGGAGTGTTCATAGCCTTTGTTATTCGCTCCAATTGCACAAACTCCGATTTGTCATATTTCGCAAAAAGATACTAAGTATACTTACTTGCTAAAACTTCCAACCGATTGGATCTTTCTACATCCATATCATATAACTGCCGTTTCAATGTCCATACTAGACTCTAAAGTCACGCAATCTCCAATTATGCAAATCTCATCTCCGCTTCCTAAATCTGGTAGATCTATGAATAAGATGTCTTTGCGGCCTTCACTTTCTTCTCTGTTTCTGCTTCTCCAAATGCTCTTCATTCGTAATCAATTGTTGTATACCCTAACTTTGATCCTTCCACCATGTGGCCACCTAAGTCAAAACTTGGATTAGTTCCATGTAGCCGTGATCTTAAGGATCCCAACTCTTGTTCTTGTCCAAGAGTTGCCATGGCCGTCCTTGGACAAGAACAAGGAGTTCAAGATGCTAAAAGGTGGTGGTAGAGGATCATCCCCTCATCAAGTGGTAGTCCATGAGGTGAACATGGTATATCGACTAGAGAAGTTGGAGCATAAGATAGCTAGTATGGCTATAGCCTAACAAAGTTTAGACTTTGGAACAGATGCCTCTACTTCATATGATGGACATGTTGTCGAGTATAAGTGTGCATCATGTTATGCACATACATATTACATCACAATATACATCACTAGCATATCAAACATCACAATACATATATCATCATACATGAACATAAGTGTACCACAATAACCATAACCGCTCCACTCATAACCACTCCGTTTAGTTTCAATGTACCACAATAACTCTGATCATAACCATAGCATAAAAGAAAGATTATAGTCAAGACAAACCCACTTTGTGCTTCAAAGTCTCCAAGTTCATGCACTAGTTACTTTCCACCATAGCCACACTCTCAAAGATTCAACTTCAAAAATTGTATCCCAAGGAACCCTAATTTGAACTCTTCACCTTGAGCCATATGTCTCCAAACGGCAATTCCATTACGAATGACACTAATTGCACTCTTGGCTCTAATTGTTATATCTGTTCATGCATGCACACACCTATCTAACTAAGGATTTCCCTACATAAGTTGTAATATTTTTTGCCCACATACATATCACATCACAACATACATCGTTGTCACATCAAACATCACAATATATAGATCATCATACATCAACACAAGTGTAGCACAATTGCCCCCCTAATTGGTAGTTAGGCCTATGTAACAACATGTAGCCATCTAGAGTTATTGATTGAATCATTGGCTGTCATAATCTTCTTCCGTTGAAGTTTTACCGGTTTATAATGAACTCAAATGTGGAGTGCTGAGGAGAAGAAGAAGAAATTGTCAACTCACACAAGATTCGAAGTTCAAGCCAGAGACCATAGCTGAGCCCTTCCAATCAATTCCATCCTTCTCCTCCTTGTAATCACGCCCAAGTGCTTCCGCCCATAATATCGCATCCCACGAATCTGGGTAGCCTCGTCACCCGATTGAATTTCGTTCCTTCTTGGCCCGAACTTCCTCACACAGCTCCGGGCACACATAGTCCCAGCACCATGCAAAGAACGCTTCTCCCAACTCTTCCAATCTCTCTAATTCGTACACGGTCCAATCACATTTTGACATCAAGGGCCTGTATACTCCGGATATAGACTTCTGTTGAACAGTCAGCCGAATAGCCTCTCTCGCTCCTGCTCTACTCGCATATCTCTTCTTGGTCAAATTCACACGGTCCATCGCTCTCCGATTCCCGCCCTTCTCGCCTGTTGCAGCACTCGTCAAATCGAGAATATCTGCATCTCCTTCCGCTCTTCCTAATTTCTATTGTTCCTCCTAATGCTTTTCCTAACGGCCTATTCGTATTCGGCCGAGCAATTTGTACTTATCACAAATATTTACACTCATATTCGGTGTACTCCTCCGAATATCACCTTCTTTATTCAAAAAAACAAAAAAATAGCTCTCCAACAAGCTAACCAAGGTTTTACAAAAAACACATCAATAGACGGACTTTCTTCTCCTTTGATTGACTTGGAGCATAAGTGGGAGTGTTGTGTCTAATTCCATCATGCTATCAAGAATTAGTACAATTTTTTTGGAAATGAGGACTTCCACAACTAAATCATGAAATTGTGAAATTCCCTTGTAGTGGATTTCCTCTCAAAGGATAATTTCCATACCCTCTAAAACCTCCCCCTATATTTTGATTACTCCTCTTCCATAATTATATTACATTAATCTTGAGATGGGTGAATGTGATGAATTTTAACTCATGTTGCAAATTTATCACTTGAGTATTTACTATTGGCAAAGCAACAATGGTAGGAGTTGCCGTTCTTATCACAACATGTAGTGCTACTTTTCTAGCCATCAAGCTTGAATCATCATCTTCTAGACTCTCCTCTATTCCAATAGCAGCGCAAATAGCCTCAGTTCTAGAAGAGGGTTTTGAATTTGAGGCTTCAAACCTCTAATGAAATTCTTCGTCAACATCGTCACAATCCCCATCCTCGTACGCTCCACCTCATCTCCATTCTTTCTTAACACTTCATGAAAATGTGACTCTTGCTTCTTTGTTCTTTCCACATATGACCTCATCTTTTCACTTTCCCCTTTCTTCAAAAAGGTGACTTCACACATCAATTTCTCTTAACTTTCATCAAAAAATTATGTCATTTTGGAGTGAAGCGAACATATAGCTGACTTCAAAGTCATTATTGGTGGAGAGGTATAGGGCCGAAAGCCTCGAAGGAGATTGCAGAACCCATGGCATCGGTACTGCAGTTGTCGCAGAAGTTGGAGGCTATGGTGGTCTGTAAGACCCAGGGTTGTACATATAGGATAAAATGAAAGTATATCTAAATTGTGCCTAAGTTTATCTTAGTCATGACTATGTTTAGCTAGTTATGGTTAAGTTGGAGGAAAATATAGAGTAACTTTTGGTGTGGTAGATGAGAACTACTATTTTGTTGTTTAGTATGAGTCAAGGAATAGATTCCATCACATGGGTATCTTGACTTCCCTTGACTTGGACTAGTTTTCATTGGTTGGACTTGGTGAAGACCCTTAAATCTAGGGGCTTAGATTGACTTGGTACACTAGAAGTCAATTAGGGAGTAGTTGGGCTTCTAGAAGATCCAAGTGGACCAATTGCATGTTGCCATGTACCCTTTTCATTGGGGTTTGTGATCTCTACCTCGTTTAAACTTGGTAAGAGGAAGTTACATGGTGATTACTTGTAGTTACTAGGGTAAGATTCTAAGTAGTATAAATAGAGAGGTTGAGAAGCACCTCTCAAGTAGTTTTTCAATGGAAGTTAGTTTTGGGAGGAGATAGTGTGGTGATCTTAGTTTTAGGGAGCTTGGTTCTTGGAGATGTCATGTTCGGAGTGGAACCTTGATTCAATGAAGACTTTGATTACCAAAGTATCCCTTTCCTTTTGAGTGATATCTTACTCTTGGTGATAATGTGCATAATAGAGCTTGGACTTTGAGAGTTTGTGTAAGAGTGAGCAATAGGATCATGGGAAAAGGGTGGGACTAAGTCCTTCTAGATTCATGATGAGCTTCCAAAAGCCATCGGAGGTAAACCTGAGTGAGAGTCAGCCCGGAGGTCACATTTTTGGTTCTGTTGCCGGGACCTCGGTCTAGAAGGAGAAGAGATGTTCGAATCCAGTTTATTGCCCGTGAGAGCGCTTGAACGATGAGAACTCATATGGAGAGGACTGTGGGGGAAGAGCGAACCGAGATCATGATGCATAGTAATGTACCATTTGTGTATCCGGTAGTGTTATATGATAGCCTGGAAGTTATTTTGTACATTTTGTTTACTTAAGTGTTGTTTGGGATGAGGCGAGAGTGCTATAGTATGTATTTGGGAGGAAAACTTTATTTTCCAAAGTTTTTCCGATAATTTTATTGATTTTAGATTAGTAGATGGGATACGTTTTGTACTTGAAATAACAGTCATATCATGTCTAGATCAAAAGTTATGATGTTTAGAATTTGCTAGGGTCTTGACGGGTTTTGAAAGATAGCTCGGGAAAAAGTGTACAGAGCTTATCAATTCGTGCAAGAATTGAATCAGGATTTGAAACTTTGCACGATTGTATATCAAGAGCTAAGCTACATGTGGGTTTAAATTTCGTTGAGAGATCATTTTTATAGAGAAAGTTATGATACCTGAAGTATAGGGGGGTATAAAAGTGAGCAAAACTGCTTTACTTTTCAGATTTACTTTTTCCTTGTTTATGGTCATTCCGAGAGAGTGAGTGCATGAGTGTTTTGCATAGTGAGGATGACTTGACACTCATTGGAAAATGGGAGATCAACCTCTTTGGAAGATCCGGTTATCTAAGATACCTCAAGGGCTGGACGTGATTGTTTCAGCGGATTCGAACACGAGGGAGTTCAGAGTGGAGTTTGAAGAGAGGACACTAAAAAGTTCCCCGAGAGCGAAACGTGAGAGTTGCTTTTATTGTGGAGAGGAGGGACATAAGCTTGTGAGTTGTCCTTTGAGGACCAAAGATCGGAGGTTGAGAGAGAGACGAAACGTGGGAGAGCTAAACCTTCATCCGGGACCATCATCTCCCCATGAATCCAAGAGTGGAAACTATTGTGAAAATTGTGGAGTGACCGGACTTCCCTTAGGACACGAGTGTAGTGGCGTGAAAGCTCTGTTGGAGTCACTAGTGGAGGGCTTTGAAGATAAATTGAGTGCAGATACCGAAAAGTTGAAATCTCCATGTGGCTCAAGTTCTAACTGAAGATGGAGATCATTTTCAGAATGATCGAGAAGATGTCGATGAGGGTAAGGCTCATAGTGTGTTTAGAGAGGAGAGAGCCATGGCAATCTTGGACCAACCAATTCCGTTCATTTTGCCATTGATGAATTACTCTAGAATGGAGCTAGTTTTGTTTGTGTTGTATTAGGGAGTCCGTATAAATTTCCAACAACAACGACAAAAGGAGTTGGAAATGGGGAAGCTTCCGATTGTTCTATGGGGAGAGAGAAAGAAGATGTAGAATCTTTTGTGAGAGACTTCAAGAGGGCATGCATAGGAAACAATGAGAGAAGGAAACCCGAATGGGCTATCCTTTTGCCCGACTTCTTGGAGGATTCTGCATTGAAGTGGTACAATGAGTACAAGAAGGAGCATGTGGAGGAAGACACTTGGGAGAGTTTGACGGAGAATCTTGTTGAAAACTTTCTTCCGGATGAAAGTTACGAGAAGCTCGATGTGTGAAGTCACCTTTTTGAAGCAAGGAGAGAGTGAGAAGGTGAGATCATACGTAGAGAGAACGGAGAAGCTGGAGTCACGCTTTCGTGTGATGTTGAGAAAGAGTGGAGACGAGGTCGAGCCAACCATGGTGGGGATTGTGGCGATGTTGACAAAGAACTTCATTGGAGGTTTGAAGCCTCAGATTCGAAGCAAGGTGAGATATGAAAAGCCCTCTTCTAAGGTTGAGGCTATTCGCATTGCTATTCGAATGGAGGAGAGCCTAGAAGGCGATGATTCTAGCTTGGTGGCTAGAGAAGCATCACCACCTGTTGTGGTTAGAATGGCAACTCCTACTTTGTTGTTCTGCGCCAAGTAGTAAATTCTCCGGTGGTAGACTTGCACCATGAGTTGAAATCTATCACGTAAACACTCGCTGATCTCAAGATTAACGTAGTACAACTATGGGAGAGGAGGAATCAGAATGTAGGGGAGGATCTAGAGGGTATGGGAATTATCCTCCAAAAGAAAATCCACCACAAGGGAACTTCACGGTTTCATGCTTTAGTTGTGGAGGCCCTCATTTCCAACGAAATTGTCCTAATCCTCGACAACATGATGGAGTTAGACACAACAATTCTACTCCCCTGCTCCAAGTCAATCAAGGATAAGGGAGTAGCGTCTATTGATGTGTTTCCTCATCGTGCACGTTTGAGAAGGGAGAGAGCTCTATAAGTTCGAGTTGATATTCTTGCACACGAGAAGAAGAGAGCAAGATTTGCGAGAGGAGTCCATCTCAATGGAAGATCAACCAAGCCGGAGCACTCGATCCGGTGGTGTGAGTCAACCGACAAAGACCGAGAAAGAAGTTGGGAATGGATGATTTCTCCATTTCATCTACCCAGCTCAAATACGACGTGGTGGAGGATGTGGGGGAATCAAAAAGCCAATATAATGTTGGCCAATTGATTGCTCTAAATCCTACGATAAGAAAGGAGTTGAGGGAGGCCTAAGCTCCAAAAAGGACCAAGAAGCTGACGATCCAAGGGGAAAGCTTCCATGGCGAATGTTGGAGTAGGAGTGGTGGATGCCGCTGCCTCGGAGGTATGCACTCTCAGGCCAAGATTGAAGTACGCATTAATGGGCGTGATGTTTCGGATGTACTAGTGGATGGTGGATGCGGTGAATGCCATGTCAGAACGTTTGTTGAAGAAGTTGGGGATGAAGCTTTCAAGACCTTCCAACATCATTGTTGGGATGGCCAACAAGCAAAAGGTGCGACCCATTGGAGTGGTGGACAAGGTGGTGGTAAGTGTGATGGGAGTTCAAACCTTGTTGTCCTTTCAAGTGCTTGAGGAGGCTAGCTACGACTTGTTGTTAGGAAGACCTTGGTTGAGGGCTGTGAGGACAACTGATTGGTGGCATAAGGGTTACCTTCGTATAGGGCCGAAAAACCATGGAGTGAAGGTCCCTCTCACAAGTGGCGGAGGAGCGGTCTCAGACTCGGATAGACCTACGAGTGATTACTCAGAGTCTGAGAGTGAAGAAAGTGGTAGTTTTTCAGAGGTTGACACCAACATGTCGACCGATGAGGAGACATCATCTGAAGATACCTCGGACGATGATGTTCAAGTTCAAGTTCTTGCTGCAATGGATTTACTTCCTAGGCCAGGGGTGGTGAAAGATCCCGACAAGATGAAGATGAGTGAAGATGAGATAACTCGACGGCTCTCCACTCTCAAGTTTGGTCCCAAGGTTACTATGGAGGAGAAGTCAAGGTTCTTGGATATATTTCGAAAATATATCCATGTCTTTTGCCTTTAGCTACAAGGATTTGAAGGAAGTAACCTTAGAAACTCATCGCATTGAGTTAGAGGAGAAGGCTCGCCCAAAGACGTCGAAGCAACGTCGGATAAATCCACCAACTGTGGTGGTCAAGGAGGAGATCGACAAGCTAAAGGATGCGGGTTTCATCTATGAGGTAGAGAATTCTGAATGGGTTTCTCCTATTGTGATAGTCAAGAAGAAGAATGGTAAGCTACGTGTATGCGTAGATTACAAGAAGTTGAATCTTTGTCACAAAGAAGGATTACTATCCTTTACCTTTCATAGATGAGATTCTAGAGGAGGTGGCAGGTCATGAGTGGTATAGTTTTGGAGATGGTTATAGTGGTTATAACCAAATTCAAATTGCTCTGAAGATCAGCTCAAAACCACTTTTACCACGCCATGGGGAACTTTTGCCTTTAGGGTAATGCCCTTTGGTCTATGTAATGCTCCAAAGAACTTTTCAGAGGTTCATGAACAAGGTGTTTGAACCTTTTATTGGGAAATTTGTGCGAGATTTCATAGATGATTTTTTGTGTATACGGAAGAAAGGAGGATCATTTTGATCATTTGATCAAAATTCTACAACGGTTGGAGCAAGCCAAGGCCTCGCTCAATCCAGAAAAATGCATTTTTGGATGTGAGGAAGGTTTGTTGTTAGGGCACATCATCTCCAAAGATGGTATAGCGGTGGATCCGGAAAAGGTGAAACGCATCCTCGACTTACCTTTTCCGGTGACGTTGACCAAGTTGAGGCGGTTCCTTGGAATGGTGGGATACTATAGGCGGTTCATCTTTTCCTTCTCCAACAAAGCTTATGCCTTGACGGTTTACATGAAGAAGGGGACAGATTACGATTTAATCCTCAAGGATGGAGAGGCGCTTGTGGCGTTCGAACTTCTTAAGAAAGGCGTTGGTAACGGCTCCTATTTTAGCCAAACCAAATTGGGGTAAACCTTTCATTCTCTACACGGATGCATCAAACATTGCTATAGGATGCACTCTAAGCCGATTAGATGAAGATAGCCATGATCATCCAATTGCTTATGCTAGTAGGCAGATGGTGCCGAGAGAAATTATTCAAAGGACTGAAAGGGAGGCTTTAGTCGTGATCTTCTCACTCAAGAAGTTTCGACACTATCTATTGGGAGGGAAGTTTACTATCGTTCTCGACCACAAGGCTTTGAAGTACATTTTCAACAAGCCTAATGCTGAGGGTAGGATAGCCAGATGGAAGTTGTTATTGGCGGAGTTTGATTACATCATTGAGGATCGACCCGGTAAGAAACATGCAAATCTTTGATTTGATGTCTCGAGCATACGATGAGGAAGGAGATCAAACAAAGGGATGATACATTTCCGGATGAGGATTTGCTGATGATGGACACCATAACAAAGGTACCGGTGAATACAAGGGGATATGGGATTTCATCTCGGAGGGAGAGTTTCCCCAAGGCATGCATTCACGGGAGAGGAATGCATTGGTGAAGCGATGTGAACCTTATACCATCATAGAGGACGTGTTGTTTCATCAAGGAGCAGATGGACTACTCAGAAAGGGTTGTTGGAAGGGAGGAGTCAATTCAACTTATGAAGGAGTTTCATGAAGGCTCGGTATGTGGAGGACACTTTGCGGGAAAGGTAAAGCGCATTTAAGATCCTAGATGCGGTGC
Source organism: Marchantia paleacea (assembly GCA_014180765.2). Classification (NCBI taxonomy): domain Eukaryota; kingdom Viridiplantae; phylum Streptophyta; class Marchantiopsida; order Marchantiales; family Marchantiaceae; genus Marchantia; species Marchantia paleacea. The sequence goes on from MUAA02000032.1 coordinate 90,807, forward strand.
TATCATTGGAAGGGCATTTTCAAAGATTGTGTGGAATTTTGCAAGAGTTGTGATGTGTGTCAAGCTTTTTGCTAAAAAGTCCATGAAAACCCCTCCTTTGACATCGGTTCCTATTTTAGGTCCTTTTGAAAAGTGGGGAATAGATTTTGTAGGACCCTTGAATCTTACTCCTCGGGGTAACAAGTTCATTGTGGTAGCTACTGCATTATCTAACCAAGTGGGTAGAAGCTAGACCTCTAAAATCTACTAGTGAGGAAGAAGTGGGTAGATTTCTATATGAGAGGATAATAACTAGATTCGGATGCCCTCTAGAAATTGTATCCGATAGAGGTGGTGAGTTTGTTGGAAGCATTATACAAGCCATGCTAGGTCATTTCTCCATCAAGGCACGGGTGACTACTTCCTACAAACCAAATGCTAATGGGTTGGCAGAAGCGAACCAACTATACGCTTTTGCATGATGTTGGCCAAGGATGCGGAGACATGGACGGGGAGCAAGCAAAATTGGGACAAGAGGCTGCATGCTATCTTGTGGGAGTATCGGACGACTTGGAAGACATCAACGGGGTACTCACCTTTCCGTATGGTATATGGTGTCGAGTCAAAGCTTCCAATTCAATTTGATTTGACGACCTTCTTAACTATCAACGGAAGTTAAAGAGGAAGAATGGAGTAGAAGCTATCAAATCAAGGCGTCAACAACTGTTGGAGCCTGGAGGAGGCTCATTTGTGGCCATGGTACGTGTGGAGGGGGCTCAACAAATTAAGAAGTATCATGATAATCGATTTGGGACGAAGAAGATGAAGATTTTCAAAGAAGGTGATTGGGTAATGCTTTACGACTCCATTAGATATAAGAGAGCAAGAAAGAAATTTCTTCCAAAGTACTTTGGTCCTTTCATAGTTCACAAGGTGTGGGGAAACTTTACTTACGATTTGAAGGAGTTGGGAGGGGCGACATTTTGACCGGGTGAATCACGACAAGTTGAAGCCGTTTCATCGACGATCAGATTCTTTCACTCCGAGGACGGAGTGAAATCTTGGTCCGGGGTAAATGTAAGACCTGGGGTTGTACATATAGGATAAAATGAAAGTATATCTAAATTGTGCCTAAGTTTATCTTAGTCATGACTATGTTTAGCTAGTTATGGTTAAGTTGGAGGAAAATATAGAGTAACTTTTGGTGTGGTAGATGAGAACTACTATTTTGTTGTTTAGTATGAGTCAAGGAATAGATTCCATCACATGGGTATCTTGACTTCCCTTGACTTGGACTAGTTTTCATTGGTTGGACTTGGTGAAGACCCTTAAATCTAGGGGCGAGATTGACTTGGTACACTAGAAGTCAATTAGGGAGTAGTTGGGCTTCTAGAAGATCCAAGTGGACCAATTGCATGTTGCCATGTACCCTTTTCATTGGGGTTTGTGATCTCTACCTCGTTTAAACTTGGTAAGAGGAAGTTACATGGTGATTACTTGTAGTTACTAGGGTAAGATTCTAAGTAGTATAAATAGAGAGGTTGAGAAGCACCTCTCAAGTAGTTTTTCAATGGAAGTTAGTTTTGGGAGGAGATAGTGTGGTGATCTTAGTTTTAGGGAGCTTGGTTCTTGGAGATGTCATGTTCGGAGTGGAACCTTGATTCAATGAAGACTTTGATTACCAAAGTATCCCTTTCCTTTTGAGTGATATCTTACTCTTGGTGATAATGTGCATAATAGAGCTTGGACTTTGAGAGTTTGTGTAAGAGTGAGCAATAGGATCATGGGAAAAGGGTGGGACTAAGTCCTTCTAGATTCATGATGAGCTTCCAAAAAGCCATCGGAGGTAAACCTGAGTGAGAGTCAGCCCGGAGGTCACAGGTCCAAGTATTGCTGGAGTTGAACGAGATGGGACCGATGTATATGCCAGGGTGGGACCCTCAAGCAGACGGGTATATGGAGTTGATTCAATGATGAACCGTCTAGCATTGGGGAAGGAAGATCAGTCCATCACAGTGAAGGAGTTGACAGAGAATATGGACAAGCTGTCCAAGGAGAAAGTTGAGATGGAGAAGCAGGTTGAAGAGGCGAAGAAGGCCTACGAAGAGATCTGTCGTGTTCGGGGTGCGGAGATCCATTTTGTGGAGAAGCAGAATGCTCATCTTTGGCAGACAGTGCATGACCTTAAACGAAGATTGATTCAGGTGGATGTGGAGGCACCTACGAAGCTGGAGAACCTCGCCAACAGATGTGCGCAACATCTGTTCACACGGTGTGATCGTGTTGAGACGCAGCGGTTAGAGCAGTTGGTGGCAACGATGGAAAATCCTGGAGACACGAAAGACCCGAGGAAGGAGATGTACAAAGCATTGGGTCGGGATTTCCGGGAAGCCATGGCTCTTCATCGACAGGAGATTGCTGCAGTTGTATAGGAGATGCAGTTAGAAATCGACACATTCACGCAAGCAGCGGAAGTGCGATCAAGCGGCTTAGATCAAAGTAGAAGACTTAAGAGAGAGCGATCCGTGTAGGAGACGGTTAGCTTGGCAGTTAGGAGTAGCGGTTAGAACATTCATTATAAATAGTCGTAGGAAATAAAGTGGTGGATCTTTTCATCTTTGCAAGTGTTCAAACTATTGGATTGCAAATTGTAATCAAGGTAGAACGAGCACTCGAGGAGCTGGTGTCTGCAGGCTGACGTGGTGACGACTGAAGCGTGTATCCGTGAAGTTATCTGGATATTCGTCCACGAGCTAAGCCTGTCTGTAGCATCAGAAGTACTCTAGAGAGTGTTTCGCCGAGACGCAAACTTGTACTGAGAGAGATTCCATCCCGAAGTAAAGCACATTGCCGCTTGTATTTCTTTGTAATCGTGGAATTGGTGATGTGATGGGTTTGTGAAGGAATTGAGTTTGTACCGATTACCTTCTCTGTGAATGCTCTTTGGACTTCGCAGTCCAGAGTTAGAAAGAAGTCTAAACGCTTATTTCCCTTCTTCGCTAGTGTGGTTTGATCCCTCATTCCCTTGGGAACGAATCAATCTATACGAATTTGGACTGAATAGTGCTTACCGTGCTATTACATAAAAGTCTAACTTTTTCTTGGCGCCGTTGCCGGGGAATGAATTGATCCGACAGCTAGCCAGGAAGGGAAGTTTCCAGGTCGCAATTGTGACCGCAATTTTGTTTTTCTATAGCCCACCTTTCCATTGCTTGTGAAAGAACTCAACCCCTCTGGCAGAGAAGGGAGGGGTGAAAGATTGTTGGGTATGTCCAGCGCCTTTTATTAGATCTTCAATCGTGCATGACAGACAATTGGCCTCACACGAATCGGTCCGAGAAGGAGCCAACGGTGTATGTCCTATCGAAGGATCAAGAAGAGACCACCCCCGAACTCACTGCAAGAGGACGGCGTGCCGCTGCACGTTAAGAACTAAGACAGAAGGAGCGTGAGCAAGGGTGGATCCGACCCTTGGGTCGCCGAAGGAAGAAGACTCCCACTGACCCCGACAAGATAACCAACGTGGTGGGTCATATTCTTCCGGCATCCACAAAGAGCAAAGCGTCGACGTCGAGAGGAAGAAGTCGAACGAGTAGTCCGGGACGTTTGGAGACCAGACCGGACGGCAGTAGCTCTGATTCTTCGGAGGAACTCGTGAGCGCAAGAACCGACACCTCCACCCGAGCAGTAACGCCTTCGGAGACGAAGCATCTGACGAAGGGGAACGGTGGTCGGCCTTTCAAGAAGGGCCCACAACCTTTGTTGCTACGAGCAAGGGCGAGTTGAACGAACTCAAGGTGAACCTTGAGCCGCAGTTCACAGATCTTCACGTCAAGGATCAAGCTCGAAGATCACCAAGAATGGCGGGGCCAATTACCAAGCAGCAGTACCCCAAGTTTAAGGGTACTACCGACGAAGATGATGCCGACTCATACATTCGGACTTTCGAGGCCATCTCCACGGCCAACAAGGAACAAGACACCATGGACCGGAGACAAATCTTCCGTGGGCTCCTTCGAAAAGGGGCCCGGGTATGGATGAACAATCAGGAGGAGAACCATGTGGCAGAAATAGCCACATGGGAGGGGCTCAAGAGCCGATTTTTGGCCCGATTCAGGGAGATGGGGTATGACAAGGTACTCCTTGCGAAGACTGGGTGCTATCCGGAGGGGGAAGCATCATAAGCTCATGGAATATACCGAGTAGTTCATGAGCATGCTAGACCGGATGCCAACGACCATTGCCAACACCAAGCCATATTCGGCGGCAATGGCAATCGAGTGGTATGTGTTTGGTTTGGGGAAGCATGACCCTGATAAGGAGACTTTTTGTCGAAGGTCGGACCCGAATACGATGTAGGCAGTCATCCAGGCTACGGAGGCGTACGAATTGTCGAATATTCATCGACATTCGGGGCAATCCTCCAAAGGTAAGGGCAGGACGAAGACCCGGGGTAAGGGGAGGAAGAGACGAAGTCCGTCCACAACTAGCTCCTCTTCGTCCAAAGAGTTTACGAGCTCTTCGGATGAGGAGTGGAGATACACCCCGAAGAAGAAGGAGCATCATCCCATGAAGGGAGGCGATGAGGGAAGGAAGGGGATCTCCTCCAAGGTGGAAGAACTGACCAAGTCTTTGGAGGAGTTGAAGGTGCACTTGGTCAACAATAAGGATAGACGAAAATCGCCAATGCAAAGTAGGGCGAATGTCTGGTGTACTATATGTAGGAAGCCGGGACACACCAACTCGGAGCACCAGCTGAGGGAGAGCTACCTGGCACATCAAGTAAGCTGGGGGAGCTCGAGTGAGGCCCCACCATATGAACCAACCCAGGAGGACTACTCATATGGAGTGCAAGAGGGCACTCCCATCCCACCTGTGCATATCCCCAGATATGCACCTGCGGACATGGCGACAACCATTCGACAAAGGAGGATGCGAGGTGGAACTCCTCCACCCGCAAAGCGTAATGCCTGCTACAACTGCGGGGCGATGGGGCATTGGTCCCCCCAATGTCCTCACCCTAGGAGGAGAATACCCTACCGCCCCCATGTGCAATAATTGCGGGGAGGCCGGGCCATACGAATGTGGAGTGCCTCGGCCCCCCACAGGCCCGAGGGGAATCAGAGCGGTACCCAGCCCAAGGGGTTCGCTTCGTGACCCCACCCAAGCGTGATGTGGGGGTGAACAAGGTGAGCCTGGAAGATCGACCCCTACCCATGGGACCAGCATGGCCGGAAGAGGTGGTCAAGGTGTTGAAAGTGTCTACCCAAAGCCAGGATGCCGCTCCCTCCTCTCAGCCTGAAAAGCTGAAGAAGGGAAAGAAGGGAGCCGCACGGGAGGCTATTCGGGCGAATGCGCCAGTCCCTGTCCCGAAGGAGGCCGCTCCCCAAGCCAGCTCCTCTACTTTTCCCGCTGATATTCGGAAGGAGATAGAGGGTTACCTGAAGGATTTGACCCCACCAGAGACAGGTGCAGATACGCCTCGACGACATGGCCCAACATCGATACTCGCTAGACCCCAAGCACGGAATTCGGGGTATTATGACCCCGTAGCAGACTTGGAAGGGGTGAAAGCGAATATCACCATGAAGCAGCTACTGGACGATAACAAGGCGTACAAGCGGATGCTCATCAAAGCCTTGAAGACTAGTAGCGGACGCGCGGGACGGAAGGAGAAGCTCCCTGAAGTGTATTCGGTGGAGCAGGAAGACCTGGGAGCCCCGGAGATCGAGATAGAGATCGCCGGGTGTATACTACGGAAAGTGCCGATAGGATCCGGCTCTGGTGTGAACATAATGATGGAGGATACCGCCCATGGCCTAGGGTACACCAAGTACAAGGCCACTCCCCGAATACTCCGACTGGCCGACCAGTCCAGGACGAGGCCGGTGGGGATTTTGCGGGGAGTGCTAACCCGAGTAGGAGGGGCATCATTCCTCCTCACATACATAGTACTTAAGCCGCAGGAAGAAAGCGGATACAAGGTCCTGTTGGGACGGCCCTGGTTGTACAGTGCAAAGGTCACCACCAACTGGCAGAAGCAGAACCTCACCTTCTTCGACCCCAGTGACACAAGTGATCGGAGGGTCACAATTTCATGGGATAACCCGAAGTATCAAGGTGAGACATCCTCAGACTCGGGAGTCACTGACCTCAGTGGGTCGGACTCCGGGAGCGAATCCGAATCCACTGCCCTGGTGGACGTCCGATACTTGGAGTGCTACGAAGTGGATGAGGATCTGTCCGAGGAGGATCAATAGCAACTACAGATCTGTGTGGGTCGGAGCGAAACCAGCCACACTGACGGAGTGGTGGAACCCAGCGCATACAGGGAGATTAGCGTTAGACCTGACTGTATCCTCAGAGTAGACAAATCCTTGGCTGAGTCCACCTTGACTCAATTGATTTAGGTCCTCACGACCTATGAAGACGTCTTCGCCTGGAAGATTGCGGACATGAAAGGCATACCCCGACGGTGGGGAGAGCACCGAATAGACCTCATAGAGGATGCAGTCCCAGTAAGGCAGAGACAATACCGGTTAAATCCAAAATACTCCTTGTTGGTAAAAGAGGAAATTGATAAATACATGCAAGCAGGCATTATTTACCCCGTGTTGAGCAGTGAATGGGTTGCCCCAATTGTCATTGTACCTAAAAAGAATAACGGAAAGATAAGAGTCTGTCAAGACTTTAGGAAGCTGAATGCGGCTACCAAGAAAGATCACCACCCTTTGCCATTTACCGATGCAATCTTGGATCATGGAGCCGGTCATGAATGTTACAGCTTCTTAGATGGGTTTTCCGGGTATAACCAGGTATCGATACGTGAAGAAGATAAAGACAACCACGTTCACCACGGACTGGGGCACCTATGGTTACCACAAAATGCCATTTGGATTGTGCAATGCACCGGCTACCTTTCAGAGGATGATGACGCATATCTTCCAGGACTACTTAAGGAAGTTCCTGGAGATCTTCATAGATGACTTTTGTGTATTCGGATCTCGAGCAGAGCACTTACAGCACTTGGAGCAAACTTTCCAGAAGTGTAGGGAAAGCCAATTGGCTTTGCATCCGGAGAAGTGTTACTTCATGATGTCCGAGGGTATTCTGTTAGGACACCGAGTTTCGGCGCGGGGTATTGAGGTAGACGTATACAAGGTCCGCGTTATTGCAAAGATCGAACCACCGTGCAACATACGGGAACCGGGCTTTCTTAGGACACACAAGATACTATCGGCGGTATGTCAAGGCTTATGCGACTATCGCAAGACCGCCGACGGCTTTGTCAAGAAGGAGACAGAGTACGAGTGGGCGACCCTGCACCAAAAACCTTTGAATGTATGAAACAAGAACTGGTGCAGGCTCCAACATTAGTTCCACCGGATTGGGAGAAGCCTTTCCATGTAGATGTAGATACGTCCTCTATAGCCATAGGAGTAGTCTTAGGACAAAGTGACGCGCAGGGGAAAGATCACCCCATTTACTTTGCAAGCCGCATGCTCATAGCAGCTGAGCGCAATTACTCTACCACGGAGAGGGAAGCTCTGGGGATGGTGTATGCTGTTAGGAAGTTTAGACACTACCTTCTGGGATATGAATTCGTATTCCATGTGGACCATTATCCTCTTAAGTATTTGGTTCAGAAGGCGGATTTGTCAGGACGAATTGCACGATGGATGTTGTTATTGCAGGAATTCGTATTCACAGTACAGACGAAGAAAGGTATTCATCATACGAATGCGGATTTCTTGTCAAGACTGGAGACTCATGTCCCAAGCAGCACCGTAGCTGATGACTTTCCGGATGAACAACTATTTCAACTCGCCGAGTACAGAGAGAAGTAGTATTACGATTTGTATCATTACTTGCGGACCTTAGAAATGCCAGAGGGCCTGACACCTGAACAAAGGACAGTATTCGTCCATAAGGCGGCTTTGTATCAACTTGAGAAGGGGATACCGTTCAGAATGGGGGCGGACGAGGTACTGCGGAGATGTTTGGAGTTGTATGAAGTACGAAGAGTAATTCGAGCCATGCACAAAGAAGCGGCTGGAGGTCACTATGCCCTATGAAATACGGTGAAGAAGATTCTTGCAGCAGGTTACTGGTGGCCAACCATGTACAAGGATGTGCACCAGTTCATCAAGAAGTGCGATGCGTGCCAAAGGACGGGGAGACCGACACCAACCACTCGATGGCCGTTGAAACCTAATCTGCCACTAGCACCTTTTGAGAAGTGGGGGATAGACTTCGTAGGTCCAATTTTGCCAGCCAGTCAAGGGACCAGGAAACGGTATATTTTGGTGGCAACGGATTACGTGACGAAGATGGTTGAAGCGGTGGCGACCCGAAGAGATGATGCGAAGACGGTGGCGGAGTTCTTCTTTAGCCAAGTCATTTGTCGTTTTGGGTGTCCCTTGGAGCTTGTTAGCGATAGGGGAACTCATTTCTTGAATAACTTAATTGAGGAACTTAACATGTATTTCCAAATTAAACATCGTAAAACCACACCTTTTAACCCGAAGGTGAATGGTCTGACTGAGAAGTCCAATGGGTTGTTGTGTAAGATCCTGAACAAAGTGACAGTCAGTCATATCTATGATTGGGACACTAAAGTGCCAGCAGCGTTGTGGGCATTTCGTACGGTAGAGAAGATCACGACCAAGCAAACGCCGTTCTACTTAACGTATGGCATGCATCCCATCACGCTAGTAGAATTTGAGGTGCCTTCGTATCGTATCCTAGTGGAGGATAGATTGGGAGAGGAGGAGAGCCAGCTACATAGGTTATTGACACTTCCACAATTGGAAGAGGACCGCGGAGACTTGGAGGAGCTGACAAAGCGGATTCAGGCTAAACGGAAAGAGCAGTATGATGCGGGACTTCGTACCACTTCGGTAGTAGCGGGCGACAAGGTGTTGTTATATGATAGCCGGTATATGAAGTTTCCGGGGAAGTTGCATCTCTGATGGATGGGACCCTATGTGGTCAAGAAAGTGTTTGATAATGGCTCGTTACAGCTGTTAGATTTGGACGGGGCGGTATTTGCTACCTGAGTGAATGGCTGGAGAGTGAAGAAATATTATGATTAAAGCTGTTCGTAGGGTCGCTCACATTTAAGGGCGGACGTATGTAGGAGCATAGTTCTTAGTATAAGTAGGATTTTTTTTGGTTTTTGTGAATAAAGAGTTATATTCGGGTTCTCTTGAAGGTATTCGTCCGAATATATGTTTGTTAGCTAGGAATACCATTGGGGAGTTCACACGAGTGAATTGCTAGGGAATTTAAGCGCGCGTTTGGGCGGAGGATTGAGGAATTATCGAGAGAAAGTCGATGCCAAGAACTTGCCGAGCGGCCGGAGAGAAGGAAAGCTAGCTGCAATGTCGAAGCGTCGAACCGGAGTAGTTCAAGCAGGAAGAAGTGCGATGATGGGGAGAATTCAACCGCTCATTCTGATGGCGGATTGGACTCCAGCGGAGTTGCTGAGGTTGAAGAACCTCGGTGGAGCGTTTCCGTCATGGCGCTGGAACTATGTGTGCCCGGAGTTGTGCGATGAAGTCAGGAGAGGGAAGTCGCTGACAGCAATTGGAAGCAGAGCGCATCCGGAGAAGTGGGATGCGAAGTTATGGGCGAAAGCTTTGGGACGCAACCACGAAGAGGACAAAGGCGGAGTAGATTGGGAGAGATCGGCAGTACGGCGTTCACTTTTGACGAGCGGAAGTGGTTCAACCCTAGGGAGAGGAAGGGGACGAATGGCTACAAGCTCGATTTAATCAAAGACGTCTTCAAGAGAAAGGTGGCACTCACCTTGAATCAGCTTTTCTCACCGCAGCGGACAACGTACGTGAGTATGCATAAAGTGAGGATCGTGGAAGGGTTCATCGGAGGAACTATTCGGATGAACTCGGGAGAGATCTTTACGAGAAATGTGCAGGCCATGGCGACTAAGTTACGGGAAGACGATAAGAGTGTAGTCTATCTCTCGTCTTTCTTAGTAGACTTGTATGCAAAGTTGGAGTGGCTGACGCCTAAGGAGAGGCACCTGTATCGGTTGGAGAGTGGGTTGTCGGACTTGGATGCGGACATTGACAGCGCTAGCAGTGGGTCGACGAGGAGTCTAGGCACGAGTGCGCCTCCTGAGCCGAAGAGAACGGGAGAAGTGAGACCGGCGGTGCAGAGCAAGCCTGATTCGGACTTAGACCTGGAGGTGATTGGGACATCGAGGAAGAGGAAGAGAGTAGTGGAAGACAGTCCCCCTGCCACTCTAGCGGTACGAAAAGATGTAGGCAAGAAGAAGATGGAAGAAGTAGGACCGGCAAAGTCCTCTCGACCGAAGATGATGGTGGTGAAGCCGGGGCCGAAAGCCTCGAAGGAGATTGCGTAACCCATGGCATCGCATTACAAATCGCCGCAGGTTGGAGGCTGTGGTGGTCCCAATATTGCTGGAGTTGAACGAGATGGGACCGATGTATATGACAGGGTGGGACCCTCAAGCAGACGGGTATATGGAGTTGATTTCAATGATGAACCGTCTAGCATTGGGGAAGGAAGATCAGTCCATCACATTGAAGGAGTTGATAGAGAATATGGACAAGCTGTCCAAGGAGAAAGTTGAGATGAAGAAGCAGGTTGAAGAGGCGAAGAAGGCCTACGAAGAGATCTGTCGTATTCGGGGTGCGGAGATCCATTTTGTGGAGAAGGTAATGCTCATCTTGGGGAGACAATGAAGGACCTAAAACGAAGATTGATTCAGGTGGATGTGGAGGCACCTACGAAGCTGGAGAACCTCGCCAACAGATGTGCACAACATCTGTTCACACGGTGTAATTGTGTTGAGACGCAGCGGTTAGAGCAGTTGGTGGCAACGATGGAAAATCCTGGAGACACGAAAGACCGGAGGAAGGAGATGTACAAAGCATTGGGTCGAGATTTCCGGGAAGCCATGGCTCTTCATCGACAGGAGATTGCTGCAAATGTACAGGAGATGCAGTTAGGAATCGACGCATTCACGCAAGTAGCGGAAGTGTGATCGAGCGGCTTAGATCAGAGTAGAAGACTTAGGAGAGAGCGATCCGTGTAGGAGACGGTTAGCTTGGCAGTTAGGAGTAGCAGTTAGAACATTCATTATAAATAGTCGTAGGAAATAAAGTGGTGAATCTTTTCATCTTTGCAAGTGTTCAAACTATTGGATTGCAAATTGTAGTCAGGGTAGAACGAGCACTCCAGGAGCTGGTGTCTACAGGCTGACGTGATGACGACTGAAGCGTGTATCCGTGAAGTTACCCGGATATTTGTCCACGAGCTAAGCCTGTCTGTAGCATCAGAAGTACTCTAGAGAGTGTTTCGTCGAGACACAAACTTGTTCTGAGAGAGATCCCCATCCCGAAGTTAAGCACATTGCTGCACTGTATTTGCTGTGTCTGTGGAATTGGTGATGTGATGGGTTTGTGAAGGAATTGAGTTTGTACCGATTACCTTCTCTGTGAATGCTCTTCGAACTTCGCAATCCAGAGTTAGAAAGAAGTCTAAACGCTTATTTCCCTTCTTCGCTAGTGTGGTTTGATCCCTCATTCCCTTGGGAACGAATCAATCTATACGGATTCGGACTGAATAGTGCTTACCGTGCTATTACAATGTCCCTTCACTAGAATTACATCCTCTACCGATTATGCAACTTAGTTATCGTTGGAGCTTGGATTTTACATGATCTCTACTATTGACTATATGACATCATCTATATGTGTTGATCATGGTGGAGCATTTCTCCAAGTGGATTGAGATAGTAGCATTGGTTGACAAGTCAAGTGAGGGATTATTTTATATGTTTTTAGCTTTAGTGCTTAGTTGATTTAGTGCACCATCAGAGGTGTTATCTGGTCAGGCTTTTTATTATCGAGCGTTCATCAATCATCGTACACCTCAAGAGATGATCGTGATGATCTAGTAGAGAGAGTTGTTCAAACAATAAAGAGAGGACAAAGAAAATTTGGTTTGGAGAAAGTTTATTTGGAAAACATAGACATCCAATTATCATGGTTGATCATGGGTTATTGATTTAGCCTACAAGCATCTCTAGTATCATTTTCACTATACTTTTTATGATATGGTAGATATCTAAACTTACCTTGAGCTATTCGTCGAGGATCAATTGAAGTCTTGGACTTGGATAACCCTGATGTTTGTGTTAGGGTGTGTTCTCAAAGGAAAGAACTCTTTTGTAGGGTAATGCACATGGCATTTGAGAACCTAGATATTGCTCAACATAGAGATACTTTGCGTTATGTTATTATGGTGATTGTGTTTATTTGTAGAAAAATGCATATATCACATTGAATGTTACCACTGGTCGTACGATTCTACGAGTACGTGAGATTTTACCTTTTGATATTAGAGGGTTATGATGATGTGATTTGGAAGGATCCTGTGCGTAATTGTGCGCCATGTCACCTTCCAAACATTGATGATATTATGGATCCAAGCCTGACAATTGTGCGGGCATGCTTGAGATCTATGTTATGTGGATTAGTTGATGGAGCAGCAGTATGTTGATTTGTGATTCTTGTTTGAGCAGATGGCATATGTCATGTTTGACACCTCCTCTCAATGCGGCACCTAGTTGGCGGTGGAGATGTATTCTATGCTTATCATGCAAGCTAGTTTGACTGTTACATGGTATGGATTGTAGACTAGTGATAAACGATGGGGCATTGTAGCACTTGGCCTCTTATCTTAGCCCCGGGAAGGGCATATAATATCTCACAATATCATTCTCCATAGTCTCCAATTTAGGTACCAATGGAACCCAAATTGAAAGATGAAGAGAATGGACTATCACTCTCCATGTTTGGCAAAGTATGGCCGAAGAATGGAACTAATACTCTTCCGGCACTCTTAGCACTCGGCTCACGCTCGCGCACATCCCGCACATCCCCCCTGGGCACATGGAGGAGAAAGACATCAAGTGCTTACAAGTGACCTTATAGCATGGATTCAGTTGAAGTAACATGTTTTTAACAATATGTGGGCAAAAAAAAGAAAGGATTGCCCCTTAATATATAAAAAGTTTTAAAAATTTTATATTTTCAAAACTTTTTTTTACTGAAATTACCACTCGTGTGGTTGTGAATGTTTTACCTTTAACTTGATGACCTTAAAATTCATTGCATCTAAGTGTGCATCTGAAACTTGTCGGAGAGATTGAAAGGGTTGTGGAGAAATTTTCTCTAAAGTGTTGATTTGCACATTGTATCACAAGGTGATATGCAAATCCCTGTGTACAAAACCCATCACTAATCCCAATCCTTTACTTCAATTGCTTCCAGATTTCATGAGAAGCTCACTCATCATCAAAACTTAAACTATGCAAAGTTTTATTGACAGAACTTTGTGATATCAAAAGATATGATCTCCGTACTAACTTCGTGACAGTTAGTGGAGTACTGCAACTGTGACTATATACACAAACTTTAAGCTATCACTCCGTACTCAAAACTCATCGAATTTAGTCAAAATTTCAATCCAAATGCAAGCATAAGTCATAAAATATATCACTGTCAACTCAGATCTCCCAAAACCCTTGTAAGATTCTCAAAAACATCCCAAATACACTCAAAGGTCTAAATTTCTCACTCTATTTTTTAATCATCATTTCAGAGTGACAAATCCTTCAAATGCATCCATTCTTGAGCCCACGTCGTAGCTCGTCCTGTCATCTCTCTAGACCTCTCTTCAGATCTTTGAATGGTGCCCTGGAAGGTCTCCAAAACTCCTCAAAACCTGGAAGAAGTTGCCCAAGTGCACTCATTGGCCCAAACTCCAAGAACAATGAGAATGAAGAGTGATATTTTGACCTCTAGTGTGGCCAAATTAGCTTCATTTTAACTTAGAGTGTTACAACTATCCTAAACACACTACTTAGCCATCCTATACACAATACGAGTTGCCACTAATAAAGAGTCAAAATGATAACTCGAAACCGGCTAAGTATGAACGAAACTACAAACGGAACCGGGGAGTTTATAACTTGAGAAAAATACTCATCACCAAAGTTCCTAACAATCAACTCTCTATGGCTTGTTTTCGGTAAGCAATAGTGATGGATTGGAACCCATGTATTGAAAGCCACAAGTACTGATAAGTTCATATCCATAGCGCCTAAACTAAATCAAAATGTAAACTGTTACGTCCCAGATCGCACCGTAGGAAACAACTGGAAGAATAATCGGGTCTGGAGAGTTTATCACTTGTTGCAAAAAGTTATCTTCAAAATGATACACTAACCACGCCCAAAAATGATTACGATGAAGACACCGGATGTTGATCATAAATGGATTGGATATCGGTACATCTGGAGGATCATGTTGTCCTCTATCCATGTCCTACGTCGGCTCCACTTCGATCAAATAAGCTCCTTAGTCAGCAAAGTGATGTGTCTAGCTCTCTCCCATACCCTTTCCATCCTTACTGCGGTTTATATCTGATAAGGTCCAAGATAATATCTCTTGGAGCCTTTTCAATATCCTGACCCTACAAAGTTGATCCAACGGTGGACTCTTAACAACCTTACAATGCGCCATATTCTATCCTAACCTAAAGTATCGCCGTCATGACAACAACTCTGAAAAAGACACATGTCATCATCTTCTCATAGTAGCCGCGTCACAACACGACAGCGGAAGGGCACGAATGGATACAAAATTGATCTTATCAAGAATGGTTTTTGAAGGAAGATAATGCACACCTCGAACCAGCTCTTCTCGCCTCAGTGCACTACTTATGTTAGTATGCATAACTTGAGGATTGTTGAAGTATTTGTGACAGGATCCGTACATCAATAATTTTTGGAATTGGAATAATACTTCACAACTCCATTAGATATAAAAATGAGAGAAAGAAGTTTCTTCCAAAGAACTTTGGTTCTTTCATAGTCCCAAAGTGTGGGAAAACTTTACTTACGATTTGAAGGAGTTGGGAGGATGACATTTTGATTGAGTGAATCATGACATCAATGATTAGATTCTTTCTTTCCAAAGACGGAGTGAAATTTTGGTTGGGGGATAAATGTAAGACCCATGGTTGTAAAATGTAAGTATATATAAAGTGTTACTAAGTTTAGCTAGTTATGGTTAAGTTGGAGGGAAATATAGAGTAGCTCTTGATGTAGTAAATGAGATGAACCATTTTATTGTTTAATAAGAATCAAGAAATAGATTCCATTACATGGATATCTTGACTTTCCTTGACTTGGACTAGTATTTTATTGGTTTGCTTTGATGAGGACCCTTAAATCTAGGGGCGAGATTGATTTGGTACACCAAAATCAATTCGAGTGTAGTGGGACTACTAGAAAATTCAAATGGATTTGCATGTTGCAATGTATCATTTCTCATTTGGTTGTGTGATCTCTATCTTGATTAAACTTGATAAAATAAAGTTACTTGATGGTTACTTTTAGATACAAGGATACAATTCTAAGTAGTATAAATAGAAAGGTTGAGAACACATTTCAAGTTATTTTTCGAAGTTAGTTTTGAGAAGTGAATTTTGGGAGAAATGAGTTTTGGAGAAGTTAGTCTTGGAAAAAGCTAATTTTGGGGTAGACTTGTTAGTATTATAGCATGGTTTTAAGAAAGCATTCAATCATCAATAAATGATCTCTACTTTTGATTGAAAATGAACTCTTTGTGAGAGTTACCATCATGGAGTTTGGAATTTGAGAGTTTGTGTAAGGGTGCATTAAGGCTATGGTCACTAGGTTCAAACATGTTCTTATAGATTCATGATGAGCTTCCAAAAATCTATTGGAGCTAAACTTGAGTGAGAGTCAGCCCTGATGTCACAAAGCCAAGAAGATAGCAAATGCTATTAGATTTAAGGGGTATCAAGATACATGAAATATAATCTTGTGTGAAAAAGAGTTGGGACAAGCTTATGCGAAGGAAAAAGATGACATCAATTGGGAAGGATCAGCTTTGCATACTGGATTTGATTTTGATAAGTCAAAGTAATCTGATCCTTGGAAAAGGAAAGGAACCAACGGGTTCAAGATCAATTAAATTAAGGATGACTTTAGGAGCAAGATCATGTATATCTTGAACCAGCTCTCTTTGTCGCATCGAACTACCCATGTGAGTATGCAGAAGATGAGAATCGTGGAGGATTGTGTTGGAGAATCAATCAAGATAAATTAAGGAGAGATTTTTCTAAGTAATGTGCAAGAAATGGGGGAGAAGCTCCAAGTAGGGGAAAAGGGAGTAGTCTACCTGTCCACATTCTTGGTACACATGTATTCCAGGATGGGATGGATGTCTCCGAAGGAAAGAAGGAAGTACTAGCTCAATGTAGGGGATGTATTGAGGGAGCCAAATATGGATGCAATGAATAGTTGATCGACAAGGAGCCTAGAATCCAATGTTGGGGAGAAATTTTGGTCATCTACAATGGAGGTCAATAGAAATGAGATGACTTTTGATGAATTAGACACTATAATATGGGAGATTGAGGAACCATCTTTGAAAGAGAAGATTTAGTGGGGTATTCGGGGAGGAAAAAATGAAGTTTTAGTGGAGATATTAATCATAAACTATGTCAAAGAAGAGGAAGCTTAAGAAGATTCCCAAGCTAAGAAGTCATGTATCGAAGGTATTGTGATCTAAGGTGAAAGCTTCAAAGATCCGTGGCAATGAGCCAGTTTGCTCAATGCTACAGCTTGTACACAAGTTGGAGAATGTTGTTTTGATAGTTCTGATGAAATTGAACGAGATGGGTCCTAGTTACATCCATAGATGGAATCCTCAAAAAGATGGTTAAATGAAACTAATTCAAGTTATGAATTGGATGGCCACATGATGCAAGGATCAAATTCAAATGATTCGGCATTTAACTACGATTGTAGAGTATATAGAAAAGCAGAAGGCAGAGACAAAGAAGAGAAAGAAGGCTACAAAGCTCTTTAACTTGACGATTTGCAAGATCCGTGGAGTAAAGATGAAATTCATGGAGTTGGAGAATAGGTGACATAGAGCCAATTGCGGGATATCAGCGACAGTTGCACAAGGTAGATGTTGAATAGCCTACTAGATTAGAAGATTAACTAGTTTGTGCACACAATACCTTTTGCTTGATATGACAAAGTAGAGAATGAGCGTGGAGCAATTACCCACGACGATGAATACTCTTTATGACTCAAATGACAAGCAAAAGGAGATGAACAAAACCATGGACGCAAATGTCAGGAAGCATTGCATGTCCATCAGAGGGAGATTACGGAGGACGTCAGAAATATGTAGATGAGTATGGATGCCTTCACGTGAAAGTTGGAAACAACATCAGATGGTGTGAATACTTCCCAAAGAAGTAGCAGGATGCAATTTATGTAGGAATTTATGTGCAATTTGAGTAGGAACTCTAATATTGTGTATAAATAATATCATATAGTTAGATGGGATATTCTTTAGTTGCAAGAGTTGTGATAGAAATTGATCCTACGTAGTGAAGATAGAACAAAACATCTTGAAGCTGGGTGGAAATTATGGTGACCTACCTGACTGTTGATTGGATTGTTGTGAAGATATCCACAAATTGGACCCACGAGCTTGGTCATCGGTAATTTTTCCGGAAGGATTTCTTTGAGTTTGTGTTTGGTATACGATCGACTCTTGTAATTTGGATCACCCATATGAGGTTAGCATCTTTAGTTGTAAAGCATTCCGAAATTGCCCTTGACTAATGGGAATGGTGTGATTAATGGTTGAACTCTTATGACTATGATGTTCAAAGTCTGCTAAAGAAGCTTAAAGTTGCATATTCGCCTTCCTTGTATTTGATTCACACCCCATTCTTGAGAAAACAAATCTAAAACACTACAAAGTATATCCTTTCCATGTAATTTATCTCTTATAGTCATCCATGGCTCCTAGACAACCTATTGGAGAAATGAGGATGGAAGCCAATGTTGATGTACTTGGTAATGGAGCAAGTGGGGTATAGTCATCAACATCATCTAAGGTAGCATGTAGTGCAATGTTGAGAACGAAAAAAACTCTTACTCATTCTCCTATTTTCTCCAGCAAGGATTGATTGGCATTGACGTATCATCATCCCATTTATTATGATTGACCATCACACTTTATTAAATCAAAGATGATGTGTTGGCTTACATTACTTGTAACGTTGATCATGGGATCAAGATAGCTACTAGTGAAACTTGACAAGTTGTTGCTGCTCGAATGATGAAGTGATTATCGAGGTCACCATAAGATCATACCAGGGTGTCACCAAGTACAATAATGTTGGCTAACATGAATGGTGTCTTCTATTTGGTTAGACCGTTAGGAAAGGTTTATTGACCTCATTGAAGTTGTTGGATTCTAGTCCATAACCGGTTATGTTGGATATACTATTTGGTCTTGGTTTGTAAAAGACCAATGTGGTGAGATGTCTATTTCAGATTTAGACATTTCTTAGAGATTTTAGTGATGCACCATCATCATACATCACCTAGATGGAGTTGATTGTGCAACTACAACTAGATCATGTCAGGAAAAGATCTTGTAGGGACGTGTTTAGAGGTTTCAGACTGTTTTTTTTGTTTTTGGAACATAAATAAATGATATTCGGGGGAAGTATGTATTGCCGAATACAAATAGGAGAAATAAGCGCGAAGATGGCCAAGACGAATAAGTTGTTAAGGAGGTCTGAAGCGTCGAACGGATTAGGGCAGTTAGTAACAACATCGACGAGCGTAACGAGCCACGGAGAAGCAGGAACGAGTGTCGAGTCAAGTAGCCAAAATGAAGAGGAAATCGGTCACTCGATCGGGAGCTCGTGAGACGATTCAATTACCTGTGAAGAAGATGCCGACGGGAGTATATCGACCCTTGGTGCCAAAGCCAGAATGGTCGACCGAAGAATTAGCACGATTGAAGACCTTGGGAGGAGAGTTCTTGGCATGGCGTTCGGACTATGCATGTCTAGAGTCTTCAAAAGAAGCATAAACAACCATATTCGTCGCTGATAGAACGATAACACCTTATTCCCTTGGGAACGAACTGTAATTCTGTGCAAATGACAAAACCTTTGTGTTACATGTCTGTTACATAAAGAAGGAAGTTTAGTCCAACTTTTTCTTGGCGCCGGGGAATGAAGTTGCTATTCATCTGCCAGCGGGGAGTTGTACAACACAACTAGGACTTCTCTAGAAACGTGTTGACACCAGTGGTGACCAAGAACGAGTAGTAGCGTCAGTGTTGTGAGCGGGTGTCTCTAATATCTTCCAGAGCTTCAAAGGTTGAAAGCCTCATCCTCAGGAGCGGCGGTGCCAGATGAATGACAGACAAAGATCAAGAGCCAGGCCCATCTTCTCGTCGTACTGCTGAACCTTCGGCAGGAGCGAGACGAGTCGCAGCCCGAGAAGAAACCAGGCGGAAAGAAAGAGAGCGTGGGTGGATTTGGCCTCTAGGCAAAAGAAGGAAGAAAGCTCCGGTTGAACCAGACCTGGTTAGGCGGGTTGTGGGTCACGAGCATTCCATCTCACCATCAGCAAGAAGTTCCTGAAGCGACTGGTCTAAGCATTCGAGTAATCCGGGAAGATTGGAGACCCAAGTTCAGCAAGGGGCCAACACGTCATCAGACTCCTCGGAAGAAAATGGTAGTTCAAATACCGACACCTCTACGAAGGCGGTGACGCCCTCGGGTGACAAAGCCAGTGACGAAGAAGAGAGGTGGTCGGCGTTTCAAGAAGGTCCAAGATCGTCCCTTGCTCGACAAAGTGAGGATATGAAGATCCTGAAAATCAACCTTGAACCTACATTTCGAGTTCTGACTACGGGGAACCAAGACAACATGGCAGCACCAATCACCAAACAGCAGTACCCCAAGTTTAAGGGTACTTCGGATGAAGATGATGCTGACTCGTATATTCGTACCTTTGAAGCCATCTCTACGGCTAACAAGGAAAATGATCCCATGGATCGGAGAAGGATCTTCCCGGGATTGCTACGCAAAAGAGCCCGGGTGTGGATGAACAACCAAGAAGAAGGCCATGCGGCTGAAATCTCTTCTTGGGATGGGCTCAAAGGCCGATTCCTAGCAAGATTTTGGGAGATGGGATACGATAAGGTATTGTTAAGAAGACTGAGCGCCATTCGGAGAGAGAAACATTAGAAGCTCCGAGAATACACGGAGCAGTTTCTCAGCTTGCTAGATAGGATGCCGGCAACCATGGCTAACACAAAACCATATTCGGCGGCCATGGCCATCGAATGGTATGTTTCGGGTTTGGGGAAATTTGACCTTGACCATGAAACCTTATGTAGGACGGCAGACCCAGCTACGGTGGATGCTGTCATACAGGCAGCTGAAGCTTATGAGCTATCTAACATCCATCGGAGCCGCTTAAAGGAGAATTGGTTGTAGCATAAGGGATGACAGGCTAAACACCTGAAGATCCGAAGACGCCGAAGTCCCTCCAGTAGTGAAGCGTCCACTTCATCCGACGAAGACGAATCCAACTCCTCTGACGAGGATTGGAAACACACCCCGAAGAGGAAGGAGGGGCGCCGGATGAAGCAAGTGGAAACTGGCTGAAAAGGCATCAAAACTAAAGTAGAGGAGCTCACCAAGAGTTTGGAAGAGCTCAAGGTACATTTGGTAAATAACAAAGATAGGAGGAAATCTCCCATGTAGGGGAGAGCTAATGTATGGTGTACCATCTGCAAGAAGCCGGGCCACTCTAACTCTGAGCATCAGCCCAGAGAAGGGTATTCGCCCGGCCAGGTGGAATGGGTACCAGTATGGGACTACGGCCCATACGAAGGCCTCCCAGATGACCAAGTTTATGGCATCCAGGAGGGAAGAACTTCATCTAACATACCCCGGTGCACATACCTTGCTACGCTCCGGTGGAAATGGCGACCACAACGCCACAAAGGAAAATGGGAGGGTTGGCTCCAATCCCTTCTCCTACTAAACCGAATGCATGTTACAATTGCGGAGCAATGGGCCACTGGTCGCCCCAGTGCCCTCAGCCTCGGCGACGAATGACATACCAGCCGATGTGTAGCAACTACAGACGGCTAGGACACACGAATGTAGAGTGTGAACTGTGACCTCCGGGCTGACTCTCACTCAGGTTTACCTCCGATGGCTTTTTGGAAGCTCATCATGAATCTAGAAGGACTTAGTCCCACCCTATGACCATGACCCTATTGCTCACTCTTACACAAACTCTCAATGTCCAAGCTCCATTATGCACATTATCACCAAGAGTAAGATATCACTCAAAAGGAAAGGGATACTTTGGTAATCAAAGTCTTCATTGAATCAAGGCTCCACTCCGAACATGACGTCTCCAAGAACCAAGCTCCCCAAAACTAAGATCACCACACTATCTTCTCCCAAAACTAACTTCCATTGAAAAACTACTTGAGAGGTGCTTCTCAACCTCTCTATTTATACTACTTAGAATCTTACCCTAGTAACTACAAGTAATCACCATGTAACTTCCTCTTACCAAGTTTAAACGAGATAGAGATCACAAACCCCAATGAAAAGGGTACATGGCAACATGCAATTGGTCCACTTGGATCTTCTAGAAGCCCAACTACTCCCTAATTGACTTCTAGTGTACCAAGTCAATCTCGCCCCCTAGATTTAAGGGTCTTCACCAAGTCCAACCAATGAAAACTAGTCCAAGTCAAGGGAAGTCAAGATACCCATGTGATGGAATCTATTCCTTGACTCATACTAAACAACAAAATAGAAGTTCTCATCTACCACACCAAAAGTTACTCTATATTTTCCTCCAACTTAACCATAACTAGCTAAACATAGTCATGACTAAGATAAACTTAGGCACAATTTAGATATACTTTCATTTTATCCTATATGTACAACCCCCGGGTCTTACATTTACCCCTCGACCAAGATTTCACTCCGCCCTCGGAGTGAAAGAATCTGATCGCCGATGAAACGGCTTCAACTTGTCGTGATTCACCCGGTCAAAATGTCGCCCTCCCAACTCCTTCAAATCGTAAGTAAAGTTTCCCACACCTTGTGAACTATGAAAGGACCAAAGTACTTTTGGAAGAAATTTCTTTCTTGCTCTCTTATATCTAATGGAGTCTTAAAGCATTACCCAATCACCTTCTTTGAAAATCTTCATCTTCTTCGTCCCAAATCGATTATGATGATACTTCTTCTCGCAATTGTTGAGCCCGCTCCACACGTACCATGGCCACAGCCGAGCCTAGCCTCCAACTCCAACAGGGTTGTTGACATCTTGATTTGATAGCTTCTACTCCATTCTTCCTCTTTAACTTCCGTTGGATAGTTAAGAAGGTCGCCAAATCAAATTGAATTGGAAGCTTTGACTCGACACCATATACCATACGGAAAGGTAAGTACCCTGTTGATGTCTTCCAAGTCGTCCGATACTCCCACAAGATAGCATGCAGCCTCTTGTCCCAATTTTGCTTGCTCCCCGCCCATGTTCCGCATCCTTGGCCAACATCATGCAAAGCGTATAGTTGGTTCGCTTCCGCCAACCCATTAGCATTTGGTTTGTAGGAAGTAGTCACCCTTGCCTTGATGGAGAAATGACCTAGCATGGCTTGTATAATGCTTCCAACAAACTCACCACCTCTATCAGATACAATTTCTAGAGGCCATCCGAATCTAGTTATTATCCTCTCATACCCACTTCTTCCTCACTAGTAGATTTTAGAGGTCTAGCTTCTACCCACTTGGTTAGATAATCTGTAGCTACCACAATGAACTTGTTACCCCGAGGAGTAAGATTCAAGGGTCCTACAAAATCTATTCCCCATTTTCAAAAAAAGGACCTAAAATAGGAACTGATGTCAAAGGAGGGGTTTTCATGGACTTTTTAGCAAAAGCTTGACACACATCACAACTCTTGCAAAATTCCACACAATCTTTGAAAATGCCCTTCCAATGATAGTGCATCTAGGATCTTAAATGCGATTACCTTTTCCTACAAAGTGTCCTCCACATACCGAGCCTTCATGAAACTCCTTCATAAGTTGAATTGACTCCTCCCTTCCAACAACCCTTCCGAGTAGTCCATCCGCTCCTTGATGAAACAACACGCCCTCTATGATGGTATAAGGTTCACATCGCTTCACAAATGCATTCCTCTCCCGTGAATGCATGCCTTGGGGAAACTCTCCTCCGAGATGAAATCCCATATCCCCTTATATTCAGCCGGGTACCTTTGTTATGGTGTCCATCATCAACAAATCCTCATCCGGAAATGTATCATCCACTGGTTGATCTCCTTCCTCATCGTATGCTCGAGACATCAAATCAAGATTGGCATGTTTCTTACCGGTCGATCCTCAATGATGTAATCAAAACCCCGCCAAGAACAACTTCCATCCGGCTATCCTACCTCAAAGATTAGGCTTGTTGAAAATGTACTTCAAAGCCTTGTGGTCAAGAAACGATAGTAAACTTCCCTCCCAAAAGATAGTGTCGAGACTTCTTGAGTGAGAAGATCACAGCTAAAGCCTCCCTTTCAGTCACTGAATAGTTTCTCTCAGCCTGCACCATCTGTCTACTAGCATAAGCAATTGAATGATCATGGCTATCTTCATCTAATTGGCTTAGAGTGCATCCTATAGCAATGTTTGATGCATCCGTGTAGAGAATGAAAGGTTTACCCCAATTTGGTTTGGCTAAAATAGAAGCCGTTACCAACGCCTTCTTAAGAAGTTCGAACGCCACAGCTGCCTCTCCATCCTTGAGGATTAAATCATAATCCGTCCCCTTCTTCATGTAAACCGTCAAGGCATAAGCTTTGTTGGAGAAGGAAAAGATGAACCGTCGATAGTATCCCACCATTCCAAGGAACCGCCTCAACTTGGTCAACGCCACCGAAAAGGTAAGTCGAGGATGCGTTTCACCTTTTATGGATCCACCGCTATACCATCCTTGGAGATGATGTGCCCTAACAACAAACCTTCCTCACATCCAAAAATGCATTTTTTCTGGATTGAGTGAGGCCTTGGCTTTCTCCAATCGTTGTAGAATTTTGATCAAATGATCAAAGTGCTCCTCCTTCTTCCCAGACATACAAAAATCATCGATGAAATCACGTATAAATTTTCCCAGAAAAGATTCAAACACCTTGTTCATGAACCTCTGAAAAGTTGCCGGAGCATTACATAGACCAAAGGGCATTACCCTAAAGGCAAAAGTTCCCCATGGCGTGGTAAAAGTGGTCTTGAGCTGATCTTTGAGCAATCTGAATCTGATTATATCCACTATAGCCATCTCCAAAACTATACCACTCATGCCCAGCAACTTTCTCTAGAATCTCATCAATGAATGGTAAAGGGTAGTAGTCCTTCTTTGTGACAAAGATTCAACTTCTTGTAATCTACGCATACACGTAGCTTACCATTCTTCTTCTTGACTATCACAATAGGAGAAACCCATTCAGAATTCTCTACCTCATAGATGAAACCCGCATCCTTTAGCTTGTCGATCTCCTCCTTGACCACCACGGCCGTTGGTGGATTTATCCGACGTTGTTTCCGACGCACTAGACGAGCCTTCTCCTCTAACTCAATGCGATGAGTTTCTAAGGTTACTTCCTTCAAATCCTTGTAGCTAAAGGCAAAGACATGGATATATTTTCGAAATATATCCAAGAACCTTGACTTCTCCTCCATAGTAACCTTGGGACCAAACTTGAGAGTGGAGAGCCGTCGAGTTATCTCATCTTCACTCATCTTCATTTTGTCGGGATCTTTCACCACCCCCGGCCTAGGATGTAAATCCATTGCAAAGAAGAACTTGAACTTGAACATCATCGTCCGAGGTATCTTCAGATGATGTCTCCTCATCGGTCGACATGTTGGTGTCAACCTCTGAAAAACTGCCACTTTCTTCACTCTCAGACTCTGAGTAATCACTCGTAGGTCTATTCGAGTCCGAGACTGCTCCTCCACCACTTGTGAGAGGGACCTTCACTCGATGGTTTTTTGGCCCTATACGAAGGTAACCCTTATGCCACAGATCAGTTGTCCTCACAGCCCTCAACCAATGTCTTCCTAACAACAAGTCGTAGCTAGCCTCCTCAAGCACTTGAAAGGACAACAAGGTTTGAACTCCCATCACGCTTACCACCACCTTGTCCACCACTCCAATGAGTCGCACCTTTTGCTTGTTGGCCATCCCAACAATGATGTTGGAAGGTCTTGAAAGCTTCATCCCCAACTTCTTCAACAAACGTTCTGACATGGCATTCACCGCAGATCCACCATCCACTAGTACATCCGAAACATCACGCCCATTAATGCGCATTTCAATCTTCGAAGCCCGAGTGCATACCTCCGAGGCAGCGGCATCCATCACTCCTACTCCAACATTCGCCATGGAAGCTTTCCCTTGGATGATCGCCGCTTGGTCCTTTTGGAGCTTAGGCCTCCCCTCAACTCCTTTCTTATCGTAGGATTTAGAGCAATCAATTGACCAACAGTTATATTGGCTTTTTGATTCCCCACATCCTCCACCACGTCGTATTTGAGTTGGGTAGATGAAATGGAGAAATCATCCATTCCCAACTTCTTCCTTGGTGCTCTCGGTTGACTCACACCACTGGATCGAGTGCTCCGGCTTGGTTGATCTTCCATTGAGATGGACTCCTCCGCAAATCTTGCTCTCTTCTTCTCGTGTGCAAGAATATCAACTCGAACTTATAGAGCTCTCTCCTTCTCAAACGTGCACTGATGAGGAAACACATCAATAGATGCTTCTCCCTTATCCTTCGATTGACTTGGAGCAGGAGTAGAATTGTTGTGTCTAACTCCATCATGTTGTCGAGGATTAGGACAATTTCGTTGGAAATGAGGGCCTCCACAACTAAAAGCATGAAACCGTGAAGTTCCCTTGTGGTGGATTTCCTTTTGGAGGATAATTCCCATACCCTTTAGATCCTCCCCTACATTCTCGATTCCTCCTCTCCCATAGTTGTACTACGTTAATCTTGAGATCGCGAGTGTTTACGTGATAGATTTCAACTCATGGTGCAAGTCTACCATCGGAGAATTTACTACTGGCGCAAAGAACAACAAAGAGGAGTTGCCATTCTAACCACAACGGTGGTAATGCTTCTCTAGCCACCAAGCTAGAATCATCGTCTTCTAGGCTCTCCTCCATTCGAATAGCAATGCGAATAGCCTCAACCTTAGAAGAGGGCTTTTCATATCTCACCTTGCTTCGAATCTAAGGCTTCAAACCTCCAATGAAGTTCTTTGTCAACATCGCCACAATCCCCACCATGGTTGGCTCGACCTCATCTCCACTCTTTCTCAACACCACACGAAAACGTGACTCCAGCTTCTCCGTTCTCTCTACGTATGATCTCACCTTCTTACTTTCTCCTTGCTTCAAAAAGGTGACTTCACACATCAGCTTCTCGTAACTTTCATCCGGAAGAAAGTTTTCAACAAGATTCTCCGTCAAACTCTCCCAAGTGTCTTCCTCCACATGCTCCTTCTTGTACTCATTGTACCACTTCAATGCAAAATCCTCCAAGAAGTCGGGCAAAAGGATAGCCCATTCGGGTTTCCTTCTCTCATTGTTTCCTATACATGCCCTCTTGAAGTCTCTCACAAAAGATTCTACATCTTCTTTCTCTCTCCCATAGAACACCGGAAGCTTCCCCATTTCCAACTCCTTTTGTCGTTGTTGTTGGAAATTTATACGGGACTCTCTAATACAACACAAACAAAACTAGCGCCATTCTAGAGTAATTCATCAATGGCAAAATGAACGGAATTGGTTGGTTCAAGATTGCCATGGCTCTCTCCTCTCCTAAACACACTATGACCCTTACCCTCATCGACATCTTCTCGATCATTCTGAAAATGATCTCCATCTTCGATTAGAACTTGAGCCACCCGAGATTTCAACTTTTCGGTATCTGCACTTAATTTATCTTCAAAGCCCTCCACTAGTGACTCCAACAGAGCTTTCACGCCACTACACTGGTGTCCTAAGGGAAGTCCGGTCACTCCACAATTTTCACAATAGGTTCCACTCTTGGATTCATGGGGAGATGATGGTCCTGGATGAAGGTTTAGCTCTCCCACGTTTTCGTCTCTCTCTCAACCTCCGATCTTTTGGTCCTCAAAGGACAACTCACAAGCTTATGTCCCTCCTCTCCACAATAGAAGCAACTCTCACGTTTCGCTCTCGGGGAGCTTTTTAGTGTCCTCTCTTCAAACTCCACTCTGAACTCCCTCGTGTTCGAATCTGCTGAAACAATCACGTCCAAGCCCTTTGAGGTATCTTAGATAACCGGATCTTCCAAAGAGGTTGATCTCCCATTTTCCAATGAGTGTCAAGTCATCCTCACTATGCAAAACACTCATGCACTCACTCTCTCGGAATGACCATAAACAAGGAAAAAGCAAATCTGAAAAGTAAAGCAGTTTTGCTCACTTTTATACCCCCTATACTTCCAGGTATCATAACTTTCTATATAAAAATGATCTCTCAACGAAATTTGAACCCACATGTAACTTAGCTCTTGATAAACAATCGTGCAAAGTTTAAAATCCTGATTTACTCCTTGCACGAATTGATGAGCTCTGTACACTTTTTCCCGAGAGCTATCTTTCAAAACCCGTCAAGACCCTAGCAAATTCTAAACATCATAACTTTTGATCTAGACATGATATGACTGTTATTTCAAGTGCAAAACGTATCCCATCTACTAATCTAAAATCAAGAAAATTATCGGAAAAACTTTGGAAAATAAAGTTTTCCTTCCAAATACGTACTATAGCACTCTCGCCTCATCCCAAAAAACACTTAAGTAAACAAAATGTACAAAATAACTTCCAGGCTATCATATAACACTACCGGATACACAAAAGGTACATTACTATGCATCATGATCTCGGTTTGCTCTTCCTCCACAGTCCTCTCCATATGAGTTCTCATCGTTTGCTCTCACGGGCAATAAACTGGATTCAAACATCTCTACTCCTTCTAGACCGAGGTCCCGCAACAGAACCAAAAAATGTGACCTCCGGCTGACTCTCACTCAGGTTTACCCCGATGGCTTTTTGAAGCTCATCATGAATCTAGAAGGACTTAGTCCCACCCTATGACCATGACCCTATTGCTCACTCTTACACAAACTCTCAATGTCCAAGCTCCATTATGCACATTATCACCAAGAGTAAGATATCACTCAAAAGGAAAGGGATACTTTGGTAATCAAAGTCTTCATTGAATCAAGGCTCCACTCCGAACATGACGCCTCCAAGAACCAAGCTCCCCAAAACTAAGATCACCACACTATCTTCTCCCAAAACTAACTTCCATTGAAAAACTACTTGAGAGGTGCTTCTCAACCTCTCTATTTATACTACTTAGAATCTTACCCTAGTAACTACAAGTAATCACCATGTAACTTCCTCTTACCAAGTTTAAACGAGGTAGAGATCACAAACCCCAATGAAAAGGGTACATGGCAACATGCAATTGGTACACTTGGATCTTCTAGAAGCCCAACTACTCCCTAATTGAATTCTAGTGTACCAAGTCAATCTCGCCCCTAGATTTAAGGGTCTTCACCAAGTCCAACCAATGAAAACTAGTCCAAGTCAAGGGAAGTCAAGATACCCATGTGATGGAATCTATTCCTTGACTCATACTAAACAACAAAATAGAAGTTCTCATCTACCACACCAAAAGTTACTCTATATTTTCCTCCAACTTAACCATAACTAGCTAAACATAGTCATGACTAAGATAAACTTAGGCACAATTTAGATATACTTTCATTTTATCCTATATGTACAACCCTGGGTCTTACAGAACAGCCACCCCAACCCTGAGGGGAGAGCGAGCGTTATCCGGTGCAAGGAGTGCGGTTTGTCACCCCACCCAAACGGGATGTGGGGGTACACCAAATCAGTGTTGAAGAACAGGAGCCGATAAGACTTCCGCAGGAATCAAATTGGTCCGAAGAAACCCTGGATGTGCTACGGATCTCGACCCAAAGTATGAAGACCACGAAGATAGCGCCAGTAAGCATCAAGGATAAAGCCAAGTAGCGGGAGAAGAAGAAAGAAGACGTTCCCACGTCAAAGGAGCCCCCACCCAAAGAGGAGCCAGGAGGATCAGCATTCCCTGCTGATATTTGGCAGGAGGTGCAGGGGTACCTCAAGGAGTTAACGCCCACAACTACAAAGGTTTTGATTCGGGGCAACCCAAAGAGCTCAGAACCTGAGGTATTGACGGCTGCGCCCCGAACTTACTATGATCCCGTGGCAGACCTTGCCGAAGTCAAGGCAAATATTTTGATGAAGCAGTTGTTGGATGACAACAAGGTGTACAAAAAGATTCTCATCCAAGCACTGAAGTCCAGCAAGCTAGGAGTCCTAAGAAGGAACAAGTTGCCTATAGTGTATTATGTGGAGCAGGAAGACTTAGGCGCCCCGGAAATAGAAATCGAAATCGCGGGCTGTATGCTGAAGTCCGTACCCATCGACTCAAGATCAGGAGTGAACATCATGACAGAGGACACGGCTATGGCCTTGAGGTACAACCATTACGAAGATACCCCCCGAATTCTAAGGCTGGCAGACCAGTCCCCGTAAGAAACCGGTAGGGCTACTTCGTGGAGTTCAGATCCGAATAGGGGGCGTACCTTTCTTGCTCACCTACATAATCCTCAAACCCCAGGAGGACAGTGGGTACAAAGTGTTAATAGGCTTACTTTTGGTCGCAGAAAGCCAAGGTGCTGACAAACTGGCAACGAAAGACGTTGTCTTTCTTTGATCCCGAAGCTACCGCAGCACGGCGGGTGACGATTACCTGCAAACACTCCAAGTACCAGGGGGAGACCTCCTCGGACTCGGGCGTGACTGACCCAAGCGACGAGGAGACGGAGTCCGGATATTCGTCCGAAGACAGAGTTAATTACCTGCAATGTTATGAGATAGAGGAAGAACTCCTCCCGGACGACGAATAGCAATTACATATCAGTGTGGGAAGGAGTGAAGCCAGCCACACTGACGGTGTAGTTGGAGCGGATGCTTGGGAAGAAGTAACGGTAACATCTAGCCACCCGCTCAAAGTTAAACGAGGCTTGCCGGCCAGTGATCTGCACCACCTGTTGAGTCTCCTTAGTAGGTACGAAGATGTCTTCGCCTGGAAGATAGAAGATATGAAGGGCATACCCCAGAAGTGGGGAGAACATCGGATAGACCTCATAGAAGGGGCAGTCCCTATACAGCAGAGGCAGTACCGTTTAAATCCCAAATACTCTTTGTTGGTTAAAGATGAAATTGATAAGTACTTGCAAGCAGGTATTATTTATCCCGTGTTGAGTAATGAATGGGTTGCACCGATTGTGATTGTTCCCAAGAAAAACACAGGCAAGATTAGAGTCTGTCAAGACTTTAGGAAGCTCAATGCAGCCACTAAGAAAGACCATCACCCCTTGCCTTTCGCGGATGCAATATTGGATC
This sequence comes from Marchantia paleacea, assembly GCA_014180765.2. Lineage (NCBI taxonomy): Eukaryota > Viridiplantae > Streptophyta > Marchantiopsida > Marchantiales > Marchantiaceae > Marchantia > Marchantia paleacea. Next base: position 121,304 of record MUAA02000032.1, read on the forward strand.
ATGTTGAGGGGCACGAATGTTATAGTTTCTTAGATGGATTTTCTGGGTACAATCAGGTGTCCATTCGAGAGGAAGATAAGGACAAGACTACCTTTACCACTGAGTGGGGAACATATGCTTACCATAAGATGCCGTTCGGTTTGTGTAATGCCCCGGCCACATTTCAACGAATGATGACACACATTTTCCAAGACTACTTAAGGAAGTTTCTAGAAATTTTCATAGATGATTTCTGTGTATTCGGGTCGAGGGTCGACCATCTGAATCATCTCCAGCAGACGTTCCAGAAGTGCCGAAATAGTCAACTAGCGTTGCATCCACAAAAATGTTACTTCATGATGACAGAAGGAATTCTGTTGGGACATCGGGTGTCAGCTCGAGGATTAGAAGTAGATGTAGATAAGGTTAAAGTCATTAACTTGTTGGAACCCCTTAGGAACATCCGGGAACTCAGAGCCTTCCTAGGCCACACATGCTATTACCGTAGGTACGTGAAAGCGTATGCCGCCATTGCGGCGCCTCTAACCGGCCTACTCAAGAAGGGGGTAGATTTCGTATGGACAGCAGAACACGAGGCTACATTCCAACGGATGAAACGGGAGTTGGTCATGGCACCAACTCTGGTTCCACCTAATTGGGACAAGCCATTCCATGTGGACGTAAATACTTCCTCCATAGCTATGGGTGTGGTGTTGGGACAGAAAGATGAGAAGGAAAAGGATCACTCAATTTATTTTGCCAGCCGAATGCTGATAGCAGCGGAGCGGAATTACTCGACTACGGAGCGAGAAGCCTTGGGAATGGTCCATGCAGTAAGGAAGTTCCGACATTACCTCTTGCGCTATGAATTCGTGTTCCTTGTGGACCATTTTCCTTTGAAGTACCTGGTGCAGAAGGCCGACCTTTCGGGACGGTTGGCACGTTGGATGTTATTATTGCAGGAGTTCTCTTTTACGGTGCAGACCAAGAAAGGGGTGCAACATACGAATGCCGACTTCCTGTCACGACTAGAGACGAACATATCCGCCGTAGCGGTAGACGATGAATTTCCAGATGAACAGTTGTTCCAGCTTACAGAGTACAAGGATACGCAGTACTATGATTTGTACCGTTAGCTACGAACGTTGGAATTACCCGAGGGATTATCGATTGAGCAACGCACGGTGTTTGTACACAAAGCTGCGCCATATCAACTAGAAAGAGGAATACTATTCAAACTAGGGGCGGACGACGTCCTACGAAGATGTTTGGAGTTGCATGAAGTCACCAGGGTGATCGGAGCAATGCACGAGGAAGCTGCGGGCGGACATTATGCCATGCAAAATACGGTAAAGAAGATTTTGGCGGCCAATTACTGGTGGCCAACCATGTTTAGAGACGTGCATAAATTCATTCAGCGATGTGACGCCTGCCAGCGAATTGGGAAACCTACGCAGACAACGCGGTGGCCGTTGAAGCCCATTTTGCCTTTGGCACCTTTTGAAAAATGGGGCATTGACTTTGTAGGGCCCATTTCACTAGCCAGCAGAGGAACGAGGAAAAGATATATCCTGGTGGCTACTGATTATGCAACTAAAATGGTTGAGGCAGTGGCCACACGACGCGACGATGCTAAGACGGTAGCTGAATTTTTCTTTAATCAAGTTATTTGTCGCTACGGGTGTCCACTGGAGTTGGTTAGTGATAGGGGTATCCATTTCCTGAATCATCTGATTGAAGAACTTACAACCTACTTCTAGATCAAGCATCGGAAGATGACACCGTATAATCCCAAAGCTAACGGGTTGACAGAGAAATCTAATGGCCTACTATGTAAAATTCTTACCAAAGTCACGGTGAACCATATTTATGATTGGGATGTGAAAGTGCCAGCTGCACTCTGGGCTTTTCGAACAGCGGAAAAAGTCACGACTAAGCAGACTCTGTTTTATCTTACCTACGGGATGCACCCGATTTCGCCAATAGAGCTGGAAATCCTGACGTATCGAATTTTGGTGGAGGAACGATTATCGGTCGAGGATAGCCAACTTCATCGGTTGTTGGAATTGTCAAGATTGGAGGAATCTCGGGATGAAGCAGAAGAACTGACTAAGCTCATTCAGCTTCGTCGGAAGGAGAAGTATGATAGTCGGTTGAGACCTCAGAAGGTGGTGGCAGGAGACAAAGTGCTACTATATGACAGCCGCTATATGAAATTTCCAGGGAAGCTCCATCTTCGTTGGATGGGACCTTACGAGGTCAAGCAAGTCTTTGATAATGGGTCAGTACAGCTGTTGGATTTGGACGGTGCGCTATTTGCCACACTCGTGAATGGGTGGCGAATCAAGAAGTACTACGAATAGTGATGTTCGCGGGGGCGCTCACAACTAGGGACGGACGTATGTAGGGACATGTTTAGAGGTTTCAGACTGTTTTTTTTGTTTTTGGAACATAAATAAACGATATTCGGGGGAAGTATGTATCGCCAAATACAAATAGGAGAAATGAGCGCGAAGATGGCCAAGACGAATAAGTTGTTAAGGAGGTCTGAAGCGTCGAACGGATTAGGGCAGTTAGTAACAACATCGACGAGCGTAATGAGCCGCAGAGAAGCAAGAACGAGCGTCGAGTCAAGTAGCCAAAATGAAGAGGAAATCGATCACTCGATCGGGAGCTTGTGAGACGATTCAATTACATGTGAAGAAGATGCCGACGGGAGTATATCGACCCTTGGTGCCAAAGCCAGAATGGTCGACCGAAGAATTAGCACGATTGAAGACCTTGGGAGGAGAGTTCTTGGCATGGTGTTCGGACTATGCATGTCCAGAGTCTTCAAAAGAAGCATAAACAACCATATTCGTCGCTGATAGAACGTTAACACCTCATTCCCTTGGGAACAAACTGTAATTCTGTGCAAATGACAAAACCTTTGTGTAATGTGTCTGTTACAGATCTATAACACGAGCATGTATTGTTGTTACACTTGTAGAGTCCTATGATATATTGGTGGATGTGGTAGTGTATTACTAGATAGGATTTAGCATTGATTATTGGAGGAGACAACCTCTTATTGGCCATGTTGGCAATTTGATAAAAGCCAAATGAGTCGATTATCGGTGTAGTTAATTACTAGTTCTAGTTCAATATCGAGTGGAGGTTTGGAATATGTTGAGGCCTTTAATGCTTGTGTTCTTCTCTTAAGTGATTGTGCTTGTGGCAGATACAACAATCAAAGTAGATAGTGCAGTTAGTGTTGTTCGAACTACACATGTCATTAAGGTTCCATATCGTTGTGAAGACCTAGGGCTCAAGGTGTAGAGTTTGAATTAAGGCTCTTTGGAGTGCAGTTTTTGAAGTTAAGTCTTTGAGAGTGTGGCTATAGTGGATAGTAGCTAGTGTGGGAACCTGGAGTGTTTGAAGCTCAAAGTGAGTTTGGCTCTACTGTAATCTCTATTTTATGCTATGGTTATAAGGGGAGTGTACTTGTAGACGTTTGGAGACTAAAAAAGATTATTGTGGTATACTTGTGCTTGTGTAGAAAAATCTATGTATTATGATATTTGATATGACATCGATGTATATTATGATGCGATATGTATGTGCACGACATATGGATGAGTTGCTAAAAAATAGGTTTAAATCGCTCCGATGTATTTGTTCTCAAATTTGCTACTAAAACCCTTTATATCATCGACATAAAACATTTTAATCTGAAAAAAACATAAATATCAAGAGATTGTGTGGGATTAAATATGGATTATGGACTTTTCCATTAAAAACCTTGAATTTTTCATCAAGTTTTTGTACTGAAATTTGTAGAATACCAATGTAAATGTTTTAGTCACACCCCAGCCTGCCAAAGAATCACGTAGCTAGTCAGATTTCCCATGCTCATGGACTGAGCTGCATCTCAAAGTGGCGGGTACTTGTGAGTACAGAAGTGGAAAGGTTTGGATAAATCAGCAAGTTCTTCCTTTTTAAAACCTCTAAGACAAGACAAATGAACTTCATTGTATAGTATGACCTTGATCATTATACGAGTGTCGTGCTGATCACGCCTTGCATATCAAATATTCTTTTGAAGCAAAGTATAATAACAAAAGGGATGGGAAGACCCCATCAAAGCGTACAAGGATGGAACCAAATCGGTAACATGGGGCTAGGCCCCAATAGCATTACACTTCGAAATATGTACTACAACACCTAAGATATCTGAACTATCCATGTCAAAAGGTCTACAAACAACAGAGCATCCAAAGAAGCATCAACTAACGTGATTGCTTCTACGGATTGCACCAGCTAGTGCTCTATGTAAAGCAATGGAAACTCGTTATCAACATATCAAATATATGATTATATGTTGAGTGCTATAGAGTAGAATTGATTAGTTAAAGAATAACTCACAATGGAATACTAAACTTGCCCTTTTTTTTATTATCAATGATATGAAGAGAAGGGCATATATACATCATCCATGCGTTTGTTGGCAATATTCTTCTCATCCACGACAGAATGATTCTACCATCAACGAAAGCAGTTGGTAAAATCGTCTGGAGAAAGCTGAAGAATAAATATTGGGCTCCCTAAAGTTTTGTTATAAATTCTGTGGACCCGAGTTTCTTCGAACGGCAAGTGACCGAGTAAAAGCTCGAAGGTGAACAATCTTGCTCTAGTGCTTGGTCACGGACACATGCAGCACTGGGCAGGGTCTCCTCCTCTCAAACAGTGATACTGCGCTTCAGCTCCAGCACAGCATGTACAGGCCAGACTGGAGCTGCAATCACAGAAGCTCTGATCATATACATTTGTATTCATGAAGCCTTCTTCTGCACTGACTTGCATCAAGTTTGGCATGACCCCGTATAAGTAGACGCCTTTGAGAGAGATCGTTGTTGAGGAGTAATGTCGGAGGATGGTCGCTGAGTGGAAGGAGCCACCATCATCAACAGGATCAGTGACACGCACATGGTGGACAGGAGGATTCCTCTTGTGGTCGACATTTTATGGTAGAAAAATCAACTAGAATGTTCGACTAACTTTATCAAGTTTACAGGTTTATAGGTTCTAGTGCGAGACTTCAGCGATGAGATATATCAGATTTAAAAAAGTTTGAAACATCTCAACGTTCTGTTGTATGAACTGTGCTCGAAATATGTATAGTAAGTCTGAGTGGAGGTATTTGTAGTGGCTTTGATGTGAGTATATATGTTAACGTACCAGATATGCATTTTCCTAATTCTGATTTTACAAGGGAATATGACTCCCACAATGCTTCGGATAAAAATACGTTCCTATTTTTGGGACAATTAACAGAAATTTCAACGTCCTGACGATACTTGGGTAAAACCAAAGCTTTTTCTTTGCATCACTGTGCTTGGCTTTGTGGTAAACATATTGATTAATGTTCGACTTCCAAATTTTCTTTTGTGTCTTCTGAGATTTTACTTGACATGTGGCATTGCATAGACAAAACCTTGACTTTTTTATCGATGTGAACCATGGTCTTTTGGTTTCATTCCATGTAGCTTAATTTAATCTTCTTCCAGTAGTAGACAAAAGCTTAGCTTGGAAATAATGTATGTGACAAAGTCCCCTGCCTCAACAGGCACACTACAAGGTATGGTATTACTGAGTCGGTGAAAGATCGTTTCAGAGTTAGCAGGAGTATCTCTACGATATGTATTCCATTGTTCCTGTATTTTTCTGTTTATGACAGTCTTTTGTCAACATCTTACCTTCGCCAAGAATTTGTGACTTCTTGTAGTCAACGCGGACCTTTGATTGGATATAACCGTTTTGTCACACATTTGCACTCAGTTATAGAATCTGACTAAGTTCCTCAAAATGCACCCTCAGTTATATGAATCTTCCTTTTTTGCTACAGTACTCTGAACTCATTAGTTTACAGGTAATGCTTAAAGTTACCTGTGAACTATTTATTCTCAACTGAAAGGAGCAATGCCCTATCCAATGTCTGCAAGTGTATTGGCAAATGTAGCTAGCAGCTAGCAGCTATCAGCCAGCACGCCTCTTCGTAGATATTGTTTTTGTGGGTCATGCGATTCATATGATAGCCTTATTTATCTTTTCAAAGTTAGCTATTATCATATCCAAGTGATATTTGAAAGACGCATGTTCAAATTAGGACAGAGACTTATTACAACACACCTATAAGATTTAAAGTTTTTGATATGAATATGTATTTTAGATTACGACGAGAAATGAATTTAGTGAAATAAGATCATGAAGTCTTGGAATATGACAAGTTTTACTTGAAAATGTACATTCGTTATTAAGAGAGTAAGTATAGCTTCGCAAACTACCACCTGTCAAGCCTGAAAGGAAGATGACGGAGCTTCTGGTCTAGAAACTTGTAATTTCATTCCGTGTAACTTTGCTGAGGGCTGGACCTGATTTAAGTTGATGTTGACACCCGTACTTTTAAGCTGACGGACCTGGAATACAACCAAACGAAATGATGAAGATAACGGGGGAAAACTCGTATAGAAACCTACATATATATGCTTATAATTTTGCCACAAAAGCCAATCACAATGATGCAAAGAATGACGTGAGATTCATCCAAGGCATGCGAGGACATCCACACCTACGTGTATAAAAAAGTAAAATAACAAAAAGGATGGGAAGACCCCATCAAGTCGTACATGGATGAAACCAAGCGGGTAACATGGGGCCAGGCCCCAATGTTATAACCCAACGAGAATGTTTGTTTCCCCGAAGCTTCTGTGGGCGGCTAAACTTTCCATTTCTTGTCCAAAGTAGCAACATGAGCACCTGATGAGTGGTTACTTATTTTCAAGCTGTTTCAGAAGCTTTCATCAAACATCTCCAGTCACACACACTTTACATATTCTGTCCACAGTTCGTCCTACAGAAAATTGAAACTTACTTCATCTCTGATCTTGTCAAGTGCTGATTGTTACTCATCGTTGAGGTTTATTACACCACAATTTACTCATCTGACAGAGAAAGTCCAGCGTTGTAATCGATTTTTTTTATTAAATGTCGATCACAAAAGGCGTTTTCATGTCCATCTTCTGCGTGTCACTGATCCTATTGATGATGGCGGCTCCTTCCACCCAGCGACCATCTTCCGACTTCACTCCTCAACAACGATCTCTCGCAAAGGCGTCTGCTGACATGTTCAGGCTAAATTTCATGCAAGTTAGTGCAAAAGAAGGCTTCATGAATACGAATGCATATGATCAGAGCTTCTGCGATAGCAGTTCCAATCTGGCCTGTACTTGCTGTGCTGGAGCTGAAGCGCAGTATCACTGTTTGGCAGGAGGAGACCCTGCCCAGTGTTGCCTGTGTCCGTGATCAAGCATTAGAGCAACATTGGTTTCCTTGCAGCTTGTACTCGGTAAAATACTGATGGAACCTGAAGCGCAGCATCACTGTTTGAGAGGAGACCCTGCCCAGTGCTGCCTGTGTCCGAGATCAAGCATTAGAGCAACATTGGTTTCCTTGCAGCTTGTACTTGGTAAAATACTGATGGAACTGTTGGTACTTGGGAGAAGGTTGGAAGGAGTTTTCTCACAGGATTTTTTGAAAAGCTAGGGTCAGAAAGTTGGGATCTCCACGAAATTGGTATCCGAAGAGTTGATTCATTGCCTTACTTTCTGAAGGTTACGTAGCTGGTTTAGGAGATGGATTTCAGACTGTCTTGGACTAAAATGTTGCCACTGAATATATGGAATATGTATCTAGATCCTTCTTCTTTGATACTGTGCAATGAAAGGAGAAGTTGAAGTGGATATAAGTATAGACAGAATCACCGATATGATTGAATGCAACTCTCACATAAGCACTAAAACATGGATAAAGCTCCAGTTGCAAAATATTCAGTCCAACTACTTCTTGACACATGACAGATTACCATTTTGATCACAAAAGTCCTATTTCATCTCTTAGATACTCGCCTGAAAATTGTCTTGCTCCGCATTGTGGTGTATTGTGCGGATAAGTCAAGAACAATATATTCCAAGTTCATCTTTTGCGCCTGAATGTTCCAAAATGTTGAAGTGAAATGTCCGACTAGTTCAACTCAATGATCTAAATTTTGCACATGAAATGTTTGAATTTTACTCAGCAATAATTTAAAAAGTTCACACAGCCTGTCTCAAATATGTCTTAAAAATAATTTAGTTTTAATGATACCAAAAATTTACAATCTCACACGACATGAAAAATAAAAATAAAAATAATTCAATTCAGTTGTGTGCAAACACTAACCACATTAAAGTTTTAACTATCAATTTTAAAAATATATACTATCTTTGCAATAACCTTTCAAAAAAGTAAAATTTTAATTTAAATAAGTAAAAAAATAAATTAAAATTAAATAAAATTAAAAATCATAAAGTGATTAAAAATATGATAATTAAATAAAAATAAATCATAAATCATAAACTGATTTTTTTATCCCTGAACATCATAAAATCAAATTGTGATGTTTAAAAATTATCCCTAAATTTTCAAAATTCCAAAAGTTTTTGCGTTTGTTTATGATATTTTGGGAGAAAAAATACATATATTTGTCTCCAAAAGAATCTTGAACCATATCCTTCAACATTTTTTGCTAATGAAGAAAAGATCTAGTCAAATTTGTGACAAAATTGAATCTATGTCACAAATTTGTAGGCCTTTTTTGTTTTTTTTATTGATATTACTTGATGTACTTCCCAAGCTTTTCTAAATTGAAAGCCATAAACCAACAAAAATACTTCATTGAGGAATATAATCCTTAATCCATCCATAATTATGATTTTATATTTATATTTTTATGTTAATTTATGTAATTGAGCTTCTAAAGGAGTATAGGAAATAATATGGGCCAAGTTGATATTTTCTTGATCTTGACAAATTTTAAATAAAAGAATTATTCAAAATTTTATTTTATTTTTATAAATCCAATGAACCACTTGGGTGCATTAGTCTCTCTATATACATTTTGAGAAAATATGATAATAAGATATTTTTTATAAATAATTAAAGTGTATCCATCAAGAAATTTTCACCAAGATTTTCATGCCATGTTGATGGAAACAAAAATGAATGAGAAGAATTTATTACCAAGAAGTTTGATCTTGTGTTAACAAATACATGTGGTCTATTTAGTATATTGACAATAGTCTTCTAAAAGTTTAGACAACTTTTTCAATGTCAAAAATAAATTTCTACAATGAAAATTTGTACCTGAGTGTGTTAAGTTTAAAATGTAGTATAATATTCACTATTTATACAATGATTTCTATACCATACAAATTGCTTGGACTTGCTTTTTATGTCATGAAGCCATATGGCAATGTAAAAAATGATCATACATTTATCTACAACTCTTTTAACTTGAGGTGTAAGCCGGTGCACTCCTTGACGAAAGGAGGCACGTAGTGCGAAGACCTGAGGTGCATAGTTTTACGTTTGGATTCGTCCATTATTATTGACTTCCGAGCCATCTCAAATCACATCCAGACAGTTTATATGAGCGACTACCTAATCGGACCAACAGTTTGAGCATATTGGAGGGTTTGATGTAACTATTGTCACTTCAGTCAACACACAAGATTAGACTATAATTTTGTGGAGAGTCTTTTTACAAAACAATGGCTGTGTAGAACAGGATATGATTTTCAAAGACTGTTTTCAAGCCACTGCAAACTATGTGTACTCAAGTCTATCCCTAACTTTGTCTTCCTACATCTAGATCTTATGGATTTACAAGAGTTTCCTCATCCAATGATGTGTAAACTATTGCTAATATATCCTAGGTCAATCCTCTTCAACATGAGAATAATTAGATATCACTTTTTCAGTAGAACCATCTTTATAATAAATATTGCATGTAATTTATGACTTTTTTTAACTTATTATTATAAGAGCCAGATGAGACGTAAAGCAGGCCAATATTCAAACAAAGTGAACAATGTATATTTGGTGTTTGTGTTATGTGTTGATTGCATTATCAATGTGATTGTTGATATTGATTCTCAAATTTCTTAGAAACATGATTCAATATGTTTAGTTGTCAATGCATAATTTGAAATTATCCATGTCACCTACATACATGTGAAAAATAGCTTATACACTCAAAATGCAAGATATATCAAAATATAAAAAATATTTTTTACAGTTTGAAAATTATTCACATTTTTTTTTTTCTCCCCGTCCTCTATCTGCTCCTCCCGACCTCTCCCCGTTGTCATTCGCATGCGCAAGAGGATGTGACGGTGTCGGGGCGGTCTAGGCATGGGAGCTCGGGACGGGGGCGGAGGCAGCAGTTTGTTTGAATGGGAGGGCGGTAAGAAAAGTCCGGATACCATCCTGATTCACTGTGTGAACGTGCCCAAGTCGAAGGGGAGGAGTTTTAATTACTCTCATGTCAAGACCGGATATAAAGTGGTTGTGTTGAGCGGGGCTTGGGCTTAGGGTCGAGGCGTGGGGAAAGCAATCATAGAAGAAAGTGGGGATACAGATACGAGAGGAGAGCTGAGCCTAGCCTAGCCAAGCGGACGAATAGTGAGTCAGCCATCGAACACTTTCCAGAGGCCAATAGTGGAATGAGGAGGAGCTTTGTGCCCTGATGGTTGTTGCTGTTGTTGTGAGGCAAGGAAGTCTTTGGTTCGGTTCTCGAGGCTGCTTGCTTGCATGCTGCGGCCATTGTTGGAGTTCTTCGGGTAGTGAGAGCTCTGACCGACGTGTAGAGAGAGTGAGGGAGCAACACAGAGATAGAGAGAGGGAGAGAGTCCGGCGCGGAAGGGTGGTCGGGAATGCACTGTGAGCCTAGAGCATAGAGATCGGCAGCCATGGAGAGATGAAATGTTGATGATCAGTTTCTTGTTCGTTACGGTGTGTTTGATGGCTCGAGAGCAACAGTATTTCTTGTGGTTTAGGGATATTTTGACCTAGGGGTAAATTTCCTCTATTCTCACATGAGTGGGAAGAAGTCAAGTTTGGAGGTTCCATTTGACAATCGAATGACACAAGGGACGAGTTCAAAGGCTAGACAAAGCGAGATGGTAGTCATGAAGACAGGAGGAGCCGGATTTGACATTGTCAAATATGATGGGTGTGGTGACTATCTTATGTGGAAGAGGCAAGTCAAAGGCAAGTTGAAGGCTTCCGGTTTGGGAAAGTCATTGAGGCCTAAACCCTCTACATTCAATGATGAAGACTGGAAGGACCTTTAGGAGCAAGCAATGAGTATTGTTATACTCCATTTACAACCTTTAGTTCTGAAGCAAGTTATGAGTATGACAATTGTATTTTATTGTTTGAGGCTCTTCAGCGACGATTTCATTGCAAAGAGTTATCAAATAGGTTGTACACCTCCTTGAAGCTGATGAGCTTCAAGATGAAAGATTCATGTACGAAGATACAAGATCATATTGATGACTTTGGTGATCTTGTTATTGATCTTCAGAATCTGGGAGAGGAGATAACTAATGAAAGGAAGGCCCTTCATCTATTAAGCTCATTATCCGCTTCATATCAGTCAATGTCACGAGTGTTGCTCCATCGTGATAGATAAACGATCATTTACAATGAGGTTGTAAGTGCTCTATTGAGTGATGATCTACTTTAAAAGATGATGATGCCCTATACCCCATCCTCTTCATCTGGTACGGCACTGAATGTGATCCGTGGACAGTCACAATCAAGGAATGAGAAGAATGGAAAGAAGGTTGGATCTAGAGGTGGATCCATGTCTAGGGGTAAATCCCCTAGACATGGATCCTATAGCAATGTTTGATGCATCCGTGTAGAGAATGAAAGGTTTACCCCAATTTGGTTTGGCTAAAATAGGAACCGTTACCAAAGCCTTCTTAAGAAGTTCGAACGCCACAGCTGCCTCTCCATCCTTGAGGATTAAATCATAATCCGTCCCCTTCTTCATGTAAACCGTCAAGGCATAAGCTTTGTTGGAGAAGGAAAAGATGAACCGTCGATAGTATCCCACCATTCCAAGGAATTGCCTCAACTTGGTCAACGTCACCGGAAAAGGTAAGTCGAGGATGCGTTTCACCTTTTATGGATCCACCGCTAAACCATCCTTGGAGATGATGTGCCCTAACAACAAACCTTCCTCACATCCAAAAATGCATTTTTCTGGATTGAACGAGGCCTTGGCTTTCTCCAACCGTTGTAGAATTTTGATCAAATGATCAAAATGATCCTCCTTCTTCCCGTATACACAAAAATCATCTATGAAATCTTGCACAAATTTCCCAATAAAAGTTTCAAACACCTTGTTCATGAACCTCTGAAAAGTTGCTGGAGCATTACATAGACCAAAGGGCATTACCCTAAAGGCAAAAGTTCCCCATGGCGTGGTAAAAGTGGTTTTGAGCTGATCTTCAGGAGCAATTTGAATTTGGTTATAACCACTATAACCATCTCCAAAACTATACCACTCATGCCCTGCCACCTCCTCTAGAATCTCATCTATGAAAGGTAAAGGATAGTAATCATTCTTTGTGACAACATTCAACTTCTTGTAATCTACGCATAAACGTAGCTTGTAATTCTGACTGTATACACAAACTTCAAGCTATCACTCTGTACTCAAAACTCGTCCAATCGAGTCAAAACTTCGATCCAAACACAAGCTTGAGTCGAAAACTATATCTTTGTCGACTCAGATCTCCCAAAACCCTTGTAAGGTTCTAAGAAACTCCCCAAATACACTCAAAGGTCTAAATTTCTCACTCTAACTTTGAATCATCACTTCAGAGTGACAAATCCTTCAAATCCATCCATTCTTGAGCCCACGTCGTAGCTCGTCCCGTCAGCTCTCCAACCCAATCCTCAGATCTCCGAATGTCCCCCTAGAAGGTCTCCAAAACTCCTCAAAACCTTGAAGAAGTTGCCCAAGAGCCCTCATTGGCCCAAACTCCAAGACCAATGAGAATGAAGAGTGTTATGTTGACCTCTTGTGTGGCCAAATTAGCTCCATTTTAACTTAGAGCTTTACAACTATCCTAAACACACTACTTAGCCATCCTATACACAATACGAGTTGCCACTAATAAAGAGTCAAAATGACAACTCAAAACCGGCTTAGTATGAATGGAACTACAAACGGAACCCGGGAGTTTATAACTTGTGAATAATACTCCTCGCCAAAGTTCCTAACAATCAACTCCCTATGGCTTGTTTTCGGTAAGCAGTAGTGATGGATTGGAACCCATGTGTTGAAAGCCACCACTACTGGTAAGTTCAAATCCATAGCGCCCAAACTAAATCAAAACGCATTAATCGTTACGCCCCAAATCGCGCCAGAGGGAAACAATCGGAAGAATAATTGGGAGTGGAGAGTTTATCACTTGTTGCAGAAAGTTATCTCCAAAATGATACACTAACCACGCCCAAAAATGATCACGATGAAGACACCGGATGTTGATCACAAATGGATTAGGCATCGGTACATCTGGAGGATCATGTTGTCCTCTATCCATGTCCTCGTCGGCTCCACTTCGATCAGATATGCTCCTTAGTCAGCAAAGTGATGTGTCTTGCACTCTCCCATACCCTTTCCATCCTGACTGCGATTTATATCTGATAAGGTCCAAGATAATATCTCTTGGAGCCTTTTCAACATCCTGACCCTACAAAGTAGATCCAACGGTGGGCTCTTATAAAGGCGCCCGCCGGTTATCCTAACCTAAACTATCGCCATGATGACAAACTTTGAAGATGACACATGTCATCATCTTCTCATAGTAGCCGCGTCACAACACGATAGCGGCATCCACCACTCCTACTCCAACATTCGCCATGGAAGCTTTCCCTTGATCGTTGCTTTTGGTCCTTTTGGAGCTTAGGCCTCCCCTCAACTCCTTTCTTATCGTAGGATTTAGAGCAATCAATTGGCCAACAGTTATATTGGCTTTTTGATTCCCCACATCCTCCACCACGTCGTATTTGAGCTGGGTAGATGAAATGGAGAAATCATCCATTCCCAACTTCTTCCTCGGTGCTCTCGGTTGACTCACACCTTTGGATCGAGTGCTCCGCTTGGTTGATCTTCCATTAAGATGGACTCCTCTCGCAAATCTTGCTCTCTTCTTCTCGTGTGCAACAATATCAACTCGAACTTATAGAGCTCTCTCCCTTCTCAAACGTGCACCGATGAGGAAACACATCAATAGACGCTTTTACTCCCTTATCCTTCGATTGACTTGGAGCATGAGTAGAATTGTTGTGTCTAACTCCATCATGTTGTCAAGGATTAGGACAATTTTGTTGGAAATGAGGGCCTCCACAACAACTGGAGAATTTATTATCGGGCAAAGAACAACAAAAGAGGAGTTGCCATTCTAACCACAAATGTGGTGATGCTTCTTTAGCCACCAAGCTAGAATCATCGTCTTCTAGGCTCTCCTCCATTCGAATAGCAATGTGAATAGCCTCAACCTTAGAAGAGGGCTTTTCATATCTCACCTTGCTTCGAATCTGAGGCTTCAAACCTCCAATGAAGTTCTTTGTCAACATTGCCACAATCCCCACCATGGTTGGTTTTGACCTCGTCTCCACTCTTTTCTCAACACCACACTAAAAACGTGACTCAAACTTCTCCGTTCTCTCTACGTATGATCTCACCTTCTCACTCTCTCCTTGCTTCAAAAAGGTGACTTCACACATCACCTTCTCATAACTTTCATCCGGAAGAAAGTTTTCAACAAGATTCTCCGTCAAACTCTCCCAAGTGTCTTCCTCCACATGCTCCTTCTTGTACTCATTGTACCACTTCAATGCAGAATCCTCCAAGAAGTCGGGCAAAAGGATAGCCCATTCGGGTTTCCTTCTCTCATTGTTTCCTATACATGCCCTCTTGAAGTCTCTCACAAAAGATTCTACATCTTCTTTCTCTCTCCCATAGAACACCGGAAGCTTCCCCATTTCCAACTCCTCTTGAATCTTTTGTGAGAGACTTCAAGAGAATCTTTTGTGAAGATCAGCTCAAAACCACTTTTATCACGCCATGGGGAACTTTTGACTTTAGGGTAATGCCCTTTGGTCTATGTAATGCTCCATCAACTTTTCAGAGGTTCATGAACAAGGTGTTTGAACCTTTTATTGGGAAATTTGTGCAAGATTTCATAGATGATTTTTGTGTATACGGGAAGAAGGAGGATCATTTTGATCATTTTTATCAAAATTCTACAACGGTTGGAGAAAGCCAAGGCCTCGCTCAATCCAGAAAAATGCATTTTTGGATGTGAGGAAGGTTTGTTGTTAGGGCACATCATCTCCAAGGATGGTATTGTGGTGGATCCATAAAAGATGAAACGCATCCTCGACTTACCTTTTCCGGTGACGTTGACCAAGTTGAGGCAGTTCCTTGGAATGGTGGGATACTATCGACGGTTCATCTTTTCCTTCTCCAACAAAGCTTATGCCTTGACGGTTTACATGAAGAAGGGGACTTCGTCTTGCCCGCAAGAATGTGTGTTTTTTTGTAGGTTCTGGAGGTCGAGGTAGAGGTCGTGGCAGAGGAGCCGGATATGGTGGTGGTAGAGGTCGTGTGCAAAACAAGGCACCCAACCAACCAGTGCGCGCCAATCGTCTGCGAAGGCAGGTGTTAACACCTGCAACTACTGTCACAAGAATGGCCACTATGCCAAAAATTGTTACAAGCGTTAGAACGATCTGCGCGCTTCGGGCCAACATGGCCATGTAGCTGCTGAAGAACATCTACTCATTGTGACACACTAGAGTTATGCTGCCTTCGCACCTTATACAGATTGGGTGATCGATTCCGGATCTACCTGCCATATGACGCCGCATCAAGAATGGTTTGCGTCGCTCGACACTATGGAGACTCCTCAGTTCATGGTGATTGGAGATGATATGAAGCACGAGATCAAACATAAGGGTAAAATTCCGCTTGACATTCCAGGATCTAATCTTTCTGGAATCGGAAATGTTTTACATGTTCCTACTCTGACTTGAAATCTATTATCAGTAGGACAGATCGTAGAACAAAATTTCCAAGTGCGTTTCAACAAAGATGGATACTTTGTTGAAGACCCACAGTAATCAAGTAGCTTGAGGTAGTAGGAGTGGTAGACTGCTCAAGCTAGATGCTACGCTAATGTCAAGAAATGTACCAACTCCCCCCGTCATTACGTAAAGTGGCTTTGTAGTATCTAACATAGATATTTGGCACAAGCGAATTGGGCACATGAACTTTCAAAAGTTGAAGACTCTTCTGAGTTCAGATCTAGTCACAGGTTTGCCCAACTTCACTTTTGCTGAGCCCACTACAGTGTGTCCCGCTTGTCAGTTCGGCAAGCAAGCTAGACAACCCTTTAAGGGATCAGGTAGGAGAGTGACCAAACTTCTAGAGTCGGGTGCACACAGATGTATGGACTTCTTCTCAACCAAGTTTATCTGGTTTTGAGTACTTCGTGTCCTTCATTGATGATTTCTCTCGCTACACCTGGGTTTACTTCCTTGAGAGCAAGAGCTCTTCAGATGTGTTGTCAGCTTTCCAGACTTTCCACACCTTGGTGGAGAAACAGTCTGGACAATCTATCCTTTGTCTACGTTCCGATGGAGGAGGCGAGTTTCTGTCTGGAGAATTCATTGCTTATCTACGTAAGCATGGCATACAATGCCAGAAGACTTGCAGCAAGTAAAGCAAATTGCTAAACTCTATTTGTTGTGTCTGTGGAAATGATGATGTGATGGGTTTGTGAAGAAATTGAGTTTGAATCGATTGCCTTCTTTGTGAATGCTCTTCGGACTTTGCAGTCCAGAGTTAGAAAGATGTCTAATTGCTTATTTCCCTTCTTCGCTAGTGTGGTTTGATCCCTCATTCCCTTGGGAACGAATCAATCTATACGAATTCGGACTGAATAGTACCTAGTGTGCTATTACACAACATTTTGTTACGGAGTATAAACCGTGGTGAGATGATGAGTGATCCTCTCCTCTTTGCAGAAACTTCTAAACTCCTCTGAAGTACACTCGCCGCCATTATCCGGACGTAGATATCTCACCTTGTGACCAGTCTGAGTCTCAACTTGGGATCTCCAACTTTTGAAAGTGCAAAGGCTTCAGACTTGTGTAAGACCCACACAAATCTTGAGTAATCATCAATAAACGATACATAGTACCACTTCCCAGAATGTGAGGCTTTAGGAGAGGGTCCCCACACGTCACTATGTACATACTCAAGTAACTCTTTGGAACTATGAGTTCCAACACCAAAGGCTTTTATATGTTGCTTGCCCATAACACAATGCTCACAAAATTCCATGTCAACTTTACCTAAACCAGGTAACAAGCCCCTATCACAAAGGAAGATCAAGTACCTGTTACTCATATGTCACATTCTAGAATGCCAAACATGAGCCATCTCAGGCCGAGATCTGGTAAGATTGACTTCACCACAAAATGGTATTGCCCTCTAGCACATACAAATTTCTATGCTTGTGTCCTCTTAAGATAATCTTATCACCTATTCTCACCTCAAGTACTCCTTGTTTAAACTCCACTCAAGGCCTTTTGAATCTAACATTCCAAGAGAGATAAGATTCATTCTCATTTCAGGAATAAACCTGACGTGAGTCAATGTACGTTTGACTCCATCTAACATGTAAATCTGGACAGATCCAACACCTTCAATTCTATAGGATTGATCATTTCCCATAAGCACTAAACCGTTTGATATTGAGAAAGAATGGAAAAACTCTCTGATGCAACAAATGTGATAAGAACAAGCACTATCCAGAATCCATACATCACCAACACCCTTTGGTGAGTTGCATAGGGCATACCTCTGGCTTCATAGTCCATCTTGGAGCAAGTCATCCTCCTCATCAAAATCTTGAGCCACATTGGCCAAGGGAGGATCATAAGCCTTGGTCTTCACACGACAATCCTTCTTAAAGTGACCACTCTTGCCACATTTCCAACAGATCACTGTCTTTTTGTCTTGGGATTTACCCCTAGACATGGATCTACCTCTAGATCCAACCTTCTTTCCATTCTTCTCATTCCTTGATTGTGACCGGCCCACGGATCACATTCAAAGGCCGCACTGGATGAAGAGGATGGGGTATAGGGCATCATCATCTTCTAAAGTAGGTCATCACTCAATAGAGCACTTACAACCTCATTGTAAATGATCGTTTATCTATCACGATGGAGCAACACTCGTGACATTGACTGATATGAAGCGGATAATGAGCTTAATAGATGAAGGGCCTTCCTTTCATCAGTTATCTCCTCTCCTGCATTCTCGAAGGTCAATAACAAGATCACCAAAGTCATCAATGTGATCTTGTATCTTCGTACATGAATCTTTCATCTTGAAGCTCATCAGCTTCAAGGAGGTGTACAACTTTGTTTGATAACTCTTGCAATGAAATGAAATCGTTTGAAGAGCCTCAAACAATAAAATACAATTGTCATACTCATAACTTGCTTCAGAACTAAAGGTTGTAAATGGAGTATAACAATACTCACTGCTTGCTCCTAAAGGTCCTTCCAGTCTTCATCATTGAATGTAGAGGGTTTAGGCCTCAATGACTTTCCCAAACCGAAGCCTTCAACTTGCCTTTGACTTGCCTCTTCCACGTAAGATAGTCACCACACCCATCATATTTGACAATGTCAAATCCGGCTCCTCCTGTCTTCATGACTACCATCTCGCTTTGTCTAGCCTTTGAACTCGTCCCTTGTGTCATTCGATTGTCAAATGGAACCTCCAAACTTGACTTCTTCCCACTCATGGGAGAATAAAGGAAATTTACCCTAGGTCAAAATATCCCTAAACCACAAGAAATACTGTTGCTCTCGAGCCATCAAACACACCGTAACGAACAAGAAACCGATCATCAACATTTCATCTCTCCATGGTCGCCGATCTCTATTCTCTAGGCTCACAGTGCATTCCCGACCACCCTTCCGCGCCGGACTCTCTCCCTCTCTCTATCTCTCTGTTGCTCCTTCACTCTCTCTACACGTCGGTCCGAGCTCTCACTACCCGAAGAACTCCAACAATGGCCGCAAAGATGCAAGCAAGCGACCTCGAGAACCGAACCAAAGACTTCCTTGCCTCACAACAACAAAGAACAACCATCAGGGCACAAAGCTCCTCCTCATTCCACTATTGGCCTCCGGAAAGTGTTCGATGGTCGACTCACTTTGTCCGTCCGCTTGGCTAGGCTAGGCTCAGCTCTCCTCTCGTATCTGTATCCCCACTTTCTTCTACAATTGCTTTCCCCAAGCCTCGATCCTAAGCCCAAGCCCCGCTCAACACAACCACTTTATATCCGGTCTTGACATGACAGTAATTAAAACTCCTCCCCTTCGACTTGGGCACGTTCACGCAGTGAATCATGATGGTATCCAGACTTTTCTTACCGCCCTCCCATTCAAACAAACTGCTGCCTCCGCCCCCGTCCCGAGCTCCCATGCCTAGGCCACCCCGACACCGTCACATCCTCTTGCGCATGCGAATGACAACGGGGAGAGGTCGGGAGGAGCAGATAGAGGACGGGGAGGACTCCGTCCTGCTGCATGTCATTAGCCCCTTAAACATGAAGATAATGCAGAATCCGAAGCTTCGAAAAGGTGCATTCAAAGGCTCCGGAACAAACTCGACTATATGAAGGCTCAAGTTGGGAAGAGTGACACCAACCCTCATTCACCTGATATCACAACTGGGGCTTCTGATCAGAACAGCAATATCTCTCATGGCCAAGCACAAGTGCACGGAGATCCACTTGTTCGAAGCATGCCAAGACTAGATAAAAATCCAAGCTTCGAATCAAGAAGTGCAACAAGAAAGCTGGCGTGCCCTTCAATATCGCAAAAAGGTTCTAGATCATCTGCGTCTCTCCCAAGCTCTAGATCCTCTTCATGCCCAAGATATCGGTCCAAAAGTGGATCCGTTGATTACAGCACGCGAGAAAAACCACCAACACATACGAAACACATCACGCGCACAAAGAAACAAAAAACCTCACACCTTCTAGTATATTACACCCGGTTGAAACCTTCAAGCCTTCGGCGGAAGAGTGACAAAAGCTCAAACACAAGAACGACCACGAAATGATCAACGGAGGATGAATCTATACACACCAACACCAAAACCAAAACTGGACACACACGCAGCAAGCGAGCCCTTTTTCAATGTACTTGCAGCTTCCGTAGGACGGCCGTGACTGCAAATCTATTCTCTCCTTCCCGCTCTGATATCAATTGTTGGTCTGAAACAATAATACGCGGAGAAGCACACATGTAATCAAGAGTCGACACAGAAAATACGTGGTTCACCTCACTGAGACTACTTCCACAGAACACACATAATCATTTTACTGAATAACCCTAATTGTGTCACAAAGAGCTTTTGCCAGCCCTCTACCCTGAATACCTCCAAGAACTCAGAATAGCCAAGAATCATTCTAAGGAGTGCAGACAGCAGTGGACATGGATAAGTTTCAATAACTCGCCGCTGTATTCAATTCTTCCTTTATTATCAAGAACTTGATCAGTTTGAAGTATAACGGAAATTTGAATATGTGAAATCAATGAATCTATGGTTTTGATACTGGTATGTTGCTTTTGATATTTTTTGTTTGCTTGATTTATTCTTGATAACAATTTGACGTTTTGACAATGTGTCTAAGTTTTGCCAAACCTTTAGATTTGTTGACACAATCATCTGAAAGCTTGGAAAGATTTGCAAGTTTTTGGCATGGTCAGCGGTAGCACTTGGATTTCAATTTAGCCTATCGGCAGATCTTCTTATCTAAGATCTAGCAGAGTTATATAGTCAAACTAACCAGAGTTACTCAAGACCTGAGTTAACTCCTAACAAACTGTTGGTCCATCAAGGTAAACTATAGATCTGGCCATAACATAAGAAAGTGGTTGTACTATTTTTTAAATTAAGAAAAAGAAGTACTTTGTGAGAAAAAGATGTGATCCGTTTCATTATCCTCAAAAATAATAATATAATTTATAATTTCAAAGTGTTATTTAACAGTTTATTATATTTGTATGAGTTCAATTCATGAAGGGGGTATTTTATTTAATGTTGGAAGTTTTTTGTGATATTTTTATAACTCAAAAAAATTATAACTTAAGGTTTAAATTTTTTATTTTTGTGAATATATTTTATATTTAAACTCATATTTTTGAATTATTTTGAATGTTATTAATTTAATTTAATTTAATATTTACCAAAATAATATGGATAAATAATTATATATATATATATATATATATATATTGAAGAGAAAAATTTTATTACAATATTAGAGAAATAAAAAATAATGTGAATAATTTTCAAACTGTAAAAAATATTTTTTATATTTTGATATATCTTGCATTTTGAGTGTATAAGCTATTTTTCACATGTATGTAGGTGACATGGATAATTTCAAATTATGCATTGACAACTAAACATATTGAATCATGTTTCTAAGAAATTTGAGAATCAATATCAACAATCACATTGATAATGCAATCAACACATAACACAAACACCAAATATACATTGTTCACTTTGTTTGAATATTGGCCTGCTTTTTACGTCTCATCTGGCTCTTATAATAATAAGTTAAAAAAAGTCATAAATTACATGCAATATTTATTATAAAGATGGTTCTACTGAAAAAGTGATATCTAATTATTCTCATGTTGAAGAGGATTGACCTAGGATATATTAGCAATAGTTTACACATCATTGGATGAGGAAACTCTTGTAAATCCATAAGATCTAGATGTAGGAAGACAAAGTTAGGGATAGACTTGAGTACACATAGTTTGCAGTGGCTTGAAAACAGTCTTTGAAAATCATATCCTGTTCTACACAGCCATTGTTTTGTAAAAAGACTCTCCACAAAATTATAGTCTAATCTTGTGTGTTGACTGAAGTGACAATAGTTACATCAAACCCTCCAATATGCTCAAACTGTTGGTCCGATTAGGTAGTCGCTCATATAAACTGTCTGGATGTGATTTGAGATGGCTCGGAAGTCAATAATAATGGACGAATCCAAACGTAAAACTATGCACCTCAGGTCTTCGCACTACGTGCCTCCTTTCGTCAAGGAGTGCACCGGCTTACACCTCAAGTTAAAAGAGTTGTAGATAAATGTATGATCATTTTTTACATTGCCATATGGCTTCATGACATAAAAAGCAAGTCCAAGCAATTTGTATGGTATAGAAATCATTGTATAAATAGTGAATATTATACTACATTTTAAACTTAACACACTCAGGTACAAATTTTCATTGTAGAAATTTATTTTTGACATTGAAAAAGTTGTCTAAACTTTTAGAAGACTATTGTCAATATACTAAATAGACCACATGTATTTGTTAACACAAGATCAAACTTCTTGGTAATAAATTCTTCTCATTCATTTTTGTTTCCATCAACATGGCATGAAAATCTTGGTGAAAATTTCTTGATGGATACACTTTAATTATTTATAAAAAATATCTTATTATCATATTTTCTCAAAATGTATATAGAGAGACTAATGCACCCAAGTGGTTCATTGGATTTATAAAAATAAAATAAAATTTTGAATAATTCTTTTATTTAAAATTTGTCAAGGTCAAGAAAATATCAACTTGGCCCATATTATTTCCTATACTCCTTTAGAAGCTCAATTACATAAATTAACATAAAAATATAAATATAAAATCATAATTATGGATGGATTAAGGATTATATTCCTCAATGAAGTATTTTTGTTGGTTTATGGCTTTCAATTTAGAAAAGCTTGGGAAGTACATCAAGTAATATCAATAAAAAAAACAAAAAAGGCCTACAAATTTGTGACATAGATTCAATTTTGTCACAAATTTGACTAGATCTTTTCTTCATTAGCAAAAAATGTTGAAGGATATGGTTCAAGATTCTTTTGGAGACAAATATATGTATTTTTTCTCCCAAAATATCATAAACAAACGCAAAAACTTTTGGAATTTTGAAAATTTAGGGATAATTTTTAAACATCACAATTTGATTTTATGATGTTCAGGGATAAAAAATCAGTTTATGATTTATGATTTATTTTTATTTAATTATCATATTTTTAATCACTTTATGATTTTTAATTTTATTTAATTTTAATTTATTTTTTTACTTATTTAAATTAAAATTTTACTTTTGAAAGGTTATTGCAAAGATAGTATATATTTTTAAAATTGATAGTTAAAACTTTAATGTGGTTAGTGTTTGCACACAACTGAATTGAATTATTTTTATTTTTATTTTTCATGTCGTGTGAGATTGTAAATTTTTGGTATCATTAAAACTAAATTATTTTTAAGACATATTTGAGACAGGCTGTGTGAACTTTTTAAATTATTGCTGAGTAAAATTCAAACATTTCATGTGCAAAATTTAGATCATTGAGTTGAACTAGTCGGACATTTCACTTCAACATTTTGGAACATTCAGGCGCAAAAGATGAACTTGGGAATATATTGTTCTTGACTTATCCGCACAATACACCACAATGCGGAGCAAGACAATTTTCAGGCGAGTATCTAAGAGATGAAATAGGACTTTTGTGATCAAAATGGTAATCTGTCATGTGTCAAGAAGTAGTTGGACTGAATATTTTGCAACTGGAGCTTTATCCATGTTTTAGTGCTTATGTGAGAGTTGCATTCAATCATATCGGTGATTCTGTCTATACTTATATCCACTTCAACTTCTCCTTTCATTGCACAGTATCAAAGAAGAAGGATCTAGATACATATTCCATATATTCAGTGGCAACATTTTAGTCCAAGACAGTCTGAAATCCATCTCCTAAACCAGCTACGTAACCTTCAGAAAGTAAGGCAATGAATCAACTCTTCGGATACCAATTTCGTGGAGATCCCAACTTTCTGACCCTAGCTTTTCAAAAAATCCTGCGAGAAAACTCCTTCCAACCTTCTCCCAAGTACCAACAGTTCCATCAGTATTTTACCAAGTACAAGCTGCAAGGAAACCAATGTTGCTCTAATGCTTGATCTCGGACACAGGCAGCACTGGGCAGGGTCTCCTCTCAAACAGTGATGCTGCGCTTCAGGTTCCATCAGTATTTTACCGAGTACAAGCTGCAAGGAAACCAATGTTGCTCTAATGCTTGATCACGGACACAGGCAACACTGGGCAGGGTCTCCTCCTGCCAAACAGTGATACTGCGCTTCAGCTCCAGCACAGCAAGTACAGGCCAGATTGGAACTGCTATCGCAGAAGCTCTGATCATATGCATTCGTATTCATGAAGCCTTCTTTTTGCACTAACTTGCATGAAATTTAGCCTGAACATGTCAGCAGACGCCTTTGCGAGAAATCGTTGTTGAGGAGTGAAGTCGGAAGATGGTCGCTGGGTGGAAGGAGCCGCCATCATCAATAGGATCAGTGACACGCAGAAGATGGACATGAAAACGCCTTTTGTGATCGACATTTAATAAAAAAAATCGATTACAACGCTGGACTTTCTCTGTCAGATGAGTAAATTGTGGTGTAATAAACCTCAACGATGAGTAACAATCAGCACTTGACAAGATCAGAGATGAAGTAAGTTTCAATTTTCTGTAGGACGAACTGTGGACAGAATATGTAAAGTGTGTGTGACTGGAGATGTTTGATGAAAGCTTCTGAAACAGCTTGAAAATAAGTAACCACTCATCAGGTGCTCATGTTGCTACTTTGGACAAGAAATGGAAAGTTTAGCCGCCCACAGAAGCTTCGGGGAAACAAACATTCTCGTTGGGTTATAACATTGGGGCCTGGCCCCATGTTACCCGCTTGGTTTCATCCATGTACGACTTGATGGGGTCTTCCCATCCTTTTTGTTATTTTACTTTTTATACACGTAGGTGTGGATGTCCTCGCATGCCTTGGATGAATCTCACGTCATTCTTTGCATCATTGTGATTGGCTTTTGTGGCAAAATTATAAGCATATATATGTAGGTTTCTATACGAGTTTTCCCCCGTTATCTTCATCATTTCGTTTGGTTGTATTCCAGGTCCGTCAGCTTAAAAGTACGGGTGTCAACATCAACTTAAATCAGGTCCAGCCCTCAGCAAAGTTACACGGAATGAAATTACAAGTTTCTAGACCAGAAGCTCCGTCATCTTCCTTTCAGGCTTGACAGGTGGTAGTTTGCGAAGCTATACTTACTCTCTTAATAACGAATGTACATTTTCAAGTAAAAGTCTTCCCATCATTTGTTATTTTACTGTATCGCCTTTTCCCATCAAGCACTAGTATTGACATAGTAATTCTCCAGATATCTTAGTTGCAGCAGGACATATTTTCCATTGTGATGTTATTAGGGCCTAGCGCCATCCTACACTTGGTTTCTTCCCTGTACAACTTGATGGGGCTCTTCCCATCCTTCTTTTGAATTTTCTCGCGCGTCTCGTCTGGTGTTACATCGTTGGAAACAAACAGAGATAATGGCTCATTTTTCAATTTCTATGGACGTTTAGCTTTAGTCTCCATTGTCGAGTGGTAGAGTGTAGGTATTAGTGATACATTAGTGAACCTGCTATCAGTTACTATCTATAATTCAGCAAGGGATAACCGAGATTGAGCTAAATGAGGACAATTACTATCCGGATTCTTGCCCTTTGATTCCTTCCCCTTCTCCGTGTCGTCCGCCTTTGCACTTTGGATGGTGTTTACCCATCTTTCTTGTTATTTTCTGCGACCACTTTCCATGTATTCGAATGGTCCTAGGAGCTCTTGCAAATGGAGAACATCACTCCAAATCAAAGGATTAATCAGCAGTTAGAAGTTAAAATTTTGAGTAATAGTAACATGATCAACTTCGATCTTAACAGAAACAGACCTAGAAAAGTGAAGACCGTTCCATATTTGTAGATCGGTCCTCAATGCTTACGGCAGCATACCCAAGGTCCTTGTGTTGATGTACATTTGCGTCTGTCCGGTACCCCATTGCAGATGTAATCTCCCTGGAATCGTACTGAATGTCCGACATTCAGTACATACAACGCCGTCAGGACAGTGACAATCTGCGAACAGCAAGTACTACAGTCTAGAGGTTCAGTGGCTACTGAATCTCATTGGGCACAATTCTTTTGTGATTTTACTGTGTCTGATTGTAAGCTACTGCATGACGTAGAAGTAACCTCAGCGTAATATGGAGTTTTCAACCCATTAAAGTCCAGCACTAAGGCTGCCCTGATCTAGTAAAGAGTCTTCAAACCTGTGCATTAATTTCAACGAAGTAACAACTTGCTGTATTACCAAGTAATATAGCAAAAAGGACGGGAAGACCCATCCAGTGGTACATCTTACCCCTTTGGTTTATTCTGGGAAGACTTATGGGAAGACCCATCAAGTCCCCGATAATATGCACTACTTCACCTAACATGTCTTAAATATCTAGAATTAAAGAATCGGCTAGTGCACCGGCTAGTGCTTTATTTAGAATAATGGATACTCTTTGACTTTTAAAGAGAATGATACCCCTATCGCATAGTACGATAGGCTCTCTTGCACTGTCACAGAAGTCCGTGTCCATAAAACTCCCCTCCAGAATTCTGGACACTGAATTCGCAGGTAGCCAGAGATCATCAGATCTTGACAGGCCAGAGAGAGTTCAGAGCACACTTGTAAGTTTTGAGTTTAGAGACGAGTGCATCAAACGCTAAGTCCTAGATTCAGTCCTCATTCATAACCACCTTCCACTGAGATCTTACATGAGATCAAGGGGCTTTTGGCCGCTCACTATACAATTATGCCAGAGGTGTGGGACAAGTGCATCGTTGCAGGATCCTCATATTGAACTCTATTTGACCCCATGAATAAGAAGCACCTTTTAGCTATTCGGTTTTCTTTCATTGCAACAAAGTACAATGACATCAATCCCCAGACGCTGGATCCGGAGTCAGGAAGGCAGAATAGTATTCGAAGTAGGAAATCCGAGATTGGATTGTCGTTATGGTACAGTAAGATTATGTATATGATTTAAAATGCATTGTGGAGGCGATCAACAGTTACAGTTGTCCTTCCCCATCGTGGCGTAAGCCTTCTTCATTCGATGAGAATCCGCACAGCATATAAGTTGTCCTGATCTGAGCTGTACGTGCGTTTGTGATTGTGGATGTCATCTTCACTGTGATATTCCTACGCGGCGTCTGACTGAATCTAAAAACCATGACTGAATCTCCCTTCACTATGTCATGAATATAGCTCGAAATTGATGACATCTTCAGTTTAGCGTCTTGTAAGGCATTACAGAACCAACAAGGTTAGCTTGGAAATTATCTGCTGAAATTTATTTGTTCATCAGATAGATCGAATCACAAATTATGGCAATGAATAAAGTTCAGCTAGAAAAGCTATAAACGCACTCAACAATTGTGAAAGAATTGACACTGAGGAGAAGAGAGAAAGACTCCATATTGAATTTTGCTGTTGTTCAGAATGGATATTAGTACCGTGATCCTGCTCCTGATATCGCGCACAATGTGCACATGTTACGTCAATCGAATGGTACACAGTTCTTGTCTTTTACTAATAGTAAAAAGGCAAGCCTTCCTGCAGGAATGTGCTTTCGCTTAATGCGGAAGATTGTACAGTATTTGGCTGGCCTTCAAATCATTGCGCCTCTCTTGATCTGCAAACTCCATTGTGCACTAATCGATGCGTAGAATTGAGAAAAAAAAAAATGTAGTTCGTTTGGAACGGTTCTCCTTAGGCCCAATGTAGCTTTTCTTAGTTTCCTCGACAGACTTTATTCTGTTCTCATGCAGCTGGAATTATTTTTCCCCAATTCTCCCAATTCTCCCTTTTTATCATTCTTCAAGAGCTTAAATTTGCATCTGCGTGGTTTATCTGGATCTCTAACAGTCTCCACAATTGCTTTCATCATCGACAAAAATGTCTTCTGGTCAAACTGGTATGATTAGCATCATTGTCCAGATGCTCCTCCGTTCAGCTCTGGAATCATATCGACCATCTACATCCACCTAGAGGTTTCCTAATCATCTTCTTGACAATGCCATGTACTTGCGCTTCGACCGAGACATTAATTGGAATCTCTGTGTAAATCGTTTGTACAGGTGTGGCTCGAGTGAATCACCGATATGTGTGCGCGTGTTTTTGTGTGTGATTGAAGCACAGCTTAGCCCTAATTCCCCTCACTCAGTCACCCAAAACAAACTGCATGCAGCAAAGTGTCTGGTGCTTTGAAGTCGATCTTCATCATCATGGTGAAGTAAACAATAGTATGACAGTTTCATTTGACTCCAAAGCAGAGAAATGGCACCTCACGTGGATGGAACTCCAGATTCTGACGAAATCTCGATGGACTCCGGGCCAGAAGGAGATACATGTGAACTGGAAGGATCTGAGCATGTCGGAGAATGTGACTCAATCCCAGCCACCAGTGTAGTTGAAACTCTAGAAGATCTCGAAGGACTGTCAGGATTAGTAGCGGGTACTTTAGCCAACAGGGAGCTCGAGATTTTGGAGTTTCTCGGAAGTTCATCCACACTCGATGCCTTGATTGACGGCCCCAACTCCAGTAGAATTCCAGTCGACTTCCTCAAGCTCGTAACATTCCGTCCCGATCTGGTCAACGCCATCGCTGCAGAAGAACCCATCACCGGGTTGATGGTGGCTGCGTGCTATGGATACACAGAGGCAGTGGAATTTCTCGTGACAAACGGTGCAGATGTTTTCATCTTGAACTATAGAGGTTACAATTGCTTGCATATTGCCGCAGTCGAGGGTCGCTTAGAAGCTGCAAGACTCATTCTGAACTCAGATCAAGCCGCCAGTGGGATGGAGACGGCTCCTGACGAAGAGGAGGAATCTTCCCTGGAGGAAGCAGACAGCGGAAAAGAAGTAAGTAGATTCTTCTCATGATCCTGAAGTCACATCAGGTGCTCTACTGACACCATAAATGCACGAGCTGTGAATCCACTCTGACAAGGACACGGATCGATCTGTAACAATCATGTCTACTTTCTGCAATACAACCCACAAAACAGGCATGATGCCGGTAAGGTGAATTCAAAGTGTACCGAGTTCAGGCCAGAAGACAAGTCGGAGCTGAGAGGCACTTTTGCTGCGCCTGAACGTCGTAGTGACACTCCAGCCTTCACAGTTCTGACGAAACCATAATTTGTGTTGAATGTGTGATGATGAAACACGCCGGCGCACTCATTCATATACAGTCGACGACGTCCAGAAGCCTTGTGAACACCAGCACCAAGTATGGAGGGCAGGAGACGGCGCTGATGCTGGCTGCGGAGAACGGTCATACAGAAGTCGTGAGGCTGCTGCTGGAGCACGGGGCGGATGTGTTCCGGACGAATTGCAGCGGGTGGACGTGCCTGCATTTTGCGGCTCGTTACAACGACCACACTGCGGTGCTGGAGGAGATTCTCAAGTGCGGAGGGGCGGACATCGTCAACGTCCGAGACCTGCACGGAAAGACGGCGCTGATCCAAGCGTCTGCGTACGGGAAGGACAACGAGGCGGTGGTGAAATGTCTTCTGGATCACCGCACCGATGCCACAATCAAGGACACATACATGGGCTGGAATTGCCTGCACCATACTGCCTACAGGGGCACCTCGGAGATTCTGAACACCATCCTCGTGGCGTGCCCGGACATCGTAAACTCCAAGACCGAGAAGATGTTCACCCCGCTGACGCTGTCGACCTTCACGGCTCTGATGATCGCGTGCTACGGCGGGTGCCTGGAGGATGTGCTGGTGCTTCTGGAGCACAAGGCGGACGTGCTGCTGACGGAGGATCACGACGGCTTCAACTGCCTGCACTACGCGGTGGCCATGAACAATTGGACGATTGTGCAGGCGATTCTTCGACATTCTCCCCAGGTGGTGAACACCACAACGGTGGCGGGACTCAACGCGCTCATGATCGCGTCCGAGCACCACGACGATGTGAGCATGGTCCGACTGCTGCTGGACCACCAGGCCGACCCCTTCATGACATCCAAAGACGGCTGGAACAGCTTACACCACGCTGCGTACAATGGCCGCCTGGCCATCTTCAAAGAGATCCTCCAGTCCGACCCCGACATCGCCAACAGCACCACCCCGTCCGGATCCACTGCTTTGATGCTCGCCTCCGAGAATGGCCACAAAAACATCGTCAAGTTGCTCTCGGAGCACGCTCACAACTTCAAAAACCTGGTGCACGTGGTCAATACCGTCTCGTATGTTGCTGAGTTTCAGCCATGAATCGATCCATCCTTCTGCAGCTAGCCTAGCTAGAACGAGTGTAAATTAGCAGCCTTGAGGTAGTCTCCTGTGGATTGTTTAGAATTCTCTGCGAAAGCTTGCCTCACTTCACACCGAGCCAAGAATCACACACTCAAGTTTGACAATGTATGATTATCATAGAAGTGCACTGCCAGATGAAAACCGTGGGGAGACTGGCACCGTGAATCGTTTGTACATAGTGCAGTAGCTTATGGAATTATCGTATGAATATTGTGTGCGAGGCCTGAAGAGAATCGCATGTGGTTCGTTCTTTGAATGGTGGAGTGCACCGTCGAAGGAAGATAGACCCCCAAGGCACGCATTTTTGGACCGAAATGTGATTACAGTAAAGAATGATATCCTATATCCCTTCAGCGACAGCATCCGCGCCGGTGCCTCAGTCCAGACCAAACTCTGAGAAGGAAGCAATGACATGCTTCTGAGCTAGAGGGTGGCACTTTGACTCCCCACTGACATCCCTTCAATTGCTGGCTTGGAATGCGACCACATTGCTCGGAAATGCGCGGAATGGCCTCAGAAGCTCTTCATGCATCCAACTGTAACATGTCACAGAGGGTAGTAAAGAGCCATCGATGTAGACTGTGGGGAAATCGACATTCTGGGCAGGCAAATAAGTGTAAGGAAGTGTCACAAGAAGATAGGATTCCAACCTTCGGTAAAAGCTTACAATGTTTTGGATTGGAAACTTTAAAAGTGAAAAAAGGTTTGGCCACTCTGGTGCCATGTCTTTCGCTACTCGAATACGGGGAATCCTCTTGTCCTTCGTTTTCGTGGTCGCAGAACGGGATGTAATTGATGAATCGTCAGCGAATGTCTTCAAACGAATCGTCAACAAACCGATGTTTCTCATATAAAGGACGAAAGTTCCCGAGACACGGAGTATATATTGTACATGAAACAATTTGAATAATTTTCCTCGAACGGGATTCAATCTTAGGTCCAATTAGAATTAAGCGTGATGTTGATAGGATAGTCCTTGATGACAAAAGGGCAGTCGCTCCAGGCCTGCGGTTTAACGGACCCTTCCACTTTACTGATAAAGCTTTAATTTCTGACTGCAATGCAGACATGCATGCCTTGTTATACATACAGATTCACAGAGTCTGATGATAAATACTGTAACTCTGACTATGTTGTCAAATTCCCACCATACCTTGACATTCAAATGGTTGACAGTGGGGCAGTGAGTCTCAGTGTGGGTAAAGGTCAAATCCTTGACTTTAGTTCCACCGAATTCAAAGAAGAGAAAATAGTTGCCCTAGAAACGCTACTCAATGTACATGTCGACCACAGAACAGCACGCTTCGGACACAAAGGCTTAAACCAATCGATTTCTGCGCCCGTACTTTACTCAAAGCACCGCAGCTGACAGTATACAATAAATTGCATGGTACATGGTCGACCCCCTTTTCAAGTCATTCCTTCAAAACGCACAAAACGGTGCATGTGTGATGTTTGCAATCATGACCGGAAGTCATCTCAGCATTCTGATCAAAGCATCTGAAGCTCCGGTCATCTGTAAAACTCCTTTGCCATCATCGATACCACCGAGGCTCGTCTAGCTCTCGCAATATTATGAATTTCGATCCCTGGAAAATGAAAACCAAGTTTCTGTCCGATGATAGCAATACAAAGTTTTGCCCGCTGGTATATATTCATCAAGCCAACAAATTAAGAGGAGGACATGCCAAAGGAACTCGCCCATGTGAACGTATAGCATGGTTCTGAAGTCCACGAGGACCTTGCGAGTTGATGGACCAAAGAACGCTCTGTACAAATAGATGACAGGACCATCATCTGTCGTCACTGCAACTGTTGACCGCGTATTATTCTACTTCGTTGCATACTTTGGCATTTAACTTACGGCGGAATCAGATAAGCCTGATCTTCATGCTTTGAAATATATGCTGTTAATAATAACAACGATTAGATGAAGCAGCGCCAGAACCAGATGCTGCAGGCTAACTGGAGCGCGCATCAAGTATCGCATGAAGAGGGTTTGCATCATTTGGGCGTCAAGTGCGCAGAGGATTCTCCAGTCCGCATCTTGTCAGTGTCTGATTCATGCAGTTTGCGTCAAAGGTGAGGGGCTGTATGATCTGAGGCCTTGATAGGATGATGAAGACACGGAGGCATTTTCTCTCCTGGAAACCTGGGGAGGAGAGAAGAAGTCCGAGTGACATTTTTAGTATGAGCCAAGTTTGTGATTGATGGGCATAAACTGGGCTCGGAATTCCAGATGATGGATCTATAAACAGGAGCTAATGGTGACATGCTGAAGGTGCCAGACTGGCGAGCTGTAGAAAATGATTTCTTCATTTGTGATTCGTCCCAAGGGCTGGTGTCGACAAAAATCACGTGCCGTTTATTTCGTACACAACTTTCGATCCTGTTTAGAGGCAGCTTTCTTGGTTAAGTTTTGCTTCACGTTTGAATTATGTTGAGCCTGTGTCGAGCCCGATGTCGTCGTTGCACTGATCGTGCCCAAAATATGTCTATCTGCAGAGCTTCAATGCAGGCAAAGGGTTTTTGGACTCTTCTCCTCTTGACCTTCTTCGCTTGACGTGATTGACCACCCGAACCGAGCTCTGTGAAATTCTTCTGCTGAATTGCAAGGCCATTTTCTTCTGGGGCGTGGTCCCCGTAATACTCGCACCGTCGCACGTCCATGGTCTCCTGTTTCTCAAACCCACGATGCAGTTTCTTCTCATCTCATCACGGCTTTCAAATCAATTTCTGAATCTCCTCGGGCGTGAAGGAGTACTATTCCGTTCCAAGCACATCCGGTCTGTCGTAAAATCGACATTGTGGTTCACGCCCAATCGTACAGGGAAACGAGCCTCGAAACGTTTATTATCCCGGGCCTGTCATATAAATGCCTTTCGGCTGTGATCGTTTCGCACTCTTTCTTGGAGACACATTCGAATCGGATGTTGATCTATGCGTGCCTCTAACAGCTTTGGATCCTGTCTGCCCTTTCCAGGGCAGTAAACTCTCAACGAGGTGCATTCTGAGAGGTTCAGCAGGTGGGCAGGATACTGGTTTCAAACTTGAAGTTCGATCGGTGCAGAGAAATGGCCGCAAACCCGATGGATGCGGAGGCGGAGATAGTAGTTAGCGCAGAGCAGCAGCAGCAGAAGAATGTGGAATCTGGTGTGGTAGACGACCCTGTAGGTAAAACCCCCAATGCCAGCCAAGAGGATCAAGGCTATTTAGAGGCTTTGGAGAAGAAAACAAAGCAGCCCTTAGGAACGCTGAAATCCGCACCGCTAGAAGTTTTTAAGTTCTTCGGAAGTAACTCCACACTGGAAGCTTTGATTGATGGCCGCATGTTCGAATTTCGAGTAGACTTCATCCAGTTCTTAGTTTATCGACCAGATCTTGTAAATGCCGTAGAAATGTACCGATGGAGGAGCACTGCATTGTTGGTGGCTTCGTATTATGGGAACACGAAGGCAGTTCAGAGCCTCTTAGCTTTAGGTGCGGACATCTTCAGCCTCAATTGGATGAGCAACCACTGCTTGCACCTCGCCGCTCGCAGAGGCCACGTCGAGGTCGTTAGACAGATACTGCTGAGCAACGAGAGGGAGCCGGTCTCCAAGCAGGAGCTAACCGACTCTAAACCCGGTGATGAACAATTCCAACATGCTCAAGGCATTGGAACAGAAGTAAGTGACTCTCGTTTCTCCTGATTCTTGCATTGATCCCTTGTGTCATAAATATGTTCACCATAATTCTCATTATTCATGAGGTCCTTTCAGCCCTAGCGAGTTGTAGAGAATCGACAACGCCTCTCGTATTTCCTGCAATCTGATGATCACGTTGTGGATTACAAGGCAACACCGAAACCTCGGCCGAGAATTGTGAACCTCGCTAGAGAATACGGAGCTCAATACTCGGCATTGATGCTCGCAGCTCAGAACGGACACGCGGAAGTGGTAGAATTGCTGCTGGAGCACGGGGCCGATGTCTTCCAGAGGAACTCCTACGGCGGCAATTCCCTGCACGAGTCGGTGTGCTACACGGGCCGAACTGCAGTGGTGGAAGCGATTTTGAAAGCCGAGCCGAAGCTACTGAATGTGCAAGACGACTACGGAAGGACGGCCTTGATACATGCGTCGACCAAAGGAAGCGTGGGGGTGCAGTTCGTGAAGCTGCTGCTGGAGCACAAGGCCGATGCTTCCATAGTGGACACGAACGGATGGACCTGCCTGCACTACGCTGCGAACAGGGGCACCTGCGCGATTCTGACCACCATCCTGCATTACTGCCCAGGCATTCTGGACGCTACGACCACGAGAATGTTCAGCGCCATGAAAACAACATCCGCCGACACGAGACCCGTCACGGCGACGAAGACCACGTTCACGGCGCTCATGATCGTCAGCCACCTCGGGAATCTGGACAGGGTGACGGTGTTGCTGGATTACAAGCCCGACGTGCTGAAGACGGACTGCGACGGCTGGAACTGCCTGCATTTTGCCGTGTCTCTGAGCTTCACGCTCGTGGTCAAGAAGCTTCTGCAATATTGTCCCCAGCTCGTCCACACCCCCACCACGTCGGGCCTCACTCCGCTCATCATCGCGTCTCAGAACGAGGATGCGAACATCGTCAAGATCCTTCTGGAGCACAAAGCGGATCCTCGAATGAAGTCGAAAGACGGATTGAACTGCTTCCACCACGCCGCGTACAACGGTCGGGCTCTCATCTTGATGGAGATTCTTCGCGCTGATCCTGACATCGCCGGCACCGTGACCACGTCGGGATTCACCGCCTTGAGGCTCGCGACCGAATGCGGAGACGACGAGATTGTAAAACTACTGGCCGATCATGAGCTGCAAGTGGCAGCTGCAGCAGCTGATCGTGAGAAACTTGCGACCGAGTCCAGCGAGATTGACTGACTGCTGTGACAGTTAATTCAGTGTACAGTTCTTTTGTGACAGTATAAACCTCTGTGGCTACGACCAAGTCCTCTTGCGGTGTACGAACGTAAAACCCTCTGTTTGAGCACGGTTCCAAGTGCGCTTCTCTCTTTCTCTCTCTCTCCGAATGCTCAGATGACAGCACATTACACCACCGCCTGTCGGTGTTCAAGATGTTACAAAATTGTGTTCTTGCGTTTGATTACAACACCGAAAGACGGTGGTGTTGTGGGCTTTCTTGGCCTACATCGCACTGCCCTATTACAATCTACGGTCCGACGTTCACAAATGCCATTGAGTTCTAAGTCCCCATGGGAACTTAGAAACCAATTCTGCCCCGAGAATTTCATATATGATTTGAACTCTGTGTGATGATATCAAATAAAAAGAGTTACAAAAACAGCGGTATTTCAGTTTTGTTCCTAGGGCCCAAAGTGCCAGTGTCAAAGATAATGCTAAGAGATCAGCTGTTTTGGGACGAGGTAATGTGATTTGAATAGAAATGCTTGCAAAGATTCACAATTTTCGAGCTCATCAAACTATATATACCCTTCTGTATAGCCCTACTTCGAAAACTCGAAACCGGGAAAGACTCAGAAACTGTTCAGTACGAAGCAATTCATACTTTTGCCCTGACACACGTCGATAATTGGTTCAGTTTTCCCCACAGTGGCATATTCTATGGTGTAATTAAACAAGAATTAAAATGTGAGGTTTACGCTTTGTCATTGAGAACGACTCCAGTTGCAGTGAATTTAGAATGCCCTTCCTCACTGCTGGATTGTAGTTCAAATATTGAACTTGTCACTATGAATTAGACTTAACTCGATTAAGTCTGCCCGATCTTGTTTATTTCCTTCAACCGAGAAATCGAAACATAGACATCTCTCGTTGAGAAGTCAAAGGCTCAGATAAAAGGATAGGATAATTTTCGAGCATTGAACTCGACGTGAATCGAACACGCAACCTTCTGATCTGGAGTCAGACGCGCTACCATTGCGCCACGAATCCCCCACACAGCTTTCGTTTTCTTATATATATATAATATTTCTCTTATCAAAATTTTTGAACTTCCACGCCGTTGTCCAAAATGGGATGTACACATGACTCTTTTGAGTGTCATGTGAACTGGAAAAGGTCAACTGCAGAGAATGGATAACCCCCAAAAATTTATGAAAGCCAGGCTAGCAGTCCAGTGACCTCATTTCACGGCGCATCTTTAGACATGCAGCTGTACTACTTGCTAGCAATCCATGTTTTTATCGATTATCAAGGTTTGGAAAGTAAGCCCAGACTGGCATCCATTGGCCAGGGAGGCGGTCTGGTTCAGGGCCAATCGCTTATCTTCTCTTTACAAGTTAGTGAAAAATCATTACGTGTGTTTCAAATTCATGTCCTTTGTTAGCATCGTGAAAGCTTTCGTGGAATTTTTCCGTAAAAGAGTGAAAAACTTCTAAGCTGTGATGAAAAAGGGTGAAGTACACAAATTAATGGAGACTATGTCCTTCTAAAACCTTTTGTATGATGCAAGTGACAATCACCAAAAGGAGGCTTCATTGCACGAAAGCAGTATACAGTGGTTACTTCAGTATTGCTGGAGAGAAGAGTAGCTGGTAAATGGATGAAGGGTGGGAACTGTGTGTTTTAACTAGAACAAGGAGCTGGAAAGAGAAGTTTTGTACTTCCACAGCAACTTCTATATACCGTACAAGGAATACACAGATTTTTAAACACATTCTGTGAAGTACTTTTTCGCCATTTTAACTTGAAGTACAATTGCAATGATTTTGACCAAATTTAGTTTATTCAAGTTTTGGTGACTCTCATGAAGAATCAAACCCAAAGATAGGCTAGTCTGATGATGACGTTGTGAGGGTACATCAGAGAACCTTCCATGAGTTCTTTGCAACTATGGGGTTGTCAAACTAAATGTGCAAATTAGGCAAGTCTTGTGTGCATAGCTTCAAGCACATTCAGAATCTATCTCTTCTGTTTCCATCTTGATTTTAAATATTCTACATTGAAAAACTAAATTCTATCTGAGTCAATTAAATTGATATTTTGAATCTTACATATTTTGTCATATAGACCCGCCGTGGTCAAATTCCTCGTTGTCAATATTAGTACAGGAAAAGCATTCTGATTTGCATGCTCAAATGTCAAGAGAGTAACTAGAGCAAATTATACTTTGATCAATGCAAAACCTCCAAGGGAGTCTTCTCCCAAGGTGTAGCACTCACGGAGAGTCACTGTACAGACTCGGTACTGAAACATTTATGGCGTTTTGGAATGAGAGATCCCAATTACCCTGGTTGTTTTGTTTGAGGTTGAAGGCCAGGAATACCTACAGAAGTTGTTGCGTTGGATTTCATTTATCTACTTGGGTGCAGAGCCTCCTGCGAAAACACAATTCCCGAACCTCTTAGTACATCTATCAATGCCAAACTGTTGGTGAACCTATCTAACGAGAGGAGTTTAAACCGATTCGTGGGGAATCAACCGGTGGAAATCATCAACTTTACAATGGTACGCCCCGCACACGACTCTGCTTGATCAAGCTTCGTCTGATAAGATTCAAGGTGTAAATATAAAAATTACTCGATCCAACTGAATGTAGCCGAGTCTTAGAGAAAATAGAAAAGCTCAAGGGCTGTACACGAACTTCAATTCTCCATGGACCCCAAAAGCTCTACCACCAACTATTACCTGTTTAGTAATCAATTTCTGTGACCCATTCTTCCACTTTCAGATCCAGCATAAGGGTCGATTGTCACGTTTATGACTGCGGGTTTTCGTGCTGCGAAGGATTCTTTCAAAGCTAATTCGAGCTCTTCTGGGGTCCCGGCTAGATAACCTTTCCCACCGAACGCCTCCATCATGATATCATAACGTGCGCCAGGAACAAATGATGTAGGCGCTGGGTCATCTTTGTGAGGACCTACAATATCTTCAGCAGGTCTCCGATCCCCACCATAAACACCCCCATTGTTGAAAATAATTATCACCACTGGTAGCTTGTATCGAACTAAGGTCTGTAAAAGTAGACAAAAAAACACAAGTCAGCAGATGATAAACTCCTAATGACAAGAAAGTCATTGAACCTTACGACATGAATTGTGTCCAAGAAACCCAAATTGCTCAAGGAACATGAGGATGGGCCTGACGGCAAAGCTCCAAGAGAAGAAGATAACATTCGCATAAATTTTTAGGACAGTCTGTCTACGTGGCCAATCCTAGTAGAGCCAGCAATGTTTGAAGATCGGGAAGATTCATACCTCAACCTCCATCCCGCTGAAGCCAAATCCAGAGTCACCTTCGACAGCAACTACGAGCCGTTCAGGTGAAATAACTGATGCAGCCACTGAATAACCTAAACCCACTCCCATGGTTCCCCATGTACCTGCATCAAGTCTTGTTCGGGGTTCTACTTGTTCCAAAACAGACCTGGCAATGTCCATGGTGTTGGCCCCCTCGGATACGAGTATGGGAGCAGGTGATCCTTCAGCCGCTATTGCATCACGGATGATGCGTAGAGGCGTCAAATAATTGAAAGGTACAACCACTTTAGCCAAAGAGGTGCCCATTTTTTGAATGTTATCTGATGACTTCTTCTTGAGTTTTTGCAACCACGGGTGCTGATCACCGAAGGTAAAAGGGTCGTCTTTGACTGCGTCAGCAATCTGCTGAAGAACTACTCTCGCGTCTCCGACTAGACCAAGAGCAGGCTTGCGAAACTCTATCTCATCCTTGCAGATATCAACGAGTATGAACTTCACATTCTTTGACCAACGAGGAGCTTCTCCGAAATGAAGCAACCAGTTAAGTCGTGCACCCACAACAAGAACTACATCACTTTCGCCAATGGCAATAGACCTGGCTGCTGTAGTAGACAAAGGATGGGAATCTGGAAGGAGACCTTTACCCATGGGAGTTGCTAAAAAGGGAATGTTAGTGATCTTCAATAGTCGCTTGATAGCATCCTCTGCATGTGCATATGCAGCTCCCTTTCCAAAAACAATGAGGGGTTTCTCTGCATGTCTTAGCATTGAGACAGCTTTACTCACCTCATCCTCAGAGACCTTCAGTTCCTTAGGATTCGATCCGTGGGTCCATGATGGAACTATCTCAGTTACGACCGCCAATAGTTTCTCGGCTTCATTTTCAGATAAAGTCTCATGCAGAACGTCCGAAGGAATATCCACATAGCTCCCACCCGGTCTTCCACTGAGTGAAGCAGCAAGAGCCTCTGAAATCACAGTAGGAATTTCCCTGATACTCTTGGCCTTTCCAGCGTACTTTACAAATGGTTTTACTATTTCCATTTGATCAAGTTCTTGAAAGTCACCCTTCCCTACATCAGCCTGAACACTAGAACCTGAAACCATGACTATTGGCCAGGTATTTATCATTCCATTACTCAAACCTGCTAAGCCATGTACAGCACCCGGTCCAGAAACGGTCAAGAGAATTCCAGGTTTTCCTGTTAAGTACCCAGCAGCACTCGCTGCATATCCTGCCGACTGTTCATTGTGGAAAGCTATGAATCGAATACCTTCT
Organism: Marchantia paleacea; assembly: GCA_014180765.2. Taxonomy (NCBI): domain Eukaryota; kingdom Viridiplantae; phylum Streptophyta; class Marchantiopsida; order Marchantiales; family Marchantiaceae; genus Marchantia; species Marchantia paleacea. Next base: position 161,055 of record MUAA02000032.1, read on the forward strand.
TTCATGGCACTCGTTGCTAGATAGGTTACGGGTATCCCTACCACCCCAAACATATGTGCCACTCCAGCTTTAGCGAAGGCTTTGGCTGCCATCAAATTTCCATCATAGAGCCGCGAGTTTTTCTCCTCTGGAGCTACTGCCATGTCATTGCAGCATCCATACATAACGGTACAAGTAAGCTTAAAGAAAAATCAACGTTAATCTTCCATTGTGCAACGCCTCAAATATACAACATGCATTCAATCTGTTCGTTGTGTCGTAGAATGAAATGAAATACAAATCAAAAACGGAACCTGAAGAGAACGTCGGTGCTTCTATTCAGCATTCCTAAGAAAAAATTGCGCTAGCAAACCATGTAACACACAAAAAAATTTAACGAAGGAAACGGAACTCAAATCGAGCAGTTCTACAAAACCCACAGTGGTTGTCAACGTGAACCACAATCTTCCGTTTTATTCTCGAACCCAAAATGGCTGTACAGCTGTGAGAGGGCATCCCCTCTGCTCAGAAGTCTACAAACGTGTGCACTGTATTCAGTTTGTCCTATAACCTCACATTATTGTGCATGCAGTCCGGTAATATCATGCATGCTAACCTGAAGTTGTCTCCTTCTCTGTTGAAAGGAAGTGTTCAGCAACGAACCGCCGCTGGATCTTCCCTGTAGCTGTTCGGGGAACTGTGTCCGCAAAGAAGAGGCGCTTCGGGATTTTAAAGGTTGCTAGATTTTTCTTACAATAAGCCAGAATATCATCTGCTGATGCCTCCATCGCTTTGTGAAGAACAATGGCAGCATTAACCTGGTTGAAAACACGATTTGTTAACTCGTAATTAGGTTGCATCATGCAAACTACAAGCTATCTAATTCAGGGGTAAAATCAAGTAATGCACGGCTGACGAAAATCACGTGAGTTTCAACACTTAGAATATTCACGGGGCTTCAACATCCAACTCAAAATTATAAGGTACGAACAATATGAGGTGACGGCAAGTCTGGACGACTATATACCTCTTCACCATACTTCTCGTCTGGAGCACCAAACGTAACGGCTTCCGATACTGCTGGATAAGCTAACAATACAGCATCAACTTCAAGGGGCGAGATTTTCTCCCCTGTACCATTATAGATCAAAAGTCAATATCTAAGAATAAACATCATACGGATATCAATTACAAAAGCATCAAGAAGTTCTGTAATTCTCTTGACCTTGAAGAAACCAGATGCCAAGCTGGAACGGCAATGCTGGGGTTAAAGAACAGTTGACTGGGTTTCTCCAATCCGCAGCTTGTAGCAGGATATAGGATACAAGTAAACTGAACGCAAACCTAAACATCAGTAGGCTGAATTGACACAACGAGGGCGCGGACTGACAGCAGACTCACCTCCCCGATTGATGAGCTCTTTAATACGACCCGTCAAAGTTAAGTAACCTTCTTCGTCCAGAATGCCTTGATCTCCTGTGTGAAACCATCCAAACTCGAACGCTGTTTTATTTGCATCTGGATTGTTTCTGTAACCCTTGGTCACGTTAGGCCCACGGATGCAAACTTCTCCTTGCTGCCCAGGTGGCAGCACCTTTCCGTCAGGGCTTAATGTAGCAAGTTCAATTCCTGTTGCCTTGCCCACAGTGCCAGGTTTGTGCGGACCATGATGAGGAAGGGGATTTGAGGTCATTTGATGGCTAGCCTCAGTCATGGCATACGCTTCTAAGACAGGAGCATGGAATGATTCTTCGAGATTATGCAGAACAGCCGGTGCAAGACTGGAACTGCATGCACGAATGAATCTCAAACGTGGATACTCGGCCTCGGGTTTGGACTTGTGTTGAGCGAGGAGAATTTGGTGGATGGTTGGCACTGCTGTGTACCATGTGGCTCCACCGTCTCTCATGTCCTTCCAAAAAGTTGACGCTGAAAAGCGACCAGCAGCAGGTAAGATGGCAGCTCCTCCGGAATTGAGGGTTGAAAGAACACCAGCCATAAGTCCATGAACGTGAAACAGAGGCATGACAATCAAGGTTCTATCAGCAGATGTCAGCTCATAAGTTGCTGTAATATTCTTTATTGAATGAGCAAGGTTGGAGTGAGTGAGAGGCACTCCTTTTGGACGACTGGTAGTTCCTGAAGTGTGCAGAAAGAGAACCTCATCGTCCTCCTGGGGCTCATCTCCAGGTGAATCCTCCGACACAGTTCCCAAATTGGCTTTTGGGATGAGACTAACCTCCCCACTTCCGGAGTCACCCTTCTCCCAGTGCACTCCAGCAACTGGCAACTTGAGTCTCTCAGCTGCACCCTCAGCTGCCTTGTTCCCCTCCTTTCCAGGAACCAATAGCAACTTGGATTCAGCATCCTCCATGTAGAATACAAATTCATCTTCTGTATAAGCGGAGTTCAAAGGAGCTGCGATCGCTCGGACCCTTGTGGTTGCGAGGAAAACTACCACAAACTGAAACCATAAACAAGCATCTGATAAGTCCCTTTTAAATGTAACATTTAGAGTACATCGTTGAATCCAGATGAACACACAGGGGCGAGCACTTAAGGAACTACTATTAACGAGAATCAGTACAGAGTCAAATTGCCTACTCTCTACTATCTGGATCATTTCCATCGAACCGAAAAAACCAGTTTACAGTATTTAATAGTAAATGAAGACACTGAACAGTCCTCAGCTGATCCAACGAATGTCTTAAATAATTTTGCAAAGATAAACGCATGACTCGGTCAGTGAATGCAAGTCCATCTGATACAGAGAATAATCAAGCCACATTCGATAGACAGACCCACCCACCCATTCCAAAGTTTGCTGATCGACTGAAAATTCTGCACAACATCATCAACTTTCTGCGAAACTCACCTCCACGATGGAAACATTACAAGTTAAGATTCAAATTACAGGGAAAGAGCAGGAAGGAAAGCAAAGACCCACCTCCAATGTATTTGGAAAAGCTAGAGAGACGAGGTCTCCGGGCTTAACGCCCGCCCGCCTGAGAGCGACAGCGGTCTTCTCGATCGCGGAGTGCAACTCTGAGTGGGTCAGGCTCGAGACGTTGGGAACGATCAGCGCTGGATTGTCACCATGCTCGTCAGCAGCCTTGCTCAGCAAGCTATGGACGGTATGAACTTTGGCCATCGCGCCAACTTCTATCAAACTAACCACAATTTCCCTCAATCACTTTCTGTGATCTCCCCGGACCAATCCAACCAGCACAAGCAATGATCACTTCAGCATCAAATTGTGGGCGACAGTCAGCAGACGAAAGAATTCCTCCGTCCAGATCTACAGATTAATGAAAGTAGATTACAAAATCCAATGCTTTAATCGCATGAGGACAGAGCACGGATACACGATCCTGGATGACATGAGGGGTGTGACTCGAGACCAAGATAGGTGCAAGATTCGAGCCTAAGATATATAACGACCATCAAACTCGGTTAAGCAGCAGTCAAAAGCGCACCCTAGAAGTGGAGACTAGCTCTTATCAGGAACTTGCACAGCTTCCACGTGTTTGATGAGATGGACTCCACGTGGCCATATAAGGAAGATGTTGTTTTAAGTACCAGAAAGTTAGCAAGAAGGAACCCACCAAGTGGCGGAAGTGAGGACTGCACAAGTCCTTACAGAGTGTTGGCAGCCCTCAGGACTCGAGAGTCATGCAATGCGAAACTGCTTCATCAGGATATTCGCTTTCGTTCGCCTCGTATACACTGCACAGCTTCCTCACGGTCCTCATACGGATTTGGCCTCAGGTCCAGAATCCTCCATGCTAAGCCGTGTCTCATTTGGACTCCCTCATCGTTTTTCAGTCTTTGGTTGGTTCGGAATCTTCGGATGATTCACTCCAGGTTTTTACTCAAGCTGGGGAGGAGACTGAAATATACCTTTCTCACTTCTTGACCACCCTGAAGATGAAGACACTGAAGAAGTGACAAGGTGATGAAGAAGTGAGAAAGGTCCATCGCTTGTGGTGAAGGATTGAGGAAGGTGTATCACAATCTCTAGAGGAAACAAATACTCTATGTGTGTACACATATGGAGTATGTAATCCGTAAGAAACTGCTCTGGTTAGCGAGGGCACTTTGGAGCCTCTGATTAGGAGACAGGCTTCTTTGTTAATTTCGTGTGGAGGGTAGGCTTATTATCAATGGAGGAGACGGCACCTACGGCATTCTTGACAAATTGGACGCTCGTTGTACCTTTGTTATCTTCTCAATTTGTGATCGCAAATAGACTTATCTTGGAGATATATGCAAGAGACGTGGATACGGGATCATTTCCTTTACAAGTATTATTACAACATACGAAAGATGCTTTACCATGGGAAATACGACATGAGTTTCTATCTTTTTTCTCTTTCGCTACCAATGGGACTACTACTAGAGCTCGTCTCGGGCAAAGGTGCATGCTCGTGGATCTTGGCTCGACCATACTGTACAGAAGGCTTTACTTGAGAAAGTCCTTTGGCCTGATGAAATACGGTAGAAATCCTACTACCGGACAACCTAGAAGGGAGTTGGTCACCTAGCACCATGGATCCAGATGTTCTCATGAGGAACAAATGAACAAATGTTAACGACACTCTTGACCTACAACGTACAGGACATGGTTTTCTCAGAATACTAACTTGACATGTCGATGCGGAACTCGTGGAGAAACTAGGACCAAGTAATACCTTGAACCCTCAAAAGAGCCATACTGCATGTGTCTGATATCTGATAGCGGTGGATGTGGTTAACATCCATCTTTGCGATAGACTTCAATTGGTATCCTCAGACTTTTCTTCCCTTTCTCTTCCGACACAGAAAAACCTGAAGACTTCATGGTGCAAAAAGGCAACTGCCGGAGGGAACAGGGTAGACTCTTTTTCTTGCAGTCATAGCTTAGTCATCTGAAGAGGCTGTGCGTAGTTTCGGAAAGTAGTTACTACTTTTCCTAGCACAGTCGACCCTCTCCAAGTGCACTATCTGTAATTACAATATGCTGTTTACACTCGATAAGTGCAAGCATGGGTGTTATTACCAGAAAAAATAAACTGTCTAACTGCTAATTGTAGACTTTTCATAACTGCAAGTCGATAATTGCAAGCATGTCGTAGCCGGAAAAAGTATAGTGGCGAAGTGAACATTGTATATTTTCCATAACTGCACCTCGCCCGCTACTCTGGGTAATTGCAAACCACTTTCTAAGTGTATTTATCTGCATAGTATAAATTTGAAGGGGACTGAGTAATGTAGCAAAAAGGAGGGAAATAACCCATCAAGTTGTACAAGGAAGTTAGTATGGGGCTCGCCCCAATAGCATCACAATATGAAATATGTTCTATTGCACCCAACATATCTTAACTATCTAGATGAAACTATCTACATATTATTAGAACATCCCAAGAAGTATCATCTAATGTGATTGCTATCCTATAGTATTACACGAGCAAGTGCTATATGTAGAACAATGGATATACGCTGACTAAAATAGGCTACTAAATATGCTAAAGAAAGTGATACTCCATGACGCCTAGTATGGTAGGATCTCGCGCACTCTCTCATAAATGTGTCGAAGTCAACGTCCATAGCTCCATATGACTCCAAGGCTAGAGTAAGAGGTAATTCTCTGCATACCACTATGCTTTATAGCTCCATATAACTCCAAGGCAAGAAGAATAAAGATGTGACTCTTTGCATACCCCTATACTTTATAGCTCCATATAACTCCAAGGCAAGAGGAATAAAGATGTGACTCTCTGCATACCCCTATACTTGGAGACCTTGGTTGTTGTTGCTCCACTCGCCGCCCATCTATGACGATGGGTAATCAACTCCTCCGAAATTGTGTCACCTCTAGGATATGTAATCACAACCCCAACGTCAATCTGGTCCTCCCGAACCAAGTATAGGTATGCCCTAACCCGAGTCAACAACAAGGCATGCCAACTAGAGGGTTGGCATGTGAGCTATCCACCCTCTTGTGTCATAGCAAACAACAAATATCTAATGGCATCATGGGTAGCTATCCTCTAAACGGGCAACGAGTCATATGGATCTCGATGCATCTAAGTTAATACCATACTCACAGATGAGTAATGAAGATGTTGATGAGTGGATCAAGCCAAGGCATAACCTCATCAATGTAGAAAAAGGTAGCTGATGCGAGTGAGAAAATCCTAATGCATGGTCAAGCCAAGATCCACGACCCTTCATCCTTGCCAAAGCAAGAGTGTGTAACACTAGGGAAGTGAGGAGAGACCACTCGAATAGCTCAAGAAATTCTGAAGTTGAGAGATACCTCAATGGTTTCTCTTTCTCCATATATAGTCCTCAAAAAGATACAATCTAGATAAGCTTACACAACCACCATCCATTCAATTCCTCGTGGATCGATGACGTGGTGGTTGATTATGAGCACACGGATTGCTGACGTATACTCCAACTAACACACTAACTAACACATAAGAAACACAACCTAAAGAGCACACGGATTGCTGACGTGGAATCTTTAGATACTTTACTAATAGTCAACTCAAGATTATATATCTCCTCTTTGCGTAACCTCTACTTTAGTACTCATTAACTAAAGATGGTTATGAACCTCCCTCCTTTTAAAATGCAACATCCTCATTGTGCACACATTCAAACTCTTGAACGATCAAAGGTGCATTGGCTAAATTCTTTGCCGGTTCCCAAGTTGATTCATATGATGGATATCCCTTCCATTGAATCAAATACTTAGTTTTTGGGTATTTGTGACACCGACTCAGTTTTTGGGTATTAGCAGTCCTTTGTGTATGTGCTCCACAAAATCATTGACTGCCACAACTTTGGTTGAACACTCCTGCCCTTTAAGAATTCTCAATAAACTCGAAGGTGTCAAAGGATGAACATCATACATCATATAAAATGGAGACATTTTTGTGGATGCATTAACGGAATTGTTATATGCAAATTCCACTAAAGGCAAAAGAGTATCCCACTCTTGTTGTTCCTCCAAGGTGAATGCTCGTAGCATATATTCTATTGTTCTATTGGCCCTCTCTGTTTGACCATTAGTTTGAGGATAATAGATTGTAGAAATTGCTAGCTTTGTTTTGAATAAAGCAAACAAGGTTTTACAAAATAAACTAATAAAATGAGTTCCTCTATCTGTGATTAAGACTTTGCTTAATCCGTGATTCACAAAAACTGCGTATAGATACAAATGAGCAAGTTGTGGTGCCGTCACTATCTTTGTGGTAGGTCGGATGTGTATCATCTTGCTTAATTTATCCACAAAGACCACAACTGAATCATGTCCTAAAGAGGTTTTTGGTAACTCACATACTAGATCCATAGTAACATGTTCCCATCGTTGTTCATGAATGGGAAGGGGTTGTAATAAACATGGCGGTTTTTGATTCCCTGCCTTGTTTTGTTGACATGCGACACAGCTTTGAACATATACCTCATTCTGCATCATGGTCAATAAAACACTCGTTGTATGCTCTCTAAAGACTTTTCAGTTCCCACGTGCCCCGCAATGGCTGTATCGTGGCCTTCTCACAATATCATTGTACGTAAATCTCGATCTTCTGGGATCCATATACGCTGCTCCTGAAATGCTAGACCTTGAACCTTCTTTGCCGTCCTTGCTTGAAATGCTTTCATGATCTCCTCATCCTCCTTTGTTGCAGCCATCATTTGAGACCACCAATCAACTTGGATTTTCACCTCTGTGATGTTGTTGATGCATGGCATTCGCGTGAGAGCATCTGCAAGTTGTTTCTTGCCCTCCACATACATTATCTTCATGTTGAACTATTGATGTCATTCTGCCCATCGAATTTTTCATTTGGAGAGATCTTTCTGAGTTTCCAAATACACCAATGGTTTGTGGTCGGTTTCTACCACAAACTCCTTATCTCCCAAGTAGTGTTTCCAATGCTTTGTGGCAAGTACAATAGCTAACTCCTCTCTCGTTTAGCTTGTGTGATAGTTTTGCTCAGCTGCCATCAATTATCGGGAGAAAAAGGCAACCGGATGCCAACCATCCTCCCATTCTTGTTGAAGAATTTCATCCACTGATGTACCTGATGCATCGGTTGCCAACTTGATTGCTCGATTAGAATCATACCACTTGAGAATAGGTACATGCAAGAGAGCATCTTTCAATGCTTGAAAGGCTAACTCTTGTGCAGTTCCCCATCTCCATTTTTGACCCTTTCCTAGCATATATGTTAAGGCTTGGGCAAGGCGTGCAAAAGCTTTAACAAATCTACCATAAAATCCGGTAAGACCTAAAAAACTCTTTAGCTGAGTTTGATCATCTAGTGCTGTCCATTTCTATATGGCTTCTATCTTCTCACTCATCACTTAGATTCCCTCCGTTGTGACTTGATGGACTAAATAATCTATGATTTGCCAAATTCACATTTTGAAGCTTTGACATATACCTCATTCTCTCGCAAAACCTGAAATACCTCTCTTAAATATAGCCTATGATCTCCTAAGATTGTACTATATACCAAAATATCATACAAAAAGACAATAATAGATTTATCTAAATAAAGATAAAAAATATCATTCATTAATCCCATGAATGTGGCAAGTGCGTTAGTGAGACCAAAAGGCATCAGTTGATACTCAAAATGATCATATCTAGTACGAAAAGCTATCTTCTCAACATCTTCATCAGCAATTTGAATCTGGTTGTACCCCCTCCTCAAATCCAATTTGGTGAAGTACTTTGCCCCTTGAAGTTGGTGAAACAAATCATCTATTCGAGGTAATGGATACTTGTTTTTCACCGTTTGTTGATTCAACCCACGATAGTCAATGCATAATCTCATACTCCCATCCTTCTTCTTCACAAATAGCATAGGGGCTCCATAAGGTGAAATGCTTGATTGTATGAACCCCTTTCTCAATATCTCCTCCACTTGAGCTTTACATTCCTCCAACTCATTTGGAGCCAAACGATATGGAGCTTTGTAAGTTGGAGTACTTCCGGGTATCAACTCGATCTTGTAATTTACACACCTTTTAGGTGGCAATCCTGCAGATAAACTATCTAGGAAGACATCCTTATACTCCATAATAATATCACTCAATGAGTCCGGAATGGAAAGATTATCCTTAGAACCAACAACATCTCTTATAAGCCCCAAGAAACATACATCACCTCTAGAAATGGCAGTCTTACCAATCACAAAGAGAGATAAGTTTCTATTTTGAGATCTGATTCTATCTCCGTAAATCTTCCATCCATTACTTTTTACCACTTTCTTTCTCCAATCTACCTCTCGATTGTATTGCTCCATCCATGACATTCCTATGATGATATCATATCGAGCTAATCGGATTACTCTCCATTCAATCTCTTCCGGGTACCCACCTATGGCTAGTTATACACTCCGTGCTAATGTCTAAATTGGTTTAGTTTGCTCATTTGGCAACTCCACTTCCTCACTCACATCCTTCATCAAAATCAATCCTTATTTCATTGCAAAAGATCGTGATAGAAAATTTTCTGTTGCTCTAGGATCAATTAGGATTCTCGCCTTGTGTCCTTCCATCTTCCCATCTGTGACAATCAATCGTGCTTGTTTCTTGCTCCCTCCATGAGCTTCCAATCGTTGTCTTCTCCCAACCTTGCCTTTTCTTTGTTTAGTGGAACCAGTAAGGCCGTGAGGTAAGTTTACTGGTGATCTTTGTTTCCCTGCAAGATCTCGTCTTCATTGTTGTATTCCCCTTCTTCCATATTGTTGAAAGGCCTTCGCAACATAAGCCTTCCTCCGGATGGTCTTGATTGAGTTCTACAGAACTTGGCAATGTGACCAATACTCCCACATGTATAGCATTGACAATTGTCACAAACCCCCATTCCTCCTCGATTAAACTTTCCATTATTTGCAGCAAGATCCAGTAAATTTGGAATAAGTTATGGACGATTATCACCTCCATACCTAGACGGTGATCCTCGTGGTGATGCATATCCTTCCCTGCGTCGAAGGTTTCCCAACTTCATTGGTGTTGGGTCAAGTGGATCTCAAATATTGCTTGATGGTTCACCGTGTGTGATCCCATAAGCACCCGAAATCCGTTGAGCAATTGTGATTGTTTCATTCATTGTGGATGGATTGCTCACCATCACCTCCTTTCGCACTCTCTCCTTCAGGCCTCGTTTGAAGACATCTAAGGCTTATGCTCCACTCATATCCATAATGGATACTTGAAGATCACGAAATTCTATTCATGTATGCCTCTTTCTTGCTTCAAATCCCACAACTTCATTCTTGCGGTTTGAAGGGAATCCACCGCTTGAAAGTTCTAAAGAAGCCCCTCTTGCATTCCACTCCATGAAATAGAAGCACCTTGTTCTGACATCATTTGTTTTCATGTAATGTATCATGTTAAAGCCTTATCCATGAGATAAGACCGCATGAGCATTCCTGCAGTAAAATCAGAAACATGAAAATGTAATAGATTTATATTCATCCTTATGATCCATCCCTCCAAAACTCCCGTGACTCTACTGCCCTTGTAGGCCTCCACTTTACATGACTTTCCCATACAAAATAATAGATTGGCTTGATCTTCCATCTCTTGAAGTCGTCTCCTATTTGCCTCTTCGTTGGCAATAGCAGTCGCTTGCGTTGGGGTTGAGTCTCTTGTATTGGAGTTTCCACTTTCATCTCACCAACTCTTTCTCTCTCTACCTTCTCACTCTCTAATGCAGAGATCTTGTCCTCCATGGCTTGTTGCTTTGTATGTCCATCTACAATAGCTTTTCTTAACTCTTTTATTTCTATCATGATTGAGTTTAGAACTTCACTCATAGAAACTTATGCTTCCATGCTTCTCCACCACTCAAATTAATACAATGTAAATATAATAACAATCTAATCTTTCAAAATAGGAATCACAAAAGGCCGAGGTGATCTTATTACAGCTTTGTAGTACTCTTCACCATAATTCCTAACAATAAAGTCCCTCCACACTCTCTTTTGTCGGTAAATTATTCTAATTTCTACATACGTGTTGAACGAAACCGGTGCGGGTGGTTCACAATTCAAATCCATCCAACATTCAATATAGAATATAAATGATACAATCCCATGTTTCTCCATAATTGACAATTGGAACTATCATTGGTACAAGTAATGCCATCACTCGAGCCATAAAATCTGCACCCCAATTCATCACAAGATATACTCTGAAAACATCCTTCTCCATGAATCAAATATGGATGTTGAATAGGTTGGGAAATAGAAAGTTTGGTATAGGATTTCTCTCATGCACATCCATACCTACAGCCCACAGTTTTCCCTTTCCCCCTTACTCTACATGCAGATCAAGGACCTGATATCTAATCTCTCTATACAACTCTCAAGAACTTAAAGTTATCATCATCATCTTGCTATTCCAAGAGGGATAATCCACACTCAAGGAAAGAGCAAGTTCGCTCTCATACCATTGTAACACTAGGGAAGTGAGGAGAGACTACTCGAATAGCTCAAGATATTTTGAAGTTAAGAGATACCTCAATGGTTTCTCCTTTTCCATATATAGTCCTCAAAAAGATACAATCTAGATAAGGTAACACAACCATCATCCATTCAAGCTGATTAGCACTTAGAGCCTAGCTAACTAACAAAGTAATCTCCCCTCTTGCAACTAATGCCACCATATGGAACAATTCCATGACACCTCTAAAGGGATCATTTGCTTGAAAAATAAGCTCATAAACCATCCCCGACAAGCACCCTAAGTATAGGCATGGGGTTGTGAATAGAAAATGGACACAAAAACTATCTATCAAGACATAATGGCTCCTTTGGCTAATAGTCAAAAATCTCTAACGGTATTTACTCACCCATGGATGGATGTAAAGGCGTAAAAAAAAATAGTATCCTCAATATGACTAGTCATAGAAAAAATATGTAGGGCTCGTGCGGCTCTGTTGTACTCCCTTGTCTGCCCCAAGATCCTACACTGTCACAATCGAGGCAAATCTAAAGTATCTCATGGTTGAACCTCACTTGTAACATGTGCGGTTTGGATTCCTCTGCAATGTAGCCCAATCCCCTGTTTGGAATCTCCAAAATCTAACAACATCCTTCTTATGTCTAGCAAGTTATCTCTAATATAGCGTAGACATCATCGTGAAAGTAAGAGAAACAAAAATCATGCTAACTCATCCATGGAATCACATGCTAACTGATAAAGCTGAAAGTGGAAAGCTAGTCTAGCATTGTCATGGAGGGCATGAGGTAGCCTATGGAATAGGCATGGACATGAAAATCTAGTCTCAAAAATCTCTAGAATCAAACCTAATTGGGATGTTGATCATTCACACGACCCAATTAGTATATCAGAAATGATCGCCAAAAAGATGGATGTAGCTTCTGTGATCTCCGAAGTGACATATCTCAATGTGATTGATCTTCTCACATGCGCATTCCAAGTGGGTCAATCATAATCTTTGTGCTTCTTTCCCATGTGAATATTTCTTTATCTCTTGCAAGGATCACAAAGAGAACGATAGTGACATAGGGTACTTCATCATGTATCGTCTCCCACCTACAAAACCACAAACCTCTAACACCCCACCTCACATAAAAAAATGTTAACAATTAAACCCTAAAATTTCAAAATACTCATAACTCCCTATCTCCATAATTTTTAAAAATTTTGTTTCAAATGAATCAATGTATAAAAATAATAAACCCCACACATCTACCGGATTTGAGAAAAATCACTTAGAACAATAAAAATAATAAATTCATTAAAATCTATGTATGTAATTCCTGGTAATGTTCAATTTAGTCATAAATGGAACTTAAATAAAATTCTTTAATTATTGTCAACAAAGTATAACCTCAAAATGACTGAAAACTACTGACATCATTCTAACGACTCTTCACTCTCCATAATCCTTCCCCAACCATGTAATCAAATTGAGACACAATAATATAACAAAACGGATGGGAAAACCCATCAAATCGCACAAGGATGGAACCAAACAGGTAACATGGGGCTAGGTTCCGAGCCCAGTTTATGCCCATCAATCACAAACTTGGCTCATACTAAAAATGTCACTCGGACTTCTTCTCTCCTCCCCAGGCTTCCAGGAGAGAAAATGCCTCCGTGTCTTCATCATCCTATCAAGGACTTAGATCCTACAGCCCCTCACCTTTGACGCAAACTGCATGAATCCTCTGCGCACTTGACGCCCAAATGATGCAAACCATCTTGCGATACTTGATGCGCGCTCCAGTTAGCCTGCAGCATCTGGTTCTGGCGCTGCTTCATCTAATCGCTGTTATTATTAACAGCATAAATTTCAAAGCATGAAGATCAGGCTTATCTGATTCCGCCGTAAGTAAAATGCCAAAGTATGCAACGAAGTAGAATAATACGCGGTCAACAGTTGCAGTGACGACAGATGATGGTCCTGTCATCTATTTGTACAGAGCGTTCTTTGGTCCATCAACTCTCAAGGTCCTCGTGGACTTCAGAACCATGCTATACGTTCACATGGGCGAGTTCCTCTGGCATGTCCTCCTCTTAATTTGTTGGCTTGATGAATATATACCAGCGGGCAAAACTTTGTATTGCTATCATCGGACAGAAACTTGGTTTTCATTTTCCAGGGATCGAAATTCATAATATTGCGAGAGCTAGACGAGCCTCGGTGGTATCGATGATGGCAAAGGAGTTTTACAGATGACCGGAGCTTCAGATGCTTTGATCAGAATGCTGAGATGACTTCCGGTCATGATTGCAAACATCACACATGCACCGTTTTGTGCGTTTTGAAGGAATGCCTTGAAAAGGGGGTCGACCATGTACCATGCAATTCATTGTATACTGTCAGCTGCGGTGCTTTGAGTAAAGTACGGGCGCAGAAATCGATTGGTTTAAGCCTTTGTGTCCGAAGCGTGCTGTTCGACATGTACATTGAGTAGCGTTTCTAGGGCAACTATTTTCTCTTCTTTGAATTCGGTGTAACTAAAGTCAAGGATTTGACCTTTACCCACTCTCATACTCGCTGCCCCACTGTCAACCATTTGAATGTCACTAGGAAATATGTCCTACATCACCTAACATATCGGAACTATCTAACTCAAACTGTCTACAAACAACCGAAGAATCATCACCTAATGTGATTGCTCTCCTATGGATTGCACCAGCTAGTGCTCGTTAGAAACGCGTTGACTAAAATAGGCTATACAATAAGCTAAAGAGAATGATACCCCATGCCACCTAGTATGGTAGGCTCTTGCGCACTCCCTCACAAACATGTTAAAGTTGGTGTCCATAGCTCCATATAACTCCAAAGCTAGATGAACAAAGTGTTAACATCTTTGCATACCCCTATACTTGAAGACCTTGGATGTTGCCGCTCCACTCGCCGTCTATCCTGGAGGATGGATGATCATCCCCTCTGAAACTATGTCTCTAGTACGATCGGTAACCACCACGTCCGCCAGAGTGACCTGGTACTCCCGAACCAAGTACAAGTTTGCCCTAATCCTAGTCGACTGCAAGACATACGAATGCTCTCTCCATGTGAGGTATCCACCCTCATGTGCCATAGCAAACACCACATCCCTAATGGCATCATGGGTAGCTAACCTTTGTCCTCTAAATGGCCAACGAGTCATATGAAAACCTGTTGCATCTAAAGTGATACCACACTCACATGTGAGTAATGAAGATGTAGATGGATGGATCAAGCCAAGACGGAACCTCATCGCTGTAGAGAAAGTAGCTAGTGCGAGTCGGAAAGTCCTGATGCATGGTCAAGCCAAGATCCACGAAGCCTCACACTTACTGCAGCTAAAGAGCGTAGACGAGCTCTAGTAATACGAGGAATGGTTGGATCCACTAAGAGTGAATGTAGAGTCTCATGAAATTATCGGTCCATCAAGATAAACTGTAGACCCCTAGTCCAATCAGTAGCCAGAGAGAAAAAAGACGGGAGCTCATGTCGTACCTCCCGTGATAAAACATCTCTCGTATGTCACAATAATACATGTAAGGGAAATGATCCTGTATCCACATCCCTCTCATATATCTCAAGGATAGATCTATCTGCGATCAAATATCGAGAAGATAACAAAGGTACAACGAGTGTCCAACTAGCCAAGAATGTCGTAGGTGTCATCTCCTTCATCGATAATAAGTCTACCCCTCCACACAAAATTAGCAAAAATGTCTATCTCCGTGCCAAATCTCTTGTCATACACTCGAATGTCCATAGTATGATGATGTCACCAAAGACGCCCATGATCCTCCTATCAAAGGCTGTCAAACGTGATATGAATGTATGTGAAGGAGGAACCGTTCGAAGAAGATAGATGGATCGAAGAGCAATACTAGATGACATTATATCAAACGCCACCTGTAGATCTTCTAGTAGAGGAAGATCATCTACATCCAAAACATCCTCGGCAAGTGCAACGTCTAGGTAACATGAGACAAAATCCTCAGATCCTACTAGCATTCCTAGAATGCGGAAGCTGTCTGTCGATATCATACATCCCTCTAGAAGCTGGAGATGAGGAGGAATGCCCAAAGGAGACCAAGCCCTACACTTTGACACCTTGACTCTCAAGCCTACAAGATGAAGCTCAAAGTAATCAAGTAATCAAAGGCATGTCTAATGTTATCTACATGGTCCATAATGTGTGTATCATCCACTAAGGAGTGGAACACACAACATGGCACGACCAAAGCAGTAGACAAAAGAGCTCTATAATGAGCCATGGCAAATAGTACTCCTCTCAAAGGATCTCCCTGTCGAGTGTCAGCGATCGACTTTAGAACGGTGTCTCCCTCCTCGGAAAAACCATGTTGATAAAAGAGAGAAGTATGTGAACAGTAGAAAGACCGTACGAAAGGAATGAGGCTTGATAGGGGTCCACCAACCTCCCTAAGCAGTCTAAAAATTGGATGCACATGAGACACTGTTAAAAGAGTTCTCAATGTCCACCTGCAAGATAACCTAATCCGGATGGATATCTAAAAGTGCTTTAATGTCCAACGATACCGCCTCACAGCCTCCTGGTGTGGCGACTCCAAACTAATGTGGACAAAGATGTTCCTTGAAGTGTGAGCGATGCTGCAAGACAACGGTACGACTAACTAACCACAATAAAACCTCTCCAATACCAATCGGTCTGATGCCCCCAAAGTCCTTCTCCATCGTGAAAATCCGAATAGCACCGAGTACCTCACTAACTCACAATGGAATCTCCCCTCTCACAACTGATGCAGCCACCTGGAACAACTCCTTGAAACCACTA
This sequence comes from Marchantia paleacea, assembly GCA_014180765.2. Taxonomy (NCBI): domain Eukaryota; kingdom Viridiplantae; phylum Streptophyta; class Marchantiopsida; order Marchantiales; family Marchantiaceae; genus Marchantia; species Marchantia paleacea. The sequence goes on from MUAA02000032.1 coordinate 177,332, forward strand.
GAGGGATCATCCGCCTGAAAGCAACCTCGAAGATGCTCATATACCATCCCTGAGAAACCCCCTGAGGATAAGCGTGGGGCTATGCATAGAGAATGGACAAATAATGATCTATCAAGACATAATGACTCCTCTGGCTAATACTCCAAGAGCTCTAATGGTATCTTCTCGCCCATAGGTGGATGTAGAAGACATAAAATCGTCTCCTCAATAGGACTAGCCTAAACCCTTTAATAGTAGATGAGCAATTCATGTCAAGGTGCTATTTACTTACATTCTTCCTTCCTTCCTTCCTTCCTCTAGACTTCCACTCTCTATGAGCTTATTCGCTCGCACGTCAGATGCAACCAAAGCACACTATGGCTACACAACAATCGCGAACAGGACAGAGCAGAACATCACATCTCATCTGCCAGCGGCCCACCATCCATCACCCGATCCCGGCCCGGTCCAGTATACAACACTACACCACATCCTCCTCGCGTTTGAAATTCGCTGCTTTGTTTTCCGCTCCTAACCATTTGGAAATGCCACAGTATAAATCGACTCCTTAACTGTCCACGTGGTTATACCTCGTTACCATAAGTGACTGCGATTGTTAGTAGACTAATTGATTAGATACAAAAGTTTTAGATAAATCGAGGTGATAACTCTCCATAATTGCAATATCTAGGTCATTTTAAATAAATAAATAAATATATATATATATATATAGACAACCGGGTCTACTCCCGAGCTGTTCACTTTAAATTAATTTTTTGAAGGATGCCTTACTGCGACGCATCGGTAAGTTCATTTGCTCCCTCCGTCAAGTGCCAGTTGTGGAAGCTACTTCAGCACGTGTAAAAACTTGAAGTTTAGACGTTGACACAAGATTGTCAGAGTCCAGGTCTCGACTTATAGAATGCTGGATGGGAATGCAATCTTCGATCTCAAGGTGTGTTCACAAACGATCATTCGAAACAAAATTTCAAATTTCGGCTCTCAACTAGATCATCAATATGTTCCTTCCATCAGCTTTCCAAATGAGAGGGGCTCACTAAGTGATGCCGCAAAAGAAGTTCTGACCTTTCGGAAGAATGTGAGCTTTAATGTTTGCCATCACAGCTAGAAAGCAAAATGATCGAGCGGCAATTGTGCGCAGGTCTTTATGAGAACAGTGAGAAACTCGGCCTTGCCCTTACCCGACCTTCACCACTCTCGCTGCAACAGTTAGTCATTGGTGTAACTTGAGAATTCTGCAACAAAGACTTCGAACTTACTAAAACGAAGGAAACCATAGCACCAGTTCTGCCGTTACCCTGCCCACTGGCTGCCCTACATGATACATTGTCTAAGAACTTCAACAGAAGCTTTGTGTGTGCTAAGGAAAAAACAGCCTAAATTTCATCTTCGCCGATAAAAACCGCCAATGTACAGGAAGACTTCAGCGACTAGTGTTTTGGAAGATATCTTCGATAGCGTTATGGATGTGGATAGCGTTATGGATGTGGATGGTCCCTGTGATTGAAGTAATGTTTGTCTCTGTGCCAAATCTCCTATCATACACTTGAAGGTCCCTGGTCCGATGATGTCATCAAAGACGTCCATGATCCTTTTATCAAAAGCTATCAAACATGATATGAATGTAAGTGAAGGGGGAACCATGTGAAGAAGGTAGGTGGGTCGACGAGCAATACTAGATGACAGTATACCAAACGGCACATACGGATCCCCTAGTAGAGGAATGTCATCTACATGCAAAACATCCTCGGCAAGTGCAACGTCTAGGTAACATGAGACAAAATCTTTAGATCCTACTAGCATTTCTAGAATGCATAAGCCATCTGTCGATGTCATACATCCCTCTAGAAGTTGGAGATGAGAAGGAATGCCCAAAGGAGATCAAGCCCTACACTTTGACACCTTGACTCTCAAGCCTACAAGATGAAGCTCGGTAGTCAAGTAATCAAAGGCCTATTTAATGTGGTCTACATGGTCCACAATGTGTGTATCATCAGTTAAGGAGGGGAACACACAACATGACACAGCAAAAGCAGTAGACAAAAGAGCTCTTTAATGAGTCATGGCAACTAGGGCTCCTCTCAAAGGATCTCCCTATTGAGTGTCAGTGACCGACTATAGAGCGGTGACTCCCTCCTCGGAAAAGCCATGCTGATAAAAGAGAGAAGAGTGTGAATCATAGAAAGACGAAAGAAATGAGACATGATAGGGGTTCACCAGCCTCTCTAAGCTCTCAGTGTCTCACGTGCATTCGTTTTTAGAGAGCTTAGAGAGGCTGGTGAACCCCTATCCACCTACAAGACAACCCAATCCGGATGGATATCTAAGAGTGCTCTAATGCCCAACGATACCGCCTCATAGTCTTCTGATGTGACGACTTCAAAATGATGTGAACAAAGATGTTAGTGGAAATGTGAACGATATTGCAAGATAATAGTACGACTAACTAAATGCAATAAGACCTCTAAACAGTCTAATGTCCCTAGTGTCCTTCTCCATCGCGAGAAGCCGACTAGCACCTAGTACCTAACTAATTGATAACGGGATCTCCCCTCTCACAATTGATGCAGCCACCTATAACAACTCTATGAAACCGCTAGAGGGATCATCCACCTAAAAGCAATCTCGAAGATGCTCGTATACCATCCCCGACAAGCCTTCTGAGGATAAGCATGGGGTTGTGCATAGAGAATGGGCAAATAGTGATCTATCAAGACATAATGGCTCCTTTGGATGGTGGTATTTCCTCACCCATGGACGGATGTAAAAGACGTGAAGAGAAAATCGTCTCCTCAGTAGAACAAGCCATAAACAAAGGATGAAGGGCATGCGCAGCCCTGCTATACTCCCTAGCATGCCCCAAAATCCTACATCGTTGCAATCGTATCATGTGGAAGAACTGACTCCTAATATGTGTGGCCCGAACAGACTTTTCTTGCAATGTAGATCAATTCCCTACTCAGAATCTCTGAAATCTAGATGCCATTTTCTTATGTCCAACACGCCTATCTCTAGTATAACGTAGGCAACATCGCTGAAGTAATAGAAACAAAAATCACACTAACTCGTCCATCGGATCACGAGCCAACCAATTGAATGGTAAGCAAAAAGCAAGTCTAGCCTCGTTATGGAATGCACGAGGGAACCTATGGAATAAACGTGGACATGGGAACCTAGTCTCAAAAAGCCCTAATATAGAAGTTGCATGGGAAGCTAACCACTCGCATGACCAATTGGTATACCCGTAAATGTCAACGAAGGAATCAATGTAGTATATGTGTTCCCTGAAGTTACAAATTTCGATGTCGATGTGATAGTCCTCCTCACGTGCACGTCCCAAGTGGTCCAATCATAATCTTTGTCTATCTTTCCCACATTGGTCTTTGTCCATTGTGAATTAAAGAGACGATGACACACTAGACATAATGTATCACACACCGCTTTTGGTAGCCGCATGAAGCCAAGCGAAGCTATATTCCTCATTATTTTGAAAAGACTACAACCTTTAGCTCCGATTGGCTTTATAAGTCTAGTGACTGATGCATTCCTAATGACTAATTGCATCTAATGGCATTTGTTGGACTCTTCAAGATTATTTGCTCAAAACAAAGGGCCGCGAAGTGAGGCAAGGTTGTGGTTGAGAAATCTGCAACTTTCTCCCTAAAATTTAGTATAAATCTAAGTGATTAATTAACCTGTTTCCCTCTGGTTGTGTAGTTCAATTATCTCATCTTATTATGTTATAAACATTCCTACCGACGAAGATGACGAATGAACAGGAGTCGACTCCCCATGTCTAAAACGTTTTCGTCTTGCAAGAACATCTTCATGACTAGTCAAGAACCGACATACCATGATACACAGCCTAATACAATGTCCCTCAAGATTCACTGAAAAGACTGAAAATATTATCAACAACTTCACTGAGACCGAATCGATGATCAAAAACTGGCAACTGAAGCATTGTAATCGAAGACCTAACATTCACATTATCAAATTAGAAACTCATCCGAAACCCAATGCAGGTTAACTTTACAATTTTGCATAGAGTTGAATAACCATGTGTCCCAATCGTACATAAATAAACTGCTTAGATCACACAATTTTCTCTTGACACCTGATAAGTCTTCAAAATTAGGTGTTACAGTCAAGCATGTACCATGTCATCTTGCCTACCATCGCTGTTCTGAGTCATCGTGGCCACAACTCAGTCCTGTGAAACTGTCTGTAGGGCTGTACTGTTGAATGAGGACGAAGATGGTGAATGTAAAGACATCTATCTCATGCACCTGACTACAACTACAAACGTATGGTTTGCCACATTGCAGAGCTAAATTGTGAGAGGTAATGCAGGTAGAGGATGCAAATTGCAGCGAAGGAACACTTCGCACACTAGACGCGGTCTGCTCCTCGCTGCCCACACCTACCGCCATTTCCAATTTCAGATTTACTTTCATTGCAATTTGAAATGAGCAGGGAGACCGGTGTGTATGACAGTACGACCGGTCACTGGAAACTGCAGTATCTAAAGGTGGGCTACTATGAACTTGTTTAGGCTTGTTACCTGGCTCACGGGCATTTGTAATGAGTGTGCAGTTCACTTTCAGAGGATTAAGTTGTGCACAAGATCCCTAAGAACAGAAATGACAGGCAATATGACATGGAGAGAGTTACATGAGCAACACTACAGTCTTATTACATTAATCTAATCATATTATCCAGATTATATGATTAGATTATTAAAAATTTAAGGAACTTATGCAACCATTCATTATTTCATATAATTATATTACCACCTTACCAATCCAAACACAAAAACTATTCAGTATTTAATATAGTTTTGTCTACTTGAAAAAAAAATAGAAATTTTTTTATTACCAGAAGCTGAAGAAGAGTTAGTTAAGAATTATCAGATTGAATATTCAGGCATGGATTTTCCTTTTTTTATTATTATTTTGAACAGGATTATTTCTAACTATACATAATTTTGTTGAAACTTTTTGTTCAGTATAATGATTAATTGTGCTAAATTTTCACCCAAATAAATGTTTACACTCGTCCAAGAAAGTGTTTCCTATGGCATCCAGAGCTCACTAAGTAACAAGTCTTCTATATTTGTTACTAGTATAATTATTGCTCCGTGCACAGACTCAATCCACAAACTCTGTCAACCTCATATAGATGAAGGAATAGATTCTGTAATCAGTATGTCCAGTTTTGACAATATGCAACTTCTTTAACACACGTTCAGAGACAAAGCAAACATAACAATGCAGGGAAATTTCCGAATATGAAACAGATTTGTATATCTTGTTTCAGCAAAATCATCATCTCCTTTCTGAATTCTCTCTCAACTTATTGGTATATATATATATATATATATATTCCAATACAGTAGAGAAGATAGTTCAAAGACTACAGAAGATAGTACAACGAAGAAAAAAGGGAGACTCATGGTTCCAATCTCAACGGGCAAAGACACATAGCCCGTGTTGAAGACGTAGCAGGTGGAGATCAAGAGAACAAATCACTTTTTAGCACTACCGCACAAATGTTAAATTTCGAAATTGAATTATGGTTGAGAAGTTTTAGCAAGCCCGCAAGAAAGTTCAATTGTGAACATTTTCCTCTGAATTGTAGAGATATAATGAAAATGAAAGCCTTAGATAATAGAATGGCGGGATAACAAGATGTTTTCAATACAAGACCGATGATAGTCTCTCGAGACACCTTAAAGACAGTAAAACATAGATTCAAGATTAAATGTTGACTTCTTGAGCTTAGGTGGCTTTAGACTAAGAATGAATTGGACTTTTCAATTAAGCTTTATCGTGCCAGAAGAGAAACAAAAGCGTTATTTTGTGTCTGATGAAAGTTCAAAATACGAGGCTGCGAAGAATAAAATCACCACTCTTAGCATTAGGTTGGGAGACCTGCCTTGTCAATAAGGTCGTTGAGAGCTTGCTAACAACGGTTCGGCAACATTAAAAAAAGGAATATTCTGCCATAAAGGTTTCAGAAGCTTCCAAGTCAGCATAGAATATTACAAAGTAATTTTGTATCTTTTGAGGGTTAAACTTCTTCAATCAAAATGACTCGTCATATGGCGCAAGCGGAGTTGGTAACAGAAAGTCACTCTAAAAGAATACAAGATAATGATAGCATAATCTTCTGCAAAAAGTCGAGTTTAAGAAAGTTTAAAGTTGATACTTTATATCTTGAAGTAGATTGCAACAAAAAGATGTCTAAGGTGTAAAACTTTATACTTATTTTAAATTTCCGATCTAAAATCAATAGATGTTTCTTATCTTGTCTTATCATATGAAATCTAAGGTTAATGAAGAATTGCTCATAAATGTGAACTGAAATTTGTTTTTTTCTATCTTAAAGTTCTTATATAGCAATATGGAGATTAACATTATCATACTAACACCGCTGCAATGAATATATGCACTAAAAATTGCAATATGTGGATCAGTTTTAGTAGTTAATTCATAAGAAATTAGAATTAAACATCTTTTGTATTGAAAGCAATAATCGGTTGCAAAATATTTTTTACAATATTTTAATTTTATTTAAATCCCAATAAATCATCCATTTTAAATCTATTTCTATAATTTAAAACCACATATATAAAATATGCAGAAAAAATAAGATAACTGCACATTCAAACTTACACACAAGACTCATGAAAATCAACCATATCAGAAAACATACTCAGGAAAGTATGAGTTCTCTACTAATTAAACCTATCTCTAGAAACAGTCTTTTTATATGACGAAATTTTGAAAAACATCGAAGATGTAATTCCAACAATATTGTCAACATGATTGAACCTCTAATTCTCGTCACTTTCATACAAAAAATAATGCCCTTTCTACAGACGATTCCCAGTTAATGAATCCATGCAAAGCAATGTCACAAATGCTTCATTCGATTCATGTAATACTGATAGAAAAGTCATCGATATGTAACAAGTTATTTTGCTCAACCTTCTTCTTTTTTATCTCACTCACTACATTAAATAAGATTGTGATGATTCTCTGTTTATCTCTCAGTGTCAGATTATAAGTTTCAATTTTAGCCTCTTTATTCTCTTAGAACATCCAATAGATAAGTTTGCTTAAATGTTCCTATATACTAGACATAGTATGGAATTTTTATTAAACATCTTTCAAAATATGTTTCGCACAATATTTTCAAGATTTGAGGACTAATTTTTGTTAGCAATAGTTTTCTTAATCGTAACATAATGTATCTGATGAAAGTTTTTAAATTCCTTCTTACAAGGATAATAATTTTCTGTTAATAAGGTTTTAGGATGCAATTTTGTATGAAATTACCAACATATTAAAAAATATATGTTTCTTAAAATTTAAATTTATGGATTATCTCTTAAATCTTAAAAATTAAGATTACTTTCGCACTGTGAATATTCAATAAATCTAAATATTAGTAAAAATTTCAAAAACTACTTGAAATAATCGTCAAAAGTCATCAGAATAAAATGCTCCTCACAAAAAAGTCCTTTAGCTATGCAGATCTTTATTTTTTTTCTTCAAATTTAAATTAATTTTGACATCAATTTGAATTCTTGAACATGAAACCATGTAGAAAACAGTTCAATTTTTCGTCCAAGAAGGAGGTAACATCAAGGAAGGTAGTTCTATTTAAAATATATTATTTATCATTATTTCAACACAAGAAAAATAAGCGGTCACCCAAAAAAATTGTATATATGAATATTCTCTACATTATTTGTTTATTAAAAATCATCTTAAATAGTATTTTTTAGAACAAAAATTTAATTTTTAAATGGTTTTTTATTGTGTTTCTATTTCTTAGTATATTGCAGTAGAACTTGGAAATGTTTCGAAAAGTTTTTATATTATTGCAATATCATATTATTTAAATTATAAATATATAAAAGAATTTCACATCTGAGATCTGTATAGATCAACAAACAGTAAACCATTATGCCTAATTGAAATCAACATGCAGTAGCCAAATACTGTCCGATCCGTCAAGTTCATTTTTCAATGTCTTCAACCGTACTTCCAAATTAAATCTAACATGTCTTGTATGTGGTAAATGCAGTAAGAATTGATTTTTATATGTACTTGACTCATTTGATATTAGTCTTTGCGTAATTTTTTTGCTATAAAAATAGCTCTGGTGAATTTTAGTGGAGAGATTAAATAAAATTATACATGTAAATGTGTTGGAATGATTATAGTTTTCAGTGGTAAAGCCAATTTTCCTTGATGATCTGCAGGAGCTATTGTTAAACAACACCTCCTGCAGATTTGAGTACAATTTCAGACTCCAATGTTAGCAAGAAATGTTAGCTTAGCTGAAGCATAAATCAAGAACATTGAGCCAAAATAAAAGATATCGAGGAGTGAAAGGCGGATCATACTCAGTCATCTTAGAGAGATAGAAATTTATACGTTTATTACAATTATTCAAGGAGTAGTTTGTCCATCCAATCAATCAAGATTGCTAGGCTGTTCTTTGTTTTTATTTTCAGTTAAAATTTTCTTTCTTACGGTAAAGCTTTACATTCGTTGTTCAGGTTTCTTTTTTGCTTCTCATATATTTTTCTCATAGAGATTGAAGGACTCTTGTTTTTCATTCCACATCCCAAACTCCGATAAACCATGGGCTTATCTTATAACATAAAACATACTAGAAACAACACTGCAGTGACTCTCTGATTGCATTTGGTTGCAGTAGTTGCAACACCTTTTCCTTGAGCTGATGTATCTGCCATTTCTTGAAATGTAGTGTGTCTGACTGTCGAACCTACTAATCACTTTGCTGCAGCGGAGATTTACTTCTCCTACAGTTCATGCCAAATTCACAAGTCGGGCAGGATTTCAATCGTAGCGTGAGAATTCCAAGCAGATTAGTGCCCGAGACGAACGCCGAAGGAGAACATACGGGAGATCAGACTGGTTATGAATGGTCGTCAGCAATATGCATCTATCCTGATATCTATGAGAGTGAACTTGTGAACCAAGGTACTGAACAATTATCTGATCTCCGCACTTGTGGTTTCATCTGGCAGATTGTACTATTCACTTTCCATGTTGTTTATCCACACAATAATCAATGAATGATCTACTTTACTCTCCTCTCCCCCTTTAGTCTCTCTTGATGATGTAAGGGCGAAAGTCCATACAATATACTAAAGAACTAGATACCATGTGTGAGTAATGGAAATGGATATGTGTACCAATCACATATCCTTGTACCAAGCCAAGGCTAATCCTCATCACTTCAGAAAAGGTAAGTGTCTTAAATTAAGAGATTCCATATTCAAAATGCTTTTACATTTTCACTTCCACTTCATTGTAAAAGATCCTGTCATAAATAGGGAAAACCCAAAACAACGATATCGACATGGCGTTAAAAGTCTCTATGACAACCAGCAGGGGGGCGGATCTCGCTCTACTGAACTCAATTAGGAAAGAGCTAGAGCCGAAGATGAGGGAGGCAAAAGTGGGAAAGAAAATATACCCCAGTCAAACCACAACAAGAAAATGGACATGAAACACGGGCGTGGCCGACAAGGGTAGGCGCGAACAGATTGGACCTCCACCACCATCGCACACTATTATAATAAAAACACCCTAAGATAAAGGATCCACTTCCACAGTCACAGAATGGGGATGAGCCATAAGAGTGCCAGAGTGTTGTTCACGAGCAAACACTTAGCAATCTAGTTCGTGCACGCCCAATCGGTCTTCTAGAACAACTCCAAGATTGTGGCTTTCTAATTTCTCTCTCCCTCGAGGAGCTCACCGTCAAAGGCGATCGCGTCCTCGCTGTCAATCAACGGTAGACAGGGCACACCTCTAAAATCCTACTTGTGCTCTCGAGGAAGAGGTAATCAATCACAGGAGAGCATGCGAGACTTTTATCTGTTTACTGTACCCACGCTCTCGGTACTTCTGTAACTCGGTCCGAGATTCCGAGCAAGGTACAGGTACTTCGGTGGAACCTGTGCCACAGTAGAAGGAAGTCTACAGACTCTACATGTGAAGCAACATGAAGAGGGACGCATCGTCGCAGCCGATCTGCCCTCGACGGCACGGAAACTGCGGTCCTCTGGGAGGGCCGCTCATAAAGAGAGCGGGAGAATATTCGTTCGAATCCACCAGTCACGCTGGGCTGTTCCTGACAATGATTCGAAGGGCAATGTCATGAAGGGGATTTGAATTTGAATAGACACAGGACAGAGCTCAACGAGGTACACGAGCACAGTCCGAGGACTAAACTTAGAGAGGCACTCACATGACTACTCGGTTGGCAGTTGACCGACTGACGAGGTTCAAAGGGTACAGTACATTCATTCGGCGTGAGTCTGACAACAATCATGTTCCGGCAGAAGGACGACAGTCCGAGTTAAATTTGCCGAGGTCGGTAAAAACGAGGAATCAGGGATCACAACGGGGCCCAGTGAATGCGCAGAGACAAGAACTGAGATTTTATTCACTTGGGAAAGGAGATAATTGGTGTTAAGATACTATCCCCAACAAACATTCAAAAATGTTACAATTATACATGACTTAAACAAATGGCGAGCTAGCTAAGCTAGCTACTGTGACGGTATTGTATCGTGGGGTGTTAAAGAACCCACCATGAGGTTTTCTTTGAATACATTTTTGTGCTGAAGCTGATAATTGGCAGCCTTGATGCTACCGTAGATACTTGAAATGGCATTTGGCTGCAGTGTGTTGATACTAGTCAGTCCTACTGTGGAGAAAATTGCTCCCAATCTGGTCGTCGATGGGGTGGGGTAACTAAAAAGATCCCACTTCTGCGACCAGAAAACTCTGCCACGACCTCCGTCTGTCGAAGAAGCGTTGTCAGTGCAAGGATATCCTGGGATCACGGCATTCTCGAAAGCCACTGCTCTGCACAATTGGGGAATCTGCTCGTCGTGGTGGAGTCTAAGATTCATCTGCTGCTGCTGTTGTTGATGTTGTGTCACACATGTTAGTGGGAAATATATCCTGGAATGAATGGGAAGTTGCAGCGAACTGAAGGTGAGGTTATGTGTATGTTGATGTGATCAAATCAGGAAAATATAACGGAAATTGAAGTCATACGGCATCACTTCGATGGAGTGTGACAATACACCCTCTCTTGGGTGGTTTAAGCATTCTTGGACGGATTCTCGAAGTGGACTGGACAGCTGCCCGCATACCCACTCTAATAAGGACTCCATATCCTTGGCAAAATCGCGCATGTACCACTCCAGGAGCTTGGGTAGTAAAATCTTGTCTTGCGCGTTTACACCCACTGCCGCTTGGAGGTATTCTCGTTTCGCTGTTTCCAGCTCGTGCTCTACAGCAGCCGATGTATATACTCGGAGCTGCACAGAAACAAACATAAACAGATCATCCTCCAGTCACGGAGCAGATGCAGACACGCTTCAACAGAAAAGTCCGAGGTAATTGTAAACCACCGGTTTGAACAATTGATGAAATTTTATCAACTTGTAAAGCTCACGTTTGACTTGAAAGGTGACTGAAATTTCGAGAAAAACTTTGATTGAGATCACTTACAGCGGGGGACGATCGGCTGCCACAGCAGAGTCCAAATGTAACGAGAGGCTCGTGCCAATCGAGCCCATACGCACTGCGCTCTATAATTTCTTCCATCCCCACATTTTTCATAAAAGCCTGGAGAACGAGGCCAAAGTCGAATTAGTCCGTACAGAATTCAACTTCATGTACATTAAGGCTAACACTTATCTTCGGTGGAGGGTAACTGGTGAAAGCTTGAATCTGCTGCCAAGGTCAAGAATGTGCACAGCTGTTTCGGTTCAAATTACTCACCATGGTCGGGATGGCCTCGGAGCGTTGAAAATGCTTCCAAGGAGATGTTCGAACATTCTTCGGTCGACATGGTAGTCGAAGAATGAAATGTTCGATGGTCAAAGCGTTCAGCACGTAACCCCCTACGTTCACAACTGCCTGCAATCGAACATTGAGGTAAACGTGTCGGACATTAGTTTTCTCAACAAGATGAAATCACCGCTTTTTCATGGCAGAAATGAAGTTGCCCACAAACTCCTCTTAGCTGTCGTGATTCCCGCATGGACGCGCGAGAATACATGTCATTTGTACCTTGCGCATGAGAGCAACCACCTTCGACGGGCTGCTGGGAATACCACGCTCCAAAAATGCCTGAAGGGAAGGGCAATTGAGAATCAACAACCAGCACGACACAAGCCCGACAGGAAAAGCGTACGGAAGTCTAGATTCTCCAGACGAGCATCTTGTCAACAGAATTGCCTACTACAGGCTGCCAACTTACGTGCATCATGCAAACGTTGTAAATGTTGATCCAAAATGCCAACTTTTCGTGGTGAGATAATGCTTGAAGGTCCGCCTTCTCCAGCTGCTCCATCAGTGAGCTGCAAATGCGATAAAAGAAGTATTACGGGTAGGTAGTCGCGGCAAGGAAAGTTTTGCGATGAAGTTAGTGTGAGCACGCCACATAATTATGCAATCTCTGCACAGAGCTTTTCACATCACAGGAAATTGTCATTTCTGGGTCTAGAAAATGAGTTTGCGAGAGAAATCGAGCATGAAGTCACAGCTTACTGGTCCCAAGAAGTTGCTAAAAACGCAAGCGACATACCCGAGTTTTTTGTATAGGGCAGTACAGCTGCTAATGCCACTGCTGTCGATTGTATCCACTGTAATTTCATGAATGTGTTTGTAAGGACCAACATCCCGGGGATGGTCTTTGCAGACACCATAAAAGTCAGTTGCAGCTGCCGTATCTTCGCCTGACTTGTGACCGTTGTTCCGAGAAGCAGAGGCGTGGACTGGTGTTTTCGACCCAGATTTACTGCTCTTCACATCCGTGGCAGGAACCTTGGCCAATTTGTTATAAATGTTGACTAGGCACTTCACCAGCTCCTCGGACAGTCGGTTGGGTTCGATAGTGGGTGCGTCTTTTGGGGCGCTTGTGAAGCCCATCTTACTTGCTGGTTGAACTGCCGCCAGCAGTGCCTGTCGTTGAACACAATGCAACTGCTAAATGTGAGCACTGCGGAGCATTTCTGAGGATCAAATCCTCCGATAAAGGATGATTACCAACTCACATCTTACTTCAGATCGCCGACAAAAATTGCACCCCTTCAAGGAGAAACATTTACCTTGCTTGCTATCGAAGACTTGCGATCCACATTAGATGATTCGAAGTCCACGCTAAAGCCGAGTTTCGAGGCTCGGGGACTTCTCGATGCAATCTTTGCTGCTGCAGAGCTCTGCAAATTCTCCTTCTCCCACAATCTTGTGTTCGAACCCCCGGAGAAGGGGTTCCTTGCACCAGCTCGGGGACTGGAACTGTCTCCCTTCGGCAGAGCCGAAATCGGTCTGTCGAGCCAGCTAGCTGAGCTGTTAGATCCCGCATTGAAACGAGGGCTGGATGTGGATTGCTGCTTCGTGAGATGCGGTTGCTTATCATTCCAACCCAGCGAATTGAACTGCCGGAGAAGATTGTTGTTCTTTGCATTGGTCCCTGATGGTTTCCAAGGCTGTTGCATGCCTTGGAATCTCGAGAGCACGTCACTCACCGGGGCCTTGCGGGCAGTAACAGCAGTGGGTGCAGGCGTCAGCGTTGGAGCGGCAGATTTGCCTGTAACTCCCGTTCGACGAGGACTCTTGGTACTCTTCGTAGGCGACACCGTTTTCGCTGACTCCTTCGAACTCTCTTTAGAGTCTTTGCCATCTTTGTGCTCCTTGGAATTGTCCTTGTGATCCTTATCACCCTTGTGATCCCTGTCCCTGTCCTTGTCCTTGTCCTTACCCTCCTTTGAAGAGTTGGACTTGAAGGACATGAGCAGCTTGGCGACAGGTTGATCACTCTTCTTCGTATCCTTCGAGTCGGTGGAAGTCTTCTTGCGACCTGTATACGAGGATTTATTCGCGTCCTTGACCTCTTTGGTGACTTCCTTCACGGGAGGTTCCTTTATAGGAACAGATGCGTCTTTCTTCAAGCGAATCTTGGTCAGGTGATTTGGCTTGCTCAAGTCGTTGGCGTGACTCTTGGCATTGTTCGCAGCATTAAAGTTATTGGGCTGCTTCTGCGTCCCCCACGAGTTGACCTGTTGAGCTTCATCGTTGAGCTCGTTGCGCAAGTACACCACATGATCCTCTAATCGAATAACTTCCTCCTCCAAGACGGCGACTTCTGCTAACAGCTTCTGAATCTGTATTGCCACCAACCACTATATATCCGGTCACTGACTTCACCATTGCACTCCAAGCTACATCCAACCAAGAATTTCACTCGGAGCCTTCAAAACCAGATGCGACATTCAAACTCATGACATGCGAGGAACCGACCTTGGCAGGAAGATACGATGGAATACGTGGCAGAACTCCGACGGGGCGCTGCAGAGCTCTCTCCAAGGCCTTGTGCAGATTCACCTCCTGCGCATGCTTCTTCCTTAGCTTGCTAACCTGATTTGAGACGCATATATCCTCTGGTCAGTACATTGCAGATGATGCAAATTGCCGGAGTCCAGTCGAAGTGCGATCGCGGACCAGATCGAAATAAGTGGACTACGAGACTGCCAAGAAGATAACTCACTTCCTGCTCTAAAGCGAGCCGCCGGTCTTTGAGTGTCAACTTTCCATCATCAGAGCCCTCAGTAGATGCCGGTGTCGACACCGGTGAAACTTGGTGGCCCTGCAAACCGAGCAATCCAAGGTTCAGCCATGAGCAGACGTTGAGGTTTGTTACGACAAGGAAGACCGGAAACATGTTGGGCATGTGAAAGTGCGCAACTTCCTGATCAAATCGGGACTCGAAGCGACATCTGCTAGATGGTCAGGAAAAAGTGTTGGAGCGTGAACTGGGAGGGAAGAGCCAGGACCGACAAAGTGGAGACTTATTTTACTCGACGGTATGATACATGACGGTGAGTACGTCACTAAGCAGAGAGTACCTTGCCGTCTTCGGAAAATTTGCCAATCGCCACAGGTGGCACATTTCCCCAGCCCCAACTCTGCATTGATCTTCACTACAGTGCATGAGTTCCGCACCAATGCCTGCATTATGCAACAGAGCACCAATTTTTTAGTCATTCGATTCTTCACGAAGTACAACGTGAAGCAAACGCATGCTCTGTTTCGAAAGTTCAAATGACGACACCGGCTGTTGGCCAAATTATGAGAAATGCAGAGTTTACATACGAGAGTTGAACGCCGCGCTCTCTACGGTTGACAGTATCGTGAGCAACCTGCTCGGATAACAAAAGGCAAAAGCGGTGAGCATCTACAGTCACTTTCCATAATCGTGGAACTTGATGGAAAAGAAGGAAGATAGGATAACAAAATGCCGGTTGTCCTAAAACGTTCATCCCCATTTTATCTCCATCGCCAATTGTGCCTCGCCCTTCGGCACATTGCGCCCTTCATAGATACCCTCAAGTTAAAAATTACCTCATACTAACCCGTCCCCACAACTGAAATTTCATCGAAGAACGCTTGGTGCAACCAATTGATTATGCCTTATGTAAATCTTTTAAGCGATGGGCCAAGCTTACCCGTTAATGACATTCCTACTCCGTGCTGAGAAGAGGAGCGACGACGGCGCACCGGTCCGCTGCTCCTTCGTGAAATCTGTGGACAAGATCACATTGCCTGTATCAGAAACGCATTCAGTACTGCTCGTAGGTGAGTGTAAAAACGTCTCTGTCACCCCCTTCCAGCTGTGCTTGGGAGAGACCAGCTTCAGTTGTACTAATCACGCGCTTGTTACTGTACTGTATCTAGGGGATCTTACGCTGACTCCCTCGCTGAGCGAAACTGACAATGCCGTTATCCGGCCGATTTCAAATCCTCAAATCTGTACCGTACTACTTTTCACGACAAAACTACAATCAAGGCGTAGATCTCTTCTCTCACCTGTTCCAGCAGACCTCAACCCCTCTCCATTTCTCGCTCTCCCTTTCCCATCTCTGTCTCTCTCACTTCTCATTGGCCTTATTCTACACTAGACTACCAAATTTCAGGCCCATTCCTCGTGAGAAGAGCACGGAGCCAAAAAAAGAGCAATTATGAATCAAAAAGCCGGCGGCAGCAGACAGCACTCATCATCACTAACTCACGCAGCCAAGGACGCAAAATCCAACACTCCTGCAGCTGAATATGAGATTCTCATCGAAGAGCGAGCTCGCTGGGCTCTCGCTCACTCACCTGATCCCTCTCGCGCTCAGTTTCTCATCCAACTATTCATCATATATCATCACCCATTCGAATCAACCCAACGCAACGCAGGAGCAGCAGCTCCTACTCATCATCTCTTCCTTCTTCTTCCTCTCCTCCCCCACTTCACAGCCGCCACATTCTTCCTGCTTCACATCATCCCCGTCCTCCCCTGCACCTGCATTTGCTTGGCAACTGCATTCCTATCAGCGGCCCTGCGGACCGACCCACCAGCCAGCCAGACCCGCTTCTCCGTTCCAAGGAAATCCCGCTGATGCGATCGTCTGATCTGAGGAGGATCTGTGCCTGTACACTCTCTAAGAAGCGAAACGATCGACAAAATGGCCAAGGCTGTGAGTTAGTGATGTGACGGAAAGCAGCACCAAACGGGGGAGACGGTCTTGACAGGAGACGAGGTAACTCAAGCTTACCAGAGTGGTGAAGTTTGAGCCTTGTGCTTTTCTTACGTCATGTCAGCGAGCTATGCAGAAAGAAGAGGGGCGTTTAAAACCCAAGTAAATTTAGCGGACCTGGGAGGCGGGGACCTGGGGTCCGGGTAAGGCAAAGCCTCGGCTCCTCTCCTCGGGTAAGACTACCGCGGTAAAAACACAGAAGAGGGAGATCTCATGCTGTCTGAGATCCGACTTGTACGCCGCATGGGGAGGTGGCAAGAGCAAGCTGACATGGCGACCATGATGACGTCACGTACCATGGAAAGCGCAGCGACCATGGCCGCATACGCATGATCATGGTCCCCCTCGGCGCATGACCGCAGCACTTGCACAACTGTGCCATCTAACATGCAACAGCGTGCGTCCGCCTCCTGCGCAGTTCCTCCCGTAGCTCTTCTGCGCTTTAGCACAGGAACTCCGTACCCCGTCCCCATTTACTGTGTACTTGTCCCAGGCATCCATCTACAGTAGTCAGACAGTCAACCCCTCTATCTCGCACTTGCCTCCCGGTACAAACCTTTATTACTCTCAACGTATTTTCCCTTTTTTAACATTATTTTACTCTTTTTTATTTCCAGACATCTCTTGTCCCCAGCCAGGATCATATCAAATCTCTCCGTTCGCAATACCGTTTTTTTCCCCTTCCGCTTAATCTCCTTATTCTACTACTCTTACCATAAATAGCATGTCTCTGGTGTGCCATCTCACCATACTTTCTTATAACGGCATATTTACTGTTGAAAACAATTATTTTTGTAATCATTGAATTCCATTTGCATCGACAGCTGCTCCAGTACTGCGTCGTCCACCCACACCTCTTAACCGCGCCCACAGAACATTTATGCGCTCATCGTATGATGACTGTGGTAGCGAGGTTTGTATGGTATACTTTAATTTGATGTCCGGTGTGGTGCAGTTTGGGTAACTTTACGCCATTCTTCACATAGTAAAGAATCAAACCCCCATGCATCTCATTGCTCGAAACTTATTGCCACGCCATTAAGGTTTGTCTGCTTTTTCTCGAGATGCTATTTCTCGAACCAACCTAAGGTGCGACCACAATGTGCTCAATTGAAGAAATCACATGAGACATAGATGCGTACGAGTTTGATTCCTCTGAAAAGGGTTGTTCTTGATGAGGTGAATGGAGGTTGCTCTGTGCTGAGGAGTGAAATGTGGACGGGGAGGTCAATGTCTTGCATGCTCTCAGCGCATCCGCAATGACTGCTCCAGCAAACACTATCTTGCATCATTCAGGTGATATCCAAAAGCTTGTGGCACGAGAACACGAGAAGTCGAGTCACCGGACGGGAGAGGTATGAAGTCGTACATACACGAGTGTATTCACATCGTATAGTTGTCTACATTCTTTTGTGGCCTACATTCTTTGGAAGAATCATTAAATATCAACACCCCAAATTATGTTGAGTGTCTTGAAGGATGAGTGCACTTCTAGATAGCTCTAGTGTATTCACATCCGGCGAAAGGTTGGGCTGGAAAGGTTATTCATTGATTGCACCGTGTTTCCACAAATCTCCTCTACGATAACATTCAAACTGTTGGTCCTGTCATGTTTCACCAGGCAATCATGTCACTCACATTTGTCACTGGAGAGATCCGGAATGAAAACATGAGGAAAGAAGATTCCTTTCTACCATCTTCATGATCATTTGATTGTCAGTGATTACTCGACGCCATTTCCTACTAGCTCCCAGAATGAAGAACCGTAAACGAGTTACAGCATCCTTCGCCTATCAAGAACCAAAATATCACACCTTTATGCAGAGTCTATGAATTTTGAAACAGCGATGTAGACACACAATGCACAGACATACAAATTGAGCACGTATCCATGCATTCTTAGCTGTTAAGTCATAGTCTTCAAGACTTTGGTGTGTTTTGAATACGGAACAGTAGGAATCGGTTATCTGAAAATTAATTACAGAACAAAGTATGGTAGAAATCCTATACGTTAGTATTAGATCTACAGTACACCAATGTTATCAAGAAGTACTGTATGTGAGTAAATAAGAGAATGGATGCATGAATTTACTAGCTCTACGCTACACTGTGCAGGTACTTTCGTCTGTGCATACCACCTGAGGAACGAAACTAATCATACTCCTCTTTCTGATTACTCTGACTAACCATTATCGATTGGTCGATCATGCTCAAATCGTGACCAATTAAAATAGCCATATACTTAACATAACTCGCTACATAAACCCTCGGGCCGCATGGCACCATTCGGCTCCCTGCAATACTCGAGTGCAGAGCTATATCTTCACACAGAGACCGATGAGTCATTTACCTGGCTTTCACTAATCATGAGCAAATTAGGCTAATGAACCATAGGATAATCTGCAAATCTTCATCGAAGAACTACATGGCGGATTGATACTACGCTCCGACGCTGCGAAGGCAGACATTCACACTAACTCAAATTAAAGCATCGCTTATCACAATCACGGCAATAAAGCTAGTCTAATTACAGCATCCACGACTACGATCATGTGAAGATCGCTACCAAGTGAATGCATACTGTACCCGTCGACCCATGGTCATAGGGCTGTAACAGGAGACAAAGGACGTCGCGATGCGAGTCACTGACTAGGACCCTTTGTCTTTCTTGTCTGTCTTGTCTGTCACTGTCACGAGCATACGCTTCTGCTTGTTGTATGAGATGCACTCCTTGGCATGTCCGACTGGTCACGCCATCTTGCGTTACAAGAACGCCACGTTCGGTGACTCGGTCCTGCTAACTGTCACGGTAAAAGGCTTCACGCCGCAGAAGTTCTGGAGCACAAGAAGTTGAAACTTTCTGTGAGCGAGAGAATGTCTCTCGGGTGCAGTGTCCTTTTCTCTGGGATCGACGTGAATCCACATGTTCTTGCAATGAGCTGCTTCCTCGTACGAGACTGTCACCTCTTACATATGCATTAAAAAGCTGTTTTTGAGAAAGAGCACCACCGTTAAAAGACAGATAATTATAAACTACTGATGTGGATCTCATCGCATCATAACAGTACCACCCATCGGAGAGACTTACTTATCTCAAGAGTTTCGCTGGTCACGGGGGTTGAGGGGGTGAGGGGCCTCCTTGAGTTCAGTTCGTTACATCCCCGTCGGTTTGGATTATATGATCCAGTTGATTAGCCCGATAAACTTCCAGTTTCGAGGGAACTGAATAGAGTGCAACCTGGACTCTCGACTCTTGAGCATTATTCACTGCACGTCTCCTCTGGCCAGAGTGTGGATAACCTCAGTAGTTCTAGTCTACACCGCTCTACTTGTAGTGTGTATGATTGTGTCTTTCAAATTGTAAGTTCCCCCTAATTTTTCTAAGGAGGTCAAGTGTGTGTTGCGCGCTACCACCTCGTACTTCTCCAAAAAGTTTGTTGGATAATAAATTCGTCATGGTGAACGATTCTGTTCCTTGAGGGGATTACATCTACAAGAGTCCTAGACACTCTTGTGTGAAAAGCTTCGTGCACCAAGAGTCCATATGGCGGAACAGGGGCTCGAACCAGAATATGTTTATTTTTTGACTCTCCTAGGGGTGAGGAGAGGTAGACTTAATTAGTAAGTTCTCATAGTCCTGTTGTGAATCTACCGATTCACGCATAGACAGTGGACCACCACAGTCCAGTGCCTGCACGCTGGGCGAGGTATCATTCGATCACAAATCCACCTCGCCAGGACGGGTGGGGTCCAACTCCTGCTTATGGAATGAGGGTTTAAAATGGAAAGTCAATGTCCAGTGTGTTCTTCCAAGCTGTTCTTAAACAGAAAGTATAAAATACTCGTGCTGCTACCAAACCAGCTGACGGATCCCACCTACATCCTCTGGCCACATACCCTCTGGCTCCCCTCATTTAAGGCTGGCTTGCCAGGATTTGTTCTTGCCTGCTCTTCCTACTGGACCTATTGATTTGCTTATCATGAGGCCTACTTCTAGTTGTCTCTATAGAATAACATCGATCTCCATGCGCCTCCTGGCTCTTGCTCACTCCAATCATCATCAAGCTGCATCCCTTGGACACTTCGAAGTAGATCGCAAGACGGTGTCGCAAACCCCGTCTGGTGGCCAAGCAACTCTTTCAAAAGTTCGAACAGAAAAGCCCTTCATAATGAGTTTAGGCGCAAAGGGGACATGGAAAACAATAATTTGCCTGTCGTTTGAGTTAGTGAGTGTCACTTGTGTGACTCTTGGTGCACACCCTCTGCTGGACGAAAAGTCTAAAACATATTAATCCATTCTCATAATGGCCCGTCTTGTGTTTTCTCGTTGACAAGACAAGCCACACCAGTTGCTGGCTAAATTGCTCCACACGATTCAACTTGTCGCCTTTTGAAGATTACTGTTTAGGATCACGAAGAATTTATCCTAAGAAGATACGACGGAAACAAAGTCGTGTTAAGTCGCACTCTAGGGTAAGAACCGGAAGCTCCCGCTACTCCCGTCGCCTGAGTACGTGATGGTCACGAATGAATGAGCCAATTATTCAGCCCATTCTCAACTACAAGATGTGATGACGAACGTATTAGAGCATCTTGCGCATCTTCCCCAGGACTTGATCGGGAATGTAGCATAATTCGGCGTCATAAAACATGGACTCTTCATCATCCGCTACTGACTTTTTGAGGTTAGGATTAGTAAAGTTACTAAACCGTTTCAAACAAAAAGATCGTGTTTTCCATCATGCCTTGATTATAAATTACCTTGAGTGCACAATACTCCGATCATAACTTGACTTCCAAGTAACGGAGATCCTCCAGAACGCTGCACTGTGAGTCAGCTCTGCGGCCTCTGCCATGCCATGTTGCTCCGAAACCAGGCTGCTGCTGCAGAAGCCTCGACAGTCGAGAAATGTAAAACAAATGTTGTGGAAGTGGGACCTTCGTGGGCTTTTGCTGATTAGTCCACAACCCTAATCATTCTGCAGCCCGTTATTTGGGGCTCGTTTTCGGGTACTGAACTTACTGAAGATTCGGACCGGTTCCCTGGACCCTCAACAGTTATTCGTTTTGTACTACGAACGTTGTACACTCCTGATGAACTCCAAGTTGGAGTGTCTAAACAACCAGCCCTTTGCCGTTGCTGCTTCATTCCTACCACTGATTGCGAGTTTTTCGTCCACTATTGAAGATGGTGGTGATTAGTCCAGATTAGGAAGGATGTTGGTTCAACTTGGGACAAGTTTCATCTCGATATCAGCCATTTTTTTCTTCTTTTTCTTCCACACTAAGTTACTCTTGCAGGAAGAGGAGAAAGAAAAAGGAAAGGGGGTACGTACTTGAACTCCGGAAACACCTCTTTCATTTCTTACAAGAAAACCACGATAATAAATTCGTTTGAAGGCTTATTTTCGCTTAAAGCAATCAGTCCTTATGCCAAGTCGGAGTTTTTTTTCTAATGCGACTCTAACTGATATAAATGAGATCTACCAAAACAATCATAAATCTCATGAACTTCAACAGATTCTACGCTTGTAACATTTTTAATTTGTGGTTCTTAATCTTTAGGGCGTTTCAGAATAGACATATTAATTTTTTATCGCAATTCGTCAAAATTAATAAAATTTGAGTAATTGACCATAACCACTAATTCTGTTTGCAATAGACTTGTATAGTGACATAATTTATGAAAGATGAACTTTTACAATAGCTAAATTTGGCTACGCTACCCAGAACTTGGGTTTGCACAAGCAACTGGTGTATTACACCAGAAAATGTAACCTTAACACTACTCCTTTCTATTGAGGGCAAAATAGTAGAGCCTTACAACTTTCAGTATTTTTTGATAGAACCTTAGAGAGAATGATCATTTCGGGGTAAATTATTTATCATAAAATTACATACGCTCTCCACAAAAATTATTATGTTGCACCATAAAATTATGCCTGCCTATCATGAAACGTCCTAGTAGCAAACTATCCCAAAAAAACTAATGCTATACAATAAACATACTTACTCACATGAAAATATTTACATAATCTTACATTATAATGAAAAACCTCTGTAAAATTTGGAGCCATGGCTCAGGAGTTTGTGAGTAATTGTTCCATTGCTATTACCAGATATTTTGAGAGGCAGAAAACTTTTAACACAACCTCACTAGAAGCATATTGGTTGTAAAAAAGGAAGGACAATTAATCAACTTATATAGCAGGATACGTAAAAATAGAAGCGCTAAACACTGGTCAACAACGTTTTCTAATGTTACTCCTGAGCAATGTACTTCAACGGATTCTACGCTTGTAAACAGTAGCAAACGAAGCAGAAGAACTAATGTTAGTCTTTAGACATACTTATTCACATAAAAGTGTCTACATAGTCTTTTATTTCAAACTAACAATTGATAAGATTTTTGCAGCAAACTTTCACAACTCCAGCACCTCCATTTATGTAATAGTTTCAACACAAACTATCAGTCATGTATTCAACCCTATTTTACCTCGAATGAGATACAGTTCACATGTGTATGTGTATGAAGCAATAATACTAATAATAATTTACAACCAGTTTTGTATGACGTGACTATTTTTCAAAAAAAGAATGCCTCAGAATCAGTCGTCTTGTATTTTTTAAAGTAAAAGAGAAATAGAAAATGAATTTCATAAATGGTTCATGAATATGAGCACACACAATAGGGACCTAGCAGTGGTAAGGTTCCATGTTTGAATCTTAAGCTGTACAAACTTTGATGCAGCCCTAGGTGTGTGACGTAATTGGGCCAGCAGTTTTCAAACAAGTCAATCCATGTACAAAGCAATTTTTCCAAGCTGAAATGTGTTCAAAATTTCAACAGGTGAATAGGCATTAATGGATATACAAAAAAAAAAAAAATCTTCAAAATCTGACTTCCAAAATTTATAATATATATAACAGCTTGCAAAATATAATATTTTTGAGTTTTATTACATAGTAATATGACAAATCGAAAATTTACATTTCAAAATTATAAAAAAAAAATCAAACACATAATCTAGTCAAAAATATATATAAAACTTGTCTATTTACTTCCCACCAATTCAAATAATTTTTTTGCAATGAAATAATCTACATAAAAATCTTAAAATTCACAATCCTACATTTCAAATGAAAAAATTTAAAAATGATAACAAATAAAAAAATTAAGTCCATTCCAATTTTCAAAATTTCAATTCCTTACAAAATAAATACTTCATATCCAAAAATATGCTTCCAAAAAACTAAAAAATAATAAAAAAAACACAAAATATTTATAGATTTAATTTTTAAAAATAAAATAAAAATTCAATTTATTTCAATAAAAATCCAAACAATTGAATATCAAATACTGTCTAATTTAGTTTTATAATCTGAAAAAATATAAAAAATATAAATTTTCTTCATTAAAAAATTAAAAAAATCATCATAATATTTTAAATATTTTAAAAATTATCATGAATAAAAAATAATTTAAATAATATTTTTAAAAATCTGTAAAAATATGAGTTTTAACAGAATTATAAATATGACATGAAAAATTATTTTTTTAAAACACATTTTTTCAAATATATCTCACTTATTGTTATTTTTTAAGTAATAAATATTTGATAATTCATTTTATTATTTGAAACGATACGCTAAAAAATATATTCATGAATAAACTTGTAAAATCTTGTAATTTTCATGAATAAAAAATCAAATTAAATGATAAAATAATCAATTTTTCAAAAAAATTATCTTTAATTCAATTAATCCAACTTTAATTCCTTCAATAAATCATAAAAAAATTTAATTTCAAGACTTGAATCATGTTAACATTCTAATGTAAGTTTTTAAAATAAAAATATATATTTATATTTATATTCATTCAATTCAATTTTTATGAAACATTAAAAGAGTTTGATTTTTAGTGTTTTTGAGGTTATATTTTTACTAGAAAACACTTTCATGCAATAAAAAAATTAAATCATGTTTTAACTTCATGTTTTAATTTTTTTTCATTGTATCATATTTTACTCATATATTTTACAAATAAAATAATTATCAATCTTATGTAATTAAGCAATTGAGAAGTATATGAGTGAGTGTATTTTTCAATTTTTTTTCATTATTTTAGAATAATATGAATGTTTTAAAAAAAACAAAAATCAGATATCGTGTTGGTCCTAAACGAGTTTCAAACTCTTGTGGATAAGAAGAAATTTGAAAATTTGAATTCATCTTATGGAGAAGGGAAAATCCCATCATCTACATTTGATGAATTCTTGATTGAGCATGTCAAGTAAGACAATTAATCACAACATAAATTCCTTAACTAAATACATTAGCAAAGAGGAAAAATCTAGTCATTCAATGTGCAAGAGCAATATCAAATTGGCTAGAAGATGGTTCTAGTGATGTATGGTCAATGAACAAGATCCCAACAACATCATTCTTAAACAAAACACCAGTTGAAGCAATTTCAGAAAATAAAATTGATCTTTGTTATATATCTTGTGTTTTTCATATGCATAGTTTTGATGAAAAGAGTAAGAAATTTGATGATAAAACATACACTTTCATTGTCATCATATATGTTACAAATTCAAAAGCATATAGATTTTGTGATCTTGTTAATTGATAACTATTGTGGAGTTAAGATTTTATGTTTCATAAAAATAAAGTATGATTTACGAAATAAAATCTATCCTTGTAGTTGTTCATTAATGAAAATTACAAAATCTATACATCATTGTTTATAAATGAATTTATCATTGCAAAAATGATGATTAAAAGATCCAACAAGTGAAAGATAAGTTACACAATGAATTCAAGATGAAGTATTTGAATATATTTGCTTGAGACTAAGATTGTTTCTATTAGAGAGATTTATTTTGATTATGCAATAATAGTAATACATTAAATAAGCTATCATAGTTTAAAATGATAGCTCATAAGCCACATTCCAATACTTTGAACTAAAATAAAACTTCCATAAGAGGTAGGTGAAATAATTATAAATCCGATCATGTATTATTATATATGGTAGGACAATTGACATATCTGTTAACAATTAGAATTGAATTGAGCAACTTTAATAAACCTTGTTAGTTAATTTGTGCAAAGCTAAAGAAATCTTTATCTTGATGTTGTGATGAAGATTTTTCAATTCATAAAATACATAGTTTAGTTTGCAATTCACTTCATATCAATCTTGCTTTTACATTCATATAGTTATTAAGAGTGAGATTAGATAGGCAATGTGCATTATAGACATTTTATGTTGTATTATATCTTCAAACTTGGTGAATGAATCAATCTTTTGATCATGGAAGAAGTAGCTTACAATGGCTTTGGCATATACATAGTCAAAACAAAAAGAAGTTGCAAATAAAATATTTAAAATATTGGCTTAATTTGTACCAAACAAAAATCAGGAGAGCCATTTGAAAAGATTTAACAATTCAATCCTTTTTATAGACTAGAGTAGAGTCAAAAAGAAATATAGCAATTATAATCTGACATAGAAGGTTTGAAAATAGCTTCAAAGTGTATTATTGACGTAACATGCAAAGCATCATGATTGGAGAATTTACTAGCTTATATTGGTTGATCATTATCAAACTAATTTTTTTTATATGGTGATAATATAAATAACTTTTAGTTGACTGATTTTTATGTGTTTTATACTAGGATTCAAAAAGTATCTTCCTTGTGAAGGTATCCTCAATCTTCCTTGTAAAGGTATCAATTCAAAGCTATATCTCATTGATGTCAAGTGCAATCTTCTATCGATGTGCATGCATGACCTCTTTGCACTCCAGTCTCATCAACTCAAACATTTCATTTCTCTGAGATTTGGAATTGCTAGATTTTCCATTGCTTTGGAGAGTTTGTCTACACGATGTGCTTCTACGCCATAGCACATGGAGAAGATGTATTTTGAGCACTTGCTTGCCAGAGTCTCCAATTAGACATGACTCTCCACATTGACCTCATTCAGACACCTCTTTAGCTCTCTCAACTCCTCAACAACCACTCATTATCTTGTTCAACAAACTTTATATCCGTTCTCTTGATGCGACAAATCTATGAATATGATATCTTCACCTCCTTTGTTTCTTGTCATTCTGCTTTGTCATACGATCAACGCTCTCAATAAGTTGTGTGATCGTCCATATTTGATGCATACCATAAATGACTTCCATGTAATCATCTTCTTGGGATCCCATCCACAAATGTACTCCGGGGCCATCTCATTTCATTCCATTAACACTAGTGGTAAAACATTCTCCAACTTCAAAGCAAGTTGGAGCACCAAAGATAAATATTTTTCTACCATTGGCTCCCTCATTGCCTTCATCTTTAGTAGTGATCCCTTCTTCACTAGATTCACCCCCCGCCATCGTCATCTTATTCTTAGGCGATTCCTTTCAATTTGTACACTAGATCTTGTAATAGCACGGTAGGTACTACTCAGTCCGAATTCGTATAGATTGATTCGTTCCCAAGGGAATGAGGGATCATACTATACTAGCGAAGAAGGGAAATAAGCATTTAGACATCTTTCCAACTCTAGACTGCAAAGTCCGAAGAGTGTTCACAAAGAAGGCAATCGATTCAGATTCAATTCCTTCACAAACCCATCACATCATCAATTCCACGAACCACGACCAATAGAGTTCAGCAATTTGTTTTACTTTGGGATGGGGATCTCTCTCATTACAAGTTTGCGCCTCGGCGAAACACCCTCTAGAGTACTTCCGATGCTGCTGCACCGGCTCATTTCGTGGGCCGAATATCCGGGTAACTTCACGGATATACGCCTTTAGTCGTCACAAGGTCATACCACCCACTCTTCGAGTGCTCGTTCTACCCTGACTACAATTCACAATCCAACAGCTTGGACACTTGCAAAGATAAAAGATCCATCACTCTATTTCCTACGACTATTTATAATGAATGTTCTAACTGCTACTCCTAACTACCAAGCTAACCGCCTCCTACACGGATCGCTCTCTCCTAAGTCTTCTACTCTAATCTAAGCCGCTCGATCGCACCTCAGCTGCTTGCGTGAATGCGTCGATTCCTAACTGCATCTCTTGTACATCCGCGGCAATCTCCCCGTCGATGAAGAGCCATGGCTTCCCCGGAAATCTCGACCCTGTGCCTTGTACATCTCCTTACGTCGATCCTTCGAATCTCCAAGATTCTCCATCGCTGCCACCAACTGCTCTAACCGCTTCACTTCAACTCGATCACACCGTGTGAGCAGTCTTTGCGTACATCCATTGGCGAGGGTCTCCAACCGCCGGTGCCTCCACATCCACCGAATCCGGTCTTCGCGGAGGTCTTGTACTTAATCTCCCGAAGATGGGCATTCTCCTTCTCCACAAAATGGATCTCCGCACCCCGAATACGGCAGATCTCTTCGTAGGCCTTCTTCGCCTCTTGAACCTTCACTCCATCTCAGCCTTCTCTTTGGACAACTTGTCCACATTCTGCGTTAACTCTCTCACTGTGATGGATTGATCTTCTTTCCCCAATGCCAGACGGTTCATCATCTGAATCAACTCCATATACCCGTCTATTTGAGGGTCCCACCCTAGCATATACATCGGCCCCATCTCGTTCAACTCCAGCAATACCGAGACCACCATAGCTTTCAACTTCTACGACAGCTGTAATACCGGTGCCATAGGTTCTGCAATCTACTTCGAGGCTTTCGGCCCAGGTTTTACTGCCATCATCTTCGGACGAGAGGACTTGGCCGGTCCTACTTCTTCCATCTTTTTCTTGTCTACCTCCCTTCGAACGGCTAGAGTAGCTGGTGGACTGTCTCCAACTACTGTCTTCCTCTTCCTCGAAGTTCCAATCACCTCCAAGTCTGAGTCCGAATCAGGCTTGCTCTGCACTGCCGGTCTCACTTCTCCCGTTCTCTTTGGCTCAGGTGGCGCACTCGTTCCCATACTCCTCGTCGACCCACTGCTAGCGTTGTCGAGGTCCGCATCCAAGTCCGACAACCCACTCTCCAACCGATACAACTGCCTCTCCTTAGGCGTCAGCCACTCCAACTTTGCGTATAGGTGCACTAAGAAAGACGAGAGATAAACTACACTCTTATCGTCTTCCCTTAGCTTCGTCGCCATGGCCTGCACATTCCTCGCAAAAATTTCTCCCCAGTTCACTCGGATAGTTCCTCCAATGAACCCTTCCACGATCCTCACCTTATGCATACTCACGTAGGTTGTTCGCTGCGGTGAGAAAAGCTGATTCAAGGTGAGTGCCACCTTTCTCCTGAAGACATCTTTAATCAAATCGAGCTTGTAGCCATTCATCCCCTTCCTCTCCCTAGGGTTGAACCACTTCCACTCGTCAAAGGTGAATACAGTATGCATTGTCGATCCTTCCCAATCAACTCCACCTTTGTCCTCTTCGTGGTTGCGTCCTAAAACCTTCGCCCATAACTTCCCTCTCCGGACTTCATCGCATAGCTCCGGGCACACGTAGTCCCATCGCCATGACAGAAACGCTCCACTGAGGTTCTTCAACCTCAAGAACTCATTGGAGTCCAATCCGCCGTCAGAATGAGCGGTCAAATTCTCCCCATCGTCGCACTTCTTCCTGCTGGAACTCCTCCGGTTCGACGCTTCGACATTGCAGCTAACTTCCCTTGCTCCGGCCGCTTGGCAAGTTCTTGACATCGACTTTCTCTCGACAATTCTTCAAGCCGCTGCCCAAGCGCGCGCTTAAATTCCCTCGCAATTCACTCGTGTGAACTCCCTAATGGTATTGCTAGCTAACAAACATATATTCGGACGAATACCTTCAAGAGAACCCGAATAACTCTTTATTTACAAAAATCAAAAAAATCCTACTTATCCTAAGAACTACGCTCCTACAGGTCTTCATCTTTGCTTCTCCCAAGATCCCACCAATCCATCTCCTCCAAATACATATTCTTTGATATCTTGCATGACTTGGTTAAACTCCTCCTCAAACATCAAACCAAACTCTTATTCTACAGTAGGGGAAGACACTCTCATGTCTTGTTATGGTCCAAACTGTTTGTAGATCCACTGCTCACATATTTGATATCGATAATCTCCTCTTGTGTAAGTAACACTGCTTCTTGTTGACAAAACTTAATTTCCTTTGGGGTAAACCACCCTCTCCTTACTACATGTGTACAAACAAAGACGATAAGTATACCATCTATTTTTCTCCTTTCGTTACTGCTCTGCCATCATTGTCATTTCCATGTCAAAGATCTCTCCCCAACTAATTGGGATTGATCTCCCCACAAATCCTTCCATAATGAGGACCTTATGCATAATCATATAGGTTGTTCTTGATTATGAGAATAGTTGATTCAATGTGAATGTGAGCTTTCTTTTGAAATTATTTTTGATAATATCAATCTTGTAGCCATTGGTACCCTTGCAGTCCTTGGACATAAACCATTTCTCCTCACTAAAGTTGAATCTAGTATGCAAGACTAACCCTTCCCAATCTAACCCATGCTTCTCCTTCTAGTAATTTCATCCACATATTTGTCCCCCACTTCTCAAGCTATACCTTTGTTCCAATTTGAGGCAATGATTCCATTCTTTGGACTTCTTCACATAGCTATGGGCAAACATAATCCAACACGATGCACAGAATGACCCTCCAAGACTCCTCAATCTCACCAAATCCTTGGATATCCACTATGGCTGCGGAACCAAAGATCTCACCTTCCCTTGTTGTAGCATCTTTGCCAACAACTTGATTACTTCTTGTATCCATGAGTGCATATGATTTTTTTCTCTTCATGTTATCAATTGTTAATTTCAGTCTATCTCTTGTTAGCAATGTGGTAGCTTTTACTTCATCCTTCTCTCAATTTGTCTCTTGCAAGATCGCTAACAGTTGGCTCTATTCCTCTCGTGAAAAGATTGAACTCTTATACTATTTTCAAGAGTTAATACTGTGAACTTCACTTTGACTCTGGAGCCAATTCTCTTCTTCAATCCATCAAAATTCATATTGTAATATTTATCTCCAATCACCGAATTCACATTCGTTACAATCTCCCAAAGTATGAATATTAGATAAACTATTCATGGAAATGAAAAAATTTGGCTCCAAACATCTAACTATGTCCCTACAATTGATTATTATATGATGACAACATAAAAAACTTTTAGTTGGCTCAACTCATGTGTTCATGCTTAATCTATTTATTAAAGAAAAAATCATTGTAAGTAAGATCAAAATATTGATGAGTTGACAAAAGTCTTGATATTGATAAATACAAGTTTAAGTATTATAAATGTGAGTTAGATGTTTATGATTTAGGTCATAGCAATAAGTAACTGTATATAATACTTCATGAAATATGAGCTTGAGTAGGAGGTTGATGGATTTTTAATACTATTAATCATATCTATTTTGTATGAGATGTAAAAAAAATGGCACCTTTAGGATTGATATGTTTGGTGTTAGGGCATTTCTTTCCTAAAATTCTTATATTTTTATGTTTAATTATTGTAAACACAAAAATATACTTAGAGCATTTTCAAATTTTATTTGAAAATACTCTACAATAAGTTTGAATATCTATATTCTTGTGTTTACAATTTGATCTAAATTATAACATTTGGTACATACAAAAATTTTGATGAAAATTATTATTTTCAAGTTATAAATTTAGAAATTTTATTTTTTGGCATAATATATTTAGCTAATTTTGAAAAAAAAATTGATTTTAAATTGATATGACTAGGTTTATCTTTATTATGATTAAATAATATGATTTATCTTGATTTAAAATTATTAATTTTTAAGAGCTATTTTAGACAGGCTATGAATAAATTATTACCTATCCATTTTTATTGATTATGATATCTTGATTAATGATAAGACTTGGAGTTAGTATCAGAGGTTTTAATTTTAACCTCTAATACTAACTCCAAGTGAAAGCCATTTGCAGAATGAAAAGTATAATTGAAAAGCTCATTGAATGATTTTAAAGTACATAATTATAAAAATTTGATGATTTGAAGATTTCTAGGTAATATGTTCTGTTGTTTTGAAATAAGTAATAAAATCAATACTTTAGAGTCTATATTAATTTTTTAAAATAATAAAATAAGATGTTCAACTTAAATAAGAATATAGCTCATAACATAAATATATGTCTAGAATAAACATGTGATCTAATATGACAAGATTTGTTTGTAACATAATCTCTTGAAGATATTGTTTTTCATCAAAGTTGTATGATTAGATTGATTATTAAAAGATTGAAAATATAATTTTTATCTTTATTTTGAAACATTAGCCAATAAACTTTCCAAATTATAGCTTTAATTTTTTAAAAATTAATTTTGAAATTTGGGTTGATATGAAGTAAAAAATTGGAAATTACAATTATTTTTGTACAATGAAATTTGGAAATGATCTTTTATGACAACAATTGTTTGTGATGTTTTTCAAAATATTTATGAAGTTTTTTTCTTAAAATTTTAAAAAATATATGAGTTGAATTATTTGACAAGTTTGAGCTGAATTTAATTATCCATTTGCAAGAAAATAGACTGTCATATTGTCTTTAAAAAATTGATATTTTTCTCATTTGATAAATCAGCAAATGAGAAAATATAAAACTTGCAACTCAAAAAATATCCAAGAGCTTTGTTTTATAATTAGAATATTTTTGGAATAAAAAATTATCCTTATACGAGCAGTGGAGCTAAAGGTTACTAAACTCAATTAAATCTAAAATTTAAAAAAATCCTATGATCTATTGTGTGGTTGTGCTATTATAGTATGATATTAAGACCATAATCTTTTTTGATATAGTCTCTAATTATTGATGCGTAAAGCACAAATGTGTAGTACTTGACTATCCAAAAGTTCACAAATTTTTTTATAAAATTTTTTATATCTGAAATGAGTTCAATGTTTGAATATTTTTAAATATTATTCTTATTTTTACATAAGAATAATATTTAAAATTTAGTGTAGAAGACGAAGGCACTCATTTTGAATTGCAGAACAATGAGAATATATATTGTAAAATATACACTTATGCACTTTGACAGCGTCATTGGGAGTGATGTTTTATTTTTCTCTGTTTGACGTCTGTCTCCGTTTCTAAACTTTTTCTGCAACTACATGTCGTTATAGCACAGTCAATAGTGAACAGCCCATTAGCAGGGAGTTGACATCATCCGCACATTTTCTCTCCTCTAAACTAAAACAAGGTGGCAACTGTTACCTTATGAGGTGAGGAGTTGATGGAACGCTTCCAACCACAGTAGCCGTGTAGCTGTAACGTCGTGTATTTTCTACGCTACGTCGTTGACAGTGTCGGGCAATCGTGTTTAGAGAGCACAGTGAAAGTTCATGCATCTGCTGTAGTGTTGAGCTGGTATATAATACATCACCAAAAGGGGAAAAAGTTCATCTACCAAATATATTAGAAACAGTCTAGAGCTGACGGATATATTGTTCTACGTTCTTCCAAAATGGTCTAAGTGCTATGTGAGGTAATGTCCAAGGGACAAAGTATAAAAACAAAAGGGATGGGAAGACCCCATCAAAGCGTACAAACCAAACCGGTAACATGGGGCTAGGTCCCAATAGTATCACATTGGGAAATATGTCATACAACACCTAAGATATCCGAACTATCTAGGTCAAACGGTCTACAAACAACAGGAGCATCCGAAGAAGTATCAGCTAACGTGATTGCTCTCCTATGGATTGCACCAGCTAGTGCTCTCTGTAGAGCAATGGAAACATGTTGCCTAAAATAGGCTATACAATAAGCTAAAGAGAATGATACCCCATGCCACCTAGTACGGTAGGCTCTCGCGCACTCCCTCATATACATGTCAAAGTCGGTGTCCATAGCTCCATATAACTCCAAAGCTAGAGACAAAGAGGTGACCTCTCTGCATACCTCTATACTTGGAGACCTTGGCTACTGTCACTCCACTCGCCGCCCATCATGGAGGATGGGTGATCACCCCCTATGAAACTGTGTCTCTAGTAGGATCGGTAACCACCACATCTGCCACAGTGACATGGTTCTCCCAAACCAAGCAATGTGTCCGCCTCTAATACTAGTCGATCAAGAAGACATACCAACGCTCTCTCCATGTGATAACGTTGTGTAACACTGAAGCAATGACTCCGGAATGACTTCCAAGATGAGAGATGGTCTTCTCAAGATCTCTCCTTGCTTTATATACTGCAGGACTAGAGGAGTCCGAAATCCAAACTATGCCACATGGCTAACATGCGTAGCTTGCATGTTTTATTATCTTATCCTAACCAATTCCTAACAGACGTCTAGCACACAATCTGATCCACCAATGCATGGTAGCCACCTCGTCATTTACCCTTTTACTTTTTGGATAGTGCACACCACTATCTTGTCTTTTTGTGATCTAGTGACCACTCTACGCTTTGGCTAAACTAACTATGACTAACCAAGATTGGTTACAAACCTCCCCCATTTAAGTATAGCGTCCCCGTTGCAAGAAGACTCAAAAGTCTCTACAAGTATCTTGGCATTTGTAAGATTTGCCAATGGTTTCCAAAGTAGCTTCATAAAGTGGATAACCTTTCCATTGGACTAGATATTCCACTTTGGTGTTCGCTTGTCCTCTTGTCCGTTTCTTGAGGATTCTCTCAACCTCATATTCCTCTACACCATCAATCATGGGTGGTAAAGGAGGAGGTTGATGTGGGTTGCCAAAGGAAGGAGATCGTGGGGTATACTTCCTCAAAGAGAGACACATGAAAACGGATGTATTTTCATGTGTGTTGGCAACTCTAACTTGTAGGCAACTTCTCCAATCCGTTGGACAATCAAGAAAGGTCCAATAAACCGTGGATTGAACTTTCGGACCCTATCAATGACAAGTTGGTAGTAGATAACCACAACCGATCGCCTTTTGAAACTCCACATGTCGCCGATGAGCATCAACATATTGTTTTTGCCGATTTTGGGCAATGGCTAATTTGTGCTTTGCCTAGTGTACTCCCTCGTTGGACTCGTGTACACAAACTCGTTCTTTGCTTCAACTTGGGTTGATGGTTTGCATGTATGTGACCTACACTCATCAAGCTAGATGGTGTGATAGGGTGTTCTCCATACATCAAGAAGAAAGAGCTGACTTTTTGTGGATGCATTGATTGAGTTATTATAAGCAAACTCAATCAAGGGTAAAAAATGCATCCCAACCGTCTTGCTCTTCCAAAGTGAAAGCTCTAAGCATGTCCTCAATAGTCCTATTTGCTCTTTCAGTTTGCCCATCTGTTTGAGGATGATAAGCTATGGACATGGCTAGTTTTGTTTTGAATAGCCCAAATAGGGTTTTCCAAAACATGCTAGTAAATTGAGTGCCCCCTATCGGTGATGAGCACTCTAGGTAAGCCATGTTGAGCAAAAAACTGCATCCATATAAATTCGAGCAAGTTCGAAAAGAATCGTCTTTGTTGTGGGCCTAATATGGATCATCTTGCTCAATTTATCCACAAAAACGACTATTGAATCATAACCCGTAGACGTCATTGGTAACTCACATACAATGTCCATACTGACGTGCTCCCATCTTCTAGTCGGTGTTGGTAGAGGTTGTAGTAGACCTTTGGTTTTTCGATTGCTAGCCTTATTCGTTGAGAAGCCACACAACTTCGAACATAGCTGGTGATGTACTCTCTTAGTTTTGGCCAAAAGTATACCCTTTGGACGCCTTCAATGGTCTTCTCCACTCCTACATGGCCATAATATTTGAATCATGTGCCTCCTCTAACACTTGTTATGCGAAGGGCAACATCGAGGGTATCAGATCTTTTCCTTGTAGAACGCCAATCCCGTTCCAAATGTGCTCGACCCTACTGAAGGGCTTGTGCAATCTCCTCATCCTCCTTGGTAGCTCGATTCAGGTTCTCCCACCATTCAGAGTGAATCTTCACCTCCGTGATGTGATTAATGCATGGCATTCGTGTCAATGCATCGGCAAAGCGCTTCTTGCCCTCCACATACACGATCTTCATGTTGAAATTTTGCCGCCATTCAGCCCAACGAATCTGCCGCTTGGAGAGGTCCTTTTGAGTTTCTAAATAAACCAAAGGATTGTGGTTTGTCTCAACCACAAACTCCTTATCTCCGAGATAGTGCTTCCAATGTTAAGTAGCCAAGACAATGGCTAACTCCTCCCTCTCTGTGGTATGATAATTTTGCTCCGCCGGCAAAAGTTTCCGTGAAAAGAAAGCAATTGGGTGCCATCCATCTTTCCATTCCTATTGTAACACTCCTCCAACTGCCACACCTGATGCATCCGTAGCAAGTTTTGTTGGTCTACCAGGTTCATACCATTTCAGGATTGGTGCATATAAGAGCGCATCTTTCAAAGCCTGAAATGCAATCTCTTGAGATGTACCCCATTGCCATTTCTGCCCTTGGCCTAAGAGACTTGTTAAAGCTTGAGCAATACGAGCAAAAGCTTTCACAAACCTTCTATAAAAGCCGGTTAAACCCAAGAAACTACGTAGTTGAGTCTGATTCTCCGGGGCAATCCAATTTTGAATGGCTTCCACTTTGTCACTCATGACTTGGATGCCATCAGCGCTAACTCTATGGCCTAAGTAATCTACTTCGTTTTTGCCAAACTCACATTTTGACATCTTAGCATTGAGCTTATTTTCTCTCAACACTTGGAGTACTTCTTGTAGATGTTTTTGATGATCTTGTAAGGACTTGCTATATATCAAGATATCATCTAAAAAACACAATCACCGATTTATCCAGATATTTCTTAAAAATATCATTCATCAATCC
The DNA here is from genome assembly GCA_014180765.2 of Marchantia paleacea. Lineage (NCBI taxonomy): Eukaryota > Viridiplantae > Streptophyta > Marchantiopsida > Marchantiales > Marchantiaceae > Marchantia > Marchantia paleacea. The sequence goes on from MUAA02000032.1 coordinate 213,814, forward strand.
CATGAATGTGGCAGGGGCATTGGCTAAACCAAATGGCATAACTAGATACTCAAAATGACCATATATAGTTCTAAAAGCTGTCTTTTGTATGTCTTCATCTGCCACTCTGATCTGATTGTATCCGCTTCTAAGATCAAGTTTGGTGAAATACTTAGCTCCATGAAGTTGATCAAACAAGTCATCCATTCGCGGTAATGGATACTTGTTTTTCACCGTTTGTTGATTTAGAGCACGATAGTCCATGCACATCCGCATAGAGCCGTCCTTCTTCTTCACGAACAATACTGGAGCTCCATATGGTGACACACTAGGTTGGATAAACCCTTTCTCCAACAATCCTTCCAATTGTGCCTTGCATTCCTCCAGCTCGTTCGTTGCAAGTCGATAGGGACTTTTACAAGGAGGTGAACTTCTTGGTAAGATCTCTATCTTGTGATCCACTCTCCTTCTTGGTGGTAAACCTGGAGGCAAATCATATGGAAAAACATCTTGAAACTCGTTCATGATACAAGTTAACTCCTCATGTATAAAAGATTGCTCTTTTGGAGCGCTTACATCTCTTATTAGGCCCAAAAAACATACATCTTTGTGACTGATAGCGGTTCTTCCTATCACATAGAGAGGTAAGTTTTTGTGTCCTGATCTAAGTCTATCTCCAAGATCCTCCAACTCATAGTTTTTACTATCTTCCTTCGCCAATCTACCTCAGGATTATATTTTTCCATCCAAGGCATACCCAAAATAGCATCATAGCGAGCTAATCGAATTACTCTCCACTCCAACGATTCCTTGTATTGCCCAATCTTCAACTCCACTTTCCTAGGAATGTTCTCAATGCTCTCTGTTTGCCCGTTTGGCAACTCTACCTTTTCACTCTCATCTTTCTCTAAAGGTAATCCCAACTTTATAGCAATAGATCGAGATAAGAAATTTTATGTAGCTCCTGGATCAATCAATACTCTCACTTTTACTCCTTCTATCTCGCCATCCGTCACAATCAAACATGTTTCCTTCTTTCTCAAACCATTTACCTCATGTTTGTGCTTCCTTCCCTCACACTTCCTCCTTTTCATCGAACCAGTAAGGCCGCGAGGCAAGGTTCTGTGCTCGTCGTCTTTCCCGGGTTTCCATCGGTCACTTTGTCTCCACTCAAGATTGTTGAGGGGCTCGTCGATAGGGGGTCTAGCTCCTCTTGCCGTAACTTCGAGTACGGCAATTCATGGCAATGTGATCAAATCTTCCACAATTATAGACTTCGCCTCATTTTCGTCTTCCCTCCACTCCGTCTCCTCCTCTTGAATTTGCTTCTCGATGAGGATTCGAGAGTTGCGACAATCTCCTCCTTGTGCGTTCACTCCCTTGGAATGAAATCTTCTCTCCTCCTTATGTTGCCCAACTCCATAGGCATGGGTCCATAGTATTGATTTGAGGGAATCGATACCTCTCCACCGTTGTGATAAACGTTGGACATTAGTTGTGCACAAGCAATAGCCTCGTTCAAGTTGCTTGGATTGTCTCGAATCACCTCATGTTGAATCTTTTTCTTCAATCCTCTCTTGAATAAATCAAGGGCTTCGGCTCCACTCATATCTCAGATTCTGAATTAGAAGATCTCGAAACTCCTCAATGTACTCCTCCACACTTCCCTTACATTTCAAGTTTCGACAACCTCATCCGTGCCGTGATGATGGGATCAATCGCTTGAAAATTCTGAAGAAGACCTCGCTTCATTGCACTCCAAGTAACTCCTGTTGGGCGACTCATTGAGCTCCATCATCCAACCCCGAAACCAAGGAGATGCTTTCTCCAACAACAAAATGCGAACAAAAAAGACCTGCAATGTGATCATTGATATTGAACAAAGCAAGATGATACTCCATTCTCTCAATCCAACCTTCCAAAACTCCCATGGTTCGACTACCTCGGTAAGGTTCTATCTTACAAGCTTTTGTCATCTTCAGAATCATGGATGTCGAAGATCTAGCTCTCTTGCTCGTTGTCTTTGCTTGGGCTTCAAGAGCACGAGCTCTCACTTCATTTCTTCACTTTCCACCATGGATGGAGACGTCTCCATCTCCATTGGAGTTTCTCTCATTCTCTCATTTTCCATTCCTCTCGCTTTGACTGCTGTTAATTCTTGAGCTAACTCTTGTACTTGAGTCTGACTTTGCTCAAACTCCTGAATCATTTCTCTCAAAGTGTCCTCCATGATTCGTCTCCGTCCACTCTCTCTCAGTATAGGGTTAAGATGAACACTCTCCAATTTCTCAAGATTGGCAACACAAAAGGAATAGGTGATGCTATCACCTCATGGTAATACTCCTCTCCAAAGTTTCTAATAACTAGGCTCCGAAACATAGCTTTAGGATGATACACACAAAAGATTTCACACCGTGTGTTGAATCTAACCGGTGGTGGTCTATTGAGGTCCATCTCTAAACTAAAATGTAAATCATGAGATCCCAAGTAACATCGTAGGTGACTATAGGTAAGATAACAGGATCTCGAGATCTCATCACTTGGTCCATGAAGTTGGCACCAAAATGATAAACCAAATACTTAGTCAACCTTGCTCTCTCAATGTATAACAGTTTGACATGAAAAGGATTAAGAAATGGGAATCTCGGTACTATTCTACCTCCCCCATCCATAACATGCACCCACAATAACCCCCTTCCACTACTTGCAGCTCAATGGCCACTGCCAGCCTCTAACAAACACTCTCTTACCTCAAATAATTGTACCAACCCAGATTATTCTTCCAAGAGGGGTGATCCACACTCATAGGAACAATAATAAGCGCGCTCGATACCATTGTAACACTGAAGCAATGACTCCGGAGTGACTTCCAAGATGAGAGATGCTCTTCTCAAGACCTCTCCTTGCTTTATATACTGTAGGACTAGAGGAGTCCGAAATCCAAACTATGCCACATGGCTAACATGCGTAGCTTGCATGTTTTGTTATCTTATCCTAACCAATTCCTAACAGATGTCTAACACACAATCTGATCCACCAATGCATGGTAGCCACCTCGTCATTTACCCTTTTACTTTTTGGATAGTGCACACCACTATCTTGTCTTTTTGTGATCTAGTGACCACTCTACGCTTTGGCTAAACTAACTATGACTAACCAAGATTGGTTACACGTTGGTATCCACTCTCTCGCGTCATAGCAAACACCACATCCCTAATGGCATCATGGATAGCTATCCTCTGCCCTCCGAATGGACAACGAATCATATGAACACATGCTGCATCTAGAGTGATACTACACTCACATGTGAGTAATGAAGATGTAGATGGATGGATCAAGCCAAGACGGAACCTCATCGATGTGGAGAAAGTAGCTGGTGCGAGGAGATGATGTGAGGAGATGATGGGCGTTTGCATGATGCGCAATGAGGTTCGCGACTATAACTACCTGGTGGATAACAACCATTAAATCTTGCATTCATTTCTCTGCTAAGCTCAAGAAGTGGACGCAACATGATACTTTTCATGAAAGGTTGTAGAGATTGACTCTATAATGTTTCTAATATGCAGCAAGGTTTTTATCGTAGAATCATTTTCCTCTAGCACTGCCTGCCATGGGCTTGGATTGCTGCGGCTGGAATTTGGTCTTTGGGGCAGGGTGGCAGTACTCCACCCATTATTTTGGAGTACTTGTTCAGAACCAATCTTGGTTAGTCATAGTTAGTTTAACCAAAGCGTAGAGTGGTCACTAGATCACAAAAAGACAAGATAGTTGTGTGCACTATCCAAAAAGCAAAAGGGTAAATGACGAGGTGTCTACCATGCATTGGTGGATTAGATTGTGTGCTAGACGTATGTTAGGAATTAGTTTGGATAAGATAACAAAACATGCATCTACGCATGTTAGCCATGTGGCATAGTTTGGATTTCGGACTCCTCTAGTCCTACAGTATATAAAGCAAGGAGAGGTCTTGAGAAGACATCTCTCATCTTGGAAGTCATTCCGGAGTCATTGCCTTTAGTGTTACAGTGGTATCATAGCAGGCTTATTGTTCCTATGAGTGTGGATCACCCCTCTTGGAAGAATAGTCTGAGTTGGTACAATTATTTGAGGTGGTACAATTATTTGAGGAGAGAGAGAGAGTGTTTGTTAGGGACTGGCAGTGGCCATTGAGCTGCAAGTAGTGGAAGGGGATTATTGTGGGTGCATGTTATGGATGGGGGAGGTAGAATAGTACCGAGATTCCCATTTCTTAATCCTTTTCATGTCAAACTGTTATACATTGAGAGAGCAAGGTTGACTAAGTATTTGGTTTATCATTTTGGTGCCAACTTCATGGACCAAGTGATGAGATCTCGAGATCCTGTTATCTTACCTATAGTCACCTACGATGTTACTTGGGATCTCACGATTTACATTTTAGTTTAGAAATGGACCTCAATATACCACCACCGGTGAGATTCAACACACAGTGTGAAATCTATTGTGTGTATCATCCTAAAGTTATATTTCGGAGCCTAGTTATTAGAAACTTTGGAGAGGAGTATTACCATGAGGTGATAACATTACCTATTCCTTTTGTGTTGCCAATCTTGAGAAATTGGAGAGTGTTCATCTTAACCCTATACTGAGAGAGAGTGGACGGAGACGAATCATGGAGGACACTTTGAGAGAAATGATTCAGGAGTTGAGAGATTTGAGAAATGCATTTGAGCAAAGCCAGACTCAAGTACAAGAGTTAGCTCAAGAATTGACAGCAGTCAAAACGAGAGGAATGGAAAATAAGAGAATGAGAGAAACTCAAATGGAGATGAAGATGTCCCCATCCATGGTGGAGAGTGAAGAAACAATGAGAGCCCGTGCTCTTGAAGCCCAAGCAGGATAACGAGCAAGAGAGCTAGATCTTCAGACATCCATGATTCTGAAGATGACAAAAGCTTGTAAGATAGAACCTTACCGGTGAGTCGAACCATGGGAGTTTTGGAAGGTTGGATTGAGAGAATGGAGTATCATCTTGCTTTGTTCAATATCAACGATCATATTGCATGTCTTTTTGTTCGTACTTTGTTGTTGGAAAAAGCATCTACTTGGTTTCAGGGTTGGATGATGGAGCTCAATGAGTCATGCCAACAGGTTACTTGGAGTGCAATGAAACAAGGTCTTCTTCAGAATTTTCAAGTAGTTGATCCCATCATCACGGCACGGATAAGGTTGTGGAAACTTGAACAGAAGGGAAGTGTGGAGGTATTTTGAGATCTTCGAATTCATATATGAGTGGAGCTGAAGCCCTTGATTTATTCAAGAGAGGATTGAAGAAAAAGATTCAACAGAAGGTGATTCGGGACAATCCAAGCAACTTGAACGAGACTATTGTTTGTGCACAACGAATGTCCAACGTCTACCACAACGGTGGAGAGGTATCAGTTCCCACAAATCAATACTATGGACCCATGCCTATGGAGTTGGGCAACATAAGGAGGAGAGAAGATTTCATTCCAAGGGGAGTGAACACACAAGGAGGAGATCGTCGCAACTTGAATCCTCATCGAGAAGCAAATTCAAGAGGAGGAGACGGAGTGGAGGGAAGACGAGAAATGAGGCAATGCTATAATTGTGAAAGATTTGGTCACATTGTCATGAATTGCCGTACCCAAGTTCTATCAAGAGGAACTAGACCCCGTTATCGACGAGCTCTCAACAATCTTGAAGGTGGAGACGAAGTGACCGATGGAAACCTGGGAAACGACGAGCACCAGTAACCTTGCCTCGCGGCCTTACTGGTTCGATGAAAAGGAGGAAGTGCGAGGGAAGGAAGCACAAACATGAGGCTAATGGTTTGAGAAAGAAGGAAACATGTTTGATTGTGACAGATGGCGAGATAGAAGGAGTAAAAGTGAGAGTATTGATTGATCCAGGAGCTACAGAAAACTTCCTATCTCGATCTATTGCTATAAAGTTGGGATTAGCTTTAGAGAAAGATGAGAGTGAAAAGGTAAAGTTGCCAAACGGGCAAACAGAGAGCATTGAGAGCATTCCTAGGAAACTGGAGTTGAAGATTAGGCAATACAAGGAATCTTTGGAGTGAAGAGTAATTCGATTAGCTCGGAGTTAACTTGTATCTTGAACGAGTTTCAAGATGTTTTTCTAGATGATTTGCCTCCAGGTTTACCACCAAGAAGGAGAGTGGATCACAAGATAGAGATCTTACCAAGAAGTTCTCCTCCTTGTAAAAGTCCCTATCGACTTGCACCAAACGAGCTGGAGGAATGCAAGGCACAATTGGAAGAGTTGTTGGAGAAAGGGTTTATCCAACCTAGTGTGTCACCATATGGAGCTCCAGTGTTGTTTGTGAAGAAGAAGGACTGCTCCATGCGGATGTGCATGGACTATCGTGTTGTAAATCAACAAACGGTGAAAAACAAGTATCCATTACCACGAATGGATGACTTGTTTGATCAACTTCATGGAGCTAAGTATTTCACCAAACTTGATCTTAGAAGCGGATACAATCAGATCAGAGTGGCGGATGAAAACATACAAAAGACAGCTTTTAGAACTAGATATGGTCATTTTGAGTATCTAGTTATGCCATTTAGTTTAACCAATGCCCCTGCATGACTGATGAATGATATTTTCGTAAATATCTAGATAAATCAATGATTGTGTTTTTAGATGATATCTTGATATATAGCAAGTCCTTACAAGATCATCATAAACATCTACGAGAAGTACTCCAAGTGTTGAGAGAAAATAAGCTCTATGCTAAGATGTCAAAATGTGAGTTTGGCAAAAGCGAAGTAGATTACTTAGGCCATAGAGTTAGTGCTGATGGCATCCAAGTCATGAGTGACAAAGTGGAAGCCATTCAAAATTGGACTGCCCCAGAGAATCAGACTCAACTACGTAGTTTCTTGGGTTTAACCGGCTTCTATAGAAGGTTTGTGGAAGCTTTGGCTCGTATTGCTCAAGCTTTAACAAGTCTCTTAGGCCAAGGGCAGAAATGGCAATGGGGTACAGCTCAAGAGATTGCATTTCAGGCTTTGAAGAATGCACTCTTACATGCACCGATCCTTAAATGGTATGAACCCGGTAGACCAACAAAACTTGTTACGGATGCATCAGGTGTGGCAGTTGGAGGAGTGTTACAACAGGAATGGAAAGATGGATGGCACCCAATTGCTTTCTTTTCACGGAAACTTTTTCCGGCGGAGCAAAATTATCATACCACAGAGAGGGAGGAGTTGATCATTGTCTTGGCTACTAAACATTGGAAGCACTATCTCGGAGATAAGGAGTTTGTGGTTGAGACAGACCACAAGCCTTTGGTTTATTTAGAAACTCAAAAGGACCTCTCAAAGCGGCAGATTCGTTGGGCTGAATGGCGACAGCGTTTCAACATGAAGATCGTGTATGTGGAGGGGAAGAAGGAACTTGCTGATGCACTGACACGAATGCCGTGCATTAATCACATCACGGAGGTGAAGATTCACTCTGAATGGTGGGAGAACCTAAATCGCGCTACCAAGGAGGATGAGGAGATTGCACAAGCCCTTCAGCAGGGTCGAGCACATTTAGAACGGGGATTGGCGTTCTATAAGGGAAAGATTTGGATAGCCTCAGATGTTGCTCTCTGTACAACAGTGTTAGAGGAGACACATGATTCAGCTATTGCTTGCTATGTAGGAGTGGAGAAGACCATTGAAGGCGTCCAAAGGGTAAACTTTTGGCCAAAACTAAGAGAGTACATCACCAGCTATGTTCGAAGTTGTGTGGCTTGTCAACAAAATAAGGCTAGCGATAAAAAACCATCAGGTCTACTACAGCCTCTACCAACACCGACTAGAAGATGGGAGCACGTCAGTATGGATATTGTATGTGAGTTACCAATGACGTCTACGGGTTATGATTCGATAGTCGTTTTTGTGGATAAATTGAGCAAGATGATCCATATTAGGCCCACAACAAAGGCGATTCGCACTGAACTTGCTCGAATTTATATGGATGCAGTTTTTGCTCAACATGGTTTAGCTACAGTGCTCATCACCGATAGGGGCACTCAATTTACTAGCATGTTTTGGAAAACCCTATTTGGGCTATTCAAAACAAAACTAGCCATGTCCACAGCTTATCATCCTCAAACAGGTGGGCAAATTGAAAGAGCAAATAGAACTATTGAGGACATGCTTAGAGCTTTCACTTTGGAAGAGCAAGAAGGTTGGGATGCACTTTTACCCTTGATTGAGGTTGCTTATAATTACTCAATCAATGCATCCACAAAAGTCAGCCCTTTCTTCTTGATGTATGGAGAACACCATATCACACCATCTAGCTTGGTGAGTGTAGGTCCCATGCAGGAACGATCAACCCAAGTTGAAGTAGTGAACAAGTCCAACGAGGAGTGCATTAGGCAAAGCAAAAATTAGCAATTGCCCAAAATCGGCAAAAACAATATGCTAATGCTCATCGACGACATATGGAGTTTCAAAAAGACGATCACGTGTGGTTGTCTACTACCAATTTATCATTAATAGGGGTTCAAAAGTTAAGTCCACGGTTTATTGGACCTTTCTTGATTGTCCAACGGATTGGAGAAGTTGCCTACAAGTTAGAGTTGCCAACACACATGAAAATACATCCCGTTTTTCATGTGTCTCTCTTGAGGAAGTATACCCCACGATCTCCTTCCTTTGGCAATCCACATCAACCTTTACCAACCATGATTGATAGTGTAGAGGAATATGAGGTTGAGAGAATCCTCAAGAAACGGACAAGAGGTCAGCGGAACCCCAAAGTGGAATATCTAGTCCCCTGGAAAGGTTATCCACTTTATGAAGCTACTTGGGAACCATTGGCAAATCTTACAAATGCCAAGATATTTGTAGAGACTTTTGAGTCTTCTTGCAACGAGGACGTTGCGACTTAAATGGGGGGAGGTTTGTAACCAACCTTGGTTGGTCATAGTTAGTTTAACCAAAGCGTAGAGTGCTCACTAGATCACAAAAAGACAAGATAGTGGCGTGCACTATCCAAAAACCAAAAGGATAAATGACGAGGTGTCTACCATGCATTGGTGGATCAGATTGTGTGCTAGACGTCTGTTAGGAATTGGTTAGGATAAGATAACAAAACATGCAACCTACGCATGTTAGCCATGCATATAGTTTGGATTCAGGACTCCTCTAGTCCTACAGTATATAAAGCAAGGAGAGGTCTTGAGAAGACATCTCTCATCTTGGAGTCATTGCCTTCAGTGTTTGAGCCTGCCTCCAGGTTTATTTGAGTTGTCAAAATACAGGCAGTCCAACATATTTGGTTAGTCACGCCTATCCATAGTAGGCAAATTGAACGTTCATGGTTGCTACTAGGAGAAAAAGTTGATATGAGAGAAGACAAGACTCTTTTGTGTGGGGTTTGTGGTTTTGCAAGTGGAAGTAGATACACGATGATGTGCTCTGTGTCCTTATTGTTCTTTTTGTGCTAGCTATAGGTTCTCTTCCCCTCATGGAAGGCCTAGAGCAATGCGTGATACACGAGTTTTGTTGTATCATCGTCTCTTTACCTTGTAAGGGGTAAAGATCCACGTGAGAAAGATACACAAAGATTATGATTGGACCACTTGGGATTCGTACATGAGGAGCGTGATCACATCAACATCGACATTTATCACTTCCGGGAATATGTATACTACATTGATTCCTTCGTTGATCGTTTAGGGTATACCGATCGGATCATGGGAGTGGTTAGCATCCAAGTCAAGTTCTATTCTAGGGATTTTTGAGACAAAATTCCCATGTCCACATTTATTCCATATGCTCCCTCGTGCACTCCATGACGAAGCTAGATCCGTACTTTTCGTTTACCGCTCAATCCGTTGGCACGTGATTCCATGGATGAGTTAGCAAGATTTTTGTTTCTCTTACTTCCACAATGATGTCTACGTTATACTAGGGGTTATACTAAGGGGGGGGAAGTGGGAGGCAGGATGCTAGACATAGGAAGGTGGCAGTTAGATTTCATAGAGTATGTGTAGACAATTGGACTACATCGCAGGAGGAGTTTGTAAAGGCCACACATGTTAGGAGTTGGATTTAGCCACATGATATTTATGATTCTGCTCGATTGCGATTATGTAAGATCTTGGGGCAGGTTGGGAAGTATAGCAGGGCCACACATACCCTCCATCATTGGTCTATGGCTAGTCATAGTGAGGAGACTATTTCCTCTTTACGCCTTTACATCCACCCATGGGTGAGGAAATACTATTAGAGGTATTGGAGTATCATCTAGAGGAGTCATTATATCTTGATAGATCATTTTTTGCCCATTCTCTATGCACAACCCCACGCATATCCTCAGGATACATGTTAGGGATGGTATATAAACACTTTCACTCTAATGGTTTCACGGAATTGTTCCATATGGCTACATCAATTTCAAGAGTTGAAATTTTGTTATCAATAAGTCGAGTGCTATGTGCTAGTTGGCTTCTTGTGACGGAGAAGGACATTGGAGGCATTAGATCAATTGGTATCAGGGAGGTCTTATTGTGCCTTGTTAGTCATACCGTGGTCATGCAGTATCGTTCAAATTTTGAGCGCCATCTTTGTCCACACTAATTTGGAGTCGTCATACCATGAGATTGTGAGATGGTATTGTTGGACATTCAAGCACTTCTAGATATCCATCTAGATTGGGTTATCTCGTAGGTGAATGTTGAGAATAATTTTAATAGCATCTCATATGCATTCATCTTTACAGAGCTTATAGAGGTTTAATCGAGCCTCATTCCTTTCATACGGTCTTTCTACGGTTCACATTCTTTTCTCTTCTATCAGCATGACTTTTCACAAAAGTGAGTTATCATTTTACAGTCTATCACTGATACGTGATAGGGAGATCCTTTGGAAGGACCCTTATTTATCATGGCTCATTATAGAGCTCTTTTGTCTATTACTTTGGCTGTGCCAGGTTGTATGTTCCCCTCCTTAGGGGATGAAACACACATTGTGGGTCATGTAGACCACATTAGAAATAACTTTGATTACTTGACTACCGAGCTTCATCTTGTAGGCTTGAATGTCAAGGGGGCATGGTCTCCTTTGAGCATTCCTCATCATTTCTAGTTTCTAGAGGGATGTACGACATTGATAGATAGTTTATGCATTCTAGGCGTGCCAATAGGGTCTGAGGATATTGTCTCACGTTATTTAGACGCTGCACTTACCAAGGATGTATTGCATGTAGATGATCTTTCTACATTAGGGGATTAGCACGTGACATTTGATATATTCTTCTCTAGTATTGCTCGTCGATCCATCTACCTTCTTCGCACGGTTCCTCCTTCACTTGCATTCATATCACACTTAACAGCCTTTGATAGAAGGATCATGGGCGTCTTTGGTGACATCATCAAGCCAAGGACCTTCGAGTATGTGAGATGAGATTTGGCACAAAGACATAGATCTTTACCGATTTTATATGGAGGGGTAGGCTTATTATCAATGGAGGAGATAACACATATAACATTTTTGGCTAGTTGGCTTTCTCGGAACCTTTGTTATCTCCCAGATTTGTGATTGTAGATAGGTCCATCCTTGAGATATATTCGAGAGACGTGGATATGGGATCATTTTTTTTATAAGCACTATTATGACATACAAGAGATGCTTGACACGCGGAGGTATGACATGAGCTCCCACCTATTTCCTCTTTATCCACCGATTGGACTAGAGGTTTACACTCTATCTTGATGGACCGACAATTTTAGCATGCTATACATTCACTTTTAGTGGATCTAACCATTCCTCGTACTACTAGGGCTTGTCTACGCTCTTGTTATGGCAAGGATGCATAAGGGCTTTCCAACTTGTATCCACTACTTTTTCTACACTAATGAGGTCCCGCCTTGGCTTGATCCATCCATCTACATCTTCATTACTCAATGTGAGTGTGGTACTACGTTAGATACAGCAGGTGTCCATATCACTTGTTGTCAATTCGGAGGATAGAGTATAGCTACTCATGATGCCATTAGGGATGTGGTGTTTGTTATAGTGCAAGAGGGTGGATACCTCACATGGAGTGAGCGTTGATATGCCTTGCAGTCGATTAGGGTTAGAAGAGATCTATATTTGATTCGAGAGGAACATATTACTGTTGCAGACGTGGTGGCTATCAACCTACACATGATACAATTTCAAAGGGGGTGATTACCCATCCTCATGGATGAGCGGTGAGTGGAGCCGCAACCACCAATGATTCCAAGTACAGGGATATGCAGAGAAGTCACCTCTTTGTTCCTCTAACTTTGGACTTATATGGAGCTATGGACACCGACTTCAACATGTTCATAAGAGAGTGCGCGAGAGCCTACCATACTAGGTGGCAGAGATATCACTTTCTTTAGTTTATTGTATAGACTATTTTAGGCAACATGTTTTCATTGCCCTATAGAAAGCAATAGCTAGTGCAGTCCATAGGAAAGAAATCACATTAGTTGATTCTTCTTCGATGCTCCAAATATTTGTAGACCATTTGAACTAGATAGTTTGGATATATTAGGTGCAGTAGGACATATTTCCCATTGTGATGTTATTGGGGCCTAGCCCCATGCTACCCGTTTGGTTTCATCCATGTAGGACTTGATGGGGTCTTAACATTTTTTTTGTTATTTTACTTGGCATGCTTCTTCTTTATCTTGGAGGTTAACTATAACACATACTATTCACACATGCGAGAATTAAAAGAGAAAACACGGAGGCCAGTGCCTAGCTGTTAGGTTTGAAGTGTAATAGTTCACAACATAACCAAAATTACCGTGTTTCGCGTCACATGGACATGACAATCTCTAGTGGCGAGGATCTTCCTTTGGTTAAAATGTATTCTGTTGGCAAGAAGAACACAATAGATATGATAAGTTGACCGGGATCGTGCATGTGATCTTGAATGTGAAAGCCAGTTGAACCGAGTTTGCAAGATAATCTCAAAGTAGCAGGAAATCTTGGAAAGTTTTGTTTTTGTGATCATGACACAGTATAGTAGAAAACTGTTATAGATTGTCAGAGTGAAATATTAATTTCATGGAGATATTTCACCACAAACGGCTAGAAAATTGATATACAAATGTATACCAACATCTTCTTTTCAAAAGCTTTCCTACAGTGTAGCCTTTTTCTTTATTAGTTTCAATTTTCGTTATAGATAATATTACAACTATTGTTCTTACTCTCGGATGTCTATTAAGACAATTTGTTTTAAATGGATACAAACTTTGCCCACCCTGAATATTGTCTTTCCAAATTATATACAATCCATATGAATCTGTCGTCAATTAGGCGTTATATCTATTGACTCCATTCAGAGATCTCTACAGTACTATAGACTGTTATAAATCTGATCGAACATGGTTTGACTGGACGTAGTGAAGCTCGAAAGAAAGTCCAGGAACCTTGGAAAAGGTGTTCGAATGGTCAATAAGAGATGTGGAGGAGAGACGTGAGAACGAGAGGTAAAGAATGTAGTAGCCGTCATGGTGGGTCGGGGGACCTACATAGACTCGATAGAGAGATCTGGCGTAAGATGCTTCAAAACTGCTGTTTCATCATGTTGGTTGTATAGAGATTCCACATCATCTTCCGTTTTGTTAACCATTTGTTGCAATGATTGTCCCATCAAGAGAAAAATGAGAAACTAGCTATGATGGAAACAAAAGTCTGTGGAGCCAAAAGATCTGGATCACAAGAAGAACGAAGGCCGTACACAATCTTCATGCTAAAATGGAAATGTAAAATGATTCAGGATTTGGATTTCCAGCTAACGTCGTGGTTGTTCATAATTGTGTGAACATATAGATCCTCATTTCTTACTATACAATCTGTTCTGTATGTTCTGTTCTGCTGATGTAATGATGTCGCTACCATTAGCCATCTCTGTAAAGTGTGCTAGTGAATAGTTCCGAGATGAACATCATGACTTCGTAGAATATATTTCAGATTCATCAGAACCCCTTTTTGCTTGGTGAGAAAGCTGTCTTGGGTTGTTTGCATCCACTCCATTCGGAATCATGCTTTTCCATTCAGGGAGGTCATGCGTAATATCCCTGGAGATTTAAAAATCTGTATACAAAGGGAGGGAAATACATGAAGATATTGAGGGATCCCTACCTATAATAAGATGACTGGACCGAATTCCACGTCAATGGCACATACTTTTCATTTTTTTTTTTTATTAAATCATTGCTCTCTTTTTGCGCCCAGGTGTAGAAACACTTTTTCAGAGGATAAAACTCGGCCCTTTTGTTTCCCCCGTTTTCTGCGCACTCAAGGAGAGAGGGGTAGATTTTGGCTTCAGGAAACTATGATGGTTCTGAAGGACAATCCGGGATTGCAGATTTATAGATTGAGCTAGAATTCCAGCGAAGCGTTGTTTCCAAATACGAGTTGTCGTTCTTTGTCCAACACTCTTCAAAGAGCTACAAACATTCTCCACTTCAAAAGCTTGTGTCTTATCCTTACGTGAAAATCAATGGTTTATTCCATCCATGAAGTCCTGCATCCGCTACACACACGTTGACATAAAAGAAGATCCAGACTTGTAAAAGAAGACCATGCAACAAACAATTTTTACACAAACAATTTGTGTAAAAATCTTCTGCGTTTGTACATGACATGATTGAGATCTACAGTGAGTGCATATGGTGTGGAAAACTTAGCATGAAAATGTGAATAAGGAGAATGTAGCGCCTCCACAATTTTCTCTTCCTCATCCTCCAATGTCTAAATGTACTGTATTGTTCTTAAATTGACTCAACGTGTAATATTTAGCTCTACTCTCAACAACAAAGCCGCTTTCAGCAGCCCAACTTAATACTGACATGCCGTCCTACGACAAATGGCGATATAATATTTGTCCGGACTTATTTCCTGCGCCTCTCGGTCTTAATTATGGACGGAGTACAAGAAGGATAGGAAGAAAAAGACAAATTCTTCACGTGCTGGAAATACTGCCCTTATCCGAATCTTAGATTATTGTGTAACAGGTATCTTCAACAAAGAGGTTTACATAGACGCTTTGCTGAACATTACTTTCTCCATTTTCCCTGTTTCCCACGATGATCGGTTCATACCATGACTGGAATTACAGCAATGTTGTTTTCGATCGCGATCTCAAGTATATACCTGATAGGAGATCTGGGATATAAATAAATAAATAAATATTATAAACAAACCTTTTTTTTAATCTTATCTCCTTTTATTCCTTGGTTTGCTCTATCATTTACACTTCTGTAAGTGATAGAGCAAGGACTCTCCGGACTTATCTTACAAGACAATTCTACGATGGAAATAGATGTTTCTAATCTATGACTAACGGTTAATAGGAAGACCAAGCCTTCTGTCAATACGAAGAACTTGCTTGAACTTTTGAGATGATAGAGGTTACTAAGTGTTAAATTAAACCTCGTGAGCTCAGTAAAAATAAAAGAGCCCGTTTCGACTATTTAGCAATACCAATAAGTAGTTCATACCGCTGCAAGAACAAGCAAAAAACAGTGAAACGAGCGTATACTCTTACTTATTTATAGTATTTTTCAATATTTATAGATTCTTTTAAATTATCTCTTTGATCAAACCCAATCATGTGAAATGGCTACGCATTTGCAAGACAAAATCATTCATGGAAGAGTCTGCTGCCTATTTGATCTTTCATTTTGTACTGACCCTTAACAGCAGAAGGCCAGATTCAGGTGGAAAAAATCAAGTCTTTTACGACGGAAGTTACAGTCACAAGGTGATGGAAACCTGGTGTAAACTTGAAGAATGAGAGCTTTGTCGCTTTTAGATCTTCTTTGGACATGCATTTACAGTTCTTACACGTTGAAAAGAGTTTGAAAATATGATGCATCGTTCCGCAGGACATACAGCTACAGATGAAGAAGCCGAAGATGATGTTCAAAGGTCAAAGCTCTAACCATTTCCATTGCATATCTGTTCATGATAGAGAAAAAGGCATGCGGTGTCCGAATATATCTCTCAATAAAGTTAGATTCTTTTGACTTTATAGCCATCCTCTTCTATCGGATAGGTCTGGTTAGAGTCAAGATACTTCGTCATAAATTGGTAAATATACTGATCCACGGGGCTTGAATTGTTTCTACACTTCTGGTTACATTAAGTTATGTTGGAATGAGAGACATAGTATAATAACATATATTTTTAATAGAGCGTTGCATTTTAGTTTAAACCCGACACATTTGTTTGAATGAAATATATATGTTCTTTGGCTTATTATATCTGATTTGACTAAGATAATACACGATCAAAGTTCTAAATTATCTGAATGTTGCACAAACGTAAAAATGATTTCGTGAATCTCGTGACCAGATCAACGAGAAACTGAAACCGCCAGAATCTAGGACCGCTAGGCAGACATTAAATTTCAAACAAGCCACGTTCTTCACTTTCAAGATAACTGAAACAATTACTTCAGAAAAAATGTGCTGGTAGATATACAACATAGTTATGTTGGAATTAGTTCTGTAGATTTTCTCTCAGACTGCACGTAAGTCAGTCATATGATGTGATCTCTCACTACAGCCTCGTTGACAAGGTCCTGAAGGGATAGTGAGAGACATTTATTGTAATCAACCTAGCTTCAGATGCATACTCTCTTCAGTATGTATCTGGGCATTTCAATATCACTCTCACATTATATGGTGATCTTCACACATCAGCTACATTTTGTTTCATTTAACAACCTTGGTCTCTAGAAGAAATTCAACTCTCATTAGGACAAGGTGAACTATCGAAGGCATGGACGTTGTACTCAGTTCAGTAGGTGGAAGTGTGAAATCTACTTTGTTTTCCATACTCCATCTGGAATATGCGTCTTGACGATTCTCGTTAAAACCGAGCACACCCAGAGAAAATATTTAAGAGAACAGAAACTTTCAGATCCTAAGTTTCGTTTTTGCAATTTATATTCTCTGCACAATTCAGATTTTTGGTGTCACACTTTCTTGAGTCCTCTACTCTAATAACCACACCTTACAGTCTTTGAAATGTGAGAGTTTGTTTGCTCAAAGGTCCCTAACTATCTGCTCTTTACATACTTCTTGCCACTGGCAGACTTAATTCACAAACATATCTTTATCTACCAGCACATTTTTTCTGAAGTAATTGTTTCAGTTATATTGAAAGTGAAGGACGTGGCTTGTTTGAAATTTAATGTCTGCCTAGCGGTCCTAGATTCCGGCGGTTTCAGTTTCTCGTTGATCTGGTCACGAGATTCACGAAATCATTTTTACGTTTGTGCTACATTCAGATAATTTAGAACTTTGATCGTGTATTATCTTAGTCAAATCAGATATAATAAGCCAAAGAACATATATATTTCATTCAAACAAATGTGTCGGGTTTAAACTAAAATGCAACGCTCTATTAAAAATATAATCCCCTCTGCTTTCAACATCGATGCCTTCGAACATTACTCTGACATAAAATTCAGCTATGAAACTTGACCTCAGGCTGCTCATGGTCTTCAGATTTAGAGACTCAAGTGGGAAGCGCTAAAACCACGAACTTTCTTGAAAAATGTCAAAGAAACACGTGTTCTTGCATATCAACTGTCCAGGCATTTGGTCTGTCAGGACCTGGATTCTGGAGTCCTACAGCAATGTCGTTCAATGACAGAGATTCACTCGTGTCACCGAGTAGTCACCGATATCGTTCGGTGACACATGCAGTAATGTACTCAAAAACATGTCTACTATACCAGTTAGTACTATTGCGAGACTTCGGCTCACATGAAGAGATAGAAACCCCGTCCCTCTCATGTACTGTGTGTGGTGTAAACAGCCTATGAATGGAAATTTCGAACGATCTGAAGACGTGATCGGTAGTTTTAATCCCACACCTTGTACAGATAAGACCTGTTTTCGACATCACATAAACCACTTTCCTCATCGACGCTCGTTCTGGCCTAGACCGGATGCATGAATCTGCAGGCCGTTTTTCTCCGAGTACATTTGATGACTTCAACTAGGAGCAGAACTCAGCGGTAGAACTCCTTGCCCATCTCTAAGATCCAACACCAATCCCTTCCTACACATGCCCAACGTTTACTTAGGTAAGGATTGACCTTCAGGCCAATCTAGATGCCCATAAAAATAGTCTGTTCCATCTCTGATACAAGCACCTTAATGGCAAGCAGTCAACAACTCCGGAAATGCTATGAGATGCTTCATCTGCTAGAGTAATATACCTCTGGGTCCACCTCGCACATCTCTCTGCACACATGATCGGCAATCACATCGACCGTTCTATCTCAGTCTAATCCCGAGAGCTAGAGTGGTTGGACTATTCGTTTTCACCCGTTCGGACCTTACCGTGTACACTCATGATCAACTCTTCCAAAACGTTTTCCATTCAGCTACAAATTCAAATTTCCTCTTGTAACCTGCCTGCACACGGCGAACTTTGTTCAGGACGGTTGCCAGACGAGGTGAAGTATCGTAACTCTCTTTCTTTACTTCTGGAACTTCACGGCATGCATAGGTGACCTTTAGCAATCGACCGGCTAGACGATTATGAGTGCGGTTAGTAGGGCGTCAATTGCAATATTTTCACAAAATCCGGCCACTGGTTCTCCTTTAGCGAATATTGAGTCATGATGTAAGGAATGGATTTCTCTGTAATTGAACACAGTGGCTAGCAGGCTTTCCGTTCGCAAAGTGGAAAAAGGAGTGTGATCTGTCACCGAAATCCACAGAAAGTTACGATCTGGGGTCAGTTCGAAACATGTTGGCTTCGACAATATTTGCACCAATGTGATGGTTGTCTTCGGAGAGTGTACAAAAACGATGAGCTTTTTATTTACTAATGTTTTTATTCACAACAGGAGCTTCACAAAAGTTATCGTCATACTTGGACTTCAAAGAGATAAGTCGTCGCAATACTGCTTGTATCAATGCTCAACGAGGGCAACAGTAGAACAAGAAACCAAGGTCGCTGCAGGAAATATACATGCATAGCATGCAACCCGGAGGAAACTTGGCAGAGAACTTCGTTTCAGATATCTATCCTGTTAAAATTTGTACCGTTACTAACAAATCTGAGTTGGAGACATCTGGAGAAAATTTAATTGAACGATTTGTCCAAACAAGAAACCGATTACAATTGCAGTCAGAAAAAAAGGAAATGACCGAAAATTCGAGACTGAATTAGAAGAAATCGGTTGATAACAAACTTGCTTTGTCTCCAGTTTCAATCCTGACAACGACATGTGTGCGCTTATATTCTGGGCCAAATTTACTGGCCGCTATAAGAAACCGAGCAGGATACTCATGTCAAGATACAGTACATCTGTGAAATGCATATGCGGTTGCCTTATGCTAAGTAGAATACGTGACATGTGAACCGAGGCCTGGGGAAGGATGAAGCAGGTGCAATGGATTCGATTGTCAATCCACCTCATCTATAATAGAGTAAGG
Source organism: Marchantia paleacea (assembly GCA_014180765.2). NCBI lineage: Eukaryota > Viridiplantae > Streptophyta > Marchantiopsida > Marchantiales > Marchantiaceae > Marchantia > Marchantia paleacea. Next base: position 233,279 of record MUAA02000032.1, read on the forward strand.
CTTTGCCAGATGAGAGAAAGCACTTTTCTCGTCACACAGATTTGACCCATTGTCTTTGTCTACACCCTCAACGATAGTAATCAACAGAGATGGGTTTACCGGTTACGCGACTCGCACTTAGACTTGCACAATATCCCAACCTGACAAAAACACGTTTGTGTACCAGTTTTGACTTGACACGACTCAGCATTTTGTCCTACGTGTCAATGCCAGTATCCTACGCACAAAAAAATATGATAATTTTCCCCCACGAATGAGTGAAAAGTTAATTAAATTTCGTTATAGGCCAATTTGGAATGATAAATTGTATGAACTAGCATGTACTAAGAACAATCACCATAGATAAAAAGAAACAAAATATAAAGAAATCACACAAAACATTTGTTACATTACACAATGTCATTCTAGGGTAATTGGTTCCAACTTAAACTTAGGGTGCAATTGAGGGAAGTGATGGTAATCTTGTTGTGGAGAGAGAGAAAAGAAAGTTTCAGTATGTGGCTATGAAGCGAGAGAAAAATATAGTTCTTATGTGTATGACACGTGATCCATAATGGATTGTAAGGTATTTTTGCAAAAACCAGAGTTCTTTTCCAATCATTTTTAGATGTACTTACAAGATAAATCACATGCAAAATTCAAGTCCATGGAAAAAAAGAGAGAGAATTTTGAGTGATGAATCCAAATGTTCGTGAATTTTTTGCTGGTAGGTATCAAAAGTAAGGTGTTGTTGAAGGCTGCATCTAGCAAGGAACTAAAAACAACACCTTGGGATCTCTCCTTACATAAAAAATGTTAGTACAAATTTTTCAAGTTGAAGAAAGTTGGGTAAATTTTTTTATGATTATTGAAGATTATTGCAATGCCTTTGACATGGCAATCCACACATCTAATTTTTTCACCTACATATAAGCACAAGGTATATCTATGTCATTTCTGATCACTAGTTACAACGTTTTATGGTCAAATTTGACCTTGAACAATGTTCCAAAATCACAAAATGTCAAACTAATGATAAGCTTTGAGATATATCTTTTGATTAATAGACGATTAGAATCCTTGTAGTATAGTCAAATTCAACATACTTTGGTTGCAAGGTCATTATGTGATCATCTCTAATCATAGTTTATTGCTATGAAAAAATTGGAGCTCTTGTTCACATTAAATAGTGATACATGTATCACTATTTCTCCATACAATTTTCAAGTGTTTGTTTTAGTTGTTATGAAGTGTGAGAAATGATAAATGTATCACAAAATTTACTTTCTGGATTCAATGCATACAAAAGATCAATTACTTCTACATCAAGAACAATGATTTCATCCTTCTATCTTCCCTGATCGTTATTTTATATCAAACATTTTAGAGGAATCTTCTCCTTCAACAAGTCAATGAATTTTGGAAGATGGACCCTAAGTACTCGAATCAATATCAAGTCCTAAGATGCATGAGGCATAGTAAAAATGATCATATGAGCTACCACACTAGGATTCACACATCTTATCTCCTTTGGTTCAAAATAAAATACTTTTCCATGCTTAGCAAACATCTCTTTGAAATATCTCTTGTTGTTTTCCATAAGTAAACCATCTCATCCAACCTTTTAACTCCTTCCTAGTGGTTTCAATAAACTTCTATCTCATTTTACTAGAATCCCTCAAATTACTTTCTCTATTTGCTTGTTGCAGTTGTTCTTTGGAGTCATTGGGTAAAGGAGCAACTATTGGCTTCACCTTCTTATCAACCATTTTATATATGGTCTCCATTCGAACCTGAGGTGCTCAAAACATCTCAATATTATAGTAAAGCTCTCTAGAGTGAACCTCTACCATTATATCTTCATCACCAAATCCAATTTCCATCATCTCCCTCAAATATCCCAAACCAAACTCCTAATACACGCTCATCTTCCTAAAGAAGCTTAAAAATTTTAAATTTTTTTTTCATATCTACGCAACTACTTTTTCTCCCATATTCTCAAATCAACAACTTTCTTGTATGTAGAATATCCATCATGTGAAAACTCAATCAACCCTATACAAAAGATAATTTTCTCTTTTGTGGGCGAGATTACATTCTTTATTGTATCACTATATCTTGACTTTACAACGGTAGGTCTCTAAAATCCTCAAAATCTTCAAATTTTGGGAAAGCTTCCTCTCTAAACCATGATATGTTTCGCTCATGATTTGTTGAAACTATTAAAAATTACACTAATTGCTTCACATATGGGTTGCAAATTTGTGCATATGATAGTCCATCATCAAGCACTCTTATTTTCATCCCAAGTGTTATGATATAAGGCTGTCCAAATATCAATAGTCTTGCACAAAGAAGTTCTGCTCAATTACTACATCCCCAATCTTCACCAAAATATTAGAGCATGTTCCACAAAAATCCCCTTGGGTGTTGTTAGCTACTCTAAGCATCAACCATGTTTGATGTCAAAAGGCCACTTCCCCTTCTTGTGAAGTTCCCTTGATATGATATTGATCTTCGATCAATGATCATTCAATGCCAACATTGATCCACTTAGCTGCCCTAGCCTCACAAATGTTTAAGTAGTCAAGCTTGCCCAATATGACCGGATGTAGTGATTAGAGACCTTCTCCCTTTCTTCTTTGGCTTCATCATCAAAACGAACTTTCTAAATTTTGTCTCCACAAAACTCTACCAATGTTCATCTTCATTCCTTAACACCTTTGCAACAATTGCATGGATTATATAAGTTTCAGTGGAAATTTGTTGCTTGCTCTTGATGATATCAATGATAACATCATTAAACTCCATTTTTTTTATCGCAAGTATCTCCCTCAAAGTGCACTCTATTGTAACACTGAAGCAATGACTCCGGAATGACTTCCAAGATGAGAGATGCTCTTCTCAAGACCTCTCCTTGCTTTATATACTGTAGGACTAGAGGAGTCCGAAATCCAAACTATGTCACATGGCTAACATGCGTAGGTTGCATGTTTTGTTATCTTATCCTTACCAATTCCTAACAGACGTCTAGCACACAATCTGATCCACCAATGCATGGTAGCCACCTCGTCATTTACCCTTTTACTTTTTGGATAGTGCACACCACTATCTTGTCTTTTTGTGATCTAGTGACCACTCTACGCTTTGGCTAAACTAACTATGACTAACCAAGATTGGTTACATCTACCTTGACATTCAAATTCTCTCCTTCAAAACTTCCTTCAAATTTGTTACCTCTTCAATATCTTCAATACTTTGTAATAAGGGGTTTTTCCTTATCCTTCTCATCCCCTTGGCTCTTTCTCTAGACATTGTAGGACTTACTTTCTCCATAGCGTGATCAGGTGGAAGAGATGTATAAGGTCTGTCACCTTTTCCATCCAATCTTTTTAGAGAGAGTACTTCTCTAAAACCTTCTTCTTCCCCTTCTCTCTTCACTTCCACCGATGCCTCATATTGAGTTTTGGCAATGTAAACATAGGAATGTAAACCAACATGAACTCTGTTGGATCTTCTCATCTGGTAGTAACAAGAATTGCAACTATTGTTTTTAGATGCATCTTGTTGATTATCTTCCCTTCCTCCATTGTAGCGACAACACTTGATCATATGCCACTAAGTAATACTTGCCCTTAAAACTCCTCTCCAATTCTCCCAACCTTAACACCATAACTGAAGGCTTCAACCGATGTCATTGCATGTAAACTATGATAATCATTCACCAGTTTTTTCATGTCTCCTATACCAAAATTGGTTTGGATGATTGTTCAAGTGGCTTTAAGGGCTACCTTCCATTCCTTCCAAAAAATAACCTCATTCTCTAACATTTTTGCAAAGTCATTGCACTCTCTTCATACATGACCAATGTTGTCACAACATATGTACCATTGTACACATGGTTGTTTGTTAGAGGTTTCATTTCTCCTCCCATATTTGTAACATTGAAGTCAATAATTTTGTAATGGGTTTCAAAGATGAGATACTTTCGAACGACATCTCCTTGCTTTATATGTCGTTTGATAACAAGCGGCATTTAACAAATGGTTGATAATGCTTCCAATCTTTAGTACCTAACACAATGACTTACTCCTCTCGTTGAGAAGTATGATAATTTTGCTCCATCGATAAGAGCTTTTGTTAGAAGAAGGCAATTGGGTGTCATCCATTTTTCCATCATTCCTCCAACCGCCACACCTAATGCATTAGTAGCAAGTTTTGTTGGTCTACATTGGTCAAACCATATCATTCAAAGCTTGAAATGTGGTCTCCTAAGCTATAACCTCATGTCATTTATGCCCTTGGCCTAAGACATTTTTTAAAGCTTGAACAATACAAGCAAAAGCTTCCACAAATCCTCTATAGAAGCCGATTAAAGCTAAAAAACTTTGTAATTGGATTTGATTCTCAGAATCATTCCAATTTTGAATGGCTTCCATTATGTCATTCATGACTTGGATGACATCTACATTAATTCTATGGCCTAATCTACTTCATTTTTGCCAAATTCACATTTTGACATCTTAGAATACAAGTTATTTTCTCTAAACATTTGAAGAATTTCTCATAGATTTTTCTATGATATTATAAAAAATTTGCTATATATCAAGATATCATTTAAAAATAAAATCAATAATTTATCTAAATACTTACAAAAAATATCATTCATAAAGCCCATGAATATGGAAGGATATTGGTTAAACCAAATGACATAACTAGATACTCAAAGTATTTCTATTTAGTTCTAAAAATATTGAATCAATCTTGTTCTCTCAATATATAATAGTTTGACATGAAAATGATTAAAAAATGAAAATCTCTATATTATTCTATCTCTTCCATCCATAAACTCCATCGACAATAATCCCCTTTCACTACTTGTAGCTCAATGACCATTTCTAACCATTAACAAACACTCTTTCCTCAAATTAAAGTATCAACCAAGATTATTCTTCCAAGAGTGGTGATCTACACAGAAACAATAAGGTTGCTATGATACCATTGTAACACTAAAAGGAATGACTTTCAAATATGATATGCATCTCCATGCTTGTCTTTGCTTTATATACTATAGTACTAGAAAGAGTTGGAAATTCAATCTATGTCAAATGGCTAACATGTGTAGGTTGCATGCTTCTTATCTTATCTTAACCAATTACTAAAAGTCATCTAGCACTTTATCTAATCCACCAATGCATGATAGTCATCTTTGTCATGGATACATACAAGCCAAAGTTCACCATTCACTTTTTAGATTATGCACACAACTATTTTCTTCTTTATTGATTTAGTGACAAATCTAAGATTTGGCTAAAGTAATTATAGGTATCCAAAATGATTACAATATTTTTCTCCTCTAACTTTGCAAATTTGATCTTGAGCTTTTTCATTACACGCATGATATCTTCCATAATTGATTATTCCTTCTTGTAGTTCACAACTAGAGCTTGAACATTGAATATTGGAAGTTTTTGCCCAACAACAAGTATTGAAGCAACATAGTTAACAACATGGAGAAATTTTCTCACTCCTCTCCCTCTTCGCCAACAATCCAACTACCTCCTCTATATTCTTTCAGCTACTAGTCATCCACACTTCCTCATTCTTGTCTTCTAGAAGCAATTCTAGCTTGTCTACAACAAAAAAACAATTGAGTTTTGTGGGAATCCAAAGTAATCTCCTCTAATCTAGATAATTGTTAAAATTATCTTTCAAACTCTCTAAGAAGCTTAGTTGCATGAGACATCTTATTAGTCCATTCAACTCATTCCATAGAAGACCTCTTGATGACTCTATCAAAATATTCCAAGAAGTATTTGTGACGTGAGAGTATCAGCAGGGCGAAGTGCGACCATGGGGAGAATTCGACCGTTTATTCTGATGGCGGATTGGACTCCGGCGGAGTTGCTGAGGTTGAAGAACCTCGACGGCACGTTTCTATCATGGCGATGGAACTATGTGTGCCCAAAGCTATGTGATGAAGTCCGGCGAGGGAAAGCCTCGACAACAATCGGCAGTAGAGCACAGCCTAAGAAATGGGATGCTAGGATGTGGGCAAAGACATTGGGATGGTCGTACAAGGAGCATAAGGGTGGCGTTGATTGGGAAGGGTCATGGATGCACACGGCCTTCACGTTCGATGAACACAAGTGGTTTAATCCCCGAGAGAGGAAGGGGACGAATGGATACAAGCTCGACCTCATCAAGGACGTCTGTAGTAGGAAGATAGCTCTTACCTTGAATCAGCTTTTCTCACCTTAGTATGTCAGAATGCACAAGGTGAGGATTGTGGAGGGGTTCATCGATGAGACCATTCGGGTAAACTGGGGAGAGATCTTCACGAGAATGTACAAGCGATGGCGACCAAGTTGCGGGAAGACAATAAGAGCGTAGTATATCTCTCATCTTTCTTGGTGCACTTGTATGCGAAGATGGAGTGGTTGACTCCTAGGGAGAGTCAGTTGTATCGCTTGGAGAGCGGAATCTCAAACCTTGACGTAGACATCGACGATGCGAGCAGTGGGTCTACGAGGAGCTTGGGAATAAATGCGTCTCCCAAACCATGGCGAACCGGAGAAGTCAGGCTAGCAAAGCAGAGCAAGCCCAATTCGGATTCGGATGTGGAAGTCATCGGTACATCTCGGAAGAGGAAGAGAGTGGTAGAAGACAATCCTCCTCGCATTTCAACGGTAAAGAAGGGGGATGCATGGAAGAAGAAGGTGGAGGAAGTAGCCCCTCCCAAGCCGTCTCGTCTGAAGGTGAAAGCGTCGAAGGAGATCACTAAACCTATGGCCTTGGTGTTGCAGCTGTCACAGAAGTTGAAGGCAGTGGTGGTCCCCGGTGTTACTAGAGCTAAACGAGATGGGACCGATGTATATGCCAGGGTGGGTTCCTCAAGCTGACGGGTATATGGACTTGGTCTAGATGATGAATCGACTTGCCTTAGGGAAGGAGGATCAATCTGTTAATGTTCGGGAGTTGACGGAGAGTGTGGACAAGTTGTCCAAGCAGAAGACCAAATTGGAACAGAGTGATCAGGAGGCGAAGAAGACATACGAAGAGATCTGTTGTATTCATGGTGCAGAGATCCACTTCGTGAAGGAGAATGATCATCTTCGGGAGACGGTGCAGGACCTGAAGAGGCGGTCGATTCAGGTGGATGTGGAGGCACATGCGAAGCTATAGACCCTTGCCAACATGTGTGCTCAACATATGTTCACACGGTGTGATAGAGTAGAGACGTAGCGATAAGAGCAGTTGGTGGCTGCAATGGAAAATCTTGGTGATTCGAAGGATCAGAGGAAGGAGATGTACAAAGCCTTGGGTCCAGTAACCAATTTGATTGGTAGATTAGGATCATACCACTTGAGAATAGGTGCATGCAAGAGAGCATCTTTCAATACTTGAAAGGCTAACTCTTGTGCAGTTCCCCATCTCCATTTTTGACCCTTTCCTAGCATAGATGTTAAGGCTTGGGCAAGGCATGCAAAAGCTTTAACAAATCTGCGATAAAATCTGGTAAGACCTAAAAAACTCTTTAACTGAGTTTGATCCTGCTGTCCAATTGTATGGCTTCTATGTTCTCACTCATCATTTGGATTCCCTCCGTTGTGACTCGATGGCCTAAATAATCTTATTTTGATTTGCCAAATTCACATTTTGAAGCTTTGGCATATAACTCATTCTCTCGCAAAACCTAAAGTACATCTCGTAGATGTCACCTATGATCTTCTAAGATTGTATTATATATCAAAATATCATCCAAAAAGAAAATAACATATTTGTCTAAATAAGGACAAAAAATATCATTCATTAATCCCATGAATGTGGCACGTGCGTTAGTGAGACCAAAATGCATCACTAGATACTCAAAGTAACCATACATAGTTGAAAAGTTATCGTCTGAACATCTTCATCAGCAATTCGAATCTGGTTGTACCCGCTCCTCAAATCTAGTTTGGTGAAGTATTTCGCCCCTTGAAGTTGGTCAAACAAATCATCCATTCAAGGTATTGGATACTTGTTTTTCACCGTTTGTTGATTCAACCCACGATAATCAATGTACAATCTCATACTCCCATCTTTCTTCTTCACAAACAGCATAGGGGCTCCATAAGGTGAAATGCTTGGTTGTATGAACCCCTTTCTCAACATTTCCTGCACTTGAGCTTTACATTCCTCCAACTCATTTGGAGCCAAACAATATGGAACTTTGCACGTTGGAGTGCTTCTGGATATCACCTCAATTTTGTGATCTACACGCCTCTTAGGTGGCAATCTTGCAGGTATATCATATGGGAAGAAATCCTTATACTCCGTAATAATATCGCTCAATGATTCCGAAATATAAAGATTGTCTTTAGAATCAGCAACATCTCTTATAAGCCCCAAGAAACATACATAACCTCTAGAGACGGCAGTCTTACCAATCACAAAGAGAGGTAGGCTTCTATTTTGAGATCTGCTTCTCTCTCCGTAAATCTTCCATCCATTACTTTTTACTACTTTCTTTCTCCAATCTACCTCCGGATTGCATTGCTCCATCCATGGTATTTCTAGGATGACATCATATTGATGTCATCATGATGTCATGAATCTGATGACATGAATTGACATACTAATTCGGAGCTAATCGGATTACTCTCCATTCAATTTATGGCTAGTTGTACACTTTGTGCTAATGTCTCAATTGGTTCAGTTTGCCCATTTGGCAACTCCACTTCTTCACTCACATCCTTCATCAAAGTCAATCATAATTTCATTGCAACAGATTGTGATAGAAAATTTTCTGTTGCTCTAGATCAATAAGGACTATCACCTTGTGTATTTCCATCATCCGATATGTGACAATCAATCATGCTTGTTTCTTGCTCACTCCATGAGCTTCCAATCGTTGTCTTCTTCCAACCCCGCCTTTTCTTCGTTAGTGGAACAAGTAAGGCCGCCAGGCAAGTTCACTGGTTATCTTCGTTTCCCTCCAAGATTTCGTCTTCATTGTCGTATTCCCCTCCTTCCATATTGTTGAAAGGCCTTTACAACATAGGTCTTCCTCTTGATGGTCCTGATCGAGTTCTACATAACTTGGCAATATGACCTATATTCCCACATATATAGCATTGACGATTGGCACGAACCCCCATTCCTCCTCGATTAACCGTTTCATTATTTGCAGGAAGATCCGGCAATTTGGAATAAATGATCGATGATTATCACTTCCATACCTAGGCGGTGGTCCTCGTGGTGGTGCATATCCTTCCCTACGTCGAAGGTTTCTCAACTCCCTGGGTGTTGGGCCAAGTGGTTCTCAAACATTGCTTGATGGTTCACCGTGTGTGATCCCATAAGCACGCGATATCCATTGAGCAATTGCGATTGCTTCATTCAATGTGGATGGATTACTCACTATCACCTCCTTTCACATTCTCTCCTTCAAATCTCGCTTGAAGACATCTAAGGCTTCTGCTCCACTCATATCCATAATGGATACTTGAAGATCACAAAATTCTTCAATGTATTCATGTATGCCTTCTTTCAACTTCAAATCCCAAAACTTCATTCTTGCGGTTTGAAGGGAATCCACCGCCTGAAATTTCTGAAGAAGTCCCTCTTGCATCCCACTCCATGAAATAGAAGCATCTCTTTCTGAAATCATTCATTCCCATGTAGTGTACTATGTAAGAGCCTTATCCATGAGATAAGACCGCATGAACATTCATACAGTAAAATCAGAAACATGAAAATGTGATAGATGTATATTCATCCTCATGATCCATCCCTCCAAAACTCACATGGCTCTACTGTCCTTGTAGGCTTCCACCTTATATGACTTTCCCATACGAAGTAAGAGATTGGCTTGATCCTCCATCTCTTGAAGTCGTCTCCTATTTGCCTCTTCGTTGGCAATAACAGTCGCTTGCGGTTGGGATTGAGTCTCTTGTATTGGAGTTTCCACTTCCATCTCACCAACTCTTTCTCTCTCTACCTTCTCACTCTCTATTCTCATTCTCTTTTTCATGGCTTGTTGCTTTGTATGACCTCTACAATAGCTTTTCTTAACTCTTTCATTTCTATGATGATTGAGTTTAGAACTTCACTCATAGAAACTGATGCTTCCATGCTTCTCCACCACTCAAATTAATACAATGCAAGTATAATAACAATCCAATCTTTCAAAATAGGAATCACAAAAGGCCGAGGTGATCTTATTACAGCTCTGTAGTACTCTTCACCATAATTCCTAACAATAAAGTCACTCCACACTCTCTTCTGTTAGTAAATTATTCTAATTTCTACATACGTGTTGAACGGTACTGGTGCGGGTGGTTCACAATTCAAATCCATCCAACATTCAGTATAAAATGTAAATGGTACAATCTCACGTTTCTCCATAACGGACAATTGGAAGTATCATTGGTACTGATGATGACATCACTCGAGCTATAAAATCTGCACACCAATTCGCCACAAAGTACACTCTGAAAACATCCTTCTCCATGAATCAAAAATGGATGTTGAATAGATGGGGAAATGAAAAGTTTGGTACAGGATTTCTCTCAGGTATGGATGTGCATGAGCCCACAATTTTCCCTTTCCCCCTTACTCTACATGCAAATCAAGGACCTCTGCTAGTCTCTATACAACTCTCAAGAACTTAAAGTTATCATCGTCGTTTTGCTATTCCAAGAGAGGTAATCCACACTCAAGGAAAGAGCAAGTTCGCTCTAATACCATTGTAACACTAGGGAAGTTAGAAGAAACCACTCGAATAGCTCAAGAAATTCTGAAGTTGAGAGATACCTCAATGGTTTCTCTTTCTCCATATATAATCCTGAAAAAGGTACAAACTAGATAAGGTTACACAACCATCATCCATTCAATTCCTCGTGGATTGATGATGTGGCGGTCATCCATATGAGCACATGGAATACTGACGTGTACTCCAACTAACACACAAGAAACAAAACCTTAAGAGCACACGGATTGCTGACGTGGTATCTTTAGATACTCCACTAACAGTCAACTCAAAAATATCTATCTGCTCCTTGCATAAGCTCTATTTTAGTTCTCACCAACTAAAGATGGTTACAAGTTGTGGTTCTCAACACATGGGTTCCAATACATTAATATTATTTACCAAAGGCAAGCCATATGGAGTTGATTGTTATGAATTTTGGGGAGGAGTATTATTCTCAAGTTATAAACTCCCAAGTCCTTTTTGTAGTTCTGTTCGTATTTAGCCGGATTCGAGTTATTCTTTTGACTCTTTATTAGTGATAACTCATATTGTTTACATGATGGCTAAGTAGTGTACTAATGATAGTTGTTAAGCTCTTAGTTAGTATATGGCTAATTTGGCCCCACTAGAGATCAAAATGACACTCTTCATTCTCATTGGTTTTAGAATTTGGACCAATGAGAATATTTGGTTAAGTTCTTTGGGGTTTTGAGGAGTTTCGGAAGTCTATATAGGGGGGATTTCAAAACTAGAGGGCATGGTTGGGGAGCTGACGAGAAAAGCTACGATGTGGGCTCAAGAATGGAGACAATTGAGTAGATTGTCACTATATTGTGATGATTTGAAGTTGGAGAGTGAAATTAGTATCATATAGAGTGTTTGGGTCGATTTTGAGTGTTTCATGAGGGTTTTGACGGATCAGGTTCAATGGAGATGTAGCTTACAACTCGGATTGGTATTTAGATTGAAATTTCAGTTCGATTTGGTGAGTTTTGAGTACAGAGTCATAGTTTGAAGTTTGTGTATTGAGTCTGAGTTGCAAGAATGCATTAATTGTCATGAAGTTACTACGACATTCGTAACTTTTGCTATTGGGAGAGTTGATCAATAAATTTTACAAAGTTGAAGGTTGGATGATGAGTGAACTTCTCATGAAATTTGAGAGCATTTGGAGTGAAGGATTGAGATTTGTGACAGTTTTAGTGTTTAGGGATCTGTATATTGCATTGTGATATAGTGTATAATCCGACAGTTGTGCTGAGAGATCTGGAGTGGAAAAAAATACGAAATTTTCCGGAGGGACGAGAAGATTCTAGAGCAATTATATGTGAAGTTTGGGAAAAAGTTAACTGTCCAATTGTTGAATACCATAATCTTCTTATGCTAGTGATTACCGGTTGTAATGAATTCGAATATAGAGTGTTGAGAAGGAGAAACATGTTTCACAGTTTTATATGAACATTTTCAACTTACACAAGGGCCAAGAGAGTTTTTGTATATAGGCGCTCATGCATCTTCAAAGAAAAGCAATGTCCTTGCGGCATAGGTAGTGAACTCGACGTGAAATCTCTGAAGTGGAGGAGCTTTCGTGAGTTCTCTTGTTGCGATTTAATAGTTTCATGAGTTTCGGTTTATGGTTTAGTGTTTCAAGTTTAGAGTGAGGTATAGATTGCAAGCTCAGAGTGTGGATCGGCCTTGAGATATTATGGTGCAAGTTTAAGTTTTTTTTGGACTTCAGATATTAATTTAGTCAGAAATCAGATTTGTAAGGATTCCATAGTGTTGGCATAACGCAGAACATTGAAATATATGATATGTCAACTGCCAATTGATGTCAAGAGTCAATCATGGGTGGGTTGGGAAAATTTAAGTATGGAGGGTCATTGTTTGCTTCCTATGTTTGGATCCATTCCATACTGGCTTCTTGTGTATGCGCCATGCTGGATTTGTGTGGATGACTGACTTCATATGATTGCTACAGATTTGATCACAGGTTATCACTCTATTGCGTGTCGCATATCTTTCTTGTTAGAAGTTGGAGATGATGACCAACTCTCCGAGGAGTGCATGCGGTGATGGTAGTTTAAGTTGTCCAATCCGTTAGACATATACCACGGGGCCCTAGGTTTATATTAGTTTAGATAAATACGAAAGGTTTGATACTTGGGGGATTGGCGGGATCAACGATCAATAATGTTTTACATCAATAACAAGATGAGTGGTCATTTGGGGTTACAAGGATAATTACAACGAGTGGGGAGGGCCCAGGTAGAACAGGTGAGGTACTTAAGATGCAGCTTGATCTGGCAACAACGGAGATATTTTAAGCATTCACTCTCTTTCTTCAACGGCAACAGTTGCAGAATCGAAAGGAGAATTTAGCTACAAGGGCGTTGCAAGTTGTGGTTGGGAAGATGGATCAATTTGACAGGAAGGATGTCTCGAATTAAATATGGTACTATGTTATGGAAATGGAGATAAACCATATATTGGAGATGAAGATGGTAGAGATGTTCCGTCTTGCTGCAGTTCTGGAGGTTAGAGACCATGTGAGGTCCATACATGAACTATTTGGTGAGAATTGGGAAACATATTCTCGTGACTTGAGGGATGTATACTTCTTGGAAGATTTAGATAGAATCATGATAAAGTCCTTCGTGGAATGTGTCAAAAGGTCTAAGAAGAAGTCTCATGTGACTGAACCTCTTAGGAAGTTTGAAAGACAATTCTCACGATTGTCTCGATTGGAGAAGATCATTTTAGAATCACACAAAACATAATTGTTTCTCCGAGCTAGCGACTTTGAATTACAAGAGAAATTCGAACACAAAAATGAGGAAGAATGATTAACAAATAGTTCAAATGATGTTAATGAGGTAGTCGGGCTGTTGGAAAAGAGCGAGAGAATGAGAGAGAAAATTGTAGTGAGAAGACCTCTTCATACAGTTATTTCAATTGCTCTAGCACCTAGCCGTAAGCAAATTGTTCCGACCTCCAACATTCAAGCTCTATTTGTGAAGTCCCGGTAAGAAGAATCATCTACCGATGAGATCGTGCGTGGGATGAAGGAACTCAAGATCAAATTTGCGATACTAAAAGAAAAAGAGAGGGGGAGAAGAAGCCTTTCACCAAGCAAGCGTATATGCAATGGTGCATATGGCGTGACAAAACTGATCATGCACAATGGGATTGTGGAGACTTTGCACAAATATTGCAAAGCGGAAATATTTTTGGGAAAGAATGGAAGTTAGACTTTAAAAACACTTGAGCAATCATCCAACCCAATTTTGGTAAAGGAGATATGAGAAAGATTATGGATAATCCATATTACACATGCGATGTCATGTTGTGACGCGACTACTATGAGAAGATGATAACATGTGTCATTTTTAGAATTGTTATTATGATGGCGATACTTTAGGTTATGATAACCGACGGCGCATTGTAAGGCCGTTAAGAGCACACTATTTGATCAACTTTGTAGGGTCATGATGTTGAAAAGGCTTCAAGAGATATTATTTTCGACCTTATCAGATACAAAGCGCAGTCATGATGGAAAGGGTATGGGAGAGAACTAGACACATCACTTTGTTGACTAAGGTTTACTTGATCGAAGTGAAGCTGACGTAGGACGTGGATAGAGGACAACATGATCCTCCACATGCACCGGTGCCCAATCCATTTGTGATCAACATCTTGTGTCTTCATCGTGATCACTTTCGTACGTGGTTAGTATATCACTTTGAAGATAACTTTATGCAACAAGTGATAAACTCTCCAGACCTGATTATTCTTCCAGTTGTTTTCTACGGTGCGATTTGGTACATAATGGTATACGTTTTGATTTAGTTTGGACGCTATACATCTGAACTTACCAGTAGTGATGGCTTTTAACTCATGGGTTCCCATCCATCACTATTGTTTACCGAAAACAAGCCATATTGAGTTGATTGTTAGTAATTTTGGCGAGGAATATTATTCTCAAGTTATAAACTCTCTGGTTCCGTTTGTAGTTCCGTTTATACTTAGCCGGATTCGAGTTGTCATTTTGACTCTTTATTAGTGGCAACTCATATTGTGTATATGATGGCTAAATAGTGTGTTTAGGATAGTTGAAAAGCTCTAAGTTAATATGGAGTTAATTTGGTCACACTAGAGTTCAATTTAACACTCTTCATTCTCATTGGTCTTGGAGTTTCGGCCAATGAGGGCACTTGGACAATTTCTTTGAAGTTTTGAGTAGTTTTGGAGACTTTCCAGGGAAACTTTCTAAGATTTGGATACAGGGTTGGAGAGCCGACGGGAAAAGTTATGACGTGGGTTCAAGAATGGATACATTTGAGTGATTTGTCACTGTGATATGGTGATTCAAATATAGAGAGAGAAATTTATACCTTTGAGTGCATTTGAGAACCCTACGAGGGTTTTGAGAAATCTAATTCAACTAGGATATAGTTTACAACTGAGGCTTGTGTTTGGATTGAAGTTTCGACTCAAAAAAATGTCCATGCGACATAAGTGGATGAACTTTCATGAGTTCTCTTGTTGCGAGTTTACAATTTCATGAGTTTCGGATTATAGTTGATTGTTCCAAGTTTAGAATAAGGTGTAAATTGCACACTCATATTGTGGGTTAGCCTTGAGTTAATAGGGTGCAAGTTCAAGATTTGTTTGGACTTGAGATATAAAGTTAGTCAGATATCAGATTTGTATGAACTCTATTGCTAGCGTAGCGCAGAAGTTGGAAATTTGGGGGATGAGTGGGATCAACAATCAAGACAACTTTATATCCGCAACAGGCTGATTGGTTGTTTGAGATCACAAGGGAAATTACAATGAGTGAGGAGGGGTCCAGCAAATTCGGCAAGATACCCAAGGTGCATCTTGATACGGCAACAATATAGATGTTTCAAGCGTTCACACTTTTTCTTCAATAGCAATAATTGCATGATCAAAGGGAGAATTCAGTCACAAGAGCGCTACTAGCTGTGATGGGGAAGATGGAACTACGCGACGGGAGGTATATCTCAAAGTACTTGAGGAACTACGATAGATAAATGGAGCTAAACCGTGTACCTGAGAGAGAGATGATAGAGAAGTTTTATCTTGTTGTGGTGCTAGAGATCAGAGACCATGTGAAATCTTTACATGAACAATTGGGTGAGGGATGGGAAACAAATACCTATACCATGAGGGATGAATACTTATTGGAAGACTTTGATAGAGTTACTAAGAAGTCATTCATTGAGTGGGTCGAAAGGCCCAATAAGATATCTCATGCAATTGAGCTTCTAATGGAGTCTGAGAGATAATTTTCACAATTATCGAGCTGCAGATCATAAGTTGCAAGAGAAGCTAGAGTTGATTCTCAAAGACAAGGATGAAAAAGAAGTATTGACAAGTAGTTGGAAGGATGTTGAGAAGGCAGTTGGGCTGTTGGCAAAGAGGGAAAGAATGAGAGAAAATTGTAGTGAGAAGACCTCTTTAGATTTGTTACTCCTATTGCTCCAGCACCTGTCACTAAGCAAGTGATTCTAACATCTAACGTTCAAGCTCCGGCAGTGAATTACATGAAATAAGAATCATAGATCGATGAGATCATGCCAGAGACGAAGTAGCTTAAGATCAAGTTTGCGATGCTGAAAGAGAAAGATATGGGAGGAGAGAAGAAGCCTTTCGCCAAGCCAACCTACGTGCAACGGTGCACATGGTGAAAGAGCTTCGAATCAATAACCAAGTAGGTTATTCATTTGAAGAGATAGGAGAAGAATGAATTTTGTGCATATGAAGAGAAATTTGCATATTAAAGCTTCTTGAAGAAGATAGTGTATATCAAGAGTATATGGAGAGTTTGATTTGGGATCTCTGTTGAAATAGATAATGGAGATTGGAATCGGTGAAGACAATAAGATAATAGAAGTTCATTTCAAAGGGCTCTATTTCTCTATCAAGTCGCTCCAAGTATCTAAGTTTCGAGTGGATACCAAATATAAAACGTTTGATAAAAAGTTGGAATTGGAGAGTGAAATTCGGACCATATAGAGTATTTTGGTCAATTTTGAGTATTTCATGAGAGTTTTGAAGGATCAAGTTTAATGAAAACATAGTTTACAACTCGAATTTATGTTTAGATTGAAATTTCAGCTCGATTCGGTGAGTTTTGAATACGGAGTGATAGTTTGAAATTTGTGTATATAGTCTGAGTTGCAAGATTGCACCAATTATCACGAATGTAGTACGACATTCATAACTTTTGTTATCATGAGGCTTGATCAATAAAACTTTCTAGAGTTGAAGCTTGGATGTTGAGTGAACTTCTTATGAAATTTGAGAGCAATTGGAGTGAAGAATTGAGATTTGTGATGGTTTTAGTACACATGGGGTTGCATATCAACTCGCACAAGCCAATAGAGATCTTCTACAGTCGGGCGCTCAAATGTTCTTAGAATAAAGCAATGTCCATGCGAGAATGCTTGGAGTAGAAAGTACAGTTCGAATTTGAGTTTGAGGTTCTGAAAATAGTTTAATATATTTTTTCATATTTTATTTCCCCTCCAATTTCCGTTATCTTGTCAAAGAAGTGAGCATGATATCAATCACTTAAAAAATGAAAAAAAAAAATTGTTTCATTCCACTCAAAGTAACTTATTGGCTTAACTTATTGAGTTTCATCATCTATCCTTGAAACGTGACAATAGTTTTCTCCAATAACAGAGTTCAAACAAAAAAAATAATTATAATATGATTGTTGATGTTGAATAATGTAAGATGATACTTGGATTTCTCAATTCCATTTTTCAAGAGTCATACTAGCCAATTTACTTATTAAGATTTTTTTTACAATTTTTGTCGTCTTCAAAATCATGTATGTATAAAGATTTAATTCATGATTGAACTGTGATCTTTGTAATGCACAAAAATATGAATATATTATTTGATTTAATATTTATTTTTATTATTTTATTAATTTTTATTTTGACTTTTGTTATCATGATTCAAATTTTAAGATTTTACATTATAGAGTTATCTTTTTCATTTGACTATTTGAAATATTTTCATTTACACAAGAGGCTTCTAAATTATATTTAATATGGATATTTGAAAGAATAAAATCATCACAATAATTATGCATTATGAAATCTTCACTAGTTCAGTACAATGTTTTAATTCAAAATTTCACTTTTTAGAAGATTGTTGATATTATTATAATAAATTGTCTTACTTAAACTTATGCATTCAATTATAATTTATCAATTATATGAAAAAAATTATTTATAAAATTATTTATTTTAAAATAAATTATAATATTACACAAAATTTTGTTAATTTTAGTTTTATAATATATTCAAATATACCAATGATATGTTTTATTGTCATATATTTTTTATTATGATTTGTAACATATTTTAAAATATAAATTCTTACCATTGTGTCATTATAATAACAATTTTTTTATATTACGTTTGATTTTTTAAAATAAAATATTTTTTTATGGAAAAAACTTTATGTTTTCTATGTATGTTTAATACTCAATAACAAATTGTTTTCTTCATTTTAATAACAAGATTTCTTGTTTAAAAAAATATCATATTTTGATTTTTTTATTTTAAAAAACAAAATTACATGAAATGATAATTTTGGTTATATGCCATAGGAAAGTAAAAGCTCATGGGTTAGTATAATGATACGAGAATCAAAGACTCCAAGTCCACTCTCTAAAGTTGGACCAAAATATGACTATTGTACCGATTTAGCATCCATATTCGCCCCCAAAACAGATGACTTCCTCACATACACCCAACATAATTCAAAAGATACCCTTGACAGCTTCAATAAACAATTCTGAATCAGCCTCTTCCCGAGATTCGCACATATGACTGGACTACTTTCAACCCACGTGTCTAAATTTCCGGTATTCTAGCTTAAATGTGACCTGGATCCACATAGCCTAGTCAGCAGAAAAGGCCCCGTCACTCGTCGCCGATCACAGGAATGTCCAACACCTCCAGCATCTGCCCATGCTGACGAGCCTAATGCCCCCTCCCTACTCACCGCTCCCTCATATTCTGTGCAGCTCCACTTTTATAAAATAGAGCAGTGAAGCAATTCATATTCAGCAGCTCAGCATCCTCGACTGTGATCTCAGTGCTGATCAGAGTGGGTGGTAAACTCTTCACATGAGCTTGTGGCTCTTGAAGTGCCGAAGCTCTATCGAGTCCAGGACCTGGTCCAATTTCAGCTGCAGGTGAGTGGAGCTCGCATAGCCATAGCCGAACGGGACCCTTCAGTATGTGATTAGGAGGGCATGTAGCTATGGCCCGACAAGGAGTGGTTTTTTAGAGGAGAAATGTGGAGCTTAGAGTGAGTGAGAACTCGAGTTTGCTTTGCCGTTGTGGTCGTGTAGAGGGCGATGGGTTAGAGGTATTTGGAGTAACAGGGTGGGTTGGTTGATCGTGACTGAGTACAGGATTTAGAATGGGGAGAGGAGGAGAAGGTTCGGATGCTGCCGTACAGGCCGAGAGTGGAACCACGCCGAATCTGGCCGCGTGGGTTTGTGGAGTGAACGTCCTGAAAATCGAGCCCTTCGAATTGCCAGCTGTGCTCGGTACGTAGTTGCATGGACTAGTAATGGCGAAGCACTTCACCGATCTGGAGAAAAGTATTTCGTGTGTCTGAAGTGTATAAGACTGTCCGCAACTCTTAGTCTTCTCCAGATCTCGAAGCTGTAACGATCGTTTGACCGACGAGCTCGTGTTGGTCTTTATAGGTCCCAATGATGTGCGGGTCGCTATCAAAGCTGTGGGAATATGTGGAAGCGATGTACACTATCTGAAGGTATGTAGCATGTCCTTCTCGTCCCAGCCTTGTACGGAAAGGTGCCATAATTCTCGCGAGCTCTTTACTTCTCCTTTTGTGTTTAGCATCGAACCGTCGTTTCCTTTTTTATGTGATAGCTTCTGTTGTACTGCCGTACCGAGCCACGCGTTTTATTGTTCATAACACTCGTGGGAAGAGATTGCAATCACTTAATATGTTTAGCACTAAACGTCTGGAGACTCTAGATCGAGCTCTCCCTCCCAAGGGGGCGATCGGTCAATCGAAGAGAAGGGGAAAAGCTAAATCAGAATTCTGTTGTAATGAATGGGAAACTTGAGCTGTCGACGTAGCCTTTTAGGAGCCCGAGGATGCGGAAACATGATAAGCACACTCCTGTCTTCTACCATTTAGTTTGATTGCTGAATAAAGTTCATGGAATGTACAAATGTAGAACCGTGGAGAATTCTTACAAGTCACAACTTCAAATTATTTGGGAGGTTAAGATAGTGGTGATCGTTGAATGCAGCACATGCGATGCGGTGATTTCATCGTGAAAGAGCCAATGGTCATCGGTCACGAGTGCGCGGGCATTGTGGAAGAGGTTGGTAGCGCTGTGAGTCACCTTGAAGTCGGTGATCGCGTTGCCCTTGAGCCTGGCATCTCTTGTGGTAAATGTAAGCTGTGCAAGGGAGGATATTACAACCTCTGCTGCGAAATGAAGTTCTTCGCAACTCCTCCAGTCCACGGATCCCTTGCTAACAAGGTATATGTATATATATGTATATATCCTTCCTTGTTTTTGGAATCATGCCCCAGATTAGAGCAACTCAGTTTCAACAAAGGCGACATTATTGATACATACTTTGGGCGTAAGTCCACCCTCTAAGATTGTCGATTCTGACCTGAGCAGAGCTTCCTAGACTTCAAAGAGGTATTTAAATTTCTGAAGTCTCTGTTTCAATTTTACAGTTAAATTAGGATTAGATCAGAGATTTTAGATTATTTTTATGCAATACAATTTTTCTTTAGAGATAAACTTTAATAATTTTATAAAGTAGATTTTTAGAATCATTTAGTCTGAATATTTATAAACAAAAAGAAAAGATTAGACTGGCAATATCGTTTAGATGAATGGGTCAGTGGTTATACAGGAAATAATTGTTCCTTTGAGTTTCCTTCTGAGTAGATAGCAAGACTATTCATTAGGAATGAATGAGAGGGAGCTTCTCTCTTTGTTCAATTACACTTGAAAAGGGCTGTAATGCTGATGTACTAGAATGCCGTGTGATTGCTCTTCAGGTTATTCACCCAGGGGATTTATGCTTCAAGCTGCCAGAGAATGTATCTCTAGAGGAGGGAGCCATGTGCGAGCCCTTGAGCGTTGGAGTACATGCATGTCGCCGTGCCAATGTAGGGGCTGAGACACAAGTGCTGATCATGGGAGCTGGGCCCATTGGGTTGGTCAGCATGCTAGTGGCCCGTGCCTTTGGGGCTCCGAAAATCGTCCTCGCCGATGTCCATCCCGATCGCTTGGCTGTTGCCAAAACACTCGGAGCAGATGCCACTGTTCTAGTCACGCACAACATGGAGGTTTATGTTCTCGTCCATTCACCTCTTTTCTGACCATGATTGCTAACGTTTTTCAGCGTCTTCGGAAGTTGTTTCCCTATGCATATCAAGTATGGGAGCCCTCAGCAGATTCAAAAGACATGAATGGTCCTTTTCCCCTTTTCAGTTTCGTTGCGTGTCCCTTCTTTCCGACTCACTGCCGGATCTCTTCAGTCCGCTTCGTAGATTTGCTTTTCAGTCCTCTCTTTATCCGAGGCATGCGTCATGACAATCCTCAAAGTCTTTCAAAGCCAAGCTTCATCATGTACATGAACCAATATAGTCCAGTTTTGACCAAGCTGGTTGCAGCTGATGATGAAACTTTAGAATCTGTGAGTGCTTTCTTTATATTCTTTTCCCCTTGGCACTTACATATCAGCATATGCCGTAGACTCCATTCCTTTCCACTTACTTTGAGCATGATGGGATGGGAGATACGTGACCTTTTGGCTTTACACGCTCATATATGACTATTTCACTGCACATCAATGCCGAAGCGTTGGAAGTTTGGAAACATGATGATGGTTTTCGATTTTCTGCTCATTGCAGGATCTTGAACAGGAGGTCGCAGAAATTCAGAAGGCAATGGGTTCTGATATAGATGTCACCATCGACTGCGCTGGCTTTACGAAGACCATGACTACATCTCTCAAGTCTACTCGATCTGGTGGTATGGTTTGCGTTGTAGGCATGGGGGACAATGAAATGAATCTTCCTTTGACTCCTGCAGCTGCCCGGTAAGGGTTCTCTCAGATACATTAAAAGTCTGTCTAGTTCCGTGTCAAGAACGTATGTCAGGTCACAAATCTAGAACATTTATGTTCTATAAATGCCAGACTGACCTTCATTGAAAGACTTCATGAAACCGATAATTGTCACTAAGAGCTAATGCTGTGAATAACGCCAAGAACGGTTTCATAGGTTTCCAACTACGCTGTATAATTCACATATTGTTCTAAGATCGTCATGTCACGTTTCAAACGGTAATGTGGTAGAAGAGGGATTTGCGTCGTTCTGCAAAGTTTTTGATGTTGTGAACATGTTTGTGTTGTGCAGGGAAGTGGATATTCGAGGTGTTTTCAGATATCGAAACACATACCCACTGTGCATCAGCCTGCTAACCACTGGTAAAATTGACGTGAAGCCACTGATCACACACAGGTTTGGATTCAACCAAAAAGATGTGGAGGATGCCTTCAGCACCAGCGCATCAGGTGGAAATGCCATCAAAGTCATGTTCAACCTTTAGAGAGAGAGAGTTCAGAGTGCACGATGTTGCACCGGCAATGTCAATAATCCACATGACGAGAACTCAGTAGACCTCGTCATGTTCGATCGGTAATGTACTGTAGATTACGGTGACAGCACAAGTCAGCTCCTACTTGACTTGTGGTTCTGAACTTGTCCGATACCTCGGTTCTCCTTTCTTCCACCAGCTGAGTGAAGAGTCGGCTGAAAACTCATTGACACGAGCTGAGCAGGTCGCAAATCTATATTTACTTTCTGTACAGCGCCCGTCTGAATTAGACATCGACCATGCTGTCCACACGCCATTAGAAGAGGGCCTTGAAAAGTTAGGACCTTGGCGTAGTGATTGGGCTTGATGGGAGCAGTAGGGAGAGTTTTTGAGTTGAGCGTGTACTCCACAAAAGCTGACGGTGATTTTGAATATCTCTGACCACACATTCTGTTTTCCTCGTGGGGTGGTCGGAGGACTCTTTGGCAAACTTTGGACAAGACGACCGATTTGATAGGAGCAGGATATGTGGAAGAAATGTGGTCCTGGATATTGTTAACATCCGAATCTGGCCTTAGTAAGGACGATTGCTGTATAATAGTGTTGGGAATAAACGGGTCGAGAGATATGCTGGTCAACTGCCCCGTTGACTACATTTTGTGCCTTCAATCGGGTGCCGTGGTGCATATTTTTTTACGAGCTTTTTATTCACGTAGTTTTGCCGGAGTGTAAAAGCTGAAGAAATTTTGAAATTTTACGTTGTATATACAGCTGAACATTCACAATGAATCTACCTGCTGCATAGTACATAAGTACATGTTCAGCTTCATTTACAACTCGAATTCTATTGGATTTAACACGTCGTGCAATCCACACCAAACACACAATAAAGACGGAGCTCGGTCTTTAGATGTGTAGCTTCATAATCATGTGAAAAAGATCATAACTCAAACACTTTTTCACATCAAAGTGGATTACTTTGTCGTTATTGTTCCAATTTTTTACTTCATTTTCGTTTCATTTTATTCTTACAATCAATGGATGAACAAAGAACTTCTTACAATCAACGCGAGCTGCAGATATTGGTTGTACGGATCAAATCTGAGTCACGGAACTAGCACAGACCCATGTTTTCGAATGTTTCTAAAACGTACCCTTCTCAACCTTGGAGCCGATGTTGTTCTTGTGGTTTTGAGTGGACAACGTTAGAACTCGAGGAACTCTTCAAAGTTGAATCACAATCCCGTAAGAAGTTGAATTTGATGCTGGAAGTTTGCAGTGAACAAATACCAAAACTAATAGCAGGAAGCATTGAAGCGTCGTAAATCTCTCAAACATCTGAACCCTAGACTAAACAATCGAATGATAAACTGAAACTTCTCCGCAAGTATCCCAACCTGTTTGAGGCTTTGAATGCCAGCCTTCTCTTCATGGAAGTCTGAAACTCGCAATGACATGTCATGAACAAATCTTAACAGAAATTCCACATTCAAATCATGGGACTACTGTGGACAATTTGTGCAACTTTTTTCACTTTTGAAACGAAGGTGCAACATCAAGAGCTCAACCTCACAATGCACTTAACTTCAGAAGACTTGCGTACATAGAACCTCCAAGGACAAAAGGACAAAGCGAATGTAGAACCAGTGTATGCTGAGGGACGTAGAACGAAGGACGCATTGCATATGAGCTCAATGTTGTAAAATATATTTTATAAATTTCAGGACAAAATTGGAAAAGTTGGAAGCAATTAGGTTTTTTCTTCCTGTTGCATTAAAACGCCGGCATCTACAAGTTTATTTATCTCTGCATTTGCAGCCTTTTTAGCTTTTGAATCTTTACAGATCGTATATGCTGAGATCACCTTGGCACTGCACACAAAGTACACATTCGAGCGACAATGTTCAGTGATTGCGTTTCATGCAAAGTGCAGATAACTAGGACATATAAACCCCGAATAAGAAGACAACATACCTGTGATCTTTCGCCCAAAGTTTGCACTTCCCCTTCAGTGCATCGGCGTAAAAAGTTCCGGCAAATGAAGGTGTCTTTTTGTCGAAAGGAGAACCCACGGAGTTAATAATTAGTCTGCGGATAGTGCGACTGGAAAAATATTCCGTCATTACATTCTTGTCATCTACGCTGGTTGGCACCTCGGAACTGGCTACTAGCTCAGCGATGGCTTTGTGAAGAGCTACAAGTTGTTCCGCAGCTATTTTCCAGAGAACTCCATCAAGCCCACCACTGGCTACCTGCAAATCTCAGAAAACATTCACAGTAATCACATCTCCGCACAGGACTATGTGCAGGAACACCGAACCCAACATAAATAGAAATTTATAACCAACATGAAAAAGCTTACCTCGTAGATGACCTCTGAACCAGTGGGGGATAGCAAAAGTTCTTTCACCATCTCGGCACAGGTCTCTACCAATTTCTGTGGAGGACGATCAAAGACCACAAATTGGTATGTGAATGATGAAATCATTCTGAAAGAACTACTTTGAAAGTGGCTAAAAACGCTTAAAGAAATTGGTTACACGACACATTTGTGAGGAAGTACCTTGCCGAGATCACCAGCTGTTAGTAGCTGTTGTCTACGGACAGCTGGATCCTTTTTGCTCACCCCCCTGACTTCCTTCGGCCCATCCTCGATGTCCATATCTTCATTACCACCCTTTTGTTCAGCCTCCTTTTCTACATCTTTGTCCACTTTCTTTTCCTTTTTGTCTTTTTTCTTCTTAGTTGACGGTGCTGGTTCAACCTCCTCGCTCGGTGCTGCAACTTCCTCCACTGTATGACATTCGACCAACCACCATACGTTAGAAATGAACCTAACAATGTATACAGCAGTTTGGGATATTGACGAAATATTAATTAAAATGACAAAATATTAGTATTGCCCACTGAAAACTTACATTGACTTAAAGTGCACACTCCTGCTGGGTGCTGTAATAGGTTCACGAGGTCGACCGGAAAGTAGCGGCTTTCTCCAGGTGCAAGAAGGTGCAGAACAAAGCGCCGGCCATACTGAAAAACATTAAATTTGGTTGTTAGACGAAAGCAAAAAGTCCCACTGCACCTACAAAGAACCTTCCGTCAGTCTCTGTATTAGAATCTACATAATAAGTTCCACATCACGAAAGCTGGATGTCAACCTTGTGAGATATCGTCTCCTTCAGGTCCGTCAAGAGCTCGCTGATGATAACCTGTAATCAACCATAGAGATTAACGATGATCCCAAATCATAATCTCCAAAAGCAGAATTCACTAAATACTTTCCAACTTATTTTCACACTGATGTAAAGCATGTAGCTACGATCACTCGTCATATTCTTTTTTTAAGTATCTCAAACCTTCGAGACGAGCGTTGTATCGTCGACCAAGTCGAATATGGCCATCAAAACCTGCACAGAGAACGTACCATTAAGGCATGAATAAACTTCGGAACAACTCCGCAAACAAAAACTGCCAAAAGGCAGGATGAAATGGCGGACTACAATGACTGCAAGTAGCAGGAAGAAAATGTATAAGCGATGAGTTGGTGAGTTGTATCATCAATAACCGCAATAATTTTGACACACAACGTTAATGATGTAGGTAAGACAGCAACAAGACATGGACGTTACTCGGCTGCATGTATATGTACAATGATATTTTAGTGTTCACAGCTTATTAGTCACTGGGTACAACTTTGCTACTCCAGAATCGTGAGGTGCTAGAGGAACACTTACGGCGCTACTATGTTCGTCGCACGCTATTTTCTTGACATGTCCCTTCATGCTTTTGATGATCAGCTTACGTTCCTGGTACAGAAAACAACACTGCTTGTCTAAGTAGACCGCAACAGCGCAGCCATTTCAAAGAAGCTGTGAAAACTCCTCGATGGACCAGATACTGTAGACGAGGTTCGTGTATTAACTAATCAAGAAAAAAGAATTATTCTGCTATTTGAAGCAGCCAGTATCCAAAACTTTCAGGGTCTCACCTTTGCAGTACTCATGTTGATACAAGTAACGGCTATTCTTGCTCCATCCCGGGTGTGGATCATTCGTAGCAGAAGAGGGCCCGTCAGACTTTTCACAACATCTTCCACCATGCTCTGCATTTACAGAAGAGATGGATTAGAGTAGGACACCCAGGTAACTGGGAGAAAACTAAACTTCAGTTTCAAGAAGGGAGTGTGAAAGTGGCGATGACTTTGATAAAGTTTGAGGAGAAGACATGAAAAGCCAACTTTGAGGACTAAGAGCATCTCTCTAACTAGACAGTTTCAGGATACCATGAAATCAAAGTAAATATTTCAAGAATGCTTATTACCCTTTTGCAGACAGTGAGGTACTCGCCCAGAGCACGGTGCGTTATGGAGTGATCAACGATTCCCTTCTCCAAAATAGGTTGGAGACTCATCATCATGTGCTCCACCATAGTGTTCTGTTTAGACGCAGGCTCTTTCGCCATTAAATCCTTCAATCTGCTTAAGAAGAAACTTCTCTCTGATTAGATAGCGACCTTGAAGCAAGTAACTCTCAGCACATAGACGAATCGAGCTTTTGATAAACCACGATCTAACTCACTTGCATAGACTCCAAGAGCTGGTAAAGAGGGAACAAAATACAGCACAGAACCATGTGGCAATAAGAATGCATACAATGAGAAGAACGAAAGCTTTTTTTCTCACCCGCCATCCAATTCAGTCACGGAAACACCTTTGAAAAGTCGAAACTCAGGTGAATAAAATTCCGAGACCAGCTCTCTCCTTTGGTGACCACTGGCCAGATGATACGCATGTTCGACAACTAGAACAGAACATATAATGATCGTGGTTGAGTATATAATCAAACACCAGAGAAACAACGCAGGATCATGAAAACAGAACAGTCACATTGTGAAGTTGGTCTTTCCTTGCAAGATGAGAATGCGAGTCCCAGGGAAAACTCGTTGTAAGCAAAAGCAGTGACAGTTTAAACCCATAACAGCACCGGAAACAGAAATAATGCTCAGGTGTACCTGCGGAACCGACGGGATGTCGTAAGAGGGACACGACGTTGCCATGCAGTGTTGATAAGATATGAAGTAGCTGTGGTTTAGTTGCTGCAAAAATACAATTTCCTTGTCAACACTAGATTAGATTACCAAGGTGCGTCAAAAATCTCCCAAGTAACATTTTGCTGCATTGACCACACTGATTCAGGGCAAAACTATAATATGCAAGTTATTATCATAATGCATTACAATACAAGAGCCTAAGTCTACGCAGACAATTTCGGAGTACTTGAGAACTGAAAGTACCGTGGTCCAGCATTCTCAGAACAATGTGATAAGCATAAGGCTCCTTTGTCAGGGTCAAAATGTGTGGTCGCAGCTCCTCGAAAACTAAATCTCGTTCTGGTTTCGTGCAATGCTTCACACACGACTGCAAGAAAAGTGATGCTAGCTGTTAGTTTACGCTCATATCCTGCGTTTCTTCACAAGCTGAGTGATTCACGAAGTCACTTAAAGATTCAGACGACTTGCCTGCACAACTCGCGAAGTTACATGAGAAGTAGACATCTCCATAAGCTTTCCTTTCATCTTTGTCAAGGTTATTGTCACCATCCTGCAGCCGGGAACGAGAATTAGAGCCATCACGTTTCATCACGAATATGTGTTTCATTATGGATACCGTCATCCGAACTCTTCCCAATGTTTAAACTATGTGGAACCACCGTTAGTCAAAATATCTGGGAAGATGGGTCAATTAAAATGGGCACATTCGCACAAATTATATAATCTTTATCAGTACTGTAGCATATTCCATAAAAGAACCGAATGTTAGAGCCGCATTTTTAGGTAGAAACGGTTCAAATACAGCATCATTAGATTTTTCCAATCTCTTGAGTTTGTCTGAACATCTCTGAAAGAGAAGTGCACCAGAGGTCATTACTTCGTTCGTTCTTCTTTCTCCAAATCCCTCTGCCGCAACCTTTCCCACATACGTTTGACTTCCTGCAGAAAGGAGATTCATAAGTTACCCCAATGAACAGAAAGCCTTCGAGAGAACTTGCGAGCTTTCACAGAGCTGGCAGTCTCCTTTCATCCACACCTAGAACTAAGAAGACTCCTTAACATATGGCATGGTCTCCTCAAGGACTACAGATAGTCAAAACCGGAGTCAATTATCACAGACTTCACACCTTCTCCAGGCTATAATTGGGCCTACGTAGACTCTTCCTCAATTCGGCAAGCTCCTGCAGAAAAACGGGCAAAGCGTGAAAAACGGAGACTGTCAATTAAAAAGCATCATTGAATTATTCGACTGGTAGAAACTTCATGTACATAGGTCCTGCCTCGAGCTGGCTAACACCTTGGGCAATTTTCAAAGAGGAATATGTTTGCAACGCCCTTCCCGTATGAATGAGCAATCAACTCATGCTAAAGCTTGAAAACATTGCGGGTCTGTCGACTATTATGGATGGCTCACCTTTCTCGCCTTGCGATCGAGATGTGTTTCAGGTAGGGTATTCCCCAAAGATGCACCCTCGGTATTGTCACCATCAGATTTAGAAGCAAATTTTTCCTTCTTCACAAATTTGGAAGCAGGTTTTCCAGCCTTATCAAATTTTGAAGGAGGTTTTCCAGTCTTACGTTTGATGAATTTTCCCTCACCAGTTGATGCTTCCTTTCCGCTGGAATTCTTTCCTTTCACGAATTTCGATGAAGGAGATTTCGGCTTGAATCCTTCAGATTTGGACTTAAATCCTTCACCCACCTTCGCCTTCTTAAACCCACCAAATTTCGATTTCCCATTGCTCTCAGATGCCGTCTCTCCAGAAACTTGACGCTTCCTGCGTGACAATTCATGGTCTAAACTGTCAGAACAGTCTCAGAGCAAAATAAAATTCACGAATTGTGCAACATGAAGATGGCAAGCTTTGCTGTATATAAATCTGCCAAGGTGCCGCATTTCCCATTTGGAAAAATTCGCAGTCACAAGTATTACAGGCCGCTCTGAAAAGCGACTGCACTGTGTCCACCAGAGCTATTATAATACCTCGCCAGTCTTCTTTCAAATACCTGATTTGCCCGTGCCATGTACGTGCACTTGTCTTCGAATACCGAAAATTTTACTCTCACATAAGAGAACGACCAAGAAAACAGAATCAATGCGGTCACCAAAACATAACCACGCCAATAGGAGTCACAAAATACACACGAAAACAAAATTGGATAGGAAAGTAATAAAACCTCTTAGCTGGACTGACTGATTTGACAGACTTCAATGCCGCCATAGTGCTTGAAATCCGGCAATCAGAGCTTAAAGGTCAATCTGCAAAGCATGTAAAGGGCACCAGTACAAGCTCTTCAATCCCGCTTCAGTTTCAATTCTCCGTATCCAACATAAGTTTGACGATGAGTGCCAGCGAAGACTTCAATTCCGCGATTCGGCACAAAAGCAAAGTTGGAAACCGAAGCTAGAGGCCGCGACCAAAACGTTGCACATCAGGATCAGGAGCAAAAGCGCAGGTCGCTTTCAGGACATCATCCAGGGTTTAACGGGTCGACCGAAAAAACGTCTAGCCTTAAACCCTAAACTTGCTCAATTTCCTTCAAGGACGCATTTGAAAGCCGGAGATATTCCGGGAGCTGAAATAGCGGGCGACTCGCTCACCGGTTGTGGATGGCGCGGGCGAGCCTCGGGTACATATCCTATTCTGAGCTCTTACCTTGAATGGAGAAGGGCTTTCGTAACAATGAATGAACAGCATCCTCCACGCACCAGAGCTATGCTGCGCTAGCCTTCGTCCGGCAGTGACATTGTTGTTCTTGGAGTAGCTGCCTCTGTCACTTTCGAGGAATGTTGATATGTCAATTGGCAGCATTGACAAAATCATTCTGTAATTGTGATCACTTTTAGATTGGGTATTTTTCTTAATGGAGGTCAGAGAATTGTGCGCTTGATTGGTGACGCTAGTTGAAGAGCAGCAAGCAGGCGTGGAGGTCTGGTTCGGAGATGGGCATGCAGATTTAGAGCCGGTGGGTGACGGGTATGAGGTGAGTAGGTTTGTGGGGAGTGACTCGTTGCCGTGTTGGAATTCAAGGTGAAGCGAATAAGAAGAGCTTGTCGTCTGGAGGAGTGGATAATATGGCGGGTATAGTGTCAGCCGCCAGTGCAGGTTCAGGTCCCGTGAACGCAGCCTCACAAAATCCTTTTGATAAGCAATATGGGCTGATGGGAGGCACCTGGATGCGGCCATCACGTAGCTGGGTTGTGAAAACTGAGGTGCGAGCTTGGCAAATTTGAAGAACCTGCCCTGTTTCAGTAAATCCTTTGTTCTGCATGGGCGAACAGAGGTTTTTTTTTTTCCAATATTTGAGGCAATTTGCCGGGATTATTGGCTTACTCTGTCAATTCTCTGGCAGAAATCGTGCATGTCTGATGACAGGGCTGGTATATTTGTTGCAGTCTAATGTGAGGAGAGAGAAGAAAATGCTTCCAGATCCTCCTTGTGTTATATGCAAAGGGACTGGTAAAGTTAGGTGCAATCGGTGCTCTGGTAGAGGTATAATTAAAATATTGACCTGAAATTCATCTTCATTCTTCAAAATTCCCTCATAGATTCAGGCTTTCTTTTTTTCGTTTGTCTTATTTCTAGGGTTTTGAAATGCCATTCCTTCCTGACCTCCTTTACTGCAATTAAACATCTCAGTATTTCGATTTCTTGGTGTATTTCATTATGATATTTCTGATTGGTTTATTTTGTAACCTCTCTCTAGACCTGATTAGAACTCCACGTTTGTGACGCTCTCAATGGTCAATCAGGACGAACAAACTTCACGGAGCTTGCAATGCTACCTAAAGGAGAATGGCCCAAGTGGTGCGTAGTTCAGCTCATCACTCACTAATTTACCTTTTCTCGAATTATACCCATTTATTTGTTCAGCGAGGTGCCCGACCCTGCTCTTCTACTTTCGTGTCATGCTACGTCAGGTGCAACATAGCATATATTTCAAATTTCTTGTCTAGTCGCAGCTTCTCGTGTTTACTGTGCGTCGTAATGGCTAAATACTTGAATATGCCAAGAAAACATCTTTCTGAACACTTCTTGTTGTTGTCAAGTCAGGTGTTGGGACTGCAGCGGCTGTGGAAGGAGCCACTGCACGCGCTGTTTTGGGACGGGAGAAAAGAGGGGCATAATTGGTTTCCATGTGCCACAAGAGGAAATGACTGGACCACAAACGAACGGCTCTCAAAACTGAAGTAGACACATTTGTTACTGAGATTACAATCCAATTACTGAGCCCCTATACTCTCTAATGTGAAACTCATTTGTAATGATCCGGCTTTCAAAGGACAGTTGTATCCAAGGTGTAGTCACCAGTACAGCGTGACATACAGTTGGGAAGGAAGTCAAGAGGTCGGACAGGAAAGGGCTAGAAAATTAACATGATGTACATGGGGACATGTCCGCGTATAGTCTTGGGAGGGCTCCCTTCTGTCAAGATGAAATGATAGGTCAGAATTTTACCGCAGTTGTAATGTATACAAATTATAGTTTACATGGGATGTGCAATTTGTATGCCTACTGTTTTAAAGGCGATTCCAGTGATATGTTAGATAGTATCAAACCGTTCTTTGCATGTGGTATCTGTTTTTTTAATTTGGAATAATGATTTCTATCCTACAACTTTCTTTCCACTTCTCTTTCTTATACTTGTGTACACTCTTCGGGGTTGTTTTTCACTTGCCAGCGTGAGTTATGTTCTATATTGCCAGTGTATTGTTATTGTCATATATCCTCACTTCTTGCGACAAAATATAATCTGCTTTAGTCATAATTTTCTCCACAATATTTTCTCGTCAAACATTCTTTACATGGTTCTGGGACACACGTTGATCTAGCAGAATTTCTTTCCTTGTCTGTGTGGTTGGGTACAGTGTAAAAGTTTCCATGTCTGACGGGAACCGCCAGACATGCCTGACCTCGTCGGTTCAACGATTTGCTCGACTTAAATAATTTATTCGGACTGCACGAATGAACATTGCGTATTCATTCGAATTTTTCAGCTGCAAGGTATGCTGTATCCAATATCTTCAAGTGTTTGACAAAGCACGAATCTTGAAGTATTTCACATCGCAAGAACAAGGGTCCTTTGCCTGCCCTTGGTATTCGAAGCGCAGGAATTTGCGATGACGTTTTACTCATATGATCGTACTTTATTGAAAACGCCGGGGAGACATTCAACAGCCACTTTCCGTCACAATCAGGCACAAAACTTAAATGAGGACCTTTCAGAAAATCAAGGGCCCTCTAGTGCGAGGGTCTAATACTGTGAGGTACTATTTCCTGGCTTCCTGTCTGGATGGCCACAGCAGCAGAATGACAGCATAATCATCCAAGCTTGACTCTGCCTTGCTCCACCTTTCCTTAGACCTTGGCAAATTGGACAGTCATTCACAATACTTCTGCTGTACCCAACTCCCAGCGACAATTTCAAATCATGGTAATTTGCAGGCTTATCAATTGTAACAGCACCAAGGAATGAAATCTACTCGGCAGGCATGGACCTGATGATGTCAGAGTCACCTGATCAAAGACATACGCTCGAAGCATTAGTCCATTGTGATTTGAGTAGATGGGTGAAGAGATGTGCTAGTCGTATCCTTATCTCTGGTGAACCAAAAAAGTGAAAACATCCATGTAAGGTCAAAAATCAGTAGTGAAAACTTAAGAACGTAGATATAGAGTTTAATTCTTACCAGGGTCGGTGATGCTGAGGCAGCAGACTCGGTAGTACTTTCCGCAGGCGGTCCCAAGATCAACGTTGTCTGTTCATTCAATATGAATCACATAATCAGAAGCCTAGATGTACACCAGCCTCTTCAGCTTGATAACAAGCTGAGGCTTCTTAAAAGGGACTTTCATATCTTGCACCGTGTGTGACCTTGACAAAACTAACGACGAGACAAACTTACTACTTTCCAGAATTAAAGGAAAAGAAGGTTCGTTATCCGCCGCTTGGAAAAAGGCGTGTTTCGCAAGTTCAGTCCACAAGTTCTACAGGCGGTTGCTACCTACTGAATTGGAAAATCAGCTTCATAGGTCTTTGGTGATCAGAAGTACATGTAAATATGGTGTGAAATAGCACACTAGGTTCAAGTGACATGAAATCCTCAACAGGGCTGACCACACTAAATTGGGCGCGACGCCCAACCACAAGATATAGATTGCACTCACTTCCACTGTAGTGGTGCACGCCGGTCTTGGAGAGCATTGCGTAGTATTCGATCTCTGACTTCCTCAAAGGAGGACAGTTGTTGGCGATGATGATGAGCTTGCCTGCACACAACACCAAGTAAGAATTACGTGAAATCCCATGCGCATGCTTTGAACGTCTCAAGCAAATTCTCACGAGCACGTCCCAACGGCGCCCATCTTCGAGTGCTCACCCTTTCCTCCGCGAAGAGACTTGAGGGTAGTCTTGTACCCAAGAGTGAACTTTCCACTCTTCACAACCAGAGCCAACCTGTTGTTGATGCTCTCCTGTGCCTTTTTCTGCGCGGATCAAGAGAGACCCCACATTCCAATACGAAATGTTATATAAATATTTTAACGCGGCGACGCTGGAACATAAACGTGAGTTCTAAAGACTGACCACCATATTTTGACTCCGAGCTCAACCCTAATTAAATCTCTAGGTCCGCACAGACCCAGTAGCAAGAATCTCTCGACGAGCTATCAGGCTCAACGGCTTCCCTTACATTCGAGTGAATATAAACAGACTTACACACCTCACCCAACTCGCGATAACATCTTAAATTTCAACAAAGCGTAAGTGGCCGTCACGGGTTTCGATGATACACACGAATTGCCAGTACTGCACATCTTCCGTTCAGAAATTCAAGACGTGTAAATCAAGAAAAACAGGACGGAGAACTCACGGTCTTCTTGGCGGCCACCATTTTGAAGAGCTTGGTGAAGCGGAGAAGGCGAGAATACGAGAGCGACAGAGCGTTAGCTCGTGGTAGAGTGTGAAAGGAGTTGTCGTAGACGTTGTCGATGTTTAAGAACCCTAACTGGAACCTCGCGAACCCTAAACGGGCCTCCTCTAATTGTTACATCCTGCAGAGCCACCCGACTCTGCGATAACATTTAATAAAACTCCGGGCAAATCCGGGTCAGCCGGGACCCGCTGAAATAAAAGGTGGGGGGGCGGCGCGGCTAGGGGTAGTGGTTGTCGCGTGTGGAAACAAGACAAGGCAACGCATCTCATGGAAGGTTAGGAGCGCCAACTGTACGCAGCGTCTTGTAGCGTTTGTTGGAACACCCATCCAAGTTCGAGTTGTCGTGGGCGTGTCTGGGCAGTTCCCCACAGTGTAAATTGCTCTGGAGAGAAATTGATCCTACAGTGCTGGCAGGAAAATACTGTCCGGGTGGAGTTTCGATAGGCTATAGACCTTTGGCCCGAGTTTCGGCAAAATCCGGTTTCAGTGTCGAAAACTCCTCCAGTCGTCAGATCTGATGCTTGGTTTCAAAATTGAAGCCAGAATTTTCAAGTCTGGAAGTACTACCTGGTTCCAAGTTTGTTTGAAAATTATCGTGAATTCAAATTGATAGATGTAATTTGATTTGAAGATGAGCGCCTATTGCTATCTTATATTTTGTGTATTTGCTGAATGAAGCGGATGGTGCATGGAGTGAGCGTTCGCTCACTCCATGCACCATCCGTTGATGCAGTTGGCGCAACTTCCCAAACTCGTCGTTGATTTTGGCAGTCTCATTGCTGTACTTCTTCAGAGATTCGAGCAGAGGACATCTCTGTCCCAGATTCTCTAGACTTATGCAACCCAAATGGGGCGTGGAATAGAAGAAGACTCCTCTCATGTTTATCAAAAAACTCATGTAACTGGTAATTCCAAATCCTTTCAGCAACCCTACCTCTCGACTAGCTTGAATGCAAACTTGCTTCAAAACCAGCCCACCAAGACAGCGGCCTACAAACAGCAGGGGGCAACTTTGCCCAATCTCCAGCGTCTCAATTAGACAGTCAGCGACGTTTGCCCTAGACATGCATGTCTATCGGGCATGTACTCTCGGATACATCTGCGCTGCTATTATAAGACACAGAGTAGATATGAGCCTGTGGAAAGGCTTCCGAGGGCCATGTGTTAATCCAACAAGTGGAGTCATCGTCTGTCATCCGTGTTTTCTGATACGCATTTCTCAACTTACCGGCTGCAATTCATGGAAGAACACTATTTCCAGCTAGATTTGACCGGCTGCAGGCTTGTAAAGCTCGTAAACTGCATCATTTAACTGGTAAGAAAAGTCCGAGATCAATAATATGGGATGCAGTTCAGAATACATAAAAGGAAGACCATCAAAGCACGGTTGATGAGAAGTCAATGTGAATGGGAAACAAAGATTCATTCTCAAGTTTCCTGTAAAAGCTCAAGAAGTTCTGATTTAAGAATGCAAGCTTAGGTTAACTATCATGGGGCCCTAGTAGCACAAGGAATGGCTGGATGCACTAAGAGTGAATGTAGAAACGGTTGAAACCGTCGGTCCATCAAGGTAGACTGTAGACCTCTAGTCCAATAGGTGGCCAAAGAGGAAAAAGAATATATCTCATGTCGTGACTCTAGGGGTAAAGCATCTCTCATATATCGCAATAATACTTGTAAGGAAATGATCATGTATCCACGTCCCTTGCATATATCTCAAGAATAGGCCTATATGCAATCACAAATCGAGAAGATAACAAATGTGTCGAGAGTGCCCAACTAGCCAAAAATGCTATAGGTGCAGTTTCCTCCATCGATTATAAACTTACCTATCCACACGAAATTGACAAAGATATATGGCTCCGTGCCAAATCTTATGTCACACACTCGAAGATCCCTAGTCCGATGATGTCACCAAAGACATCCATGATCCTCATATCAAAAGTTGTCAAACTTGATATGAATGTAGGTGAAGGAGGAATTGTACAAAAAAGGTAGGTGGATCGACGAGCAATACTAGATGAGAATATATCAAACGGCACATGCGGATCCCCTAGTAGAGGAATATCATCTACATGCAAAATATCCTCGGCAAGTGCAACGTCTAGGTAGCCTAAGATAAAATCTTCAAACCCTACTTGCACTCCTAGAATGTGTAAGTTGTCTGCCAATGTCATAGATCCCTATGAAAGCTGAAGATGAGGAGGAATACCCAAAGGAGACCAAGCCTTACACTTTGACACTCTGACTCTCAAGCATACAAGAAGAAGCTCATTTGTCAAGTAATCAAAGTCATGTCTAATGTGGTCTACATGACCCACAATGTATGTGTCATCCGCTAAGGAGTGGAACACACAACCCAGCAAAAATATTTCAGATCATGTTGCAAATTACTATATTATCCTTTATTTACATATATTCTAATTAAGTATAAGCACTATTAGATGATATTTATCTCTATGTCATATTTAATATGTTACATGATATACAACTATTGTTAATATTCATAGAGATCTTGATTTAATATATATAATTTTATCATTGAAGTTGATTTCATAGATTATTTATGAAATGTGTTTGATTTATAATTGGATATATATTTATTAAAATTATATTGGTATCAGATAATTGTCTATATTATATATTTAATTTCTATGATATCATTGATAATGATTTACATGAGATTGAATTTCAAAGTTGAATCATGATATGTCTCATTTAATTTGATTGAATTTTTTATAATTTTTTTCTCTAATTCAAATTAAATTTTTTTAAATATAAAAGAAACTATATTCGCCAATTTGAACATCCAAATCTATTCCACCAATATACATGATAAGATTCCTCCAAGCTGACACTACTTGCTTACTTTTGGCCAAATCGACGTGACTCCGAATAACAAATGATCCAACATTAGTCTCCATTGCACAAAGAGGACTAATGTGAAGTGGCAGGAAGAGAGGAAGGGGAAAGGGCATCCTCAATCATCAAAACAAAACTGATCAACGCCTTGATACCAATTGTAAGAATAGATTTCAGAAATCAGTTCATAATACAACCAACACGAGACCCGAACATCAAATATATGTGATTCATCGATAGGATAACAAGTGTTTCACTTAAACTCAAAGTACATGTAACTTCATAATGAGATTCTTCATATAATCTACCTAGAGAGGACGGTTCAATATATATAACCTTGAGTCTACTATGTAATTAAACTAACTAGTCTAACATAATCATGGTTAAGCTATCTATGGTTAACAAGACAAGAGTTAACCTTACAATAACAATTGTATCTTGCTTTTGAAAAATAAGAGATGTTGAAGATATCCAACACACCAATGATATTATCTTTGGAACATATTTATTATCTTGATAATATTATTGGATTGATTATGAACATGAATTCATGTTATGTGAAGATATTACATGATGCTATTTATGATCATTTGTATTAGAATGATTAACAAACTTATTATGGCTTTGATGACATCTTCATGATGAAAATAATAATACATTTTTATCAAGCTTGTTAAATGAGTTTATCTCAATAAATTTATTCATTCGATTAAGTTTTTTTAATTAATATTTAAAAAATTTTATCCATTAATATAAATATTATTTTTAAATTTATTTAAATATTTAAATCGTTCTATTTTTTATTTATGTTAGTGGATGAGATGTTTAAAATATCAGTTTAAATGAAACAAAATAATTTTAAACTTATTAAACTTAATTTATTTAAAATATTAATTAATATAAAAAATTAAATATAATTTTAATTTTAAATTATTAAAAAATTTAAATATAATTTAAAATTATAACATAAATATCAATAAAAAATATATAAATTATATATGGTGTAAACATAACTCACCTTTTGACATATATAGTTATCATTTTAATCTTATTTTGAATATTAAAAAATATTAATCATGGATAAGATTGATAATATTAAATATAATAAATTTGTAATCAAATAAATGATCAATTTTTTTATCAAGATTTGAAACTAATCCGTTGTTATCTTATTGAAATCAATAATTGAAATGGTTGATGATAATGAATAGAAATTTGCTTTTCTATAATTTTCAAAATTATGAAGGAGTGGTTAAAAAATTGATGGTTTGATTTTTGGATTTGACTCAATGATATACATATTCAAAAAAAGAAACAGTTTGTGATCACCATTTATATTGGATATTTTAAAATTAAAATTTTGAATGATATTTTGTATCAAATAAGGTGTAATTAAATTATGATTAATAATTGACTTGAATGGGATAATTTCATGTTTAAAAAAAATATTTCACAAGTAAATTGATTTGAATTTAAATCTCAATAAGACAAGACTTACAAAACTTACTATTTATATGATTTTAAAACTATATACCTCTATATATATCTAAAATTTGGTAAAAATATATAATTTTAATATAAAGTTTATTATATTAAAACACAAATAGATTTCTAATATTTTCAACTTCATATCAAAATAACATCACATTGATTTGAGCTAGATTGATTTTTTATCCTGTTTTAAATGAATATGATTTAAAAGTATATACCTTTAGAATATACATATATGAATATAAATATTTTTAGGATTAAAAAATCATAATTACTTTTTGAACTAATATTGATTTGTTATTTTCATATTTTTATAGTGATTTTTCATCTTTTTGATGTAGATTTTAATAATATTAATAATAAAAAATAAACTTTATTAAGTAATAATTATATTTTATAAAAAAATTGAAACTTCATACATTATATAAATTTTTAAATGAGTTTGAATGGAATCCAAAAAGCTCTTGCATTATGATAGAAGTAAGACGTAAAGTTGCTAGAACTCTATAATATAAGTAAGTTTCAAATTGTTGTTTCATCTACTTCTTAGTAAATATAATATTTTTTTTTAATAAGATAGCATATATTTTATATTCAAAATCAAGTCAATCATATGTGTAAAATCCAATATATTTGCACTCAAGATTAAAAAAATAGGTTTTTTTAGCACATTGATGCAAACATAGAAGTGACTTGAAAATTATTTTAAATGATAGGAAACAGCTCCTTTGTACTTTTTTCTTTCTCATTTTAAAATATGATTCCATTGTTGAATTTAAGTATAATAAGGTATTATTTAATTCATGAACCTTTTCTATTTAGACAACATATTTCATAATCACATGTTATTAAAATAAAATACTACATGAAAATAATACTTTAGATGAGTTTTTCACAATAATTTAATAATTAATATAAATAACACTATATATAGTTAAAATTTTAGATCTTTATTTTTTTATTTTTATATATAATAAATTTATATATACTTATTAGAAAATTCACATCAATCAAGGTAGAGAATCATAATTTATTAATAATTAAGAGATATTTTTAAATATAAAAACTTGATTTAATGAAGTTTGTTTCAACTAACAAAAATGAAAAGTGCATTAGATATATGTGGTTTAAAGAATTTTTGCTTGCTTTTTTTTGAAAAAATTGATATTTTTTTAATATAAAAAATATCTTTATAAAAATCCATGTATTTTATATTTTTATTCTATTAAGCATTGACGTATTAATTTCATTATAATGACGGTAATTAAAAGATGATTTCATGTTATAAAATGACTTCAATGTCAAAACATCAAGTTGTCAATCTTTATATTTTTAATTTTATTTTAGCTTTTATTTTTTCAGCCAGTTGATGATAATTATTTTTTTTAATAATATAAGTTAAAGGATATAGAACATGATATTTTATTTTAATTCAATGGTTTGAAATGTGAAAAATATTATGCATGTACATTAGTCATGCAATATTGATGATGAACTATATTGAATCTATAATTAAAAAGTTAAATTGCAATTGCAAGCTCAATGGTAGATGATTACGATCGAGTATAATAACAAAAAGGATGGGAAGACCCCATCAAATCGTACAAGGATGGAACCAAACCGGTAACATGGGGCTAGGCCCCAATAGTATCCTGCTTGGGAAATATGTCCTATAGCACCTAGGATATCTGAACTATCCAAGTCAAAAGGTCTACAAACAACAAGAGCATCCGAAGAAGCATCATCTAACGTGATTGCTCCCCTTTGGATTGCACCAGCTAGTGCTCTCTAAAGAGCAATGGAAACACGTTGCCTAAAATAGGCTATCTGATAAGCTAAAAAAGTGATACCCCCATGTCGCCTAGTATGGTAGGCTCTCGCGCACTCCCTCACGAACATGTCGAAGTCGGTGTCCATAGCTCCATATAACTCCAAAGCTAGAGGAACAAAGAGGTGACCTCTCTGCATACCTCTATACTTGGAGGACCTTTTCTTCTTTGCTCCACTCGCCACCCATCCTGGAGTATGGGTGATCACCCCCTCTGAAACTGTGTCTCTAGTAGGATCGGTAACCACCACATCAGCCACAAGGACCTGGTTCTCCTGAACCAAGTATAGGTCTGCCCTAACCCTAGTCGACTACAAGGCATACCAACACTCTCTCCATGTGAGGTATCCACCCTCCCGCGCCATAGCAAACACCACATCCCTAATGGCATCATAGGTAGCTATCCTCTGCTAGCATGGGTAGCTATACTCAATGGTAAATGTACATGTTTTAAAAATATAACGCATGTTGATTAATTCTATATTATTTATTACACTTACCACAAAACTAGTCAATATTTTTTTTTAGATTTAAGTTATCAAATTTGGTGTTTTTTGATGCTCAGTTACTATGAAGAACAAAGAAAAAAATATAATAAATTGTTTTACTCAAGTGGTTTTTGTTTTTTTTTGTTTTTGGATAGTTCTCAATGTTATCTTGTATCCTGATAGCAAAGTATAGAATTGATTTATCAAAACTTACTCACATAGTTTAGTGTGTGATATTGAGCAGTTTTTTTTTTAGGTTGTGATTGGGAAGCTTTGGAAACACAAGAACGTTTTATGTTTTAAGTGAGCTTTCCACACTCAAAGTGGAGTAGATTTTGCAGATTGGTTCAAATCAAAATCTGCTTTCCATTACCCCGCAATCTCAATGAGAGCAGATAAAGGAACTTCATAAACATTTTGTAAGGAAAGAGAGTTAAGTCACTTCAGTGTTCACAAGTATTGTGGTTTTACCATAGTCTCATGACCACGGTGGGTTTCTGTTGGACTTGAAATTTATCAGAAATAGCGAGGAGATCCAACAAAAGCTTTACCAAGAATGTAACTGTGAGATTAGCTCGAACTTTTTGTGATTTTACTTCAATCCAGAACAATGTCGGAATCTTGAATTTTGAGAAAGTCATCGTTTCAGAGAGGCAGACCAATAAAGAAATGTTATTAGTATTTTAATCAGCTGGAATTAAAAAAAAAGCCGGGGTTTTACATAGCTGTGGTTCTGTCCAAAGCTCTCTATTAGTCACCTTTTATAAATAAAAATAAAATCAAAAGGTGATCATCAACCATGCAAAGTACATACAGGTGACGCTGTGGTTATCACCTGTACAATGATCGTGATGCGTCAGCTGAAACGCATCAATTGATTGCAGGTGAAGCTAGCATCCGTCTCGAACACCTTGAAAGAAGTTCTCAATGACTTTCTGGAACTTATAGAGTAGCGAAATTTATCGCAGACGATCTGCCCGGGAGTCCGAGACTTGTGTAGTACCGTGATAAAATGATCCGATTCAGACCCTGCAAATTCCGGTCGATTCGACGGCAGTTCAAGACAACTCTTTTCTGCAAGCAACGATGCAGGGCCTCTAGCCCAGCTAATGATTGTAGTTGTGAAATCGTGCCTTCGAGTTTGTCAAGGTCATCATTCATGAATCCAGATAATCTTTCATTTCCTCCAATTCTTGAAATGTAAGACTTGAACAGGTCTCAGATGACAATGTCTTGCTCCTCGTGGGCTTTGGCTACTCACCGTACAAACGAACAACGGACACTACCCATTCCCAGGCCCTCTAGATGGTCACTAGAATATACGTCCATCGTGCAGTGGCCTTTCGCCACCGAATGTTCAGGCCTGATTCATCAGCTCAGCCTACCCACCCATTGAATACCGCTCCGATATGCCAGTTACACCATCAAGGTCGGACACATCGGTCACCACTCAAGATCTGCTGCGTACCAAACCCGTATGTCACTTCGATGAACTTTAACGAAAGATTAGAATATCCTTCTCCTAGCACTCTTCATTCTGACACAGCAGTACGTCAACTGTGGGACATCCTTATCGACCGATTCGACCAATCGGATCCTTCTTGGACACGTTGAGTCATGCTTCTTTACAATGTCGAGTGGATTGCCAGAGTGACATACAATGACTTCTCCGTATGCATATAGACAGTCTCCGAGGTTTTAGTTTGTCTGATCGTGTCGCTTTCATGGATAATTGTGGAATTGTGTATATCGGTGCTTCGCTGGGCAGTTAAATGATGCAGTTTACGAGCTTTACAAACCGAGCTGGAGATTGTGTTTTTCCGTGGGGTTCAGACTGACACATTCCAAGATTCGGAGCAGGAAATTTTTCTACACCTAAAGGTGTTTGATAGATGCGATCCTGATCAGCTGACCTACGATCTGCCCGTCTTGCAAGCTGTTTGGGAAAGGACATACGGTGCAGAGTGGATCCAGAACAGCCTTAAAAATCTTAGCGATAGGTCACTCACACACTCTTTGAAAGGCAACGTAGTGACAATCAGAGTCCTCACAGCAACAGAACAAACAGGTCACGGAATAAGAATCCACGAGCAACTTCGCAATATGGGCAAGCATATCCTCAGGCCACCACGTAAAAGATGTGACGCTTTGCAATGGAATTTGGCCACGTGATGATGTCAACGAGCTACTCACGCAGTACAAGGTAAGGCTTGAAAGACTGCCGAGTGTTGTTCCACTATTTCTTCTAATTATGTTTCTCTTTGAAGCTTATTGCAGATGTTCCAATTCTCTTCACATGGTGCTGCAGTTGATGCTGATCGTATACACATGTGTGCAGGGAGACAATGCTGATGCTGAGGTTGTATCAGCGGCTACATGGCGTACAACAGACACTGCTCTATTGAAAGACACCATTCACATAGACTGGAGCTATGTTGCAGAAGTTGCGGTTGCTGAGGCTATTAAATGCAAGCCTAAGTGGACGCAGTAATTTGCGATGTCTTGTTAAATTACTCTTATTCACATGATACAATGCATGAGAGCACCGTACAGAAAGTTTGCGCCTCGAGAATGTCCAAGCTGGCCAGATCGAGAAAAAGACGTGGGAATGCTTCACCATTTGGCTCTTGTCCTGCTTGATTACTGCCAAAATGTGAGACTTCCCTGGAACTTTCATGAGTTGAAAAATTTGCGGATACTCCGCATTCATGGAGAGGATGTAATCGAGCAGATACAGTATATGAGTGGAGCCGAAGCCCTTGATTTATTCAAGAGAGTGTTGAAGAAAAAGATTCAAATTGAGATGATTCAGGACAATCCAAGTAACTTGAGACTATTGCTTGTGCGCAACGAATGGCCACCGTCTACCACAACGGTGGAGAGGTATTAGTTCTCACGAATCAATACTATGGACCAATGCATATGGAGTTGGGCAACATAAGGAGTAGAGAAGATTTCATTCCAAGAGGAGTGAACGCACAAGAAGGAGATTGTCACAATTCAAATCCTCATCGAGAAGCAAATTCAAGAGGAGGAGACGGAGTGGAGGGGAGATGAGAAATGAGGCTATAATTGTGGAAGATTTGGTCATATTGCCATGAATTTCTAAACCCGAGTTCTAGTAAGAGGAGCTAGACCTCCCTATCGACATACTCTCAACAATCTTGAAGGTGGAGACGAAGTGACCGATGGCAACCCGGGAAAT
Organism: Marchantia paleacea; assembly: GCA_014180765.2. Classification (NCBI taxonomy): domain Eukaryota; kingdom Viridiplantae; phylum Streptophyta; class Marchantiopsida; order Marchantiales; family Marchantiaceae; genus Marchantia; species Marchantia paleacea. Next base: position 277,515 of record MUAA02000032.1, read on the forward strand.
GACGAGCACAAGTAACCTTGCCTCGCGGCCTTATTGTTCGATGAAAAGGAGGAAAGGCGAGGGAAGGAAGCAAAAACATGAGGTAAATGGTTTGAGAAAGAAGGAAACATGTTTGATTGTGACGGATGGCGAGATAGAAGGAGTAAAAGTGAGAGTATTGATTGATCCAGGAGCTATAGAAAATTTCCTATCTCAATCTATTGAGATAGAAAACTGGGATTAGCTTAAGAGAAAGATGAGACTGAAAAGGTAGACTTGCCAAACAGGCAAACAAAGAGCATTCAGAGCATTTTTAGGAAAGTGGAGTTGAAGATTGGGCAATACAAGGAATCGTTGGAGTGGAGAGTAATTCGATTACCTTGTTATGATGCTATTTTGGGTATGCTTTGGATGGAAAAATATAATCCTGAGGTAGATTGACGAAGAAAGATAGTAAAAACTATTAGTTGGAGTATCTTTGGAGATAAACTTAGATTAGAACAAAAAAACGTACCTTTATACGCGATAGGAAGAACCGCTATCAATCACAAAGATGTATGTTTTTTGGGCCTAATAAGAGATGTAAGCGCTCCAAAAGAGCAATATTTTATACATGAGGAGTTAACTTGTATCTTGAACGAGTTTCAAGATGTTTTTCCAGATGATCTGCCTCCAGGTTTACCACCAAGAAGTAGAGTGGATCACAAGATAGAGATCTTACCAAGAAGTTCTCATCCTTGTAAAAGTCCCTATCGACTTGCACCAAACAAGCTGGAGGAATGCAAGGCACAATTGGAAGAGTTGTTGGAGAAAGGGTTTATCCAACCTAGTGTGTCACCATATGCAGCTCTAGTGTTGTTTGTGAAGAAGAAGGACGGCTCCATGCAGATATTCATTGACTATCGTGCTCTAAATCAACAAACGGTGAAAAAAAAATATCCATTACCGCGAATAGATGACTTGTTTGATCAACTTCATAGAGCTAAGTATTTCACCCAACTTGATCTTAGAAGCAGATACAATCAAATCAGAGTGGCTGATGAAGATATACAAAAGACAGCTTTTAGAACTAGATATGGACATTTTGAGTATCTAGTTATGCCATTTGGTTTAACCAATGCCTTTGCCACATTCATGGGACTGATGAATGATATTTTTCGTAAATATCTAGATAAATCAATGATTGTGTTTTTAGATGATATCTTGATATATAACAAGTCCTTACAAGATCATCAGAAATATCTACGAGAAGTACTCCAAGTGTTTTGAGAAAATAAGTTGTATCCTAAGATGTCAAAATGTGAGTTTGGCAAAAGCAATCCAAGTCATGAGTGACAAAGTGGAAGCCATTCAAAATTGGAGTGCTCTTGAGAATCAAACTCAACTACGTAGTTTCTTGGATTTAACCAGCTTCTATAGTAGGTTTATGGAAGCTTTTGCTTGTATTGCTCAAGCTTTAATAAATCTCTTAAGCCAAGGGTAGAAATGGCAATGGGGCACAACTCAAGAGATTGCATTTCACGCTTTGAAGGATGCGCTCTTACATGCATCAATCCTTAAATGGTATGAACCAGGTAGACCAACTAAACTTACTACGGATGCATCAAGTGTGGCAGTTGGAGGAGTGTTACAACAAGAATGGAAAGATGGATGGCACCCAATTGATTTCTTCTCATGGAAGCTTTTGCCGATGTCGTGTTGTGACACGGCTACTATGAGAAGATGATGACATGTGTCATCTTCAGAGCTGTTGAGATGTGGCGATATTTTGGCGATATTTTAGGTCGGGATGGCCGGCGGCTCATTGTAAAAGGCATTAAGAGGTACGGTTGGATTGTCATCCTAGGGCCATGATGTAGATAAGGATCCAAGGGATATCATCTTGGACCTTATCGGATATAAAGCGTGGTTGAGTCGAAAGGAAAGGGGGAGGTCTAGAGCGTTCTTGACTAAGGGCTTATCCAGATAGAAGTGGAGCCAACGTGGGACATGGATAGAGGCGGTATGATCCTCCGGATATACCGATGCCCAATCCGTTTGTGATAAGCATCCGGTGTCTACATCGTGATCACTTTAGGGCATGGTTAGTGTATCACTTTGGAGATAGCTTTATGGAAGTGGTGATAAACTCCCCGGATCCTTTCATTACGCCAATTATTTCCTACTGGCGCGACTTGGGACTTAACGGTCTACGTTTTGATTTGATATTAGCATTATGGACCTAAAACTTGCCGATAAGTGGCGGCCTTTCAACACATGGGTCCCTGTCCATCACTACTTGTCTACCAAAGGCAAGTCATAGGGAGTTGATTGTTAGGAATTTTGGCGAGAGTATTATACTCAAGTTATAAACTCCGGTCCCTTTTGTTGTTCCGTTTATACTTAACCGGTTTCGAGTGGTTATTTTGACTCTTTATTAGCAACAACTTTATTATTATATGATGGCTAAGTAGTGTTTGTAGGCTAGTTGTTAAGCTCTAAGTTAGTTGTGGCTAATTTGGCCCACTAGAGGTCAAAATGGAACTCTTCATTCTCATTGGTTGGGAAATTTAGACCAATGAGAGCACTTGGGCAAGTTCTTCGGGGTTTTGAGGAGTTTCGGGAGCCTTCGAAGGGAGTTTTTCAGGATTGAAGGATATGGTTGGAGAGCTGACGAGGAGCTAGGATTTTGGCTCAAGAATGAAGGCGATTGAGCAAGTTGACACTCCGGTGTGGTGATTTGAAGTGGGAGAGTGAAATTTGGACCAATGGGAGAGTTTGAGTGAATTCTGAGCATTCTATGAAGGCTTTGACAGATCGGATTCAATAGACACAGAGTTTACAACTCGAGTTTGCGATTTGATTGAAATTTCAGCTCGATTGGTTGAGTTTTGAGTGCAAAGCGATAGTTTGAAATTTATGTACGCGATCGAATTGCGGGGATTGCCTGACTGTTACAGATTTAGTTCGACGATCATAACTCATGCTATCAATAAGATTGGTCAATAAAACTTGACAGAGCTGAAGCTTGGATGATAAGTCGTTTTCTTGCGAAATTTGATTGCAATTGGATCAAAGGATTGGAGTTTATAGTGGTTTTAGTACGCAAGGGTCTGCATATCGCCTTGTGACACAAGGTATAGTTCGACATTTGTAACGAGAGATCTAGAATTAAAGAGCATGTGAAACTTTCCCGAGAGTTATGAATGGTTGCAAAGTACTTTTCTGCGAAGTTTGGCTAAGAGTTAACGGTTCAATCGTTGGTTACAACGATCCTCTTCCGCTGGAGTTTACCGGGTGCAACAAGTTGGGCATGGAGAGATGAGGAGATGAATGAGAGGGTGATTGTCAGTTCACACGAGGACGAGGAGAGTTCTTCTACAGCCAGACGCTCAGGCGTTCTCAGAGTAAAGCTTTGTCCATGCGACACCGGCGGAGCAAAATTATCATACCACGGAGAGAGAGGAGTTAGCCATTGTGTTGGTTACTAAACATTGGAAGCACTATCTTGGAGATAAGGAGTTTGTGGTTGAGACAGACCACAAGCCTTTGGTTTATTTTAGTAACTCAAAAGGATATCTCAAAACGTTGGGTTGATTCGTTGGGCTGAATGGCGACAACGTTTCAATATGAAGATCGTGTATGTGGAGGGGAAGAAGCAGCTTGCCGATGCATTGACATGAATGCCGTGCATTAATCATATCACTGAGGTGAAGATTCATTCTGTATGGTGGGAGAACTTGAATCGAGCTTCCAAGGAGGATGAGGAGATTGCACAAGCCCTTCAGCAAGGTAGAGCACATTTAAAACGGGGATTGGCGTTCTATAAGGGAAAGATTTGGATACCCTCTGATGTTGCTCTCCGTACAACAATGTTAGAGGAGGCACATGATTCATCTATTGCTGGCCATGTAGGAGTAGAGAAGACCATTGAAAGCATCAAGAGGATATATTTTTGGCCAAACCTAAGAGAGTACATCATCAACTATGTTCAAAGTTGTGTGGCATGTCAAAACAAGGCTAGCAATCATAAACCAGCATGTCTACTACAACATCTACCAACACCAACTAGAAGATGGGAGCACGTCAATATGGACATTGTATGTGGGTTACCAATGACGTCTACGGGTTATGATTCGATAGTCGATTTTGTGGATAAATTGAGCAAGATGATCCATGTTAGGCCCACAACAAAGAGAGTTACTGTACCTGAAATTGCTAGAATTTATATGGATGCAGTTTTTGCTCGACATGGTTTAGCTACATTTCTCATCATCGATAGGGGCACTCAATTTACTAACATGTTTTGGAAACCCTATTTGGGCTATTCAAAACAAAATTAGCCATGTCCACAACTTATCATCCTCAAACATATGGGCAAACTTAAAGAGTAAATAGAACTATTGAAGACTTGCTTAGAGCTTTCACTTTGGAGTATCAAGAAGGTTGGGATGCGCTTTTACCCTTGATTGAGTTTGCTTATAATAACTCAATCAAGGGTAAAATGGCGGGGAGTATATTTCTGAGTATACTCCCCGCCATTATCCAAATGTAAATATCTCACCTTGTGACCAGTCTAAGTCTCAACTTGGGCTCTTCAACTTTTGAAAGTTGCAAAGACTTCAGACTTTTGTGTGAGAAAATAGACCCACACAAATCTTGAGTAATCATCAATAAACGATACATAGTACCACTTCCGAGAATGTGAGACTTTAGGAGAGGGTCCCCACACATTACTATATACATACTCAATTAACTCTTTGAAACTATGAGTTCCAACACCAAAGGCTTTTCTATGTTGCTTGCCCATAACACAATGCTCACAAAATTCCAAGTCAACTTTACCTAAACCAGGTAACAAGCCCCTCTCACGTAAGGAAAATCAAGTACATGTTACTGATGTGTCCCATTCTAGAATGCCAAACATGAGCCATCTCAAGCCGAGATCTTGTAAGATTGACTTCACCACAAATGGTATTGCCCTCTAGCACACACATATTTCCATGCTTATGTCCTCTTAAAATAATCTTATCATCTACTCTCACCTCAAGTACTCCTTGTTTAGAACTCCACTCAAGACCTTTTGAATCTAACATTCCAAGAGAGATAAGATTCTTTCTCATGTCATGTATAAACCTGACGCGAGTCAATGTACGTTTGACTCCATCAAACATGTGAATTTGGACAGATCCAACACCTTTTCCATAAGAACTAAAACGTTTGATACTTAGAAAGTATGAAAAAACTCTCTAATGTAACAAATGTGATAACAACAAGCACTATCTAGAATCCATACATCATCAACGCCCTTGGATGAGTTGCATAGGGCATACCTCTTGCTTCATAGTCCATCTTCGAGCAAGTCATCCTCCTCATCGAAATCTTGAGTCACATTGGCCAAAGGAGGATCATTAGTCTTGGTTTTCACACGACAGTCCTTCTTAAAGTGACCACTCTTGCCACATTTCCATCCTTGTCATTCCATGATTTTGACCATCCACGAGTCACATTCAGTGTCGTACGAGATGAAGAGGATGGAGTAGAGGGCATCATCATCTTCTGATGTAGGTCATCAGTCAATAAAGCACTTATCATCTCATTGTAAGTGATTGTTTGTCTATCACGATGGAGCAACACTAGTGACAATGACTGATATGAAGCAGGTAATGAACTTAACAAATGAAGGGACTTCCTCTCATCAATTATCTCCTCTCCAAGATCTGAACATCAATAACAAGATCACCAAAGTCATCAATGTGATCTTGTATCTTCGTATCTAAATCTTTCATCTTGAAATTCATCAGCTTCAAGGAGGTGTATAACGTGTTTGATAACTCTCTGCGATGAAACCGTCACTAAAGAGCATGAAACAATAGAGTACAATTGTCATACTCATCAGTTTGCTTCAGAACTGAAGGTTGTAAATGGAGTATGACAATACTCACTGCTTGTTCATGAAGATCCTTCTAGTTCTCATCATTGAATGCAGAGAGTTTAGGCCTCAATGACTTGCCCAAACCGGAAGCTTTTTACTTGCCTTTGACTTGACTCTCCCACAGAAGATAGTCACAACACCCATCATATTTGGAACATAATTTTAAAATGAAAAATTTTAATCTATTTATTAAAAAATTCCTTTAATTTTCAAAATTATATATATATTTTTTCATGTTTAATTTTTCAAATAAATAAAAATTAATATTTTTATTAAAATCAATATTTATTTATTTAGAAATTTTGTAAATTTTTTTACAAATATTTTTTTTTTTTGATAATAATTATATATATATTCAAAAATATTAAATATTAAATATATTCAATTTTAATAATATTTATACATAATAAAATTAATTATTTTAACAAAAACTCAAAATATGCATCAAAAGTTTTAACATATGTAATTGCAAAATTCTTATATTGTGAATTGATGTATGATATTTTGATGTAAAATCAATACAAAATTGATATGATTAGTAATGTAACATTATAGTCTAGATGCAAACATTTATAAGATAAGAATTATGAAATCTGTTCCAAATAGAATCATGTGAAAGCTCCAAGATGAAATGTTCATCAAAATTACTTAACTGATGTGATAATAGTACAAGAATACTCAAACTATCATTGAATTAACGTTATTATTTAATGTCAAATGATTATGAAGATGGTATATTATTCATTTTATATTAATCATATTTTTTTATTTTTATCAATGCATGATAACAAAATATACATCCTCAATATAAGATCAAAGATGACTAACATCCATTATTATTATATGTGTTTGTGTTGTTAATATCAAATTTCAATAATTTTAACTTAAATATTATTAAATTGATTGTAAAAAATGATTTATTTTATAACAATTTTGTATGATTTGGATTTAATTTTTATTTATATGTGTAAAATTACTTTTGAATAACATAACAAAAAAACACATAAATTTTAAATACACACAATTATTTATTGAAATTTTACATAAATTTGTTTATAATTATTTATATGCATGTTTACAAATTGTATTTATTTTAAGAAAATACAATTTGTAATAAAATTGATAAAGAAATAATTGAATTTTTTTTATTATTTCAATGAAGTGCTAATCCAACATTGATGATTTTACAAATAAGACAAGTTTCTATCCCAATTAAATTTGTTAACAAATTCAAATTTTAAACAGAATTAATTTACATGTTATGAAATAATAGGTCAAATACTTTTTTATTTTGATTGATTTCAATATATTTATTTATATGTACAAACTCCTTTATATGGTTGTTGAACATTATTAGTATCATTTGAAGGCTAATACAATTTTTAATTATATATATACCTAATGTAATTACCATATCATAAGTTGTTTATCGTGTTTACATATCGTTATGTTGGATCAAGAGTTAAATATATTTGAATATTGTGATTTTTTAGTAGATAGCAAATTTTTTTATTTAAAAAACGTCCAAAGGAATTAAATATGGTCAAGCTTGTAATTCATTAATATTTATAAATTGTCGAATGAATTTTGGAAATCATTGAATAGCAATGTTAAGAGGGGTTGGAGATGGGTTGAAAATGGCGCAGTAATACACAACACCGCGAACCGGTATTCCCGATGGTTGAAGACGCAATTGCGAGGGTGAGCTGGCGCATTCATTAGGGCTGACGTGGATAAAGGTGAGGTCAGCAAAGTGCTGAGAGTGATGAGAACTTGGGCCCCCGTCACGAACGAAGAGGACCAGGACTGACACAGAAAGCTTTAACAAAAGAAGAAGAAAACATGAAGAGCAAAGACGCGAGCGAAGGAAGGAAGCAGATCGATTTGCGTGCGCGCAGGATTAGATGCTAATCATGTGGATCGTGTAGAGGGTTTGCGAATTGACGTGCGTGCTCAGGCGGATTTTTGAATGCGATGGAAGGCGGAGGAAGGCGCTGGTTTCAAGAGCGAGCTTTCGGACTTGTACTGGATTTGGTATTCGAAAACAGTTCCTGAGTTCGCATGAATTAAGGATTTGAAGGAGGAGATGGAGACGAGGGACGCGGACGGGCAGCCCGCCCGAGAGCTATATGCCTTGTTGCATCTCTCTCCGGATGCGTCTGATGAGGATATCAAAAAAGCTTACCGGCAATGGGCGCAGATTTATCATCCGGACAAGCACCAAACCGTTCAGGTCTTGTATGCTTTTGAAAATCTTTATGTTCAAAATGACTGCTCTGTAGCTGCTTTGGTTCGAAATTCGTCATTTTTGGTTGTGAATTTTGTACTCTGTGGTGTACCCGAGATTTTAGTTTCTCCATCGATCAAATTCGAGGGCTATTTCGGTTTGTTTGGTCGAAAGGGGTTAAAGATCCTTCATGTAAGCAGATCATGCTGATTCGGAAGTGAAACGAAGAGAAGCACGGAACTTGAATTAGCTCGCGTAACATAATACTATTTCTTCATATATAAGTAATGTAAAATACTTGGTGCTAGACGCGAGATTTTGTAATCTCTCTCTGCCTGTTCGAGCCGATTTTATAGTCTCGCCGGAGAGTTTTGCCCATTCAGTAAAGTGTTTTCGCTGTTTTGTTGTGCCGTGTAGGTGCCTTGTATGAGTTCAGGAATGGAAGTGTTCTCAGCGTAGCTTACGTTTTTAGCTTTATCAGGGAGTGAGATTGAGTGTGTGAGTAGAGTAGACTTGTTTTGGGAATAGTTTACAGGGATCAAGACTTCTGGTGAGTTGCCTTTGTTTTGAAAGCACTTCATACTCGAATGGTTCTACGGTCTCAAATATCTTTTGGGTTGGGGAGAGAAGCATCTATTTTTTGGAGATTGGCTCAATTCTGGAAGTAACAATAATGTAGAGGTTTAAGGAGCCACTGCGTTACTCAGTTTCTTGACAGGAACTGGAATGATCTGCAGGGTTGAGCACGTATCCATTCTGATGTTTTCTCATGCTTATGGCTCGCCAGAGATGTTGGTAACAAGCGGATTATATAATTTTGTACAGTACGAAGCAAGCTAGGTCTGAACAGACAGTCATCTAAAACGCTGTTGTCTTGAAATTTATTATAATCCAGATGCAAGATATTGCAACTGAAAATTTTCAAAGGATACGCGAAGCGTATGAAATTCTCAGTGATGAGCGTAAGCGACAAGTCTATGACTTGTATGGGATGGAAGGCTTGACGTCGGGTTTGGAGCTGGGACCAAAGTTGAAAACCAGGGATGAAGTGCGACAAGAGTTTGAGAGACTGCAACAGCGGCAGGAGGAGCGCAAGCTAGCCTCACACATACATCACCGTGGTTCTATGCTTGTAAACATGTCTGCTGTGCAAATGCTCAAGACCTACGACACAGGTCCTACAATGCACGGGTATTTGAGCTAAATTTTATGTCTTTGGCTATGTCATTTAAGTTTGTGTATTGTCTGCGGGCGGTTTAAGGTCGTACAACTTTATCTGGAGATCTCCCCACTAGCCGTTTAGTATCAACTCCACGCATTTACCCGATCACCTTGATATTATGCTCATCCAATTCTACAACCTTCTCGTACTTCCGTGCTTAGTGTAGGTCATGGTTGAGTTTTTTTTATTCAAGGTTTTCATCATCTGCTCGTCTCGATTAGACGTTTAGTTGTTAAGAGACAAGTGTTTAATATGCCATTATCGGTCTCTGGTCTCTATGCGATTCACTGTCACGAGCCATACCATGATTTACATAAACGAAAGCAGGCGTATAGAGAAATTGATATAGATTGCGGTCGTTACTTTCGGCTGTTTCGTCTCCTGCGCACAGTTTTGTACAGGCAGTTTCCTGAGTTTATGGTCGCAGTTTCCTGCTTTTAGATTTTACAATTTTGCTCATATTTCAGTCGAATGGATAATGAAACAGGATGGCCATGGCAACTCAAGTACAAGCTCAGGTTTCGAAGAAGAATACTGTGGTCCTAGGAGGAAATATGGCCTTAAGGAGAGGGATGGGCGGGGGTACTGTCACCTGTGTCCTTCGTCGTCAAACATCGCCGGTATCTTCCATTGAGGTTCTCGGAATGGTTGGCATCCGTTCGATTCTTAGTCTGCAAACGTCGAGGTGGGTCTTCGTCGTTTCACATGATCTATATCCAACCTGCTATGCAGACAAGCAACGGAATCATGAACACATAAGTGTTATAACTCAAGGATGCTGTATAAGAAATGTATGCCTCGATCAAGATCAAGATCCTCGGCTTGAAGGTAATGAGTGGTAGATGCTTGCTGACGTGTCGGAGACTACTTGCGCTGATTCCTGCAGGCAGTTGTCATCACATGCAACAGGAACTCTTGGTGTATCATTGTCTTTACGCGATGGAACTATAACGCTTTCGGAAACATGGTCACGCCAGTTGTCCGAGGATACGACGGGAAATGTAAGTTGTGTCAGTGCAAATCTTACTTTGCTCAAGACTTATTTTGAGAATCACACGGGCGTAGATCATGGATGAAGTCGGTTGTGTAAGCATTGTTCAGTGCTCTGGAAACTCTCCTAAGCGTGTGACTGTTATTCTGTAGATTCAGTTTTCTCTGGGACCAGATACCGGAATAGCAGTCGGCTGGCAGAAGCACGCCAAGAAAAACTCAGGATCATGTGATTTGAAGGTAATTTAGTTTGCTTTGGTTCCAGATTTGCTACCTAGGAGCTTGCTTTTACTTTGTCTGTCTCATTTTCGCTTGCCGTGAGCCTCATGAATCATCGATTATAAACCACGCGTGCCTGATCATTCACAAAGTTCTAGTGCTAAATTGCTGTACCTGAATTTCTTTGTGTTATTCAGGAAAAAAGGATGTTGATTAACCCACCCACTGTTTCTGATTTTGCTTATGCATGTAAACAGGTAGGACCTACTGTTTTTGGTGTTACTTTGCAGTACGTCCGAACGTTTTCCTCCAAGTCACACGGCCGTATCACTGGAAAGGTTGGGAGGTGAGTTTTGGTGTTCGTTATCAGAACTAGATTAACTTGTGGAGTAGTTTTGGGTTTCGTATTGGTTGCGTCTTTTATGCGACAAGTGTTTTCCTCGTTTCATGTTAAATTAGTGACCAGTGACGGCTTCTGTATTGATCAGGTTATGGTACTACGAGGAAAAAGGAAGTTTCTTAAATATTCTTCAGCCACTTTCAGTAGTTTCTTGTATAAGAAGTATGACTATTGGCCATGTGTTATTGTCTGAACACTTGCTTAGCTTTTAAGATATATAATTTTGACAGACCATAGAATCTTGTGATTTTGTTCGCTGCTCAATGCCTCAAGGTTCACAAGCAGTAAATCAGTTGAACACTAAATAAACATTATTACTGTTGGACAATGATTTCCTCAGTATGGGAGTTGAGGTGGAGCTTGGAGGAGAAAGGAGAGTGTCAGACCACAGTTCAGCGGCATTATTTTGTTCACTAAGCCTCCAGGTATGATGACGTCGAACCTCGCACTAAGCGTCTACCCTTTTCAAGTTCAGTTCATGATGTGCTCAGATGACAATTATGCTTGAAAACCTTCACTGGTTTCAAACTAACGTTAGCCCAAACATGATTTTGCAGGGAATATCCTGGAAATTGCGGTTTACAAGAGGCGGTCAAAAATTCGTTATCCCAGTAAGTGGTGTTGTGTAAACTTTCAGAGTCTTGGTGTGAGAGAGAATCGAAGATCTGGGTGAACATGTCGTTTTATTTGTTTCTTGTTTAATTTTTGCAATAAAAGGAGTAGCTGACTGTTGCTCTCTGTCAGATTCTTCTGTGCACAACACTGAACCCAACATTTGCTTTGGGTTCAATATTCTTGCCCGCATCTATTTATGCAGCTCTGAAGGTATATCTCTGCACTTGAATCAGATTTTAAGTCTCAAACATCCCATCTGCAATCGTGTTTGTGGAAGAGTTCTAGAGTTGTTTCAGATCCAACTGAGTACACGAATCTAGAGATTCCTGTTCTTATTTTGCGTTGTTATACTGGGCTGCAGGTGTACATTTTCAAGCCTTACTACCTTAGGCGCAAAAGGCGCAAGAGTCTGGAGCAGAGGCGGCTGACTGTGACTAAGGTCTGGTGTTTAGTAGTAGATTCCTTCTGATTGCTGTTCACTTAACTCTGAAAGTTCACGCATGACAGGCAGTTACAAAGGAGTAAAGTGTGTCATGAATGTATTTTGAGGTCATTTTGTTCTGGTGCTGTAGTGATTCTCCCTCTCTGTTCTTTCCCTCCGTCTGGACTCTGCCTCTTCGTCGTACTCATAGCCGTGACAATGAAGGGGCAATTGTTTTAGTAACGTAGTTCGCTTATGGTATTTCTCCTCCCTTTCTATACCCTCACTTCTTCTCCCTCGTTTCCTACTAGTAGCACCGCTCAGCCATGGTCCAGAGTCCACGGTTTTCAGACTATTAGAGGACTAGTGTCTACAGTCTGTACAGTGTCTCTTAGAATTTAATTGTTATGGTATTTGAGGTGAAAGACTGTCATGCCTTACCTTTATTATAAAATGGAGTGTGAGGACTGGGAGCACGATTGTTCTGAAGACATCCGACTTAAGAGTTTTATAATTCTAGTCCTAACAACCACGAAGATTACATCTTCCGAATGACGAATTCACGAAGTCAGTCCTGTATTTCACACCTTGTGGCAATTTATCAGGACTTCTTCTTTACGATACACGTAGGATGAAGCTTTCGTACACACCTCACCAACCAGATTCACTAGTTTGACGTAAGAATTGCACGCAGGTTTTAGAAGCACGCGCAGCTTCGGAAAAAGCTCAGTTGCTGCTCAGCAATGTAGCGGAAAGGAAGCGAAGAAAGCAAGTTCAAAAGGATGGTCTGGTTATTGTAGAGGCATTGTATGGTGACATCAGGAGACGAGACGGTTCAGATTCATACCTCGGGGAAGATCTTGAGTATGATGATTCGGACCTGCCTCCACCTAATATAGATGTAACTGTTCCGCTGCAGTTTTTGGTGGACGACAGTGGTGAGCTTCGAGTGAGTTTCCACACACTCCCATGTTTAAGAGGAATTGGGAGGTAGAGTTTATGTTTGTCCTAGTGGTGTTGTGTTGCCGCGTTTGAATCGTTATAAAGCAGAAGAGTATCACGTTCGTCTCTGTTGTTCCAACTTCGAATAACCTAGAGAATTCAACTGATTGCAGCTTCATGAAGGTGTTAAGAAGGCTGGCCTGATGGGCTTTTGCGATCCTTGTCCCGGGGAATCCAAACAGTTGAAGGTGGCCTACTCTTACCGTGGCCATCAATATCAAGTAAGTGCGAAGTCCACATTCCTCTTTCACTCTGAGTTTAAGGATATGTGACAGCATGCTATTTTGTGACCAGTTTGATAATTGTTCTTAATTCTGGACTCATGATTGAACAGGTGGTGGTTGGAGACTATGATGAATTACGAATACCGCAGGAATCACACAGAGTGCCCGGTACCAGTGGAGGTTCAGAAAACTTGAATCAAGTGGATTAATCCTGTCTTTTCCCTTCTATTTCCTACTGTGTACAGCGGTATGTCTTCCTAATCAGTGTATTCTCGTGTCTCCATTTGTCTTTGTGGACACACCCTTCCTCTTTCTTGTCTATGATCTCTTCCGACCTTGAACGGGTTCATGTTACACAAGTTGAGGTCGTTAGGTCTATTATCAGGACTGAGCTGGGTCAAGGATTCACCTGTCAAATGCCATCGACGGTTGTTTGCAACGTCTACACCGGGTGCTGTGGTTTTAGTCAGAGGAGATATTGGCATCTCGCTGTCAATTCTCTTTCACACTTATTATGCAGTATTTGTTTCAGCTTAGCCATGAAGGTTCATTGATGCTATTCGGACTTTCTACATCGGGGGTCTTCACGTGACCTCGCAGTTGCAAACATGGAGCGGAGTCACTTGTGGGAGTCGCTAGATTTATGGGATCCATTCTTAGAGTTCCAACCACCTTACGGCAATCACTTGTTCATTCTTATGCGAAGCATCCTTGGGACGTGAGAATGAGATTGAAGGACGGTATATCCGGGTTGACAGTCTTATTCTTTTCTGAAGGAAATGGACGAGTACAAATTTTTTTCGAGGTAGTATTAGTAGGTTGTGACATACATCCACCGCAGGCATTGGCAGAGAATAAGTATGCTCAATGGCATTCTAGAAAGAGCCAGTCATTTTGATCGCCAGTGGTTAGCATGTATCCCATATCTTTACTTCTTCTCTCCAACGACAGGCTGGACTACCAAAACATATTAACAGCCTGTTAGTGTGCCTTAGCTTCGGGAGGTCGGAGGAAGCTGCCTGTTGTGGTATGAGGCAACAGCTTTTTGTCAGTTTGTGACCCTCGAGGGTTGTAAATGAACACAATTTTGGTCAATATTTAAGATCTGTTTGTGCGTGTTGAGAACGTATTTGTCATCTCGAAGCAGTTGATGATTTTAAGAGGTAGATTGTGATGTTCGTTTAGATTCCTTCTGCAACCATTGTGAGTACTACCGTCGGATACGTCCTGGTTCATGTGACTGTCAATATCTGGCCTTACTCCCTCTTGTGACTCTGACGTAAGGCGTAAAATATTACTCTCTTGTATCACTGATTACCTCAAGGCGCACATTTCCACGTCGTATAGAGGTCGTACGAACTTCTTGTTTCTACAACGGTTCACAGTTTGTACAGTTTGTTGTTCTTGTGATGACTTTTACGAATGTTTAAGCACTTATGTTCAGCTCTTTGAGTCGCTTTTCGGTTCGCTTTATTGGGTTCTGCAATAAGGAGATGAGAGTTGAAGGACGATTGAAGGTCCTAATAAACACGGGAAGGACAGGAAAAGTGACGATTTCATTTCACGTTCTGCCTTTTGGCTTACTGCTCACTGTGTCCCCTGGATCTTTTTCCGATTTTGTGTGGGGCATTATTCTTGCTGCTACGCAAGCTGAACCACCAGGGTCCGTACTCTCGGCGGGTGTGAAAGCCCTCTAGTCACGGAATTTCATATGCTCTCTTTACGCAGGTGGACTTTCCAAATTGTGCTTCGAGAAAGAACTTCCCGTCCAGGACGACGCGGCAAAGCATTCTGTGTTTGCTGCTTTACCCTCTGCTTTATACTGTGTAGTCATGCTTCTGTCTCTGCAGTCAAGGGTCCTCGCCGTGTCGAATCCACGCTTGGTTTCATCCTTCTTACACTTACCTGTGCTTCATTCCCCTTCCAACTTCGTCCTCCCCTCTCTGCAGGATTCCTACGGTGTGGTCCTTCAGCTACCTTGTTTTGGTTTCTGATATTCCCTCATCACTGACAAGATTCGAGATGAATTGGTCTAGGGCAGCCACTTCTTGTTACTTTCACCGGTCCGTATGGGTAATATTCGATCCCTACAAGAAACTAATTCTTCCACGTCGGAAACCTTATCCCTTAACCCGAACGGCCTTAGTTGGGTGTAGATAGGATGGTGCAATGATTCTCAGCTGTTGACAATCTGTACTTGGCTTCCTATGTCACCTCTTCTTGTATGATGCCTTATCTGTATGCGTGTGATATCCTTCGTTCACTGTTACCCGCAAAAGTGCAATGTTCCTGCTGCGATGTTCGTTGGTTGAAAACTGTCTAGAAGACGTCATGTTCAGACAGAAT
Source organism: Marchantia paleacea (assembly GCA_014180765.2). Lineage (NCBI taxonomy): Eukaryota > Viridiplantae > Streptophyta > Marchantiopsida > Marchantiales > Marchantiaceae > Marchantia > Marchantia paleacea. Next base: position 293,074 of record MUAA02000032.1, read on the forward strand.
ATCGTCACCAAGCTAGCAAATTATGGAACGTCCGAACGCTGCCGGTGGTTCGGCGAGGTGAAAGTTACCTACTGAACTGCGAAATGATGCATTGTTTTGCCCATCCGCAACTTTGTGTCGTCAAGCTCTCCTCTACTGACGAGCTCTTTGAAAGTGTCCGCAGTTTGTGAAGACTTCGAATGCCAGTCTGCGCAGGTCGACGTGACTCATTCTAGTAACGAGTCTCGCTTGCTTGACGTCCGTATTAACAAATGGGCGAAACGTCTACCAGGCCAGCCAAAATCCCTTTCTTGTCGTCTGGCCGACAGGAACGAAATTTATGGAGGAGAGGATAGCGTTTACGTACGACGTGTCTGAAGTCGGTCACTCATCCATGTAAGCCTTTGATGCTGAAAGCTGGTATCATTGTCTTAACCTTTCTCCTCTTAAAGTCGGGATCCGTGTCAAACCCTCATGACACAACACGGTGGAGCGAGAGCAGTGTTGGAAGAGGTGTGTACATCATGGAACTATGGATGGCCTACGCATTCACGTCGTGGTTACAGTAGCCGTCAGCTTGTGCATATGTTCCTATTAGGCAGCCAATGAATTATGTAGCGTTATCTCCTGATGAGTGCCGCCTATGGGAGTCGAGAATCCCAGGGCCTCGACGAGACGAGAAATGGTCAGTCCCCTTGGGGCCCATCACCTCCAACGTCACATCTGGTATGGGGCATTGTGATGAGCTTTCACAGCAGCCGTCACTGAGTTGCACATGTTCCTTACCAGCCAGCCAAGTAATATCTTACGAACCGGTTCGCCTACGGGAATGATTCTGCTAAACCTACAAAGGGCCGATCAGAAGTGCTCAAACTGGGCCTCTCTTTGAATGAGATATTATTATGAAGAATTGTACAGATGCACAGATTACGAACACCTGTGAGAAGCGGCCAGCCGGTGTCTAAATAGGGAGCATATTAAATGTCTTAGTTTGGACGGTGTAAAATAACCAACCCCTCGGAGGTTCGGAGCCTTTTCCCGGAGGTGAAATAGACGGGAGAAAGGCACTCACCACATCAAAAGACATGCATGTTGTCAATAATGTAGTACTGGTGACTGATTGGATCTGAGGGGCATCTAATCTAACGAAAGGAGACCACAATATCCATGTTCCAGAAAGCTACTGAAGGCTTTGTACTCCAAATTTCTGTGACATCCAATACTTTCAGAGCAAGAGATCCAGAATCTTTCAGAGAACCTTCTTCCTTCAAGCGAAGGCCACCTTTTAGCCGACCAACTTCATCCGTTCTCAACAGCTGGAGTAGGTTCATTATGTCTCTGAAGAGCGTTATACCTTCTAAAGATTCAAATCAAGGAAATATATGAAAACTCGAGATCCAATAATGTCACACTGGAAAGCCCATGGTCTTGTGTACCTTCGGCCATAAAGGTAGCACATAAATGTTGCCATGAAACAGTGTAATCTCAAAGATACTTTACAAATTGTTCATGAGAAAAAAAAGAAAAGAAGAGCAAAGCAGCGGAAAGTGACTGCAGAGAATTCTGAGCTCGTACTCGGTGCACTCTCGACCACTTCCCACCAATTACCTCACACTAGAAAAATGCGACACCCATCAGCATCAACTTCCGAAACATACCAATGTTATTTCTCTTGTGGACCCGAAACCATACCCGTCGAAAAGATAAAAGCTGGGGACTTAAAATACTAGTACACCTCGGTGTCCACTGCTCGTGTCCACAGGAGTTTCAAACCTCTGAAGTAAATGAAAGAGAAGAAAGTCCAGCAGCCACTCGACACAACTCGACGTATGGTACATGTGCTTGCTGTACAAATATGGTACTATGTGTACTTTAGAACTCGTACTCAGAAAATACCAAAAAACATGACTTCTGTGTGATAGTTGTCGGAATTCTACGATAACGGTTTTATGTGGTTTTACAAAGTTCTGAGGATACAAGATGTCAAAAAAGTTCTGGATTTTTTAGAAAATTCGTTAATGGGAATCCGACGAAATTTGTCCGGAACAAAATTCATTCACTCAAGGTAAATAACAAATGTTATATCATGTACTTCTTTTTTGCTACAGAAGGAAGGAAATAGATTCAGATACCGTCTTCAGGATATTTCATTCATTGGAGAGAAGAGAAGATTATTTTCATACGACTCACGAGCCACAACCCGACGGTCAGTTACACTCGAAGGGAAGCTGGTGCTGACTGACGACTTCAAGTTGTGTTTAGGTGATGAGAACCTTAAACATTGAATCATGTTTAGAACTTCGCTGCGTCCGTTTGCTTGCTGTGTTTGATTTCAGTTCGACTCAGCTCTCGTGGTCAGGTGATACCTTCTTCATCCTAATTTCATCGTCTGAAGGCTAAGTTCTTCTCCTCATGGTGCTTACTTGTGAGAAAATACTTCTTGCCATGCTCGTAAAACATGTCTCGGTGTTTGTGGCATACAAATCATAAAACAGAATTTATCCGGTTGTTAGATATAAATGATACATGATATGATCAAAAGAAGATCGGCCAAGTAAAATAACAGAAAGGATGGAAATATCCCATTAAGTCTTACATGGATGAAACCAAAAGGATAATAAGGGGCTAGTCCCCAATAGCATCACAATGGGTAATATGTCCTACTACACCTAAGATATCTGAACTATCTAAGTAAAACGGTCTACAAACAACAGAGTATCCGAAGAAGCATCACCTAACTAATTGCTCTCCTATGGATTGCACTACGATCCATCAAGGTAGCATGTAGACCTCTAGTCTAGTCCTCAAAATCTTTATGATTAGGGTTATTCTCTTGTTTCATTTAATGAATGACTTTGATGAAATATATTGTATGTTACACGACAGATTCAGCTTTGAAAATCTAATAGAATTTGCATTCCTATTTGCTTAGTTCCCATACCTTTAATTCATATGCAATCAACCAAATATTTAAAAATTAATATGCTTACTTTCTAGAAGTTGTGGTGAATATATGGATTATACGTGAATCAACCTTCTATAAATGAAGGATTGCATTTTGACTTGATTCCAGTACTACCGTGATGGAATGTAGTTTATTTTTCAAATATTTTTTTTGAAGTTTTCATAAAATGAAAAATTATTTAACATATTTTTTGAAGCTAAAAGTAAAAAAAAGAAGAGAATAAATAAGAAGAAAATCAAGCATTTACATAATAATATTATATAAAGATTTCGTACAACATCTTGAATAGATGTTTAGCAAATCCAAACATGTGTTTAGTTAAATGTGTAAAAAAAATTTATTCGAATTTTAAAAATATTTTTTTTAAATTATTCAAAGCATTGGAAAGTCTTTTCATTGCATATACACATAAAATTCAATATAATCATCTGAAAATTATACTTAGATAATTATCATAAAAAATAAAATAAGATAAAAGTAGATAATAATAAAATCATATGATCTGCGGATTAGCTATGTATTATTTTTTACGTTAATGATAAATTTAAATATAGAAATTTATTCTAAAATTTATTTTAAAAATAATTTATACTTTTATTAAAATGGATCAAATCATTATAAACTATGTGCACTTCATTTTAATTGAATTCAAAGTTTATTTCAAATAAATAAAAGTTATATTCAAGCTAAAAAAAAATTGAAATGATGATATATATATATATATAATTTTATGAAAATTTCTTTTAATTTATTTAAAAATATTCATAAAAAAATAAAATAAATATAATTTTATGTAATACGATTATCATATTTTAAAATATTTGTGAGTTTTCATATTGAAATGAATAAAAAGTTAAGTACATATTCATTGAAATAAATATTAATGTTGTTTTAATTTTTGAAAAATATTAATTTAAAAATTTAAAAATATTTAATTTATTGATATTATTTTTTTGAAAAAAAAAAAGATAAAGATTTATTGGTAAGATTTTTAAAAATTTATCAAAAAAATATTGCAACAAAAAATAATTTAAATTTAAATTTATAGATTTTTTGACCTTGTTAGAATAACATACTTAAATTTTAATATACTTTATAATAAAAAAGAAATAAATAAAAAATTTAAAGTGAAAAAATAAATTCAAATATTTTATTTTTCGGTTGCAATTTTTAATACAGAATAAGATTTCTCATCAATATTACTTAGAAAAAAAGAAAAAAATTTGCAAATGATGCACAAATTTTTTATTAAAGATAGATTAAAAAAATTAAAATTTTTAAATATATAATTTGATCATTAGATTTTGTTTAAAATAATTATAAAAATATAAAGCTAAAAATAAATTTTGAAAAAAATTAATTGTACTGAATCTTATAATATTTTCTTATTTTTCATAAATCAACGAATTCTTTACTATTTTTAATGTACAAAACTATTGATGATGATAAATTATATCATCATTGAAATATTCATAATTTAATAAAATTTTAATTTATTGAGAAATATTTAAATTTAATAAATTTTGGATCAAAAATCATATTTCAAATTTCAATCTTAATAATTTTTTTAAATAAAATAAAAAATCAGATGCGATTCAAATAATTAATTTTTTTTTTGGCTTGCCCCAAGGATGAAATTGGCAAATAGTCAACATGAGTGTGACAAACAAAATTTTGAGTTTGGAATCTTTAAAGAATGCAATAAAATATTATCAGCTAAAAATTTAATATTTTTTAGCAATTTGATTTTTATCACATAATAACATAGAATAAACATTCATGTTTGATATATAAATATAAAGTTGATTTTTGGACCATCTATAATTGATAAAGTAAAGCATCTAATTTTAAAAGTCATATGATATAATATTAAATTAATTTAAAGTTTATTTATATATATTTTATTCAAAAAATAATTTTTGAAAATAATGATGAATAAATTACATAAGAAATTAAAAATCAGTATTGTTTATCATGATAGGCATGTGAATTAATTTTGTTCATAAATAGAAGATTAAATTTTTTAATTTGTAGAATATAAATATAGTTGAAATATTTACAACTTTGATTAAAATTATAACATATTGAATTTAAAATTTTGATCATAAAATTTTAAAAATAAATTGAATATACAATATATACATATATTTTATCAGATTAAAAATATAAAAATTTGTTTAAGTCATATTTTGCAAATGTTTTTGCAAGTTTAAATACTTTGACATATATTATATCAAATTAAAAATATGAATTTTTCTAAATTTTTTTTTGAAATGTTAAAATGTAATATTTAGAAATCTATTTTTTTAAAATCATGTTGAAATCAAAATATATATTGAAATTAATCTTGAAATTTTTTTCCAAAAAAGAAAAATAAATATTTTTAAACATGCATATGTTGAAATTTTATATCTAAATTGAATTAAATTTTAATTTTTTTTCAATAAAAATAAAATAAAATAATTTTAATCTTTGTAGTGAGAAGAAATTATATAATAATATTTTTTTTCATATGTTTATAAATATTATGACATAAGATGAATAACATAGTATTTTGGATGTGTTTAATATAAATAATTTTTTTTTCAAATAGTTTATTCAAATTCAATATTTTTTATTAAATATATGCTCATTTTGATATAAAATGCATCATGATGTACAACTGATGCTTATTATCTTTATCTATTGATATTTATGCTGATTAAAATTTTGATTTAGTCTTGATATTTATGATGATTAAAACTTTGATTTTGTCATATAGTATATATATAAATATAAATATAAAATATACTCTTAACAATTCTAGGATTTTGAATTATGACAAATGATATTCACTTAGTATAATCATATTTCTATGGAAGTATCTTGGTCAAGGGTGACGACGTGATAGAGGAGTTATTGGGAAGAGTAGAGAGTAGATTAGGAGTCAAGGAGTAGTTTTTTTTAACCATTATGATGTTGTACTTGCCGAAGATTGAGAATTAATAGATAATTCTCTTCGTTTCTCAACTTTGGTTCCATTGGTATCTAGGTTGAACACTATGGAGAATTTTTTAGAGAAATATTAATGAATTTATTATTTTTAGAATTTTCAGTGATTTTTCTCAAATCCAACATACGAGTCGGGTTTTTTTTTCCATTCTCTTCCTTTTCATGTCTTGAATCAATTTGAACCAAGTTGAAAAATTATGGAGATTGAATAGAAAGTTATGAGTATTTTTAGATTTTAAGGTTTTGATAGTTTACATTTTTTCTTGTGAGTTGGGGTGTAGGGGGTTGTGTTTTTGAAGTTGGGAGTAGATACATGATAGAGTACCATATGTACTTATTGTTCACTTTGTGATAGCTATAACTTCACTTCCCCTCATGGGACCATTGTCGCAGAGGACAATTCTTCGCTCTGAGAACGCCCGAGCTCTTGGCTATAGAAGAACCCTCTAGATACTTGTGTGAGTTGACAATCTCTTCTTCCTCTCCTCAACACTCCACATTACAACAGATAAAACTTTAGCGGAAGAAGATTATGATATCCAATGATTCGACTGATAACTTTCTCTCAAACTTTACAAAAAATTGCTCCACGACCCTTACTATCACTCAAAAAAGTTTCAGATGTTTTTCTCCTCTAGGTCTCTCAAAACAATTGGTGATTTACCCACTGTAACACAAGGCGATATGCAGACCCCTGTGTACAAAACCCATTACACATCCAAATCCTTGACTCCAATTGCTCTCAAATTTCATGAGAAGGTCACTCATCATCCCAACTTCAACTCTGAAAAGTTTTATTGACAGAACTTTCTGGTATCAAAAGTAATGATCGATGTACTAAGTTTGTGATAGTTAGTGCAATCCTGCAACTCTGACTGCTTACACAAACGTCAACCTATCACTCCATACTCAACTCTCGTCCAATCGAGTCAAAACTTAGATCAAAACACAAGCATGAGTCGTAAACTGTATCTCAATCAACTCAGATCTCCCAAAACCCTCGTCAGATTCTCACAAACACTCAAAATACCCTCAAAGGTCTAAATTTATCTCTCTAACTTTGAATCATCGTTTTAGAGTGAAAAATCCTTCAAATCCATCCAATCTGGAGCCCACGTTGTAGCTCGTCCCATCAGCTTTCCAATGCTATCCTCAGTTTTTCAATTGTCCCTCTAGAAGGTCTCCAAAATTCTTAAAAACCTCGAAAAGTTGCCCTAGTGTCCTCACTGGTCAAAACTCCTAGACCAATGGGAATGGAGAATGCTATTTTGACCTCTAGTGTGGCCAAATTAGCTCCATTGAAACTTAGAGCTTTACAACTATCCTAAACACTCTACTTAGACATCCTATACACAATATGAGTTGTCACTAATAAGAGTTAAAATGACAACTTGAAACAAGCTAAGTATACCCAAAAGCGATCACGATGAAGACACCGGATGTTGATCACAAATGGACTCGACAATGGTACATCTTGAAGATCATGTTGTCCCCTATCCACGTCTTACGTCGACTCGACTTCAATCAGTTAAGCTTCTTAGTCAGCAATGTGATGTGTTTAGATCTCCCTAGCTCTTTATAACCTTACAATGCTATCTGTTACCCTAACCTAAAGTATCGCCATCATGACAACAGCTCTGGAGATGACACATGTCATCATCTTCTCATAGTAACCGCGTCACAACACGGCACCGTAGCAACAATGGTCTTGCAGTCTCATTTGTGGAGTGCATGCGTCAATGTTCATCCAATCCAAGACTCACAATCCATATCAAGTAGTTTAGGTCAATAGTTTGATCCAACACTTGACGTTGATACCCTAGACAATGTAGATATTGATGTAGTATCAATACAAAAGTCCATAGCTTGTTCTCTCTTCAGCGTTTGGTTCCATCAATTGTTGCAAGCCAGAATCCCATACAAGTCCAAGTCATCCCTCTCTGTAGGCATGGGAAGTTAGCTAACTTAACAATGTGGGTAATGCAGCTCATGGTTGCCCCACAAGGTTCTATAAGAACCAAGTTTTACATATAGAATAAAATGTGGTTATATCTAAAATGTGATTTAATCTATGACTAAGTTTATCTTAACCAGGATTATGTTTAGGTAGTTATGGTTAAGGTGGAGAAAAAGATATGGTAGCTCTTGATGTAATAGAGTGGAGGATGAGAACAATTATTTTGTTGTTTTGTGAGAATCAAGTGTCATATTCCCATCACATGAATATCTTGACTTTCATTGATTTGGACTAGTATTTCATTGTTTTGACTTGGTGAGGATCCTTAAATCTAGGGACGAGATTGATTTGGTACACCAAAGTCAATTGGAGGATAGTTTAGGGTTTAGGGTTTTAGGGTTGTGATATCTAGTTTGATTAAACTTAGTAAGAGAAAATTATATGATAGTTATTTTTATTTACTACAATAAAATTCTAAGTAGTTAAATAGAGAGTTTGAGAATCATATTTCAAGCCTTGTTTTGAGTGAAGCTTTGTTTTGGATGAAGCATTGTTTTGGAAAAGTAATTTGAACATCAATAAAGTATCACTACCTTTTGACTCATATTGATTCCTTGTGAGAGTTGTACTAGATTATATAGATTGAAATTTGCAGACTTGTGTAAGAGGGTACATCAAGGCTAAGTCATAGGATTGGGAAGTGTATTTCTAGGTGGCTTCTAAAAAGCCATTGGAGTTAAACATAAATGAAAATCAGCCTTGAGGTCATATTTTACCATTGATATGTACATGAGAGACACTAAAAATAAAATAAATAATTTTTTATGATACATTAAAATATCACTGTGTGCATCTCAAAGCAAAATGCATGATGTAGTCATTATGATGCTAAAACTATATGTTAAGATATATATTTTTCATAAAATATTAATTATTAACACAAGTTTAAAATTTGATAAAAAGAATGAATTTTTTTTGTTTGAAATTCTGCATAAAAATTCAAATTAATAAAAATATATAAATTTTTTCAATATAAAATATAAAATTAATGATTATATTGATATAATAAAAATAAAAATTTATTAAAAAAATAAATTATAATGATTGAAATTATTTTATGATATTTAAAAAATTAAATAATACAATTTATAAATTTACTTCATATTTTAAAAATATTTTTATTTAATTAATTAACAAAAAATACAGAATAAATTATATTTATCAAATTAAATTTATAAAAATTATGAAATATATTTGATAAAATTTTAAATTTAAACTTAAAATATATTTATTTCACATATTGATTTTTATGTAATAATTACATTTATTATATTATAATTTTATGATTTTATATAGTTATATATTTAATTATGAAATAATTTTTTTTCATATTAAAAAATTTAAAAATTTCATGAAATCTAAATGAATAATTTTTTTTTGTAAATCTTTGAAATCTTGAATTAAAATCTTGTTGAGAAAGGATTTGAGAGGAGGTTTAAGTTCCAAAAAGATCAATAAGTGAAGGTCCAAGGGGAAAGTTTATGTGACGAATGTTGGAGTAAAGTTTGTGTATGATGCTATCTTTGAGTTGTGTAATCAAGCTTTGAAGATCGAATTACTTCTCAATGGACATGATGTTTTGGATGTGATAGTAAGTGGATGATCTATTGTGAATGCCATGTTAGAATGTTTATAAAAAATGTTGGGGATGAAACCCTCAAGACCTTCTAGCATCACTATTGGAATGACCAATAAGAAAAAGATGCAATCCATTGGAGTAGTGCAATATGTGGTCATAAATGTGATGAGAGTTCAAATTTTGTTGTACTTTCAAGTGTTTGAGGAGACCAATTATGATTTGTTGTTAAAAAGATCTTGGTTGAGGGTAGTTAGTATTTCTGATTGTTAACACAAAGATTATAATAGTTCAAGATACAAGAATCATTAAGTGAAGATTTTTTAACAAGTAATGAAGATGTAGTATCACACTCAGATATTCATGCAAACAATTACAAGTAGTTTGACAGTGATAAAAGTAGCAATATTTCAGAGATTAACACTAACATGTCAACAAATGATGAGACATCATCTTAAAACACTTCTAATGATGATATTAAGTACAAGTTCTTGCTGCTATAGATCTACTTCCTATATCAAGGATGATAAGGATCTTGACAATTAAAAGATGAATGAGAAGAATACTGCTTGATGATTTTTCACTCTCAAGTTTGGTCTGAGGATTACTTCTGAGATATATTTTGAAAAAAATATTCAAGTTTTGGCGAGTAAAAGACTTAAAGCAAGTAACTATAGAAGCTCATAGCAACATTGAGTAAGTCTACATATAGCTATGGTGGTGAAAGGGAAGATAGACAAGTTAAAGGAGGCCGGTTTCATCAATGAGGTAGATATATCTAAATGGATTTATTCCATTGTGATAGTCAAGAAGAAAAATGGTATGCTATGTGTATGCAAAGATTTTAAAAAGTTGAATGTTGTCATCAGGAATAATTATTACTCTTTATCTTTCATAGATGAGATTCTAAACAAGTCATGAGTGGTTTAGTTTTGGAGATGGTTGGAGTGGCTATAACCTCATTCAAATTGCCACAAAGGATAAGCTTAGAACCATCAATCCATACCATATGGATATTTTCTCTTATTGTAATGATGTCTGGTCTATGTAATGTAGGAGTAATTTTTCAGAAGTTCATGAATAAGGTGTTTAAATTTTTCATTGAAAAGTTATACCAGATTTCATGGATGACTTTTGTGTGTACAAAAAGGAGGATAATTTTGACTATTTGACAAAAATTTCACAATCTTTCAAGGAAGTCAAAGCCTCCTTTAATCTAAAAAATACAATTTTGGTCAAGAAAAATTTGTTGTTGAAGCAAATCATCTGAAAGTATGGTATAGTAGTGGATCAAAAAAACTGAAATGTATCCTTGACTTGTTTTTTCCGGTGACGTTGATAAAATTGAGACCGTTGCTTGATATGATGGAATATTATCAAAAATTAATCTTGACTTTCTCTAACATAGCCTACATCTTCACAATTTATATGAAAAAAGGATCAGATTACAAGCTAATCTTCAAGGATAAAAAGGCTTTGGAAGTTTCAAACTTCTTCAGCAGCCATTAGTAACAACTCCTATTTTAGCCAAACCAAATTGATATAAAAATTTTATTCTTTACACGGATGTACCCAAAATTGTTATGAAATACGGATTAAGATAATAATCATTATCATTTAATTGTTTATGCTAGTAGAAAGATGGTGCAAGCTAGGAATTACTTTTCACTAACAGAAAAGAATGGTATAGCTATGTTTTGTTCACTTAACAAATTTTAATATCATCTCTTGAAAGGGAAGTTTATTATTATTATGGATCATAATTCTTTGAAGTACATCTTCAACAAGCCTTGATTTGAGGGTCGAAGAACAAGATGAAAGTTGTTATTGGCAAAATTTAATTATGTCATTGAGGATTGATCCAATAAGAAGCATGTGAATGTTAATTAAATACCTTGGATATACGATAAATAAGAATATCAATCTATATATAATACAAATCTAGTCAAGGATTTATTAATGACGGACATACTAGTGAAGGTACTCAAGAAATGAAGGAATTTCATGAAGTTTTGGTATGTGAAAGAAATTTTACATGAAAGTTTATCACATATAAGATCCTAGATGCATGCTATAATTGAAAGGATATTTTCAAAGATTGTGTGAATCCTCCTTTGACATCAATTTCTATTTTAATTTCATTTGAGATATTTAAAATGAATTTTATAGAAATTTTAAATCTTACTCTTTGGGGTGGTAAATTCATTGTAATGAATATAAATTATCTAAACAAGTGGATAGAAACTAGTCTAATATCTCTAAAATCTACCAATGCGGAAGACATTGATAATTTTTTTTACAAGAGAATAATTACTAAATTTGGATATCTTCACACGATTGAATAGGTAGATATGGATATCAGATTATGAATTTTTGGGAGCATAATACAAGCCATGTTATATTATTTTTCCATTTGGGCATGAATAATTATTTTTTACAAATTAAATGCTAATGTACTAATATAATAAATCAACTACACACATTCTATGATATTGATCAAGGATGTATACATGGATCAAAGTAATCAAAATTAGAACAAGAACCTCCATGCTATCTTATTAGAGTATTTGATGACTTGGAAGATATCAACATGATATTCACTTTATTGAGAAATCGACTCTCCAGGAATCACTCCAAGAAGAGGAGAGCACACCAAAGGGACAAGAGAGAGAGTGTACAAGAATGAGATGAGGAAGGCTTTGCCTTCCCCTGTATATGTAGGGTGAGTATAGGGAAACCCTAATTTTGGGTTAGCCCTAATCTTGGATAAACCCTAAACAGATCTGTATCATCGATACATAACAACCCTAGATCAACGGCCTGTAGTCATCAGGCACTAATCGACCAATATCAACTAGATGAGCTTGGGATATTAACACTCCCCTTCAAGCTCAACTGTACATCATGAACTCCTAGACAATGTCGAAATGTAGCAAACGACTCTTTAGGTAAAGCTTTGGTGAAGATATCTGCAACCTGATCTCCTGTATGTATATATCTAAGATCTACTACACCTGAAAGGACCTTCTCCCTAACAAAGTGATAGTGCACCTCAATGTGCTTTGTCCTAGCATGAAAAACAGGATTGTTGGCTAACATCATGTTGCTAATGTTATCAGCTAGGATAACTGTAGGACTAGGATAATCTACTCCAATATCAGAAAGCAAGGAACGAAGCCAAACTGCTTCACAAGTGGCATTCATAGCACCACGATACTCTGCCTCTATGGAAGACAGTGCCACGGTCGGTTGCTTCTTAGAAGCCCAACTCACAGCAATACTCCCAAGTCCAAACGCATATCCAGACGTGGATCTCCTGCCAGAAATATCTCTTGCCCAATCAGCATCGGTGTAGCCATGCGGAGTTACAGAAGACCAGGGTTGTACATATAGGATAAAATGAAAGTATATCTAAATTGTGCCTAAGTTTATCTTAGTCATGACTATGTTTAGCTAGTTATGGTTAAGTTGGAGGAAAATATAGAGTAACTTTTGGTGTGGTAGATGAGAACTTCTATTTTGTTGTTTAGTATGAGTCAAGGAATAGATTCCATCACATGGGTATCTTGACTTCCCTTGACTTGGACTAGTTTTCATTGGTTGGACTTGGTGAAGACCCTTAAATCTAGGGGCGAGATTGACTTGGTACACTAGAAGTCAATTAGGGAGTAGTTGGGCTTCTAGAAGATCCAAGTGGACCAATTGCATGTTGCCATGTACCCTTTTCATTGGGGTTTGTGATCTCTACCTCGTTTAAACTTGGTAAGAGGAAGTTACATGGTGATTACTTGTAGTTACTAGGGGTAAGATTCTAAGTAGTATAAATAGAGAGGTTGAGAAGCACCTCTCAAGTAGTTTTTCAATGGAAGTTAGTTTTGGGAGAAGATAGTGTGGTGATCTTAGTTTTGGGGAGCTTGGTTCTTGGAGACGTCATGTTCGGAGTGGAGCCTTGATTCAATGAAGACTTTGATTACCAAAGTATCCCTTTCCTTTTGAGTGATATCTTACTTTTGGTGATAATGTGCATAATGGAGCTTGAACTTTGAGAGTTTGTGTAAGAGTGAGCAATAGGGTCATGGTCATAGGGTGGGACTAAGTCCTTCTAGATTCATGATGAGCTTCCAAAAAGCCATCGGAGGTAAACCTAAGTGAGAGTCAGCCCGGAGTTCACAGTTCAGCTCACCCCAAATCTGTATCGAAGTCCAAAATGAAGTGTGGACTTCACATAGCGGAGAATCCGCTTAACCGCCATCATATGGGATACCCGTGGAGCATGCAGGAACTGATTGACTAGACCAACAACATAGCTCAAATCCGGTCTAGTGATAGTCAGATAAATCAAACTCCCAACCATCATGCATGCATTGTGGGGGATCCGCAAGTAACTCTCCATCCTCTAATTCTAGCTTTAGACCTTGCTGTAGAGGAGTATCGACTGGTTTACAATCAGACATCCTGAATTTTTTCAGCTTATCTAAAGCATACTGGCATTGTACTAGCCACATATCCTTTCCCTCGTGAAAAAACTCCACACCAAGAAAGAACTTGAGATATCCTAAGTCTTGTATCTCAAACTCGGAACATAAGATACTCTTGATGCGGACAATCATCTCCTCATGGTTTCCAATGATAATAAGATCATCTACGTAGATGGAAATCATCACTACATGAACTCCGATCTCATGCGGTATAGCGATGAGTCGGAATGACGTGACTACAAATCCAAGAGACATGAGAAAGGAATTGATCTTCTCATACCATGCTCTCGGAGCCCTGTTTCAAACCATAGAGGGATTTCCTTAACTTACAAACGCGGAAAGAAACTTGGATCTTCGTAATCAGGTGGTTGTTGCATATAGACTTCTTCATCGAGATCACCGTTGAGAAAGGTATTCTTGAAGTCCATTTGATGCAGTCGCCATCCCTTGTTGACAACAATAGCAACCACCGTACGAATTGTTGCCATCTCGGCAACTGGACTAAACTTCTCTTTGTAGTCCAATCCATGCTGTTGTGCGTAGCCCTTGGCTACCAATCTGGCCTTGTATCGAGATACAGTGCCATCCGAGTTACGCTTGACCTTGAAGACCCATCTGCAACCAATCACTTTCTTACCTTGAGGTAAGTCCACCAATTCCCATGTTTGTTGGTGACAAAGTGCAGCAAGTTCTGTCTCCATGGCTTCAATCCACTCATTTTTGTGCATCGGTTCCTCAAGCGTACTCGGTTCTGGCTCAGCAAGAACGTGAGTCATGTATGCATGATGATCAAAAAGGAAACTTTCATGCATAAATCGCTGAACAGGATGCCGAACTCTCTCAGATTTTCATATCCAGTATCAGATGTCATGTTTGTCGCCCCTTGCTTCGAGCCGGATCCGAGGAATGCCGGCGTCGTTTCGGGGGACACTTCATCCAACGGATGAATATCGATAATCCGTGGTGAGGACATCATATGTTGCAAAATAACATGATCCTCAAGACTAGGAGTCGGTCTGGATGGTGCTCGGTGAACTTCATCCGTAGCGACTCAGTCTGAGAGACTTCGTGTCTAGGCGTGAATGACACCGAAAATCCACTCTGTAAAGGTCCAGTGGACGGACTCCTTGGTGTAGTTTCAACAGGAAGAGTGGGTATGACCGGAACAATAGCAGGTGCATACCAAGATTGCAACTCTTCAAATACAACATCTCTACTGATATAGAATTGCATAGAGGAAGTATTATAGCATCTATATCCTTTCGAATCTAAGGCATATCCAAGGAAGATACACTTCTCAGCTTTCGGATCTAGCTTCTTGCGCTTCTCATCCGGAATGTGTACATAACAGATGCAACCGAAAACTTTCAGAGATGAGTAATCAGGGTTGTGGCCTGTGAATACCTCCATCGGGATCTTGTTGTGAACCGATGCACTCGGAGTTCGATTCATCAAGTATACCGCAACGAAATTTCCTGCCCAAAACGGTCTAGGCGGGTTCTTCTCGCTCAACATAGCGCGCGACTCGCTATGTGACAATTCTTCCTCTCCGCAACGCCATTCTGTTGTGGAGTATAACCGCAAGTCTTCAAGGCCAGATGCCATGCTTACGAGGTAAGCGGTGAATTCTCCGCACGTAAACTCGTCTCCTCCATCGGAACGTAGACAAAGGATAGATTGTCGGGCGTGTTTCTCCACCAAGGTGTGGAAAGTCCGGAAAGTTCGACAACACATCCGAAGAGCTCTTGCTCTTAAGGAAGTAAACAGTGTAGCGAGAGAAATCATCAATGAAGGACACAAAGTACTCAAAACCGGATAAACTTGGTTGAGAAGAAGTCCATACATATGTGTGCACCAAAGCTCTAGAAGCTTGGTCGCTCTCCTACCCGATCCCTTAAAGGGTTGTCTAGCTTGCTTGCCGAACCGACAAGGGGACATACCGCAGTGGGCCGAGTAGAAGTGAAGTTGGGCAAACCTGTGACTAGATCTGAACTCAGAAGAGTCTTCAGTTTCTAAAAGTTCATGTGCCCAATTCGCTTGTGCCAAATATCTATGTCAGATACTACAAAGCCACTTTTCTCAGAATGACAGAGTTGGTATTATCGACATTAACTTGTAGCATCTAGCAGGCAGGTCTACCACCACCGCTACCTCGAGCTACAACAGTACCTGTGGAGTCTTCAACAAAGCATCCATCTTTGTTGAAACGCACTTGGAAATTTTGATCTACCATATGTCCTACTGATAACAGATTTTGAGTCAGAGTAGGAACATGTAAAAAATTTCCGATTCCAGAAAGATTAGATCCTGGAATATCAAGCGGAATTTTACCCTTATGCTTGGTCTCGTGCTTGGTATCATCTCCAATCACCATGAACTGAGGAGTCTCCACAGTGTCAAGCGACGCAAACCATTCTTGATGCGGCGTCATGTGGCCGGGTAGCTCGGAATCTATCATCCAATGCGTATCAAGTGAAAAGCAACATAACTCCGGTGTGTCACAATGAGTAGCTGTTCTTCGCCAGCCTACATGGCCCTGTTTGGGGCCGCAGAATCGTTCTAACGCTTGTAACAATTTTTGGCATAGTGGCCATTCTTGTGACAGTAGTTGCAGGTGTTAATCGCCTTCCGGGCACCGGTGGCGCACCTGGCTGGTTGGGCGCCTTATTCTGCACACGATCTCTACCACCACCATATCCGGCTCCTCTGCCATGACCTCTACCTCGACCTCCAGAACCTGCAAAAACACATTCTTGCGGGGGCCGGACGAAGCACTAACGCCTCGTTGCCAGTGCACTTTTTCTCCCAACATCATTGGGACTAGTTCGTTGAACTTCGGAAGAGGTTCTCTGGTCGAAATTGACGTAATGAACCGCTTGTACTCGGGCAGCGGTCCTTGCAATGTCGCACGAATAATCTGATCGGATCAAGTTGAACATTGACATATGCTAAGCGATGATCCGCCGATTTGCTTGATGAGATTGACGTAGTCACTAGCACACATCGAGCCTTTCTTGAATGTATTGAATTGATGCAGCAACTGCAGCTTCCGAGCTTTTGTTCCCGAATGGAACATCTGTGACAATGCGTCCCAAGCTTCCTTGGGTGTGTCACAGTCTTGAATGTGATCGATCATCGAGCCTGAAATAGTGAGTGCAATGTAGTGGATGGCTTGATACGACCGCTTTCTCCACTCACGCAATGTGCGCTCCACCGCAAAGATCACCAAAGCAACCACGATTGGTGCTTTCTCCTCCCCGGTCACAAGCTCCCATAGCCCCTGGTCTTGAAGGAAGGTCTTCATTCGAAATTTCCACGTTTGAAAATTATTCTTGTCAAGTTTCTCTCCAGTGATCATGCTCACGGATTCTGCTATGGTTGTGGTCACGAGCGGAAATTAGGACTCCAACACGGCAAGTACCTGCACAGACACAAAAAGAACACCTCCGCGACTAGGGCGGAAAAAATAGCTCCTATGCACCTCAATCAAGAAACATGCAAAGCTCCAGAAACTGGCGAAATGCGCCTGTCTTGACCCGCAGATGAAGAAGGAAATGTGTTCACGATTCTGCGCCTGTGCAATACTTAAGCGAAAATGACAAAGAAAGCTCGGATTGAGCTGAAATTTTTCGTGGTAGGAGCTTTGACAGAGGCGAGCCTTTGCTTCGGTAGAAACCCTCAAACCTCTAAAAAACCTCGTTTAGGCCTCCAAACAGCTCCTCAAAGATTTTGGAAAAGGCGATAACTACCACCAACAACTCCAAATCGCACGAAAACTTCATGGCTACCAAATTTGACCATTTTGCGCAAGACTACTCTCGTAGGGCGTTTGGCGATCAGAAATAGGTCGAAAATGATCATCTTGATCTCCGAAAACGCGATTGAAGATTCTGAGAAAACACAAAACGGTTCCCCATCAATCTACTCACTTCAGCGGGACACCCTCCAAATCTGAGGCACACTCCTCACTGATCTCCAGCACTCCTCTATGTCTAATCTACAAAACTAATGCTTCCACCATGCTCTGATACCATGTAGAGAAATCGACTCTCCAGGAATCACTCCAAGAAGAGGAGAGCACACCAAAGGGACAAGAGAGAGAGTGTACATGAATGAGATGAGGAAGGCTTTGCCTTCCCCTGTATATATAGGGTGAGTACAGGGAAACCCTAATTTCGGATTAGCCCTAATCTTGGATAAACCCTAAATAGATCTGTACCATTGGTACATAACAACCCTAGATCAACGGCCTGTAGTCATCAGGCACTAATCGACCTATATCAACTAGATGAGCTTGGGATATTAACACACTTTGATTTGGCAACATTCTTAACTATCTAAAGGAAATTAAAAGGCTTTAATGGAGCAAAAGTGATCATATTAAGATATCAATAATTATTGGAGGTGGAGGAGACTGTGGCCATAGTTCATGTGGAGGAAGATGAACAATTAGAAAAGATATATCATGACGAGCAACTTGAGACGAAAAAGATGAAGGCTTTTAAGTAAGGTGACTGGGCAATACTCTATGACTCTATTAGATATAAGAGGGTTAGAAAAAGTTTTTTTATGAGTACTTCAATCCTTTTATAATTCAAAAAATGTGAGAAAATATAATTTAGAATGTGAAGGAGTTGAAAATACAACACTTTGATTTCGTAAATCATGACAAATTGAAGTCGTTTCATTGACAATCAAATTCTTTCAATATGAAGATGGAGTGACATCTTATTCCATGGTAAAATCTAAGATCAAGATTTGTAACTATAGAATTTAAGTGTGATTATACGTAATGTAGGATTTAATCTATGATTATGTTTGATCATCAAGTTTAGTTTAGTCATGATTATGTTTAGCTAGTTAAATGAATATATAGATTGACTTTTGATATAATAAAGAATAGGATGAAAATAATATTTTGTTTTTTTTGGAAAGAAGGGGTTATATTTCATGACATCTCTAGCTTGATTATCCTTTAATTTGACTGTTATTTGATTGGTTTGACTTGATAATGACACTTAAATCTAGAAATTATATTCATATGATACACCAAGTCAATTGAATAGTAGTTGATTTTTTGGAATATCCAAATGGTTCAATAACTTTTCACCATTCTCATTGAAAATTATTATCTCTAGGTTGATTAACCTTGATAAGAAAAAATTACAAAATAATTACTTTTAGTTTTTTTAGTAAAATTTAAAATACTATAAATAAAGATATTAAGAATCATTTCTCAAGTCTTGTTTTTGAACTATCTTGAACATCAATGAAAAATATTAATCTTTTGAGTGATATTTGAGTTCTTTTGTGAGATTTCTTAGACAAAGGAGGTTCAAAGTGCTTTTTAGATTTATGATAAGGTTTCAAAAAGCCATCCAAAGTAAATTTGAATGAAAGTCATCTCATAGGTCACAAATGCATATAATATATTTTGCAAGCTTGCCCTCACAACTATCAAGTTTGGATCTATGATATGATTTATGTTTGGAAAGTGAGATTATGGACAATTATACATGATTCTTCCAAACCACAGCATCAAGATCCTCTTACATCAAAACTTGTACGATTGTGCAACCATCATTGACATTCAATGTGGTTGGTGCATTTTGTTGTAAATAAACGATATCATTAACATAATATTTATAAATTAAAGATTAAAATACACCTCCTTGGATGGTATTATAATGCAAAGTACTTATATGTTGAGCAAAATCTAGATTCTCAAATGCTATGGGCATCACTCCATAAAAGAGTTATGTACTCTCTAATAACACTCTAATCCAATCATCATGGTTTCAAAGTCTGAGACCTCTGTTGATTCTTGACGAATTATGGTAGATAAATATCGATTTCTACTATATAATAAAAAATACAATGAGATGGACACTAAAGATGTTTGTCAGATAAATTGATAATTCATGAACAATCACAGTTGTTGGATATCACAATCTTTTAAATGAACTTCTCCAAGCCAAATTTCTTTAGTATTTTCTTCACAGTATGAACAAATTTATATGCTTAACCATTAGCTTCATGATGATCTTTTCAAGTGTTATAATGATTGATTAATGTTTGATCACAAAAAGCCTAAAATTTGTCAAAAAATATAGTAGCTTAATCAGTCAGCACCTTTGTTGTTGCACCAAATCTGCTAAGTATGGAAACAAAAATTACATATATTTTTTATCACTTAAGTTGCCAAGTAATGCAGCCAAATCAATCCATTTATAATAATGCTCCATCATGACCAAGAAATATTGATGATTTATCCAATCAATAGTTAAATCATGCAAAATCCAAGCTCTAATAATAACCAAGCCATATAATAAGTAGGGGATGTAACAATGATGTAGGGATATAGAATATTATTTGGATTGTAAGACCCATGGTTGTACATATAGAAATAAATGTGAATATATCTAAATTGTGATTAAATTTATCTTAGTCGTGACTATCTTTAGCTAATTATGGTTAAGTTGGAGAGAAATATAGAGTAACTCTTAATATAATAGATGAGAACAACTATTTTGTTGTTTAATAGGAGTCAAGGAACAGATTCCTTCATATGGATATCTTGACTTTCCTTGACTTGAATTAGTTTTTCAGTGGTTTGACTATGGGCAAGATTGACTTGGGTACACTCAAGTCAATTGAAGTGTAGTTGAGCTTCTAGAAGATCCAAATGGACCAATTGCATGTTGTCATGTACCATAATAATAAATTAAATTAAATAAAAAAATAAAAATGCACAAAGTATAATAACAAAAGGGATGATAAGATCCCATCAAATCGTACAAGGATGGAACCAAACCGGTGACACGGGGCTAGGCCCCAATAGCATCACAGTGAAAAATATGCCCTACATCACCTAAGATATCCGAACTATGTAGGTCAAACGGTCTACAAACAACAAGAGCATCCGAAGAAGCATCACCTAACATGATTGCTCTCATATGGATTGCACCAGCTAGAGCTCTCTGTAGAGCAATGGAAACATATTGCCTAAAATAAACTATACATTAAGCTAAAGAGAGTGATACCCCCGCCGTCTAGTATGATAGACTCTCGTGCACTCCCTCACGAACATGTCAAAATTAGTGTCTATAGCTCTATATAACTCAAAAGCTAGAAAAACAAAGAGGTGATCTCTCTGGACCCCTATACTTGGAGATCTTGGCTGCTCCCGCTCCACTCGCCACCCATCATGGAGGATGGGTGATCACTCCCTCTGAAACACATCCGTCACAGTGACATGGTCCTCCCCAACCAAGTACAGGTCTTCCCTAACCCTAGTCGACTGCAAGGCATACCGACGCTCTCTCCATGTGAGGTATCCACCCTCTCGCGCCATAGCAAACACCACATCCCTCATGACATCATGGGTAGCTATTCTCTGCCCTTTGAATGGGCAACGAGTCATATGAACACATGTTGCATCTAAAGTGATACCACACTCACATGTGAGTAATGAAGATGAATGGATGGATGGACCAAGCCAAGACAGAACCTCATCGTTGTGGAGAAAGTAATTGATGCGAGTCGAAAAGCCCTGATGCATGGTCGAGCCAAGATCAATAAGCTTGCACCCTTGCCTGAGCAAGAGCGCAGACAAGCTCTAGTAGTACGAGGAATGGCAAGATCCACTAAGAGTGATCGCATATAGACCTATCCTTGAGATATATGTGAGGGACGTGGATACATGATCATTTTCTTTATAGGTATTATTGTGAAATACGAGAGATGTTTTACCATGGGAGGTACGATATGAATTCCCGTCTTTTTTCTCTTTGGCTACCGATTGGACTAGGGGTCTACAATCTATCTTGATGGACCGACAGTTTCAGGAGACTCTACAAAGTTACAATAAGCGCCCAACTAGCCAAGAATGACGTTGGTGCCGTCTCCTCCATCGATAATTAGCCTATCCCTCCATAAAAAATTGGCAAAGATGTCTATCTCCTTGCCAAATCTCATGTCACACACTTGAATGTCCATGGTCCGATGATGTCACCAAAGACGCCCATGATCCTCCTATCAAAGGTTGTCAAACGTGATATGAATGTAGGTGAAGGAGGAACCGTGCGAAGTAGGTAGGTTGATCAACGAGCAATACTAGATGACAATATACCAAACGCCACCTATGGATCCCATAGTAGAGGAAGGTAATTTACATGCAAAACATCCTCGGCAAGTGCAACGTCTAGGTAGCGTGAGACAAAATCCTTGGACCCTACTTGCACTCCTAGAGTACGTAAACTGTCTGTCAATATCATACATCCCTATGGAAACTGGAAATGAGGAGGAATGTCCAAAGGAGACCAAGCCCTATACTTTGACACCTTGACTCTAAAGCCTACAAGATGAAGCTCGGTAGTCAAGTAATCAAAGATATGCCTAATGTTGTCTACAAGGCCCACAATGTGTGTATCATCCTCTAAGGAGGGGAACACACAACTTGGCATGGCCAAAGTCGTAGATAAAAGAGTTAAATAATGAGCCATGATAAATAGGGATCCTTCCAAAGGATCTCCCTGTCGAGTGCCAGCTACGGACTGTAGAACGGTGACTCCCTCCTCGAAAAATCCATGAAGATAAAAGAGAGAAGAATGTGAACCGTAGAAAGACCGTACGAAAGGAATGAGGCTTGATTGAGGACCACCAACCTCTCTAAGCTCTCTTAAAATGGATGCACGTGAGACACTGTTAAAAGTGTTCTCAACGTCCACTTGCAAGACAACCCAATTCGGATGGATATCTAGATGTGCTCTAATGTCCAACGATACCGCCTCACAGCCTCATGATGTGGTGACTCCAAACTGATGTGGACAAAGATGCTCTTGGAAGTGTGAGCAATGTTGCAAGACAACGGTACGACTGACTTATCTCAAGAAGAACTCTCCAATAGCAATCAGTTTGATGCCCCTAGTATCCTTCTCCATCACGAGAAGACAACTAGCACCCAAAACTTGACTAACTGACAACGGAATCTCCCCTCTTGCAACTCATGCAACCACCTGGAACAACTCCGTGAAACCACTAGAGGGATCATCTGTAATCTTGAAGATGCTCATATACCATCCCCGATAAACCTTATGAGGATAAGCATGGGGATGTGCATAGAGAATGGGCAAATAATGATCTATCAAGACATAAAGGCTCCTCTGGCTGATACTCCAAGATCTTTAATGGTATCCCTCGCCCATGGATGGATGTAAAAGGCGTAAAGAGGAAATCATCTCCTCAGTAGGACTAGCCATGGACAAAGGATGAAGGGCACGTGCAGCCCTGCTATACTCCCCTACATGCCCCAAGATACTACACGATCGCAATCGCACCGAATCATAAGTATCATGTGAATGAACTTGACTCCTAACCTGTGTGGCCCGAATAGATTCCTCTTGCAATGTAGTCCAATCCCATGCTCAGAATCTCCAAACTCTAGCTACCACCTCCCTATGTTTAGCACGTGCCCCTCTTATATAACATATGCACCATCACGGAATTAATAGAAACAAAAACCACGCTAACTCATCCATGGGATCCCGTGCCAACCGATCGAGCGGTAAGTAAAAAGCACGTCTAGTCTCGTCATGGAGTGCACGAGGGAGCCTATGGAATAAACGTGGACATGGAAACCTAGTCTCAAAAAGCCTTAGAATCGAGCATGCATGGTGTAGGGACGTGTTTAGAGGTTTTAGACTGTTTTTTTTGTTTTTGGAACATAAATAAACGATATTCGGGGGAAGTATGTATCGCCGAATACGAATAGGAGAAATAAGTGCAAAGATGGCCAAGACGAATAAGTTATTAAGGAGGTCTGAAGCGTCGAACGGATTAGGGCAGTTAGTAACAACATCGACAAGAGTAACGAGCCGTGGAGAAGCAGGAACGAGCGTCGAGTCAAGTAGTCAAAATGAAGAGGAAATCGGTCACTCGATCAGGAGCTCGTGAGGCGATTCAATTGCCTGTGAAGAAGATGCCGACGGGAATATATCGACCCTTGGTACCGAAGCCAGAATGGTCGACCAAAGAATTAGCACGATTGAAGACCTTGGGAGGAGAGTTCTTGGCATGACGTTGGGATTATGTGTGCCCAAAGTTGTGTGAAGAAGTTCGAGCCAAGAAGAGACCAAACCCGATAGGATAGAGAGGACATCCAGACTAGTGGGATGCGTTGCTTTGGGCTGAAGCCCTGGGAAGAGACGTCATCAAAGGAACCTAAGGTGCCCCGTAATTGTAGTCGGACGCGATCCGTGTAGGCTTAATTTATTAGGAATAGGTGCGAGTAGATTGTATAAATAGGAGTAGTGTTAGAGTAGAACAATCGCTTTCTTTACAAGTGTTCATTGAGAACCGTAATTGTAGTCAGGATAGAACGAAGTGCTTGAGAGCTGTTGAATGTTGCATTCGATTGGCCTTGACTGTGCGTGATACTTGTGAAGATACCCGGGTATTCGTCCATGAGCCATAGTCAGATTCACTTCGTAGTAGAACTTCATCGAGGACATCGCCTCGTCGACAGCTTGTAAAGGAGTGATCAACTCCCATCAATAAATCTGGAGTGTAATTTCAATTACATGCGTAATTGTGTGCAATGTAATGGATGGGTAATGATTTGTTAATTTGACTTAGTGGTCTTGGACTACTCTATCACAGCACTCTTCGGACTATGCATGTCCAGAGTCTTCAAAAGAAGCATAAACAACCATATTCATCGCTGATAGAAAGATAACATCTCATTCCCTTGGGAAGGAACTGTAATTCTGTGCAAATGACAAAACCTTTGTGTAACCTCTCTGTTACACATGGAAAGCTAACCATTCCCACGACCCGATCGATATACCCGGAATGATCAACGAAGGAATTGATGTAGTCTGAGTATTCCTTGAAGTGACAAATACTGATGTCGATGTGATCGTCCTCCTCACATACACATCCCAAGTGGTCCAATCATAATCTTTGTGCATCTTTTCCATGGGGTCTTTATCCCTTGCGAGGTAAAGAGATGATGACACACTAGACATGGTGTATCACGTAACGCTTTTGGCGGTGTCGCATGGACAGAGCTTTACTCTGAGAACGCTTGAGCGTCTGGCTGTAGAAAAACTCTCCTCGTCCTCGTGTGAACTGACAATCACCCTCTCTTTCATCTCCTCATCTCTCCATGCCCAACTCGTTGCACCCGGTAAACTCCATCGGAAGAGGATCGTTGTAACCAACGATTGAACCGTTAACTCTTAGCCAAACTTCGCAGAAAAGTACTTTGCAACTATTCATAAATCTCGGGAAAGTTGCACATGCTATTTGCTTCTAGATCTCTTGTTACAAATGTCGAACTATACCCTGTATCACAAGGCAATATGCAGAACCTTGTGTACCAAAACCACTATAAACTCCAATACTTTGATCCAATTGCATTCAAATTTCACAAGAAAATGACTTATCATCCAAGCTTCAACTTTGTCAAGTTTTATTGACCAATCTCGTTGATAGCATGAGTTATGATTGTCGAACTAAATCTATAACAATCTGTGCAATCCTGCAATTCAGACTGTGTACACAAATTTCAAACTACTGCTTTGCACTCAAAACTCAACCAATCGAGCTGAAATTTCAATCAAATCGTAAATTCGAGTTCTAAACTCTGTGTCTATTGAATCCGATCTGTCAAAGCCTTCATAGAACGCTCAGAATTCACTCAAACTCTCCAATTGGTCCAAATGTCACTCTCCCACTTCAAATCATCACACCGGAGTGTCAACTTGCTCAATCGCCTTCATTCTTGGGCCAAAATCCTAGCTCTCCTCGTCAGCTCTCCAACCATATCCTTTAATCCTGAAAAACTCCCTTCAAAAGCTCTTGAAACACCTTAAAAACCCGAAGAACTTGTCCAAGTGCTCTCATTGGTCTAAATTTTCCAACCAATGAGAATAAAGAGTGCCATTTTGACCACTAGTGGACCAAATTAGCCACAACTAACATAGAGCTTTATAACTTGCCAAACACATTACTTAGCCACCATAAAGGTAATATAAGTTGTCACTAATACAAAGTCAAAATAAAAACTCGAAACCGGCTAAGTATAAACGGAACAACAAAAGGGACCGGGGAGTTTATAACTTGAGTATAATACTCCTCGCCAAAATTCCTAACAATCAACTCCATATGACTTGCCTTTGGTAGACAGTAGTGTTGGACAGGGACCCATGTGTTGAAAGGCGCCACTAACGGCAAGTTTAGGTCCATAATGCTAATATCAAATCAAAACGTAGAGTGTTAAGTCCCAAGTTGCGCCGTAGGAAACAATTGGCAGAATGAAAGGATCTGGGGAGTTTATCACAACTTCCATAAAGCTATCTCCAAAGTGATACACTAACCACGCCCTAAAGTGATCACGATGTAGACACCGGATGCTTATCACAAACGGATTGGGCATCGGTATATCTGGAGGATCATACCGCCCTCTATCCATGTCCCACGTTGGCTCCACTTCTATCAGATAAGCTCCTTAGTCAGCAACGTTCTAGACCTCCCCATTTCCTTTCGACTCCAACCATGCTTTATATCGGATAAGGTCCAAGATGATATCCCTTGGATCCTTATCTACATCCTGGCCCTAGGATGACAATCCAACCGTGGCCTCTTAACAGCCTTACAATGAGACGCCGACCATCTTGATCTAAAATATCGTCAAAATATCACCGTCATCTCAACAGCTTTGAAGATGACACATGTCATCATCTTCTCATAGTAGCCGTGTCACAACACGACAGCGGTCCCATGAGAAAAAGTGAAGCTATAGCTAGCACAAAGAGAACAATAAAGACACATAGCACTCCATCATGTATCTCCTCCCACCTGGAGAACCACAACCCATAACACCCCACCTCATATGGGAAAATGCTAACTATGAAAACCCTAAAATCTAAAAACACTCATAAATTTTTATTCCAATCTCCATAATTTTCCAACAAGGTCCCAAAAGAACCAATGTTGGAACAAGAAGAGAGTCGAACAAAAAAAACCGACCCGTATATCTAATTTAATAAAAATCATTGAAAACTCACTCAAAATCATAAAAAAACAAAAATATTCATATTTCACTATATCATTCTTCATAGTCTTCAATTTAGATACCAGTGGAATCCAAATTGAAAAAGGAAGAGAGCAGACAATTCACTCTCCATGTTTGACAAAGTGTGGCTATAGAATAGGGATGGGTTCTTCCCATCCCTTTTGTTATTATATTTTCTCGGCTGCTATAGAATATGCAAGGAAGTATAATACCCTATTCTACTCTCTTTCTCCATGTTATCTCCATACCCTCCTCCTCTTACGAACCTCTCGAGTATTATAATCATTGGAACTTGTGATATGTACCTCGATTAAATTTGATAAGAGAAAGTTACATGGTGATTATTTGTAGTTACTAGGATAAGATTCTAAGTAGTATAAATACAGAGGTTGGGAAGTACCTCAAACTGAGCTTTGGGAAGCTTGTTTTGGAAAGCTTGGTTTTTGAGAAGTCATATTTGGGATTGGAACCTTGATTCAATGAAATTTTTGATCAAAATATCTCTTCCTTTGGAGTGATATTCAACTCTTTGTGAGAGTTTGCATGATGGAGTTTGGAATTTGAGAGTTTGTGTAAGAATATGCATTAAGGTCATGATCATTGGGTGGAAACATGCCCTTCTAGAATCATGATGAGCTTCCAAAAATCCATCGGAGGTAAACTTGAGTCAAAGTTAGTCCGGAGGTCACAGTACATGATTGCATTCTATACATCTAGCCATAAACTACTACATCTATGTTTGCTTATCTCTTCACCATTAATGACTTTGAAGTAAGTTGTACGTATATTTCACTCCGAAATGATCTAACTTTTCATGAGCATGTCTTATCAACTATGCTCTTTAAGATGAAAGTAGAACTACATAAAAATTGTCATCTTTCCATAAACATTGAAGATGTCTACCTTTTCATCTAAATCATCCAATTCTATGGAGAGTTTGATCTTGTTCTTAAGAATGTCCACCAAACGATGTGTATAAAGATACTCCAACACAATTATGTCAACATGGTTATCTTGGCTTACTGCAAATTTCCTTAGTTGTAGTATTTGAGGATATTATATCCATCCTGTGATCCAAAATGGATATCACGTTGCTCTTAATAGCCAACATACTCAAAAAGATCAGACACCATCCCCTCATCAATATGACCATGCCATTGGGTCCATATCTTATCACCATATTTTATGTAAGTTTGTCTTATTTTATCAATCATTTTAATGGTTAATGATTTGTGATAAAAATAAAGGAGTTTCCAAATAAATAACTCCTTGTTGGTAAAGAGGAAATTGATAAATACCTGCAAGAAAGTATTATTTACCCCGTGTTGAGTAGTGAATGGGTTGCCCCAATTGTCATTGTACCTAAAAAGGACTCAGGAAAGATAAGACTATGTCAAGACTTTAGGAAGTTGAATGCAGCTACCAAGAAAGATCATCATCCTCTGCCATTTACCGATGCAATTTTGGATCATCTAGCCGGTCATCAATGCTACAGCTTCTTAGATGGGTTCTCAGGGTATAATCAGGTATTGATACGTGAAGAGGATAAGGATAAGACCACCTTCATTGCGGACTGGGGCACTTATGCCTATCACAAAATGCCATTCGGATTGTGCAATGCACCCGTTACTTTTCAGAGGATGATGATGCATATTTTTCAGGATTATCTGAGGAAGTTCCTGGAAATTTTCATAGACGACTTTTGTGTATTCGGGTCTCGAGCAGAGCACTTACAACACTTGGAGCAAATTTTCCAGAATTGTAGAGAGAGTCAACTGGCTTTGCATCAGGAGAAGTGCTACTTCATGATGGCGGAAGATTTTCTGTTAGGACACCGAGTTTTGGTGCGTGGTATTGAGGTAGACGTGGACAAAATTAGTATCATCGCTGCGCTTGAACCACCGCGTAACACTCGGGAACTTCGGATGTTCTTAGGACACACAAGATACTACCGGCGGTATGTCAAGGCCTATGCGACTATCGCGGCAACGCTTACTACTCTGCTGAAGAAGTAGACGGAGTATGAGTGGATGACGCTTCACCAATAGACATTCGAGAGTATGAAGCAGGAGCTGGTGCCGGCAACCCTTGCTTCATACTCTCGATTCATTGGTTCCACCGGATTGAAAAAAGCCTTTCCATGTAGATGTAGATAAGTCCTCTATAGCCATAGGAGTAGTTTTAGGACAACGTGATGCACAGTTGAAGGATCACCCCATTTATTTTGCAAGCCGCATGCTCATAACAGCTGAGCATAATTATTCTACCACTGAGAGGGAGCTCTCGGAATGGTGTATGCTATTAGGAAGTTCCAGCACTATCTTTTGGGGTACATATTTGTATTCCATGTGGACCATTACACCCTTAAATATTTAGTCCAGAAGTCGGATTTGTCAGGACGGATTGCACGATGGATGTTGTTATTGCAAGAATTCATATTTACTGTACACATGAAGAAGGATATCCACCACACGAATGCGGATTTCCTGTCTAGAGTGGAGACACATATTCCAAGCAATACTGTATCTGACGACTTTCCTGATGAACAATTGTTCCATCTCACAGAGTATAAAGAAACACAGTATTATGATCTGTATCATTACTTGCGATCCTTGGAAATGCCGGAGGGCTTGACACCTGAGCAGAGGATGGTATTTGTCCATAAGACTGCTTCGTATTAGCTAGAGAAAGGGATATTGTTCAGAATGGGGACGGACTAGGTACTTCGGAGGTGTTTGGAGCTGTACGAAGTCCGAACAGTGATTAGGGCCATGCACGAAGAAACGGTTGGAGGCCATTATGCTCTAAGGAAATCGGTGAAGAAGATTCTCACGGCGGGATACTGGTGGCCGACTATGTATAAGGATGTTCACCAGTTCATCCAGAAGTGAGATGCGTGCCAACGAACGGGGAGACCGATACCAACCACTCGATGGCCGTTAAAACCTATTCTACCATTAGCACCTTTTGAGAAGTGGGGGATAGATTTTATGGGGCCAATTTCACCAGCTAGTCGAGGCACCCGGAAGCGATATATTCTGGTGGCGACGGACTATGCTACGAAGATGGTTGAGGCAGTGGCCACCCAAAGAGATGATGCGAAGACAGTGGCCGAGTTCTTCTTTAGCCAAGTCATTTGTAGATATGGGTGCCCTTTAGAGCTTGTTAGTGATAGGGGAACTCATTTCTTGAATAACTTAATTGAGGAACTCACCATGTATTTCAAGATCAAACATCGTAAAACTACACCTTACAACCCAAAGGCGAATGGCCTTACAGAGTAGTCTAATGGGTTGTTGTATAAAATTCTGAACAAGGTGACGGTCAGTCATATTTACAATTGGGATACCAAAGTGCCAACGGCGTTATGGGTATTTCGAGCAGCAGAAAAAATCACGACAAAGAAAACGCAGTTCTACTTAACATATGGGATGCATCCCATCACGCCAATGGAACTTGAGCTGCGATATTGATTTATTGTACGATAGTTGGTACATAAAGTTCTCGGAGAAATTACATCTCCGTTGGATGGGGCCGTATGTGGTTAAATAGATCTTTGATAACGGCTCCCTACAACTCTTGGATCTGGAGGGCGCAGTATTTGCTACCCAAGTGAATGGATGAGGGTGAAGAAATATTATGATTGAAGCTATTCGTGGGAGCGCTCACATTAAGGGGCGGACGTATGTAGGAGCATAGTTCTTAAGATAAGTAGGAATTGTTTGGTTTTTGTTAATAAAGTGCTATATTCGGGTTCTGATGTGGGTATTCGTCCGAATATATGTTAGTTAGATATGAATACCATTAGGGAGTTCACACGAGTGAATTGCAAGGAAATTTAGATCGGCGGATCGAAGACGTGTCAAGGAGAGAGATTGATGCCAAGAACCTGCTAAACCAGTGCAGCCTGAGAAGAGGATAGTTATAATGTTGAAGCGTCGAACCGTGAGAGTACTAGCAGGGCAAAGTGCGATCATGAGGAGGATTCGACCGCTTATTCTGATGACCGATTGGACTCCGGCAGGTACGACATGAATTCCCGTCTTTAACTTCTTTGGCTTCCGATTGGACTAGAGGTCTACGGTCTATCTTGCTGGACTGACAGTTTTAGGAGGCTCTACATTCACTCTTAGTGGATCCGGCCATTCCTCGTACTACTAGAGCTCGTCTACGCTCTTGCTCGGGCAAGGGTGTAGGCTTGTGGATCTTGGCTTGACCATGCATCAGGACTTTCCGACTCGCACCAGCTACTTTCTCCACAGCGATGAGGTTCCGTCCTAGCTTGGTCCATCCATCTACTTCTTCATTACTCACATTGAGTGTGGTATCACTCTAGATGCATCAGGTGTTCATATGACTCGTTGTTCATTTGGAGGGCAGAGGATAGCTACCTATGATGCCATTAGCGATGTGATATTTGCTATGGCGCGAGAGGGTGGATACCTTTCATGGAAAAGGCGTTGGTATGCCTTGCAGTCGACTAGGGTTAGGACAGATCTGTACTTGGTTCGGTAGGACCAGATCACTGTGGTAGATGTGGTGGTTACTGATCCTACTAGAGACACAATTTCAAAGAGGGTGATCATCCATCCTCCAAGATGGGCGGCGAGTGGAGCGGCAACACCCAAGGTCTCCAAGTATAGAGGTATGCATAGAGGTCACCTCTTTATTTCTCTAGCTTTGGAGTTATATGGAGCTATGGACACCGACTTTGACATGTTCGTTAGGGAGTGCGCGAGAGCCTAGCATACTAGGCGGCATGGGGTATCACTCTTTTTAGCTCACTGTATAGCCTATTTTAGGCAACGTGTTTCCATTGCTCTATAGAGAGCACTAGCTAGTGCATTCCATAGGAGAGCAATCACCTTATGTGATGCTTCTTCGGATGCTCTGTTGTTTGTAGACCGTTTGACCATATAGTTCGGATATTTTAGGTGCTGTAGGACATATTTCCCAGATGAAACACACACACACACAATCACACACACAATGAGACCCTCTGCAATCTCTCGCCTGTGAATTTGGAGTGACTCTTGGCACTCACGTCCCATGGCTTTATACATTTCTTTTCTTCTTGCCTTCGAATCGGCAGGAGAATTCATAACCGCCCTGATCCTCTCTAGCCATAGGATCTCTTCATCATCACACCGCACAAGAAGGTAGTCAAAACATTTGCTGGCCAGCGTTTCTAATCTCCCAGATCGCTCAACGTCCACCTCTCTGAGTTGCCGCTTCGATTTCAGCAATTGTCGCTTCAACTCGTCAATTTCTGTTTCATCAAATCTGACATCTCCCCTTCTGGCTCTACATACTTCCTCATATGCCAATTTCAGTTGCTGATGTGTAAGACCTAGGGTTGTACATATATGATGAAATGTAAGTATATCTAAATTGTGCCAAAATTTATCTTAGTCATGACTATGTTTAGTTAATTATGGTTAAGTTGGAGGAAAATATAGAGTAACTTTTGGTGTGATAGATGAGAACTACTATTTTGTTGTTTAGTAGGAATCAAGGAACGGATTCCATCACATGGGTATCTTGACTTTCCTTGACTTGGACTAGTTTTTATTGGTTGGACTTGGTGAAGACCCTTAAATCTAAGGACGAGATTGACTTGGTACACTAAAGTCAATTGGAGAGTAGTTGGGCTTCTAGAAGATCCAAGTGGACCAATTGCATGTTGCCATGTACCCTTTTCATTGGGGTTTATGATCTCTACCTCGTTTAAGCTTGGTAAGAGAAAGTTACATGATGATTACTTATAGTTACTAGGGTAAGATTCTAAGTAGTATAAATAGAGAGGTTGAAAAGCACCTCTCAAGTTAGTTTTGGGAGAAGTTAGTTTTATGATCTTAGTTTTGGAGAGACCTTGTTTTGGATAGCTTGATCTTGGAGAAGTCATGTTTGGGGTGGACACTTGATTCAATGAAGACTTTGATCACCAAAGTATCCCTTCCTTTTGAGTGATATCTTACTCTTTGTGAGAATTTGCATCATGGAGTTTGGACTTTGAGAGTTTGTGTAAGAGTGTGCATTAGGGTCATGGTCATAGGGTGGGAACAAGTCCTTCTAGATTCATGATGAGCTTCTAAAAAGCCATCATAGGTAAACCTGAGTGAGAGTCAGCCCGGAGGTCATAGATGCTCCTTCTCCCTGACAGATTTCTAATTCTCTAACCGTTTTACTAACTCAGCCAACTGTTGGGTCAACTTTGCCTAGTCTTCCTTGCCTTGTGCTGCATAGTCCATGGCCTTGATCACTTCCATATATCCGTCCTCATGGGGATTCCACCCTTGGATATCATTCGCTCCTAATTCATTCAGCTCCATGAAGACTAGTATGGCCACTCCTTCGATCTTCTGCGTCAATTGGAGGTACAAAAAAATTGTCTCTCCTCCTACCTTAGAAGCTTTCATCTTCGGCCGCAAATTCTTCGGGGTGGGGTTTGGCAAATACGTAGCTTATTTCTGTTTCTTTGTCTTCGTCGTTGGCTCTGGATCTACTTCCAAATTGGGACTTCTCTTTCTTCGGGATCCTCTTGCTTCCCCGCATCCTCCCTCTGATGCTTCTATCTCCCAAATAACATTCTCCCGTTCCCCCGAGGATGCGCCATCTCCCCGTCGATCTCTCTACAGCTATGATATTTTTGATCCCGTTGAACCCAGACTTGGCGTCGATCCACTACTTGCTGCTTCCAAGAGAGGCTTGGTTCTTGATTACTCTGCTCCCATGTGGTACTTATGTCGTTCGGGTAGGAGCGTAATTCTTATGATAGGTAGGATTTTTTTTGATTTTTGTGAATAAAGAGTTATATTCGGGTTCTCTTGAAGGTATTCGCCCGAATATATGGTTGTTAGCTAGGAATACCATTAGGGAGTTCACACAAGTGAATTGCGAGGGAATTTAAGCGCGCGTCTGGGCAGCGGATTGAAGAATTGTCAAGAGAAAGTCGATGCCAAGAAGTTGCCGAGCGGCCGGAGCAAGGGAAGCTAGCTGCAATGTCAAAGCGTCGAACCGGAGGAGTTCCAGCATGAAGAAGGGCGACGATGGGGAGAATTCGACCACTTATTCTGATGGCGGATTGGACTCCAGCAGAGTTGCTGAGGTTGAAGAACCTCGGTGGAGCATTTCTGTCATGGCGATGGGACTACGTGTTCCCGGAGCTGTGCGATGAAGTCCGGAGAGGGAAGCCGTTGACGACAATTAGGCGAGCATCCGGAGAAGTGGGATGCGAAATTGTGGGCAAAGGCTTTAGGACGCAACCACGAAGAGGACAAAGGCGGCGTTGATTGGGAGGGATCGGCAATGCACACGACATTAACCTTCGACGAGCGGAAGTGGTTCAACCCTAGGGAGAGGAAGGGGACGAATGGCTACAAGCTCGACTTGATTAAAGATGTCTTCAGGAGGAAGGTGGCACTCACCTTGAATCAGCTTTTCTCACCGCAGCGAACAACCTACGTGAGTATGCACAAGGTGAGGATTGTGGAAGGTTCATCGGAGGAACTATCCGGGTGAACTGGGGAGAGATCTTTGCGAGGAATGTGCAGGCCATGACGACGAAGCTAAGAGAAGACGATAAGAGTGTATTCTATATCTCGTCTTTCTTAGTACACCTGTATGCAAAGTTGGAATGGCTGACACCTAGGGAGAGGCAGCTGTATCGACTGGAGAGTGGATTGTCTGACTTGGATGCGGACATTGACAGTGCTAGCAGTGGGTCGACGCGGAGTCTGGGAACGAGTGCCCCACCTGAGCCGAAGAGAAGGGAAGAAGTGAGACCGGCGGTGCAGAGCAAGCCTGATTCGGACTCAGACCTGGAAGTGATTGGAACTTCAAGGAAGAGAAAGAGAGTAGTGGAAGACAATCCACCAGTGACTCTAGCCGTTCGAAGGGATGTAGGAAAGAAGAAGATGGAAAAAGTAGGACCGGAAAAGTCCTCTCGTCCGAAGATGATGGCGGTGAAGCCAGGGCCGAAAGCCTCGAAGGAGATTGCAGAACCTATGGTATCGATTACTAATTTGTCGCAGAAGTTGGAAGCTGTGGTGGTCCGAGTCTTACTGGAGTTGAACGAGATGGGGCCGATGTATATGCCAGGGTGGGACCCTCAAGCAAACGGATATATGGAGTTGATTCAGATGATGAACCGTCTGGCATTGGGGAAGGAAGATCAATCCATCATGGTGAGAGAGTTAACCGAGAATGTGGACAAGCTATCCAAAGAGAAGGCTGAGATGGAGAAGAAGGTTTAGGAGGCGAAGAAGGCATACGAAGAGATCTGCCGTATTCGGGGTGTGGAGATCCATTTTGTGGAGAAGGAGAATGCACATCTTGTGGAGAAGGAGACGGTGCAAGACCCGAAGCGAAGACTTATTCAAGTGGATGTGGAGGCACCAGCAAAGTTGGAGAACCTCGCTAACAGATGTACGCAACATCTATTCACACGGTGTGATTGAGTTGAAGTGCAGCGGTTAGAGCAGTTGGTGGCAGCAATGGAGAATCCCGGTGACTCGAAGGATCGAAGAAAGGAGATGTACAAGGCATTGGGTAAAGATTTCAGGGAAGCCATGGCTCTTCAACAACAGGAGATCGCGGCAGATGTACAGGAAATGCAGTTAGGAATCGACGCATTCACGTAAGCAACGGAGGTGCGATCGAGCGGTTTAGATCAGAGTAGAAGACTTAGGAGAGAGCGATCCGTGTAGGAGACGATAAGCTTGGTAGTTAGGAGTAGCAGTTAGAACATTCATTATAAATAGTCATAGGAAATAAAGTGGTGGATCTTTCATCTTTGCAAGTGTCTAAGCTCTTGGATTGCAAATTGTAGTCAGGATAGAACGAGCACTCGAAGAGCTTGTGTCTGTAGGCTGACGTTGTGACGACTGAGGCGTGTATCAGTGAAGTTACCCGGGTATTTGTCCACGAGCTAAGCCTGTCTGTAGCATCAGAAGTACTCTAGAGGGTGTTTCGCCGAGACGCAAACTTGTAATGAGAGAAATCCCCATCCCGA
Organism: Marchantia paleacea; assembly: GCA_014180765.2. Classification (NCBI taxonomy): domain Eukaryota; kingdom Viridiplantae; phylum Streptophyta; class Marchantiopsida; order Marchantiales; family Marchantiaceae; genus Marchantia; species Marchantia paleacea. The sequence goes on from MUAA02000032.1 coordinate 329,171, forward strand.
AGTAAAGCAAATTACTGAACTCTATTTGCGGTGTTTATGGAATTGGTGATGTGATGGATTTGCGAAGGAATTGAGATTGAATCGATTACCTTCTTTGTGAGTGCTCTTCGGACTTCGCAGTCCAGAGTTAGAAAGATGTCTTAATGCTTATTTCCCTTCTTCGCTAGTGCAGTTTGATCCCTCATTCCCTTGGGAACAAATCAATCTATACGAATTCGGACTAAATAGTACCTACCGTGCTATTTCAGTTCGTGAGGAGTCAACCAGCCCATCCTCAAATACATATGGATCAAGAATGAAGAAATATATACGACCTCTTTTTCTCCCGCACATAGTTTCTCCCCCATGGCCTGTACATTACGCGCGAAGATCTCCCCCAATTGACTCTAACGGATCCTGTCACAAACCCTTCATCAATCTTCACCTTATGCAAACTAACGTAAGTAGTGCGCTGAGGCGAGAAGAGCTGATTCAAGGTATACATTATCTTACTTTGAAAATCATCCTTGATAAGATCAATTTTGTATCCGTTCGTGCCCTTCCGCTCCTTTGGATCGAACCACTATAATTCATAGAAGTTGAACATAGAGACCATAGCTGAGCCCTCCTAGTCAATTCCATCCTTCTTCTCCTTGTAATCACGCCCAAGCGCTTCCGCCCATAATATCGCATCCCACGAATCTGGGTAGCCTCGCCACCCGATTGGATTTCATTCCTTCTTGGCCCAAACTTCCTCACACAGCTCCGGGCACACATAGTCCCAGCGCCATGCTAAGAACGCTCCTCCCAACTCTTCCAATCTCTCTAATTCAGGCACGGTCCAATCAAGTTTTGGCACTGAATGGATGGTGTTTCATTGTGCTTTCTACTCCATGCGTATCCTTTTTCAAAATCTCACTCCAAGGTAGCTTGTACCCACATGCTTGTCATACGCAGGAGTATGACTAACCGAAAGTCTTTCTTCCCACGGTAGAGGTTGTCCCATACAGTTGTGTAGTCTCTCACTTTTAGAAGTCTTCCACTGGAAAGAAGGGTACCAAGTAATATAGCAAAAAGGATGGGAAGTCATCAAGTCATAAAATTAAGACCCAACCAGTCGTAAGAGCCCATCCGCTTTCATTGGAAGGCGGGTGTTGAGATCTCGTTCTGCAAGTTATCGGCTTTCCTTCCGCAGCTTTCCTCCAAGTTCCCTAAACGAACATGAGCCTCAACTGGAAGACTGCACCAACACTAATGGAGACCCTCTACCATGGGAAGAAAGCGCTTCAAATAACGGAAGCACAATAGCAAGGTTACGAAAGTAGTCAGAATAAGCTCCTTTCTTTTCCCATGTTCCCGGTAAATCCCCCTCTCAAGTTGCATTTCTTTGAATGCAATTCTTCCTTCTCTCTCTCTGCTTCCCAATTAATATTAACTTTTCATCGTAACTTTACCTGTACTTCTTCTTCCCTCAGTCCCACATACCAGAAGGCCTATGAAATATCCGAAAGCATTTTGTCCCCTATATGTATTTTCGCCCTTCCCTCCCAAGGCATCTTCTCTCCGGTTTGAGTTATCAGTTGCAATTAGTTTGCCATTGGGCGGGATCCATTGCCCCATGCCCACTTAGACAGAGATCTACAATACTTCAATTGACCAGGAAATGTCCCATTGTACGAAGCCAGCCCCGCGCGTATTAGAAAAGCCATGGAGAAAAATAAAAAATAAAGAAAATCTAGCCCTGGCCCGTATGACAAATGGAAAACATTCAGCCCGCAACTCACGAACGATGGGAGGCACTTCAACAGAATTTGACAAGCCAGATGATCAAAGAAAGAAGCAACTCTACTATGGAGCTTAACGTATCCAACTCTTGCCACCAATATTTGGAGACATCTGGGGTGACTAATGTGGACGAGAGAAGATAGTGCAGTAGGTGCCATATCAGAGCTGCTGAGACTCACTTCCAGTTATTCTGGACGTGTAGCGAAAACAAAAAGTCTGAGAATGGATCCAAAAGCTGCAGAGGTGAGTTTTCCCAAACATTTCTAATTGGCATTTCTCGCTAGAACAAGCTCTTCTTGGTGGAGCTACTGGATCAAAAAAAATGAGAATCTGGTGGAAGACGTTACGTGGATCTACTTTGTGGCAAGTTTTGATTTCTCGGAATCACAGTGCTTTGCTGCTACTCTCGTTTCGGCTAAGAATACATGCTTTAGGGTATGGTACATGCTCATGTTCCATATTTCCAACGCATGGAAGGATCACGTCAAGCACACCAAATGCAGATTGGAGGAGAATGCGCGTAGAACGAAAGCTTAATTCGAGGCGACATTGGCGACCTCGACCATGGGCATTACTTCTTCAACCAAACAGAAAATACCTGTGCCTTCTAGGTCACCAGGATCACCTTCGCGTACTCAGCAAGTAGCCCTCCCGCCCTTCCTTGACGTTCATCTTTCTCGGCGGTCATCTCCCGCCTTAGCTCTCTTTGGCGTTTCATGTTTAGGGGTTTTTGCTCTTTCGCCGTTTTCGGCGCTGCTGGGTCGGTGCGGTCTGGTTGGACTGCGAACCCCGCGTTGTTGTTCCGACCTGTGACCCAGCCGGGCGAGATCGGTTTCTTTGTCGTTATATTTTTGATTTAATATTTTTAAAAATTGCTTGATTCAAAGAAAACGGTAGTAAGATCCTTCCAATAATCCAGCTTCTGTTTGGAGCAAAAGTATAACTAAGGTAGAGAATATATGTGTAATGAGTATCATTTGATACACAAAATGTTATGTAATACACTATCAATATGTTATGTTTACACTTTAGGAAATTTTTGATATGAATGGACATGCAAAGGTTTTTAGTACATTGGATTTACAAGCAGTATATCATCAATTTCATATTAGAGATGAGGATAATGCCAAGACAACCCTTTGGACAACTGATTGACAAGAATATGTTGTTTCAGTAGTAGTTCTTATCATTTGGGTTGAAGAATGTACCCGCTGAGTTCCAGAGGGTGATGGATAGGATTCTAACCGGACTGAATTGTGCCCAAGCATACATGATGATATTCTAGTATATAGTGATACAATTGTGGAGCATGAGAGACATTTGTAGGAGATATTTGAGTGATTCATTGCTCATGGCCTCAAATTGTATTTTGGAAAATGTAAATTCTTTTAGGAGCAGGTAGAGAATTTAGGTCATATCATATATCTAGTAGTATTGGAGTTCAGCAAACCAAGGTGAAATCAATCTCTTGTATTCCATAACCTCAAATGTGAGTAGAGTGAGAGACTTCCTTTTTCAAGGAAGTCTCCCACCCTTTTAAAAAAAAAGAAGCAAGCAAACTGGAGGTGTATGCGTTGACACCCTAAAGTCTTTCCGTCCATTTGTCGTCGTCAATCCATCTAGACGTCAAAAGGGCGTTACATATTCTAGACATTTTCTAACATATTAGAGCATGCGTTGAAACCAAAGAAGTAATCTAATCCAATTTAAGATCCGAGAAAATATAATAACAAAAGGGATGGGAAGATCCCATCAAATCGTACAAGGATGGAACCAAACCGGTAACATGGGGCTAGGCCCCAATAGTATCACACTAGGAAATATGTCCTACAACACCTAAGATATCTGAACTATCCAGGTCGAAAGATCTACAAACAATAGGAGCATCCGAAGAAGCATCACCTAACGTGATTGCTCTCCTATGGATTACACCGGCTAGTGCCCTCTGTAGAGCAATGGAAACATGTTGCCTAAAATAGGCTATATAGTAAGCTAAAGAGAGTGATACCTCATGTCGCCTAGTATGGTAGGCTCTCGCACACTCCCTCACGAACATGTCAAAGTCGGTGTCCATAGCTCCATATAACTCCAAAGCTAGAGGAACAAAGAGGTGACCCTCTCGCATACCTCTATACTTGAGACCTTATCGCTTGCCGCTCACTCGCCGTCCATCCGGAGGATGGGTGATCACCCTCTAAAACCGTATCTCTAGTAGGATCAGAACCACCACATCGACCCACGGTGACCTGGTCCTCCCGAACCAAATACAGGTGCGCCCCTAACCATAGTCATTGCAAAGGCATACCAACGCTCTCTCCATATGAGGTATCCACCCTCTCGCGCCATAACAAACACCACATCCCTAATAGCATCATGGGTAGCTATCCTCTGCCCTCCGAATGGACAACGAGTCATATGAACATCTACTGCATCTAAAGTGATACCACACTCACATGTGAGTAATGAAGATGTAGATGGATGGACCAAGCCAAGACGGAACCTCATCATTTGTGGAGAAAGTAAGTGCGAGTCGGAAAGCCCCGATGCATGGTCGAGCCAAGATCACGAGCCTGCACCTTGCCCGAGCAAGAGCGTAGACGAGCTCTAGTAGTACGAGGAATGGCCGGATCCACTAAGAGTGAATGTATAGTCTCCCCGAAACTGTCCGGTCCATCAAGATGCATAGACCCTAGTCCAATCGGTAGCCAAAGAGGAAAAAGATGGGAACTCATGTCGTACCTCCCGTGGTAAAGCATCTCTCGTATATCGTAATAATACCTGTAAGGGAAATGATCCCGTATCGACGTCCCTCGTATATATTTCCAAAATAGGTCTATCTGCGATCACAAATCGAGAAGATAACAAAGGTGCAACAAGCGCCCAACTCGCCAAGAAAGCCGTAGGTGCCGTCTCCTCCATCGATAATAAGCCTACCCCTCCACGCAAAATTGGCAAAGATGTCTGTCTCGTTACCAAATCTCTAGTCACACACTCGAATGTCCCTGGTCCGATGATGTCACCAAAGACGCCCATGATCCTCCTATCAAAGGCTGTTAAACGTGATATGAATGTAGGTGAAGGAGGAACCGTGCGAACAAGATAGGTGGGTCGACGAGCAATACTAGATGATAGTATACCAAACGCCACATGCGGATCCCCTAGTAGAGGAAGGTGGTCTACATGCAAAACTTCCTCGACCAATGCAACGTCAAGGTAGCGTGAAACAAAATCCTCAGTCCCTACTAGCACTCCTAGAATACGTAGGCCATCTGTCGATATCATACATCCCTCTGGAAGCTGAAGGTGAGGTGGAATGCCCAAAGAAGACCAAGCCCTGCACTTTGACACCTTGACTCTCAAGCCTACCAGATGAAGCTTGGTAGTCAAGTAATCAAAGGCTTGCCTAATCTTTGTCTTGGGGCCCACAATGTGTGTATCATCCGCTAAGGAGGGGAACACACAATCGGGCACGGCCAAAGCAGTAGACACAAGAGCTCTATAATGAGCCATGGCGAATAAGGGTCCTCCCAAAGGATCTCCCCGCCGAAAGCCTGCCAACGGCAGACTGTAGAACGGTGACTCCCTCCTCGGAAAAGCTCCCTCCTCCACCTTCCTACTGCTGCCTTTCTCTTCACATACACCTGAAACTCCTACCTTGACGTGATGCGGTCATACCAGGGCTACTACACCAGATCCCATCAGAACTCTGCAGTTAAGCGCCCTTGGGCCGGAATAGTACTGGGATGGGTGACCTCCCGGGAAGTCCCGGTGCTGCATCCAACTTTTTCGAAAAATTCCCAACCTTCTCGACTTTCTACCCGATAAATGTACAATTAATTAATGTACCCGATTTTTTTCTTTTTTTCTTTTTATTTTTTCCTTTCTTGACGTTCAAATAAAATTAACACAAATTCTGGAATATTTCTGTTCTTATTATCATACTCTGAAGCTGGTTTATTTTAATTATTTTGTTCAAACGAAATTAACCTTTTTTTCTTCTTATCCTTTCACATGTTATTATTGTTACTATCCCAAATTTACCAACCAAAAAAAATTTAAAAATTTAAAAAAAAATAAACAAAATCAAAAATTTCCCACATGGAGATTTTTATTCTTATTTTCAACTCCCTCCAAATTACTACACTACATCACTCACAATCCATTTCTTTTTTCCAATAATTAAAAAAAATTCGAAAATGGATCATTCCCCAATCCTTGGAACAATAAATTGTTCTCTTGTTCTACATGTGCTTCTCAATAGCTTTAAACTCATTATTTGGTCTTAATTCGACTTTTTCACTGTAAAAAATTTTCCAATCCATGGCTAAGTACTCAATTCCAAGACAAGTAAATTGCTGTCAATGATATAACTTATTCCCTCATCCCATCCATCATTTTGCACATTTCGCAGCACTCCAAAGATCAAAAAAAAGGTTCCAACACTTAAAAATACATCTCCTCAAATCACCTTACCTCATAGAAATAAAACCAACCGTCGGATCATCCTCAAAATTATTTCCAGTGTTCAGTATTATATTTTAGGATAATTCAACGGTTCGGATCTTTGCTTCTGTCAATAGAGCATTTTTAATTAATCACACGAAATTACAGCCGCCTTTTATGTTTTGGGCAGTTCCACTGAACCTAATTCGGATTTCAAGCTCCACAATTATTTCAATATGGATATAATGTTGAACCAAATACTAAAATTCATTTTTTGCATCCTTCATATATACGATTTACCTCTATAAGTACACAATAGATTCTGATGATTAAAAATAGCTTTTTCTTTACCAAACTTTATCAGTTATAAATTTATTTGACCTTTTCACATTCTAAATGAATTTACCAAATGGTCAAGTGATGAAGCCTTCACTTTTAAAATAGAAAAGAATGTGACCGTAGAAAGATCATACGAAAGGAATGAGGCTTGATAGGGGTCCACCAGCCTCTCTCAACTCTCTAAAAATAGAAGCACGCGAGACGCTGTTAAAAGCGTTCTCAACGTCCACCTGCAAGACAATCCAATCCGGATGGATATCTAGAAGTGCTCTTATGCCCAACGATACTGCCTCACAGCCTCCTTGTGTGGCGACTCCAAACTGATGTGGACAAAGGTGCTCTGGAAGTGAGAGCGATGCTGCAAGACAACGGTACGGCTGACTAATCGCAATAAGACCTCTCCAATAGCAATCGGTCTGATGCCCCCTATGTCCTTCTCCATCGCGAGAAGCCGACTAGCCCCCAGAGCCTGACTAATTGACAACGGAATCTCCCTCTCGCAACTGATGCAGCTACCTGGAACAACTCCGTGAAACCACTAGAGGGATCATCTGCCTGAAAGCAATCTCGAAGATGCTCATATACCATCCCTGACAAACCCCCAGAGGATAAACGTGGGGCTATGCATAGAGAATGAGCAAATAATGATCTATCAAGACATAATGGCTCCTCTGGCTGATACTCCAAGACCTCTAATGGTATCTCCTCGCCCATGGGTGGATGTAGAAGGCGTAAAGAGGAAATCGTCTCAACAGTAGGACAAGCCATAGACAAAGGATGAAGGGCCCTTGCTATACTCCCCGGCCTGCCCCAAGATCCTACACCGTCGCAATCGCGCCGAATCAGAAGTATCTTGTGACTAAACCCGACTCCTAACCTGTGTGGCCCGAACAGACTCCTCCTACAATGTAGTCCAATCCCCTACTCGGAATCTCCGAAATCTAGTTGCCACCTCCCTATGTCCAGCACGTCCCCCTCTAGTATAACGTAGACATCATCGCGGAAGTAATAAAAATAAAAACCATGCTAACTCGTCCATGGGATCGTGCGCTGTCGTGTTGTGACACGGCTACTATGAGAAGATGATGACATGTGTCATCTTCAAAGCTGTTGAGATGACGGTGATATTTGGACGATATTTTAAATCAAGATGGCAGGCGTCTCATTGTAAGGCTATTAAGAGGCCACGGTTGGATTGTCATCCTAGGGCCAGGATGTAGATAAGGATCCAAGGGATATCATCTTGGACCTTATCGGATATAAAGCATGGTTGGAGTCGAAAGGAAAGGGGGAGGTCTAGAACGTTGCTGACTAAGGAGCTTATCCGATAGAAGTTGAGCCAACGTGGGACATGGATAGAGGGTGGTATGATCCTCCAGATATACCGATGCCCAATCCGTTTGTGATAAACATCCGGTTTCATTCTGCCAATTATTTCATACGGCACGACTTGGGACTTAAAAGTCTACGTTTTGATTTGATATTAGCATTATGGACCTGAACTTGCCGTTAGTGGCGCCTTTCAACACATGGATCCTTGTCCATCACTACTGTCTACCAAAGGCAAGTCATAGGGAGTTGATTGTTAGGAATTTTGGCGAGGAGTATTATACTCAAGTTATAAACTCCCCGGTCCCTTTTGTTGTTCCGTTTATTCTTAGCCGGTTTCAAGTTGTTATTTTGACTTTGTATTAGTGACAACTTATATTACCTTTATGGTGGCTAAGTAGTGTTTTTGGCAAGTTGTAAAGCTCTATGTTAGTTGTGGCTAATTTGGCCCACTAGTGGTCAAAATGGCACTCTTCATTCTCATTGGTTGGAAAATTTAGACCAATGAGAGCACTTTGACGAGTTCTTCGGGGTTTTGAGGTATTTCGAGAGCCTTCGAAGGGAGTTTTTCAGGATTGAAGGATATGGTTGGAGAGATGACGAGGAGAGCTAGGATTTTGGCCCAAGAATGAAGGCGATTGAGCAAGTTGACACTCCGGTGTGGTGATTTGAAGTGGGAGAGTGACATTTGGACCGATTGGAGAGTTTGAGTGAATTCTGAGCGTTCTATGAAGGCTTTGACAGATCGGATTTGATAGACACAGAGTTTACAACTCGAATTTGCGATTTGATTGAAATTTTAGCTCGATTGGTTGAGTTTTGAATGCAAAGCAGTAGTTTGTAATTTGTGTACACAGTCTGAATTGCAAGATTGCACAGATTGTTACAGATTTAGTTCGACAATCATAACTCTGCTACCGACAAGATTGGTCAATAAAACTTGACAAAGTTGAAGCTTGGATGATAAGTCGTTTTCTTGTGAAATTTGAGTGCAATTGGATCAAAGTATTGGAGTTTATAGTGGTTTTAGTACGCAAGGGTCTGCATATCGCCTTGTGATACATGGTATAGTTCGACATTTGTAACGAGAGATCTAGAAGCAAAAAGCATGTGAAACTTTCCCAAGAGTTATGAATGGTTGCAAAGTACTATTCTGCGAAGTTTGGCTAAGAGTAAACGGTTCAATCGTTGGTTACAACGATCCTCTTCTGATGGAGTTTACGAGGTGCAACGAGTTGGACATGGAGAGATGAGGAGATGAAAGAGAGGATGATTGTCAGTTCACACGAGGACGAGGAGAGTTCTTCTACAGCCTGACGCTCATGCGTTCTCAGAGTAAAGCTCTGTCCATGCGACAGCGCCAACCGATCGAGCGGTAAACGAAAAGCACTTATAGCCTCGTCATGCAGTGCCCGAGGAAGCCTATGGAATAAGCGTGGACAAGGAAATCTAGTCTCAAAAAGCCCTAGAATCGGACCTGCATGAGAAGCTAACCACTCCCACGACCCAGACGGTATACCCGGAATGCTCAACGAAGGAGTCGATGTAGTGTGCGTATTCCCCGAAGTGACAAAAACCGATGTCAATGTGACCGTACTCCTCACATGCGCATCCCAAGTGGTCCAATCATAATCTTTGTGTATCTTTTCCACATGTGTCTTTACCCCTTGCGAGGTAAAGAGACGATGACACACCGGACATGGTGTATCACGCACCGCTTTTGGCGGTCCCATGAGAGAAAGTCAAGCTAAAGCTAGCACAAAGAAAACGATAAAGAAACCCAGCACTCCATCATGTATCTTCTCCCACCTGCAGAACCACAACCCCCTAACACACCACCTCACATTGGAAAATGGTAACTATGGAAACTCTAAAAACTAAAAATACTCATAACTTTTTATTCAGATCTCCATAATTTTCCAGCTAGGCTCTAATAGATCTAATGCAGGAAAAGGAAGAGATGAGAACAAAAAAAACCCGACTCATATGTCTAATAGAAGAAAAATCGTTCAAAATGCACTCAAAACCCTAAAAAAAAAACAATCATATCTCACAATATCATTCTCCATAGTCTTCAATTTAGGTACCAATGGAAACCAAATTGAAAGGCGAAGAGAATGGACTATTCACTCTCCATGTTTGGCAAAGTATGGCCTAAGAATGGAACTAATACTCTTGAGGCACTCTCAACACTCGCTCACGCTCCCGCACATCCCTTCCAATTCAATCTAATCCAATTCAGTATATGCTTAGAGTCGCCTCGCAAGGTGATAATCGGAGCACCGCTCGCGTTCTTGAGTTCGAACCTGGTAGCGCGTTGTGTGGACCTCGCATACAGAACCTCATGATCGACACTGTCACACGTCCATGGATGGAATGGTCGATTCCGATGGTGAGTGAGGGTGGAAGTTGGGCCCTCATGTCCACATCATTAGACATAAAAGTACAGGTGCGCAACATGTTCTTCGGTCAAAATCGCTCGCGCAGTCCACCTCCGCAACGAGACTTGGTCCGAACTGTCATGAAGATTTTGTTGCAGATGATCTGTTGAGAACGAGGAGGGACGTGATAATAGTGTACCCTACTCTACAAACAACCAATTACGGCAGCCAGGCAGTCAGTCAGTGCTTGAGTCAGTGAGCCATGACTCATGAGAAGCTTTACAATGAAGCAGATTATAGAAATGGAAGGATGAGACAACAACCATCAAAGGCAAATGATGACTTCACCGAGTGTAGTAGAGATTATCGCAGACCTAATATCCGGGAGATGAGATATGATTCAGATTGCTGCCCCTGTTCTCCTGCATCAAAAGCTGAGAACTTCGATCCGTTTCATGTGATCTGACGTGCAAGAGTGACAAGTTCCCTCATTAGCTCTACTAATACTGTATGCCGCATATTTGGTAGCTCCCACTTTCAGAATACGTTGCAGTAAACCATGCACAATCGTAACGTATCCAGCAGACTTGGAATATATTTGTTTATATAATATATAATATACGCAACGAGAAAATAAAAAGTGGGTTGTGATTGCTGCTGCCTACTTACCACACGTCCACATGGCTCTTGCTATGTCACGTAAATAGCCCCCACTTTTGAAAGATTCAATCTGAAGAAACGGTGGAAATTCATATGTTAGCGACTGATATGAGTCACTAGTTCAATTGGCGCTCTTGCTCAGTGATAGGAAATGGGGAGTATATGTATGTATGTATATACATATACATACAGTTGCAGTATTTCATATATATGCAACTGTGTAGGAATGTCTGCAACATGGTGGATGAGGTGAAGTGAAAAAGACAAGAAAATAAGAATCTATTTTCTAAAAAACTTACGTAAGAGGGGGTGATGTTGGGACGTATGATGAACAACCCAGAAAAAGGACAGAGTCACCAGACAAGAGGAGCAAAGAAAGGCAGCAACACAAAAAATAAAGAGAAAAGGAATGGGTCCCAGTTGCAATCATCCCCAAATTTATCTCATGTCACTTGCGAATTTTCCCCTTCCGACGAGGAACTGCACTTGTGACATCATATTCAAGATGGATGGATGAATGGATGAATGAAACATCTAGGTGAGAAGATTCTTGCCACACAAAATAAAGTCCCTGGCCAGGATTGTTTTTTTCAGACGAATTCAAGGGAAGGTTATGTCTGCACCCCAACTCCACTTCACTGCAGAAACAAGCAACATATGCGCTCGGTGTCCCATCTGTGGGCAAATATTCTGAAAGAGTAATAGCCGAGTCCCATGTTTAGTGGCATGGGCAAAACCTCGTTGGATTGGATGAAACAACTATGTAAGATTCCTGGTCTAAGTTATGGTTGGGCCCCATGGAGAGAATAGAATAAGAACAGTTGCAGAACAAGATGATGGTGTGGCCTCTTTAGTGGCATTTCCTCCGCCTAAAAGTGGTAATCAAGACAGGTCTCTTATCTAAATTGGGTCCCATTTAATCCAGCAACGTTCAGGTCAAATGGACAAAGTCCCCAGTGAAGGGTCCATGAAAACGTTGTGTGACTAGCTTGGATTGTTGACTAAATTTGATAATGCAGCACTCGGTCCTCATGTTTGTGACCTGACATGCTTCTAGCAAGACAACTATGTGAACTGGATAAGTGGCCATGGTATGTGTGTGCTGATTATGGGTCCCATCCATCAAACTGAAGATATTGCGCTGTATTCATTTACATTTATTCTGCTGCATATCGGTTGCTTTGGTGCATTCAACGGGGTCAAACCCTGTTAGAAAATTTCGGATTTATTTCTCATTTGCTTGGATTTCTCTCGTTTTCCTCTCTTCTTCAGAGGCTCGTTGAGTTGAAGCGAAATTGATTCTTGTTTCGTTTTGTTTCAAAATTTAGTCAAAATCATTGCGCATGTTTGTTTTGCTTGAGGAGTTCTTTAGGTGGAAGTTTGTACTGAGCCAACCAACATATACTATTCCACACGACTTTTCTATTCTCACGAGGCATGCCAGGAAGACATTTTAAGATGAGATCTCTTCTTATTTCTTAACACACCGATTACATCAAACTCTCCACCTACACTAATGTAAATCCATTCACTCTCTCTCTCTCTCTCTCTCACTCTCTCCGTACTCGAGCATAACAGCGAGTCGAATGAGAGATAGAGAGAGAGGAAGAGAGTCGTATTCTGTACACAACTCCCCACAATGCCACTGTACTTACAGCAACATTATCTGAAAGCAGACAGCGGACCTGTAACAAGATAACCAAACTTTTCAAACCCCTCACTTTGAAGGAATCAGTGGGTCCCAATCCATCCATAGACGAAATCACACCACTAATACGTAGTTCCACGAAGACCGAGGAGCCAAAGGCCAAGAAGGAAGACGAGAAGAGAAGAACAACGAGCTACCTTGGTTTAGTGAGAGAGTAGGACTGTGGGCGAGAGAAGGAGAGAGATTAGGGCTCTGGCCCCAAAAACGCATCGAAGGAAGTAAGAATGCTAAAAGGATGGGAAGATCCCATCAAGCTGCACATGGATGAAACCAAAGGAGTAAGATGGGGCTAGGCCCCAATAGCATCACTATGGGAAATCGAAGGGCTCCATTGCACTTGCTTGGCCTTTCCAATTGGGTCCAATGGAGGTGAAGGTCTTCTAATGCTGACCTCATAGAGATGCAAGTGCCCAATCGCCTGCGTTCCCTAGAACCAGGAAACATGAAGCAAACCCTCGCACACAGACAAGGCCTAGAGACGTCAGATTCATCAACAGTTTGCTTATAATTGGACTTATTCTGCTCTGCTCTGCTCTGATATGTTGTTACTTCTTAGATCCTGAGCAGGGATGGTCATCATCATCATGCTGTACTCTCCTTTTTCTTCAATAAAATTCGGGGATAATAGCAGTGTCTTCTTTATCTCTCGGTGTCCGATTTCTGGGAACCACTATTCTGGTTTCAGGATGAACGAACTGTTCTAGCAGAGTATATGATACTTTAATGCTCAATCGAACCTCGTGTGTTTCTCTTCGGGTTAATGTCTTCAAATATTTGTCTCACTGGTCTTCCCTCCTCTAGTCATGGAGTTGATTAGGGATAATATTTGATTATTTTACATTCTGCGATTTGGGGTTCTTTTGGGCATATCTAACTCTTATCGGTACAGTGGTTTTTATCTGTTGACTTCAGATGTCTTCAGAAAATGATGTTGGTAGGATTGTCTGACAAAAGCTTTGGGTTTCTTGACGTGGTTGGTGCTTTTTACTGTAGTTGTAGTTGTGGATGCTGCACATGGAGGTTACAAAAGGATTGGGAAAGGAGAATGGATCATGTAGATGGAGTTGCTGAATGCTTGATTGATGTCACCATCTTAATATATCATTTCATCGGATAGAAAAGTGGAGGATGAGAGTTTTCTTAATCTTGGGGTAGATGTGGTCTCGAGTGACAAAAAATCCACTATATTATGTATGATGCAAATGGTACTGTAGATTGCATAGACATGAGAACGGAACGGTTCTCATGTATGCACTTTTCTTTGAGTATATATACATGCAAACAAGAGTCCACCATATCAAGCAAGAATCTTGCCGAGACTTTTCTTCAAGTGAAAGTGATCTCACTTATGAAAAGAAACTTTTGAATGGCTTGCATTTGATGGCTGAACATTTGGGTGTCAGTGGTGCACATTTAACTGCAAACATGAGACCATGCCATGTTTGTGTGTAAGAGAACTGTTGCAACTTGTGGGGAACCTTGATTTCTCAACTGAGTGGACATGTGCACGAAAGAGTTTACATTTTAAGGACTTGGAAAGTCAGTTCTGTGCATCAAATCTCCAAATAACAGAATTTTGTGGCTCGAGGCTCCGCCGAATCATGACACCGAGAATTCTGTTGTTGATATTGTCATGGTGATGGTGAATTATTGAGGTTGGATGCTGTGTGCCCTAAACCAAGACAAAAATAAAATTTCCCCGAGCGCAGTATTAATCTTAGCTCTGCGCGCGGGGAAATTCTTGTTTATAAATGAATCCTAAAACCATATCATGTCACAAACCAAGTATGCATACTTGATTGATGCATCATGTCTTGCCCACAAATGGTGTACGCCGGGTCTCGCATCTCATGCTTCGTTCTTTCATTCTTGCTCGTTATTATCACCTGCAAATTAGTCCAGTCCGACTATGTATTACACTTTGACACTCAAGACGAAGGCGAATGGTTGGTGAAGTTTCGATCCATGGAAATTTTCTCTCTGTGAAGGCGGCATGTCTTTTCTGCGCATTTTCGAAATTTTTCATGTGTTTCATGTGGGCTGTTCGGAGGTGTTTCTTTCACAGTCGGTCAGCGACCAAAAAGCAGAATTCATTTGAGCTGAGTTTAGCTGTCAAACAAAAAAGGGATGGACACGAACTGTTCTGTGCAGCCGTAAAGGATTCCCACTCTGGAAGTGCGAGCGTATATGCATGTCGTTATCAGTCGTCTATTCGATCTCTAAATTGCTGCCACTCGAGAAAAGTTTAGAACAAATTGCGACAATTATTTTCTACCGAAGGATGTAAATTCTGCATCTCCCTTGATTCTCCTTTCTAGCACATTCTTATTTACCAGGTGGTGGCAGCCTGCAAGAGAAAGTGCAAGTGAATCACACTCACAAACCAGCTCTGAGCACCCCTAGGCCTTGCACCTAGCATCCCTTTCCAGTAGTTTGCTTTCATCCTAATCTCCGAACAGGAGGAATTGGATCCAAAATCTTGTTTCCCAGTAACGAAGCAATGTACTACGTTGACATTCTAGCGCTATATTTCTTTGGAAAGCTATGCTTTGGAAATTCAGCGGAAGTCGCACTGGGCATACCGTAGGTGTGAATTTATCAAAGTCTTACAGTCTACAAACAATTGAGGCTTTTAGAGGAAGAATTTCAGGAAGCCTCAATTCTAACGCCCAAACAACAGAATCAAATTGGGCTCAGTAACATACATTCATTCATTCATAGAGACAGGTAGGAAAGATGATATGTCGCTTTTGATACAGGTCAGACATACAGTCAGCAAGCTGAGGGAGCGCCATATGGCAGGCTTAAGCGCGTGAGATATCGTTGGATTAGTCGATGATATTATCTAAGCTGCAAAGCTTATATAGTAAACCTAGCGACTCCCCGACGACTGCTCCCGCCGGCACGCAGTGGTTGCATTCCGTACTTTATTCCACTCGTCCTCCTAACGAGCAGGGAATTAACAGAAGAGAGAGGCAAGCGCTTGCTTCTGAAGCTACTACTACTACGACGACTACTACTGCCTTTCCGTTACCGTTAAAGTTAAAGCTAACCAGACAGTCCCTGCACGCAACGGTTGTTATGTTAGGCATAACAGACGGACGCACACAGAGCTCCCTCCTATTTAGGGAGACAACCCGGACGAGGAATCGACCGAGCGCTGCCTCTACTGCCCCTCCTCCTCCTCTTCCTTCTCTCTGTACGACAGAGGGTGGAGCAAATAATATTTTTGTAATATGCTCTGCCTCGCTTCAGCTTCTGCCGGTCTGCAGCGAATATGCTTAACGCTGCTACCGCTGCTGCCTCCTCCTGCCTGCTCTTTGTAGTGGATGAATTATTTTGCCCCGGTTGTGATGATTCAACTTTTGCTTTCTTATGATTCGAGTCGTTTTTATTTTTCCTTGGGCGTGTACCGTGTTGTACATGCTCTCGCTCGCTCAACGTCTGTGGGTGTGGAAATCATGCGGCCAAAAAGAAACCTGCGTCGACTAGTGTAAAGAAAGGGAGGGGAGCGGGGACGAAAGGAAAAGACTGCATGATATTGTAGGGCTTTGCTGGTGTAGGCACCGGTCCCCAATTTACTTCACCACATGATGGAGAAAGGAGGGAACATTCCTTCATCCTTCATTCGCATCCGTCTCGCATTCAGTGCTGCTGATTATGCGCAAATAATGCGCCTATGATGGATAACAAACTTAGAACCATTCGGTGTGCGCGGACATATAATTGTTTGAAATGCTCAGGTGAATATCCTCAGAGCATAAGAGGATCTAAAAACTCTTGCTTATGCGTTCAACATGTAGGGGAACAACCGAATTATTGAAGAAATTCTGTAGGTTTCGTTTGTTCTTTTCCCTTCCTTGTGGGGTTAAAAGCGTACGAAGAAGCTGGAGAAAGAAAGGTCAACCAGCAGCAACAATTGCGATGGAATGAAACGTCTGAAGTCAATTGCCTCCTCAGATGGCCAGCCCAGACCAGCCCAGACCAGCCCACTTGTTTGATGATGAGCAGCGCGGCGAGAAAAGGAGAAATCCAGAGCAGGCAGAGCATAAGGGATAAGAGATTCGAATTGTGAAAGTAGACGTGTGTTTTTTGACCCGAGTGAGTATGCAAATGATGCAAACGATGCAAACGTGAGGAGTGACGACATGTTAGGTGGACTTATTTCCACGAAGTGCCCGATGTATGTTGCAAGGAACAACCCCGCTTTTTGGACTGGGTGCTGATGACGTCCACCCTCTCCCTAGGTTTAACCTTTAACCCCAAGATTCCCTCCCATATGCCCCAAGCCCAGCCCAGACCCTGCGGTGTCTAGCCCTCACCTTCACTTCACTCCACTTCACTTCACTCATTTATCCAGTCATTCATAGGTTTCCACTTCATGATCTCTCTCTGGCTTTTCTGCACATCTCATTTATGTCAGAAATGTCAGACAGGCAACTTACTTTACTTTTAACTTTTCAGTGGATTTTTTCCCGTTTTTTGCAGTTTGTCATTTATCAAGTGGATGAAGTGAATCCTGTGTAAGTTCCTAAAAGGTGTACTTTGTGTTACTAAAAGTTACTACCGTCAGTACCTGATGTGTTGGTCTTTGCTGGCTCGGTGCTGAAGAACGGGGACGGTATTGGTTCACTCCTGTTTGTTTGCTAGTTTAAATTTTTAATTTCTTTTTCTTCCTTTTGCCTTTTATAATTTATCGTCTAGGGATATATTATCTATATCTGTTTGGGAAACCGGATTTCGGAGGTTTTGTGGTGCGGGAAAATATGTTGAATCTCAAAGTCAATACACACATGTTGGTGACCTGGACAATGGTCATATTGTCTGACATGAGATAACCGGTTACAAGAAACCCTCTCTCGAAATATAATATCTAGTCTTCTATTGTCCTCTCATGAACCCCCTTTGTTCTCAGGGCATTCACTTCGTTGATCGCCTTCTCACGAAGACCTGACCCCGGTGTAAAAGTTCCTGTCAACAGCGCACACGTGTTGGTCACACAATTCTTGTGTGCGCCTGGTCCGTCCCCCGGTGGTACGATTAAACTCAACCAGGAGAGGAATGGCCAGTGAGCTCATGACGTCCACTTTATAATACAGCAGTGTCCCAGCTCTAACCTGGTGGCCGGATAAACCCACCCCATGAGTTACTTGTCTTCACCTCGGGGGCATCTGGTGGACAAGCCATGGTAAGTGTCATCTGACCTGTCGTTACCCAGAGGTCATTATCTACTATCCGTTATTGACCCAACAGTTTGGGAAAGCGAATTCTTCTTTCTTCTATCACAAATAAAGACGAGGTAACAATTGTACTTTACCTGCAGAGATTGATCATGCATCAATTGCAAACTGAATGTTCCACCGCATGTATGAAATTGTGATCCTTATTAATAAATGGAAAAGTAACAACAGTTCAGACTCCAGAGCAGATTTCGAAATATCTTCTTCTGCAAAATTGATATGAGTACGGTAGTACCATGTGGATAAACAATAATCACTATACGGGCAGGCTGCCAGATAATGTAGTTACCTTTGAGTCGAAGGAAGGTGAAAAGAACTAGCAAACGCATCCGGTCAACCTCGCAAGGATCCAGCGATTTCCTCCTTTCCTTTGTTATACAACAACATGGTGTTTTATAAGACAAGACAAAGGAGAGGCTGCCTACCGGTTATTTAACCTGTCGGAAGGACCTACGAATGGATTATGGGATTCATGATATTGACACGTAAGATCCTTTTGTATCATGTGGGATCCTACGTGGTGTTCGAGGCCTTTTCCTGATGTGGGTCCCACTCATTTGACGCACGTGTCTATCATGCAATCAGTATGAATGTAGTTGGTGAGGTTTACCAGGTACTTGGCAAGGACCATAGGTTTGAAGTGACATTATAATTGTGGACCTCGTACAACTGCTTGTAACACAGTTAAAAGTTTTATCAATTTGTTGGATTCTTTCCTCCACATCCTCCCTTCAAAGTGACAAGCAAATTTCGACTTCGTCAGAGCTGAAGAAATGCATACTGTTTGGAAATCAATTATTTCAAACGCGGACCCATATCACAATTTCGTTTCCCTTAGCATCGAAAGCTAAGAATTTTCCACACTAAGTAATTACATGAGGAGAATATCAAATCACCTCATCATTGAAGATTTCTGTTCTCATAACCTTTCTGGATCTCTTTCTTTATTTCAATCTGTAATGCTCAAAATGCCAATATCATTTAAGTATTACAAAATAATGAAATGAAACGTCGAAGTTTATTAAAGTGAATTTCTATATTGATTTATTACTCCCATATCTTCTCAAGTGAGCATTTAAACATGTTCCATAACATATCATACGATTCATATATAGCTGACAGTAATTCGAAACAATAATGAATTAAAATTTATGAATTGGATAAACTTATTGAATTTTGGGAAACAATTTAATCTTCAGGGTACTTCGTATCTAAGGAGAAAAGCTTTGGTTTCTATCACTATTAGTTTTTGCAAGAGAGTAGGAGTATTAACTCATGCACGCAAGCGGCATATATATCATAGAAATACTAAATGTGTAAGATCAACGATCAAATGTGCACTGAAATTCTAGAGACACTCAAATATTAAGTCAAGCACATACAGTTACATGATTCTCTTTGCGCAGTTTCTTCTTAAGCGTTAAGACTTACCTACAACTGTTACTAAATGGAGAGTATCTCAGCAATAACAATAGTAATAATCTTTCTTGGCAGTGGTCAGATCTTGTGTGTGTGCACTTGTGCTAGAGAGTCCCGAGAAAAGCATCTTGTTCATTTAGTCTGAAACGCAGAGAAACAAAAGCGTTGGAAGATGGGATTGATATTGTACATTGTTTACGTAAAAACCCAAAGTACAGAAATCTTCTTTCTTAGGCTGATGGCAAAAATCACGTAAGGTACCCATGAGGCCGAGGAAATACATATTACAAAGTTGAATCCTTTACATTTTGTTAAAAGGACAACATTTACGTGAATAAGGATCACTGATGCAATGTACTTCTGTGTGAAGCTTTGTGATAGTTATATGATTTCATCTTAGGCGTTACATTTTTGTTTGAATTACCATGTGGTAGACATTGATGCCTCTTGATATAGATTCGTATATTCGGAATGTACGTATCATTGATAAGAAGGCTTTTAAACTGCAGAAACTCACCTAGATCAACCAACATCAATGTAGATGTTAGAAGAGGATCACACTGGACAATCTCAGTTACATTCTCCGTTCTCCTTAATAATGTAATTCTCAAAGGAATGCTTGAAGAATCAAAAGTTATTCCCCATGTTTGTAGGATCTAATTACCCAATGTTACTGTATGATGGGACTTAAATTTCACCCATTTGGTAGCCCAAAGGAAAAACGTTTTAGCTTCAATAGTCAGAAAATGCGAAGTCAATTCAAACGATGTGAGAAAAGGTTCTCAGTCACGTGCGAACATAGGACTAGCATCAAGGCGTATTTTATGCAGTTTATCTTGTGTAAAGAAGAGGGGAGAGGGAAGGAGAGAAACGGTGGGAAAGAAAGAAAGTCGGATTTACCACCGACCAGAATAAGAAACAACCCAGTACGCAAAGCGCGGTTCGCTGGTCACCGCGTGACGAGAAGAACACTGAGGTTAACCACATAGCAGATACGGAATGACCCACGTGGTACGTTGAAAGGTGAGAAAAGTGGACAGAGGAAGAAAAGCTAAGCCATGTGACGTCCTGTCCGAAACCGCTTTTGGGTACCCTGGTTACGAGACTCGAACCGCGCGGCTTAGAATCCCGGACTCGCGCGGATAAGGAGGACAAAACCTACCGAAACAGTTGCACGGTTTCGCGCAAGGTTTTCCTGCGTGAGAGACTCGTGACGACCCGCCGGAGACCTGACCAGGGTTAGATTCCTCACTTGGGGCGGCTATGTCTGTCGGTTGGCTAAATGACAAGCAGCCCGCTTAGGAGTCCCTGAAGTAGGGTAGAGCTGTCGGGGTAGGAAGTCGTGGTTGATGAGCCCATATTTTAAATTGCGTGACTGGTCGTTTCTGAAGAAGAAGTGCTCACGTGTAGTGCATATATAGAGACGTGCCTAACTCTCTCTGGCTGCGAGAAAAAATCGGTTCAAATTAGTTCGATCTGTTAAATTTGGGTTCTTTCTTGTTATATGTTGTTGTTGGCCGCTTGAACGCGTCCTGAAATGAATCTTTGACGATTGGAATGGAATGGAAGACAGACATCAGCATCGGTCCGTCTCGAATCTATCGATAGGGATTTGTGATGATGCTACTGCTTCACGCTCCATCATCTCGCGGTACAACATTGCGAAGGAGCCCTTTTACCCTTTACCCAAGGACTACCGTGGCACGGTTGCGATCTTTCCGTAAATTAATGTCAGGCAAGAACAAGAAGAAGAAGAAGTAGACTGGACTAGTCCTACCGCAGTTCTGTACTTCATGTACTGAAATGGAATGAAAAGATGAATGCTTCTGCGCATTTGCACTGTGCGAACATCTATCTCTCTACGTGAAAGATGGATGCCGTCACATCTCATACGGAACCAGCAGCAAATTGAGGA
Organism: Marchantia paleacea; assembly: GCA_014180765.2. NCBI lineage: Eukaryota > Viridiplantae > Streptophyta > Marchantiopsida > Marchantiales > Marchantiaceae > Marchantia > Marchantia paleacea. The sequence goes on from MUAA02000032.1 coordinate 350,369, forward strand.
AAGAAGGGAAGTACTGGAATAAAAATAAAGAGGATCGCAGTGCGCACAGCTGAATTTAGAACTGCAAACATCTCGGAAGGAAAAGTCATGGATACGGTCGCTACGGGCATTGATCAACTGCCAAAAGGAGTGAAGAAGGAAAATAAGCAAGCGAACGAGAGCTGTAAATAGTAGTCTTGTGAGGACTCACTGAGGAGGAGGTCTCTTACCTAACTTCAATGTACACTGTACGATTGTTGGACACAGTGGGTAGGGAATCAGGGAAGTGAACCAGGGAAAGGAAAGTGGAAGCTAGGGCCAAAATCTCAAATGGTGTGAACGCTAACACGTAAGGGGCCATTTTGACGGATCTTGAAATGTATAGTTTGCCACACAGAACAGTTATGTTGGAGAGATAGACAGATGAGGAGTCAAAGAGTGGGAGCGTGGTACAGCTGGTTAGCACCAGGAGCCAGAAAGGGCCAGAGGAAACCCACAACCCACAACCCACAGAAACAGAAAGAACACAGTTCATAAAAACTGTGTTCGTTCTGGGGACGTCAAGAGGCTGGCAGAACGAGAAACGATGGAGGTACCTTGAGAGCACTTTCATATGCAGAGCGGGGGGGAAAGCCTAAGCTATGTCCATGTGATCGTATGAGCTCATCGATGGAGAGCGGTGACATCTTTTTTAGCAACGTTCCAGTAAAGTCTCGAGTGATTCTGACAAGTACATGGAAATCTGGGGGTTTACTTTAAGCAGCAGCAGCCTGTCCCTCTCCGCGTCGCCCTAATAATCTCCATCCATCATCGGAAGAGGATGGATGGAGATAAAAAGGATCCATCCTCTTCCGATGGATGTGATAAAAAGGAGGATACAAAATATAATAACAAAAGGGATGGGAAGACCCCATCAAAGCGTACAAGGAACCAAACCGGTAACATGGGGCTAGGCCCGAATAGTATCCTCTTCTGATGGATGTGATTGCTATCCAAAATCCCTCCCTAGCTCCCCCTATTCGATTCCCGTCACCGGAAATATACGTTACACCAATTGACTCATGCCATGTGTTGCCATCCTTGGGCACCGTGAGCCTTGCCTCCCTCGGAGTCCCTCCCCGTCGAGCAAGGGCTACGAATGAATTGTACGAATCCTTCTTGCACTTATTCTGCTTCTAGCCTTCGTTGTGGGTACGTGTACTAATAGAATCTTAATCACCCTCCTGGCTTATGTGAAGTGTCGCTACTTTGACTCACCTCTAGATTCTTCTTCCCCACCTCGCACCAGTACATTACAACTAAAGACTTGCATAGATTTATCCGACACATGTGATGTGATGTGGTATTCGAAGCGAGGGCGTGTGATCGTTTAGAATTCAGGCTGTAGTAGGCTGTGATAAGATATGTCCAAAGGTCTCCGCTTTAGCTGACCACCAGCACACACCGTATGATCCTATAATCCTCCTCTTCCGTGGACGCAGAATTATGCACATCCAGCACATGTGAGCGCTCTTAACAAGCTCACATGCGAGACCTGCGGACATGCAAGTAGGAGAACATGGGACACCTTCGCATATGAGAAATAGAAAACTAGGAGTAGACCTCATCTTGCGTCCTGAATATCGAGTAAATTCCTCCATAGCTTAGCGAATTCTCACTACCTAACTAGACCTCATCTCTTGCACGCTCGCATGCACGCATCTCACCAGCGCTTTGGGCATCGAAACGGGAACGAACGCCGGGCCGCTAAACCTCGAGGAGCATGTTAGGGCCAGGACGGGTCGGATGGGGGCAGGACATTCTAACAGTTAGATGCTTGCACGCCCCCGCCCGCGCCTGGAGAACGGGTCGACATCCCACCATCATACGCTCAGGCAACCAAGGGCACGGACGCGGAACCTCAGCTCAGATCAGATCAGCTAAGGTCAGCTAAGGTCAGCTTAGATCAGCTCGGCTCCCTCGCCGGCGGCGGCAGGAGGCAGGGAGGCAGGCAGGCAACGCGAAGTCTCGCATTTCTCTCTCTTGAAGGTAAGGTAGGGAAATACCTACAATGAGCGGTAGGCGTGGCCAAAAGCTGCCTCTTGTCTGCCAGCTAGCCAGCGAGCATTTATGCGCGCAACCGTGCTTCCGTGCATTAGAGGTTTATCGTGGACCTGACTTGCACCCAATTTCCCGGCAGGCGGCGGCCCAGAGAAGCAAATGCATATTGCTCGTCGTAGTCAGTGGTTCCTTCTCGTCCTCTGCCGTGCTAACTAACTGTAGTCCGAATCTCGCTAAGTACCCTGACGACGGCTAAAGCCGCAGCTGATGATATCTGATTAACCTCGAGTCCTTGACGGAAAGGGGGTTGCTGAGTAAGCGAATCAAATCCATCCAGTAGGGTGGGGCGCCTGTTAAGCTGAAGGGAAACAAAAGATGCAGAAGAAGAACAGCAGAAAGAAGTACTAAAGTCCCCGTTCGAGGAAGGGTGTACGGGACCATTCATGTGTCGCAGATGGCAGACGATCGACGGTGGATGGATGAGTAGGTCGGGTCAATCATGCATGAGATGGAGGAGGGAGTGGATGCCCATGACATGGGTAAAGCGGGGCGGGGGTTTGGTTAGGGTTCTCCTCGTTCCGCTGCTTCTGCTTCTTCGTTAGCTCGCCCGCTCTCTCTCGCATGAATCGCCGAGGGGGATGGGGCCCACCACGAAGGAAGAAGGCCTTCTCTCTCATCAATCGCATCATATCCGGTTCTACCGACCTTACCCATGCTCTTGTACCACTGCGTGCATCTAGCTGTCACGCACCAGACCTCTCCCCTTTATATTCTCTCTCTCACAAGCTCTTCTATTCCCTTGCGTGTCTCCTTTTCTGCATCCGCTCGAGCCAGCGCTGCCAGCACACACATACTCGCACACTCTCCTCTCTTCGTCCTCTCATTTTTCTCCCTGGAGAGTATCGGCGTTTCTTTTTCTCCTTGCTTCACCCGTTCCTTCCTTCCTCTCTCTCACTCTCTCTCTCCCTCTCTGCGCTCTGCGGCAACAGCTGCCCCACAGTCCTGTCCCAATTGCTCGCTCGGATCGGTCGCCCGCTCGGGCAATTGTGAGTGAGTGAGAGTGCAGTGAGTGCGATTCGAGTGCCCTCCTCCTCGCTCGCTCGCCCACGCGTTGTTGTCGTTGTTGTCGTGAGTTGTGGGGTTGGTGCCGGTGGACAAACAAATACACGGAGAGCGATTTCTCTCCTTCCTGTTTTAGTTGTGGTGGTGGTACACAATCACTCTCCGTCCCTCATTCCCGCCCCCTTGCCACCACCCATTCCGTCCCGTCGCCTCTTCTTCTATTACTGCGTCCCCAGGCCTTACTGACTACCAGGAGGCTGAGCAGAGCTGCGCTGAGCTGGGCTGGACCGGGCCTGTCATACACCATCACCACTAGTACTTCCACCAGCACGCAGGCGAGCAGTGAGTGAGTGAGTGACACTACTACTTACTACTACTACGAGCTCTTACCACTACTCTCACTATCAACATCACCACCACCTGACCAACCGCACGGCGATCTTCCTACGACGACCACTCGGGCAATCTACAGCTCTCACTCACGAGTCACTACTCGGTGGATTTATTACACTTACCACGCGAGGTTTCACCTCTTTATTCCAACCTACGACTGCTGCCCTACTCTAGTACTACTACTACTACCACCACCCCCGTGGACCCGGAACTACCGGTAGTGAATTGCCTTTCTCACGAGGTTGTGCGTTGCTCCCCACGGGTTTTCGTCACACGGTGCCGGCTTCGCGTCTTGTCTTCCCCAGCGACCAGCTGTGTGGTGGGTTGGGTATAGAGAGAGAGAGAGGAAAAGGAAGAGAACCAGCGAGCGAGCGAGAGACGGGAGTGAGAGGAAATTGGACCGACTACACATATACTTCTTTCGCGCTCGGAGGGGGAGCATTCCGTTCTCTTTTTCCTTTCGTTGGACACCGTTCAGAGCGCGCTTAGAGCGAGAGGAGAGGAGATTCGGATTGCGCGGAGAGGCAGGCATATGAGGTGTTGTGGTAGCTCGACTTGTCGACAGGCCTTCGTGAGTGTGGGAAAAGAAGAAGGTCTCCTTTTTGTGAATGTTCTGTAGCTCGGACTCTGTTTCGGAAACAGCTGCCGCTGGTCGTAGAAGCAAGTCTCTGGACAGCACCACTTTCTATTCTCGGTGGATGTCTTATAAGATCGCAGTCGCCTCTGTTTCTGCTCCTCTCACCAGTGCGGGGTGAGTTTCCTCGCATCTTCGACCTCAGGCTTCGATCCCAATTTTCACAGCACGAACCATTCATTCATTCATTTCCGTCGTCCCCCTCTAACCTGTCACTCGAAGATTGTCGGAGTGAATTCGACCTCGGGCACGTGGACATTGCGTGAGAGCGAGGAAGTTGTTGGTACACAGCCTTTGATCACATCCCCCTTGTGCGTGTTATTCGCTAATCTTTTTATCGGAGATCGGTTCCGTTGTACCCCACCAGTGATTGATGATATCCCTATAATACGAGCTGTAGAAATTTCTTGAAATTTTTTGGGAATCTTTTTTCCACTCGACTACCACACATAAACGAGAGAAGTTGATAACAGGCCCAAGTACTCAACACCTGTCCCTCCGTCCGGTATCAGCGGGTCCAATACAGCACGTCCTCCGTCAGCACACACACGAAGTTGCTGCATGCATCTCCAGGAAGCTTGACCGGTAGTTTATTCTGGATCGCTGATTGGACCCTCAAAAGGCTAGGGTTAGATCGGTGCTGACGAAGACTGAAGGTCCTGAGGCACTCGGAAGAGGAGGTGGTGTCACCTGCTGAGGCTCGTATCGAGCGGTTTTGCAACTCGTCTGATGCCTGTAGATATGCTGTCAGTGAGCACTCTGTCCATGGAAACCAACACTGAGTCTCATGGGAAGAATGTAGATGGATACCGCCCAGCTACAGACAATGGATTCGATTTTTCCAAGCTTCTGGAGGTCAAACCACGACCCGCCCATCCGACAATTGAAACACAGAGGTCTCTTGATGAGAGATCATTTAGCGAGTTGCTCTCTTCTCCCCGAATGCGGCAAACTTTAGAGACAGTGAAAAGCTCCGATTGTTTGGATGGGATGGTGACACCTTCTTCACGATCGGCGGCTAACACCCCTCGTGGTACGCCGAGGGGCTCGCTTAACACTCCCAGGCATCCCTTCGAGCCGCATCCCATGATAGCCGATGCGTGGGATGCATTGAGAAGATCGCTGGTCTACTTCCGTGGCAAGCCCGTAGGAACCATTGCGGCGATGGATCCTACCGAAGACTCCCTCAATTACAATCAGGTATTTTGCAGCTGTGGATTTGTTTGTGATTTGACTCTCTGCATCCCAAGTGAGTACTAGAGACGTGGATGGTCGGATTTAAGAGGTGGGACCTCCTCATCCTCCCCCCACCTGGGATGTTGGCTTGTGACGAGTACGGTTGTCTGGTTTGAGTTGTCTGAATTATAGTGACGCACTGTCGATTCTGGTAGACGGTCGAGTCTACATCAAGTTTTTTCGCTGTACAATGCTGATTTGGTCACCTTTCCGCTGGAGACACTCTCCTCCAATTCTCTGTCCCTGTCTACCTCATGTCCAGTACGTTTGTCTCCTGGTCTAGACGTCCATCGATAATGTTCCCGACCTGACCTGAGGGATGAAGTTCCGAGGCATTCGAATTTTTCCCGGCCACTGGTGGCTATCATCATGCTCTTCCGAGGTTGTCACCGACAGGGTAGAGACTTACCGCAATTGCCGTAGGACTTCATCGCTTGCTTTTGAGCCGGGTTTTCTTCGGGCACTCCTTTCTGGCTAGGAATTGGGGGACCTGGGAATTTTTGCTGCGGGAGATTCTTCTCGATGTAATTGCACTGATACGTGTGTGGATTTGCTTGCAGGTGTTCGTGAGGGACTTCGTTCCGAGCGGGTTGGCCTTTCTCATGAATGGTGAGCCTGAGATTGTGAGGAACTTTTTGAACAAAGCGCTCCGTCTTCAGGCATGGGAGAAGCGTATTGACTGTTTCACTTTAGGTGAAGGGGTGATGCCCGCTAGTTTCAAAGTGCTGCACGATCCGGTGCGGAATAGTGATACAATGATAGCAGATTTCGGAGAGAGTGCTATTGGAAGAGTTGCACCTGTAGACTCAGGATTCTGGTGGATAATTTTACTCCGAGCCTACACCAAATCTACCGGAGATCACAGTCTTGCAGACACGCCTGACTGCCAGCGGGGCATGAGGCTTATTCTTAACCTTTGTCTCTCAGATGGATTTGACACCTTCCCGACACTCCTCTGCGCAGATGGATGTGCGATGATCGATAGGAGAATGGTAGGTTCGCTCGGGGTTATTATCGTTGAACGCTTTCGGTTGAGTCAGATCCGGTCTCTCGCTCTGTCACGGGCACCTCTAGCGGCTTGTGTTGTTTCTTGGCCTCATGTTGTCCGCTTAGGTTGCTAAAGGGAATCATGCTGACAGCATTGTTGTTTCGTATCGTTGTTTCTGTCAGGGGATTTATGGATACCCCATAGAAATCCAGTCTTTGTTCTTTATGGCGCTAAGGTGCGCGAGAACATTGCTGAAGCCTGAGAATGGCGGAAAGGAATTCCTCGAGCGTATAGATAAGAGGTTAACAGCTTTGAGCTTTCACATGCGCGAATACTTTTGGCTCGACCACAATCAGCTCAACAACATCTACCGATTCAAAACAGAGGAGTATTCTCATACAGCTGTAAATAAATTCAACGTCATTCCAGAGTCCATCCCGGATTGGGTCTTCGATTTCATGCCGATGAAGGGAGGTTACTTCATTGGAAACGTGAGTCCTGCCCGGCTGGATTTCCGTTGGTTTGCCATAGGAAATTGCTGCGCTATACTGTCAGCTTTGGCTACACCGGAGCAATCATCAGCTATCATGGATCTTTTCGAAGAAAGATGGCAGGAGCTGGTCGGGGACATGCCCCTCAAGGTGTCGTATCCGGCCTTAGAAGGTCATGAATGGCGAATTGTTACCGGGTGCGATCCGAAGAACACGAGATGGAGTTACCACAACGGTGGATCCTGGCCAGGTACGAGTTCGGTCGGATTCGATGCATTTGGGTATGTTCGGCTTTGCGCAGTTCAGTAGTAGACCGAAAACGCTGATAGTGTCCAGACCGAATTTAGTCAAGGTCGTGGATTCTCTAGAGATTTTATGTCAGTGTCGTGGCCATTCGGACAAGTATCGTGTCCTCTCCGCGTGGGCTTCACGCTCTACTTCTGGTCATAACGATAGGCCACGAATAGGGTGCGAATTCGCTCGGGTGCATTTGCGTAGGCTGCACCTCTAGGGTTCCTGCCCCGGAGAGAAAATGTTAAAAGCCTGTTCCAGCTGGGCACGATTGCAGTAGGCCTTGGCATGTGAGGCTGTGATTCTAGGGATCGTCTCGATCAACTTTAGGAACGTGAAAGTCACTGGGATCCCATAAATGCCGATGTTTGTGGAGGGTGGAATCCTGCGTTTTGCAGTGCTTTGCGCCTTCGTGCAGTATTCCAACTCACTCCTGGATGCTCTGCAGGAAGGCATGGCATGACCCCCCACACCCCCCTCCCCCCAACATTCGGTACACGTGGTGGAGGGGTTTACAGCATTAACAAAGTTATTCTTTTCGCATAAACCTGTAGAATTTCGCGCTAAGTGGATGTTGATGCTCTCGAGGGGATTCGGAATCCGAGCAGATTTGTCGTCGTAGGTCACATAGTTTTAACAGCTTACGCCAGAGACTCAGAGTCTTACTGATGTGTGTTTTTTGCCCCACTCTTGTCACCGGCGTGCAGTTCTACTTTGGATGCTGACAGCAGCCTGTATCAAGACAGGCCGACCGCAGATTGCTCGTCGAGCAATAGAATTAGTGGAACAAAGACTGTCGAAGGACGGCTGGCCCGAGTACTACGACGGAAAGCTGGGGCGCTACATTGGAAAGCAAGCCAGGAAGTACCAGACGTGGTCCATAGCCGGATATCTGGTGGCGAAAATGATGTTGGAGGATCCTTCGCATCTGGGAATGATCAGTTTGGAGGAGGACAAAAAGATGAAGCCTTCACTCACAAGATCTGCATCATGGCCGCCACATCGCTTCTAGATTTTAGCTCGGTAACTTCTGAATTGCGTGTGTAGATTAATTTCTGTGTAACATTGTAGTGGCCCCTCGTAAGGTGGAGAGGGATGATCAGTGTGAACTTTAGAGAATCACTTTGTACCATGTCATTGTGTTGGTTTTAAAGCTGCAAGTGACAGCAGTAGGAGTAGATGGTGGGTCAAGCGGCCCATTCGCCATTACCAGCCTGCCCTTCACAAGGGAAAGGTGGGCCCATTCAATCAATGTTGCCAGGTCGACTAAGACTATATGTACTGATGTGCTTTTTCTAATTTTAGTAGTAGTAAATTTGTGCGAGATTGAAAATTTCGAACTGGTTCCATGAGTCATGAAGGCAGTCCCGTCCCGTGACTTCCGTCCCGTCTGACTCGTCCTCTCCTGCGGTTTTGATTCCCCATCTTTCAAGCCCCAGCAGTCTCGCAGCTGCCGCTGCTCTCCTCTGCCCCGATCTGCCCTGTCACATTACTCTACGTCGCTGTTGTCTACGCTGTCTGCAATATTTCCATGACAGCGAGTGATTGGCCGCGGAGAGTGTCGAGTGCGAAATATGCTCGACGTCTTATCTGATTCACGTCGACGTACTCCTCTGTATGGTTGATGGATATCATTCATGTGTGCATACGGATCCGTGCTGTCCTTGAGGTCGTTGTGGTTGGGATGATCGACGCGTGTGGACATTGGAATGTCAAAATGTCCGATGGTATGAGTCGTCTGTGAACACGTGCTCTCTCTCTTTGTCTGTGAATTCCACTCTCGCACTGAGCCACTCTGATTTGACAGACGATGTCTCCGCTGTCTTAACCTTGATTGTTATCCAGCCGATAAGAAACCCAACGTTCCGCTCCAGTCTTGATGGGCAATACTGGCCTGGCCTGGCGGCCGCCCTGTCCTGCTGCAAGCACAGCTTTTTCCGCTTGTGTGAAACTCGTCCTTCTTATCCTCTTCTTCTGACACCGAGTAGAGGATGGCGGATCACGTCTCGAGGAGACACAACAATTCTTCCCGTTTCTCGTACGACGATTCCGTTACAGAAGCTATCGAGCGTCCCTGCTCTCTTCCCGGCTGTGTTCCGGCATACCTCCCAGCAGCAGCGCGCGCCGACCTGCCGAAGCGACCTTGTTTCCTGTGTGACCATATCTCAGCCCCATGAAACCTTCTGGATCCCCGTGGACTCGAGCTGCAGATCCACAGCCTCGTACTGCCCACCGATTTTATCTTTCCATTAATGCTGAATCCCATGATTCCCATCCCGCCAGCGTGCCAGCCAGCCACAGATCCGAGCTGAAATCCATCTGCTCAAGCCCGTCACTCGACGACCGGCACAGTGAAAGTAAGTGTATGTGATAATGGATGTGTGTCGCACTGTATTCTCACGACCGAGGTTGTTGATGAGATCAATATTCGCACTGTCCTCTGTACTGGACAGTACGAGGAAAGTCCAAAATCTCCGACGAAGTCGGAGCGATGTAGGAGGATGCTAGCTGCTCTTACGCAGTTGCCCGAGTCCCATGGTTGTCCCGTCGACGGCAGCGCGGTCGGGAGCCCGGACTCAGACGCAGTAAATGCGCGGAGCGTTGATCGCCGACGAGGGGAGATGCTGTCCGAAGGGACAAAAGAAGAGATGAGGAACGAGGGAGGATGGGACTACTGCACATAATGAAGATGAACTGATCGTGCTCGCTATCTTGCTCGCACGCATCCACCTACGAAGGAGGAGATCCTCATTAGTAGGTGTCACCCTCCCGAAATCTTTGTCAATCAGATTTTCAGAAAGACAACGACGGTCGCTTTTCTTGGACCATGCCGGAGATCTGTCCTTGAGACGCCCTCCGCATGCAAATCCCGACGACGCTCCGCCCGCCGTACGCTGTCTGCATCGGCTGCGGGCAGGCTTCTTCCCTAAGCGCCGATGCGCGCTTTCTTTCCCAGATCCAGCGATCTTGTTTTTCTTCCTATTCTTCTTCTGCCCTCTAACCCCTTTTCGAAAGCGTGTGGCCGATTCTGAGAATTCACTCGCTCCCTCATGCCTTTAGAAAGTGTGTTTCTGATCCCCCATCGCTGTCTGCCTGCCTGCCTGCTTGTCTGCCTGTTTGTCTCTCCTACACGGTAAGTTTCACCAGTGTCATGAATGGATGATGGGTGTAACCAATTGATTCTGGGAGTAACTAAATGAAGCGGTCGGTCTGATTTGGTGGGACCAGGATATCTATCCATCTTTTCTTTCTATTCTTCTTGTTCTTCTGCGGCGTCTTCTAGCGGTATTAAACTGGTTTTACCGCCAGTCGGCACTGCGTGTGCGAGTGTCAATTGGTATCAATGGGAGCTTTCCATCGAAAGGATGGGTCACGACTGGCATCAGCGTTGCGTTGTGCTTTCAGTAAACTGTATGGGCACGGGAGGACCGGGGGCAAGTTATGAGTGTGCTGTGGATATGCGGCGGTGAAAATGCAGTGACTTATGACGAGCTCTAGAGGCTGATGTCAAATCTCTCGAAGTTAGCGACTTCTCTTTTCATGGCAACCTCACTCTCTCGGCAATCGCTGTTGGGCGGAAGGCTCGAGAAAGAGCAAGGCAACCAATTGCGCTCGAGTGCATCCTCCCACCACTGGACTCAAACTAAAGAATAGTCCTCGTGATGACTCATCGCCAAGTGGTGTATGTAAAGTTGCAAGAGTAGAGGAGAGATCATGGCCGCTGCTGTTGCTGCATCGGATCCCATGCCCAGGCCATGCCATGCCGGTTGCACCTGGCTCCTGTTGTTGGCGGCGTTGCGTCTCTCCTCCCAATCACCTCCCCTTTCCTCTGTACCCATGAACAACTTTTCTACACCACCTCCGTCGTCGCGTGCCTTCGCTCGAATCTGGGAAACCCGATCGACAAACCTGAGCCACATGTATGTTCTTCTAATGACGAGAAACCTCAAGCGTATGCAGTCGGAGCTACAGCACATAAACAATCCCTCCACCCCCTGCAGGTTGTGTTGGCACTGAGGTTTGGGGGTGGAGAGGAAAAGAGAGCCCACACCATCACGCGCTCTCTCGCGTCTTTTGCATGGGCGGCGTAGTTGTTGGTAGGCAGCTAGACTAGCTTGCTGGATAGGTTCAATCTACTCTAGCAGCTAGCTGCAACCGCTAGCTATACGCCGGGGCTTCTCGTCGACAAGCCAGGGAAATGAGTTCAGGAAGTTGGTGGCCCCGCCCGAGCAATAAGAAAACAGGATACACAGGGTGACAGGGTACGGTACCGTTCTCTAGAGTAAGACCCAGACTGCAGTCTACTACTGCCCGCACTGCATCCATACAACCATTGACCCCAACCACCAGCAGACCACATTGAGGCAGCACCTCGGCAGCACCACCTTCCATCCCCTCTTGCTCCTCCTCTTCTTCGTGCACCTTCTCCCTCCCTTGTCCTTTCCCTCAACTTTCTCACCGGAGTCAGACTGCCTGCCATCTCTCCGCTGCCGCTGCTTCTAACATTGCACCAACTTGTGTGCAAGCACTTTCTCTGAAAAAGACCAAGTACAGTAGAATGTTAAGCCGCCCAGTCCGTATTCATACAGGGCTCATTTCAGTTCGTCGCCCTTGTCTAAGAGCCCGTGGACTTTCAATTTCATTCACTCGTTCACATTCAGTCCTGTAACACTGGGGTCGTCATCAGGGAACATTCTTGGTTTTTCCGTGGACGGACGACGACGAGTACAACTGTGGAACGAAACCAAGTTAAATAGGCTCATCATTCCACATGAACCTAGACTCTAAACAGTACTGTAGTTGCCATTACGTATTCTGCTTGTCTATAGAAGCACCACACACCCCGTATTTTCCAATTTTGTCATACATTTCCAGTTTAGGTCAATTTCTTCTTCTTTCCTACTTTCTCGTTCTGAGTGGCTGTTCCTTAAAGCAAAAGCCGGGAACATCGAGAAGGCAAACAGTGAAGGGTAGCCACTCTCGAGTTTCGACAAATGAATGCCTGAACGAATTGGAATATTTCGATCGTTTTCATGTTTATCTCTTGGATACTTGACTTCACTATCCAAGAGATAAACAGGCCCCGGCCCCTGCCTTGGCCTGCCGTGATGTCTCCACGATGGCAAGCGGTGAAAATAGGACAAAGGTCTTTCATTCGTTCGTACTAGAAGAATGCTGTGGTGAGCTACAATACATGCACACCCATCAGCAAATTGTGAAATCTCAGTAACATTGGCGACAACATACACCATAGATACCGATCTTTCGCGTAAGGGGTCAAAACATCCAACCCTGTTGACAATATCGTCGTTGTGTTCGTAAATTCAGGGAGCTTAAAAGCTCAACTTGCATGTTTTGTAGACATCTCGAATCGGAAGACAATATTCACAGTTTTCCCCGGCATCTGCGACTCATTAGCTTACTACTCTGGCAATCATCTTCGGATCTCGATTGTACCTGGGATTGTTGAAGATCCGTGGGCAAGCAAGGAAGAAAAGAGGATGGTGGGATGCTGTTCATCATGACTACTCGAACAAAGACAACGACAAGAAAGACCTGCAGTCTATTCTTCTGGAATCTGGACCCTGTACTTACAAGTCTTTCTACCAACCTACCAGATTTCAAAGTGGCGAAGGCCAGGCCACCCCACCCCTACCCAGTCTCTTGAGGCAGGCAAGCAAAGTCGAAGACGTGAAGACAACTCCCATCCGTGCTGGATTCAAGGGCTAGCACGAGAACTTCATGACACCGGGGAGGGAGAGCGAGTGGAGTTCTCGCCCAACACACTTTCCTAGTAAGCCGAGAGAATATCCAAGCGAGCGAGCGAGCCACCAAGGAAACAGTCTTGACTTCTGCTGCAGCATGTTCTCTCCGTGGTCGGCCCCATCATCCCGTCTCCGCCTTTTGACGCAGTACAATGCCTTCTCTTCCATCTCCCTGACTTCTTACCATCATCTTCTTCCTTCTTTCATCTCTTCATGTTTTCAAGCCTTTTGACGAGACTAAACGAGAGACATCGACACATGGACACAGAGCACCTTCTGTTGTGTCCGTTGGTCTTTTTTCTGCTCACACTGTTTTTCTATCTTATCGAGTAAAAGTCCTCCTGTAGGCAGAATCAAAAGGTAAAAATTTTTGGAAGAAGTGCTCGTTATTGGTCAACTAGGAGAACAACGGTTGATGCCATTTCTTTTCAACTTCAATTCATTTACTGTAGCATGAATGAATGGATTTGGTCTTGTTGCTACCGATGCTTGGTGTGACAACCCAAACAGTAACATACGCCCAAGCCTATACTAAAGACGATGCATAGATTTCAATTCTCCCAATACAATATCCACTTCAGTTTTGGTCTCCTGTGTACGATTTTTCCAATACTAATTGTGATGGGGAGACTTTGAAACGCTGTCATGCTGTAGCTCTGAGTTAAAAGAGAATAATGTGACCATGTTGAAAGTCCTGTAGCGTCCTCAAAGACAAGAGAATTTCTTTTTTTTTCATCTTTTGCATGATTTCCTTGGCTTTTCAGTTGTTGAAGTAGAGCTAGTAACAGATGTTGTTTAGCTTTTGTAAGATCCTCGTTCAGCGAGATTTGCTTGCGCTTCAAAATGCTTCCATTGTCCATGATGCTTGTACTTATTCTTGAAGCGTACATTAATAAATCTGCAATACATATCTTTTCTTTAATCCCACACATGTAGCACTAAACATTACTGGTTCATGTAGAAGCATCGTATTTATCGATTAATCAGCCATGGTGCTGGCTAAGTCCTCTCCTGCAGCCTCCATTATTCCTTGAATCTTGTTATTCAACGCCCTAATTTCTCTATACTTTTGCTCTTGACTTTGTTGTTGGATTTTCAGTGGCTCCTCAGCAAACAAAGTGGACATTCTGGTGTCAATCTCCGTCGTCAACTTGCTTCCTTGCTCTGGACAATTACTTCAAAAATCTTACTTGCTTGGAGAGCTCAAGAGCCTTGATCTCCTTAATACTTTCTGCTAATGTGTGAACCTGGGCTTTTAGCAACACATTTTCATCCTGCAGTCCTTGTAATTGGATGGCCATGGTTTAGAATGATCCAAACAGGTCCCCAGTTGTCAGCCTCAATCCTGGATAAAACTTCCTTGTTCATTTCTGGTGCATCGTGTCAGAGTGAGCCCAATTTTCCATGGCTAGCTTGAAAAATCCCTGGCAGGTATGAATCTCCCCTGTACTACTACTGTGTGTACCCTAAAGATGCATCGAAATTGTCTTGCTCAAAATCTGTTAACACAAACATACACTTTATTTTGACTGAAACGACTCTAAATAATATAACAGAGATCCCAACATGTAAGAGGAGAAAGAATAACTAAGCTAGCTCATCCATAGAATTTCGAGTTGAAAAGTCTGTTTGAATTCATCTTATGTAGCACTAGCAATCCTGTAATTGAGTCGTGGAGATACATAGCGGATGAAATACAAACCAGACAAAGCCGAAACCAGTCCCAGAAAAGAATGCCCACACATTGGAACCTCGATCCAATGTCCGCACAAAAAAACCGAGGCACCACTATCCGGTTTCCCGCATTTGATATCAGCGGATAGATACTCAACTAGTTTGATTACGTAGAACTAGTTCTACGTCATTCGATTATTTCGTTCGATAACATTTCCACGTGCTTCTAGCCCTGATCTATATACAGTATATATTGTTTAACCATGACCACTGGAGGATCAAGTATTCAACCAACGTGCTAACCTTGCAAGCTCGAAGAACTCACATATCACCTGACCAGAAGCGACTTGAGTAATAGTGTTAGAGTTGATGTCTTGTCTGTTACATCTTGGATACCCAGTGAAAATATTATTACATGAAACTTTGTAACAAAAGTACACAATGGAGACGACATCCTGAATTCAAGCAAGAAAACATCAGATAGTCTCCTGTTCGAAGACAAGAATGGATGAGAATAAGAACTCTGAACCACTCGGTAAAACTTTGTATGAACAGGATCAGCAATGTACAGTAAACGGCATTACGCTTTGAATGTAAACAACAACTCAGTCTACTACTCACAACGGTGATCACATAGATGAAAGAAAATGCACACTAATTATCCGGTTGTGGTAAGAATAGACAGACAGGAGAGCTTCAGTACTTGAAAAAACATCAGAAGATGCATATAATTTCCAAAGGTAGCTAATAGTAATCATAGTACCCCCAAAACCTCAGTACTTCCACTCAAATGTTATACTTTCATTGCTTCACATGAGTTCAATACGCTCAGCAAGACAAAACACAATGGCCAATGTAGGTGATGTCTCATGTAATAAGATAGCATCTCTCACTCTATGTCTCAACTCCTTATCCAATATCCCATACCAATATTGGACAACTTGTGCCTTTGTCATCCCATGGGTAATACTGATCAACCGACCCATTTGAGTATACGCCTTTCGAAGACTCTCCCGAGTCTTCCGTTGAAACTCTTGCAAGCCTTGTAGCTTGTCAGTTCTCACCCCTTGGTAGTATCTCCTCTACCGTGCAAAGAACTCCAAATTTTGGTTAAAGATTGAGACCTCTGAACTCTTCCCAACTCGACTAGCTCCAACCGTATCATCAATTTCAGGTATAGAGGATGAACTCGCACCACCAATCACTGTAGCCAAAATAATAGATATAGTTTTGAGACCAGTATTATCTCCAAAACTCAATCTCCTCAGGGTGTTTATGCCATAATTCATGATAATCATTCATCGGCGGACCCTCCAAATGCTGAAAAAATCCCTTCCAAGCCATAAACGTACTAAACAACATAGAGTTACGCATCACTCCATGAGTCAAACTCCTATATGAAGTCATCCAACTCAATAGTACCAACTATACCCGAATATCATATGGGACCCTTGGTGCTCCCATAGATATCGTCCATGTCCCACAACAAAGGTATGGGTACACACTCCAAGATATCACCAAGCTCAGCTCTGTCAGTATGTGAAACCAAATCTGAGTCTTACGTGAACCTCAAAGGCCAAAGTTGATATCGAACTCCGCTATGGATGCACCCAATGCTAACCCGAGCAGTCTCTTCCCCGGAACCTCTAGAGAACTCCACTGTAACACCAATGTATCACCTTCATAATCGTACAATAATAGGTCCCCAACTGCAACCAGAAACTGCAACAAAAGGTACCGTGGTACCATAAGGTGCTAACACAAGGATGACCTAAAACCTGCCATCACCACAAACACTCACCCAGTCTACAAGTATGCAAGTCCTCTCTCACTAGGGAGAAACATGGATAGTCTGACTAGTCCAAAAATCCAGCCTCACTATCTGTAGCACACAAGAGTACTAACACTCCAAACAATAGAGCACCAACACAAACAAACCTGATGCACAAACAGGAAGTCTAGATGGAGGTATATCAATCACAAGAAACATAAATAACAATACTCCATCTTAAAACATCCATCAAAGGGGTCAAACCAACCCAACTCGGACTGACATAGCCTTAGAAAGGCATTTAAGAACACTAAAACTGAATTTTGGAGTTCTTATGCTCTCCATATTGATAATCTAACACTGGTAATCCAATTTTATAAATGTTGCCTTATACAATTACCTTAAACTAGCTTTTTTCAATTCTCTATGTAATGCAATTTTTTTTCGCAAACGGATAACTTGAAGTTTCAAACGGTACTTTGTAAATCTTTAACTCCAATTTTAGACCCCTAACCGTCAAAATTTTTCAATTCTGACAATGCAAGCCTTGTGCTTGACATTTTTATCCTTGCGCAAGTTAATTTACATCTTCTATTAGCCCATCAAATTTCATATCAAATCGACTCTATATGATAATCTATTTTCGACCCGAAAAACTTGGACTTCGAGCACTTCTATCCAAAATCTTTTTTGGCCAATCTCAATTTCAAGCCCCAAGATAACTGTAAGCATCGACCCACTTCGTCAATTTTTAGCAACCTTTCACCCTCAAAAATTCTCCATTCGGATTTACACACTAAAACAGGAAATGCAAGCACACTCTACAGCAAACAGATCTAAGCTACCATTGATCAAAACTTGCCAAAACACCTTGAGCACTCCAAGAACTCATAATTCTCACCACAAAATCCAATTTGAGATTTTGAAGTAATCTTTTATACTCTCAAAACGTCCACAAGGACACTCTGCGCTTAACCATAGCATAAAAGAGAGATTACACTCAAGTCAAACCCACTTTGTGCTTCAAAGACTCAAGGTTCCCATACTAGGTACTCTCCACCATAGCCACACTCTCAAAATCTCAACTTCAAAAACTGCACCCCAAGGAGCCCTAATACGAACTCTACCCCTTGAGCCCTATGACTCTAACGGCGCTATTGGCCCTAATGGCAATTCCAATGCGAATAGAGCTAACTGCACAATTGGCTCTAACTGCTATATATGCTCATGCATGCGCACACCTACCTAATTAGGAATAAGTCATGACAACATTAATTAATCATGGAAATTAGAGACAAAAATTGAGGTTCATTGTTGAACACTTTGAGGTAATCTAGTAGTCTAGAGGGAAGAGGTACCAAAGCCAGTCATATGATCCTAGGAGTGTAGATCAGGTTTAAAGTTGCTACAGTCCTTAAACTTTCGTGATAGTTCTGGTTATCTCTAACATGAATATCCGATACTACAATATAACGAATATGACTTTTTATATCTTTTATTAAATTGTACCCCGTTTTTTTGTCTAAAAGTCACTCGCACGTGAACATGTGACTTTTGACTCCTTTTGTGTTCCCCATCCGATTTTTATCCCTATAAATCTCTTGTATTGCGGACTTCATTCTAGTACCTAGACAAAAGTTCTCTCCTCATGAAGTCCCTTGTAGATTTAACCTGGTGACGTAAAAGATTAACCATATTCTTCATGGCAATCCAAAATCGAATGCCCACAGACTCCGGATGGAACAATGTCGGATTTTCGCAACCATGGGAACTAAGAGTGAAACTTCCTCCTTGGCGGATAGAGCCCACGAACTGTCCAAAGGGCTCCTTCGGAATTTCCCAACGCACATTTGTAATTATCTAGAACTGCTGTACCCAAGGTCGTCGTCATATGTGGCGGCAAAAGAGACCGTGGACTGTACAATCGGCTTATCCACTGTACAGAAGGTAGCAAAGCCAGAAGAGGTATAAGCTTCGAATGGCTCATTCATTCAGCCGTAAGGTCTGCGAGCAAACAAATCAAGAGAGTTTTGTTCGATTACGTTATCTCATCGGCAATGCACATGCGAGTTCGTGAGTTTTACCTCGGACTTCCATGGAGGAAAGTGCACATCTATCTGCCAGATGTTTAATTCACCTTTGGATCGACGACACATACGAGCTACTTGTATAGCTCACCAACCAAACCCATCTTCCCTATCAAATCTATCAAATCAGTGACTTCGGCATCGACGGTGTGATGGATAGACTTCTACACCTGGAATGAATGTCAACGCCGTCAATGAAATGTAATATGAAGTAATTGACACTGTTATCTATATAGTGATTGGTTTTTATCTCTCCAACCCGCAGTCTGAAAATGACAACCGAGAGGTCATCTGCTCTCAGTGCATTTTTGCTTTGATATCTCACCTCACCAAGTTCAGGCTAGACATTCACTTGTCCGGAATTGATCCTAAGCAACTATAGTAAAGTGCTCTCAACCAGTTTTTCTAATGTACTTGATTCGACGAGATGCACACAACAGAGTACATGATAAACCGCATGGACTTCGCGTGCACCAAGCACATTTCCATGTATCCAGATATAAAGTATTGCATGGATTAGCGACTACAGGTACCAGCGTCAATTGACCTCAAACTCTTCTACGACCTACAACTCGAGCAGTCGGTAAGGGTGGGTCTTCAGAGACCTGCAGTTGTGCCAGTGGAAACAGTCCAGCGAAGTACATAATACGAGCGGTACGGCATTATCCTTAACTTGTTTAAGTGGGTTGTCCAATAATATTCCTGTCAGCCGAATTCGTGTTTTGCTGTCACCAGATGTAAATGATGATACAGGTAAAGTTGATATCGAATTTGAGAGAATCACCCGGACACCCTATTCTTCGGATCCTTCCGTTATAGTTTCGACACTTTCTGGATTGTTACCATAGTACCGAACAAAAAGAATGGAATATACACAACAATCAGCTTTACCTCAAGCTGAACCCCAGACCTAAACGCTTTAGGTCTAGGGTTTAGCTTGAGGTGTTCGACCTCAGTAGGAACCATTTCAAAGTCAAGTGCTCCTGAACACGAAACGAGGTCTGTTGGACGGAAAAGCGCGGGACCACGATGTTGTTTCCATAAAAGTAAAACTTTCGATCGTCTTATCTGGTAGCATCAACTGAACACAAAAATAATGGGCGTATATTCCGCATCTCCGAACGTCTTCATAGAAGCTGAGAACCCTAGCGAATATTCTATGCTAGCTGGTTTTCCCACCCCACTGAAGATGAACACTAGGTTCAAGGACAGATATTCCAACCTTGTAAACAAATCTCAGAGAAATCCCATAGTCATCGACAATTGCGAGAACTGGAGAACAAGTCTCCATTATGATGGGAAGTGGATGCAAAACAATCAAATCCAGCCGTTGTCAGTCATTCCTGAAATAAGGAAAATTGAACTGTTGCAATCCACTAAACCATGAATGTTCGAAACTGACCGGTCACGATGTCAACATCTGCTCATCATCCTAGCTTCAGAAGCCTCGGATACTACTAGCGGCTTCGCACAACAGCTGGAGCCTCAACGGACATTAGCTTCGACCTCAAAATGCCCAAGCTGCGTGAGATTGAAGCAGAGGATAAAACCTCTATCGGCATACACAGGACTAGAACTCAACCTAAGTTGTCTTCTGAATCCAACATAACTAGAACCAATTCAATTGTTGCTGAGGACTAATGAATGAAACGGACACAAAACTTATCGTTATGAGTCCGATGATGAACTCCTTATCAGCCTGTTCCTCCCTCGGCAACGCTTACCAGCACAACAGTATGCCCCGCACATGTACAACCTAACGATGGACTATAAAGGCCAGGTGCCTAGGATCTGGTCTCGGCAGGAGTCTACTACCGTACTCCTCGTGTGAACCATAAGGAACAGTTTGAGGAAGTACTCACCAGTGGAAAACAATCTGATGGTTTCTAGCAACTACTTGCTATAGCCAAAAAATTCTTAACGAAAGCTGGAACGCTGCCGAATGCCACTTGCCAGACAAAGCCATGTATTGACTGTCATTGGTGCTTGTTCTAGTGTTCTCAGGCATGTGACAAGAGAAATTCAAGCACGGAAAAATGAAGCAGTTTTGGATCACTACCCATGCTCTTCCCGGGTGACCCCCAAAACTTGGGAATGAGCACCCATTCTCAACTATTTCGACTCAGTGGAATCTGTGTTCATGAAGGAACACAGAGTGGACAAAAACACTCCCCAAATCCTGTTTTGAATTTTTCAAACACAGGTCATTCGGGGAAGTATAGCCGACTGGCCCCAGTTGTTTGTAAACCAACTGCAGCACAAAACAAATCCTCCTGTTTCAACTACCTTGTGACCTTTTCTTCTCTGCTCTTTTAGGACGAGATTTGTCCTCCGTAGACGCTTTATGAGAACCTGATGCCGCTGAAGAATTAGTTCCTTTCTTGTTGCTCTTAGTGCTAGAGTCTTCTAAAGGTGTGTCGACTAATCCGTCATCACTAATAGCCTTGGAAGATGGTCCATCTCCGCCACTGCCCTGACCATCTTCTCTGTCTATGCTCGCAGTCTCGGGCAAGTCTTCTCCCCTCTGACCTTCCGTATCCTTAGCCACTTTACCGGGAGCATCTCCAGCTAGAATCATAGGTTCAACTTGTACGTCACTACTGGTTACAGTGCTTTTGATAGCTTTCGTGTCCTCATCGGCCGTAAGGAGACCATTCTCGTTGACAGGATCCAGAGAATTCCCGTTGTTGTCTCCAACTGATGTATTCGGCTCATCTGATGGCAAGCTATTTTCTGTACTCTCCTTGGCAAGGTTTGCTGGATGGTTTTTTAAAGCACCCTCTATTTCCTCAGCTGAGGCTCCTGCAGCGACAAACTTTTCAACCGCCACGTCTAGCAGACTTCTCCATGTGTTCAGCCCCAGGCGGTACTGTCATAAATGCACAAAAATTGCAACATTAGCATACTTCTCGGGCATCACACTATGAGACGGCTGTCAAAGCACAACAAAGTTAGACACATGTGACCATTCCATCCATGCGACGGCAACCAATTCAACGCTCCGATAAACCATGAAACTACGTGTACAAACAACGATACACTTCGAAACTAAACAGAATGACAGACCAACAAACAAATACTCCTCTATAGTCACGATTGACGTCTATGTATTCCTTGAAGGATATATTCAGCCCAACTAACCACGACCGATCTCAAAGGTGGCCTACTGGAAGATTACCTCCACTTGAGAATGCTCAAATAGAACATTTCCCCAAAAAAGATTAATCTGAGACCTCATGGCTGCCCCCTGATCTGCAGCTTCCGACGCGCTGGCACCATCGTCGTTGGAGGTCTCAGGTTTCACCTGTTCCTTTCTTACTTTAGAAGTGGCCTCGGCTCCTTGTTGCTGTGCCTCCAGTTGCTCCCACATCTTCTCAAGCAACCGAAAGATGGGAAAACATGTAGTGAGACTTCAATGCTACGGTGCGGTAAATGTGACGGAACTCTTAAAACTCAGCATGGAAATTACGAAAAGATTTAATTTTGCAAGAACAGGGACATAGAAACCCCAGCATGTCAAAGATGAGACCGTAACCATCCATACTTTGATTTTGCTCTAAACTAAATACATGCATTCCGAGCTCAAAAGCATCACCATTACTGGGACACACGATTAAGGTACCGCATCAACCAGAGCTGCAGTGTTAGTCTTGAAAGGTAGAAGATATGGAAGTATGTCTAATAGTTTTGGCCTTTTACTTCGTACGCTGCCGACATGAATGTCGGCAAAGGCCTAACAGCCCTAAAAATCGAACGTACATAGCGTACAGCGGTGAGACTGACTCAGGCCATAAAGTAAGAGGGGATACAAACTCCATCTGTGCAATTTACTGGGCTCACACAGTGCTTTAGAGAACATAATTTAGAACAGCACTCGTTTTTAAGCGAGAACGTTGTAGTACCTCAGCAGCAGTCTGCATCCTCTCTTCGGCGAAGTGATATAGACTCAAAGTTTCTGATGAGTCCCAGCTCTTCAGGTCTACGCCTCCTGCGACGGCAGCGGCCCACTGCAGCTTGGCGCTCTCAAACTTCTCCTGTCCAAGGGCTAGAACACCCTGGAAAGAGTACAGATCATAACATCAAAATCTGTTTTCGTTCTTACGCCTGTGGATCAATACGATCTCATGGTGGAGAGGAAAATTTTCATCACTGAAAGTGCAATTCCGGAGGTGCGTAAACACTCTCAGACAGAAAACAGCTTTCTGAAAAAGAGGAGCGGAAGGGTTCGGGTCGAGCGGAGCCCTTAATACCAGGACCCCTACAGCCAATTTGGTGTCCGGTTGGTTGGTTGGTTGTGGGGTGGTGCTCAACACCACGCCACAATGAATTGGATCCGTATGCGCATGCAACAGCTTTATTTCTCACTGATGTCGTATTGAACAGCTAAGTGGTTGTTCAAGAGAAACGAAAGCAAGAGTTTGTAACACACCTCGTAGAAATCTGGCTTGATTCTCAAGGCTTCCTCGTATTTCTGACCAGCAAGCTTGTAATGGCTCTCTGCCCACTCAAACGCGGCCTGTAATTGGTCCTTAGATTCCGGTTTCCCTCCAGCTTCTTCCATGGGCATTCTCTTCCGTGCAGCACACATGTACACATTTCCCCAATTGAAAAGAGCCAAGGCGGCCTGAGGACAAGCATTGGATCGAAGTAAGTAAAGCAAGACATGGACCAGGAGACAAAGGAAGAGTATGAAGTATAAAATCTTCAAAATTGAAGACGTGTACTTCCAAAGCTTGACGGGTCACAACCCAACTCAAAATAAAATTGGACAAGCAGTTCTAACTGATGCTTAGAATAATACCACTTCCTGGAACTTAGCTGCAGCAGCTTCAAAAAGAGGCTGTGCTTCATCACTGGTAACCGCTGCCTCCAATGCCTCCGAACAAAGCTCCATGCCCAATTCATGGAAATCAACGTGTCCATCGGGGTCAATTCCTGTAAACAAGGCGAACTACAACGTTTAAAAAGGGCTTCCTACTTCCGTATTGCCACGTCTACGAAGCTTCTTGTCGAAAACTTGCAGTCCGCCCTATTGAACTGCTAGACCACGCCGGGTGTCCGTTGTTAAACATATGATGATGTCTTCTAAATAATGAGGGTATCTGCAAGTAAGCTACAATATGCATAAACGTAACAGAACCGAACTTGATTACTGTACTTATTATCCAGGTTAGAGATTAGACAGATGCCCTTACCCACATGAGTGCGGAAGAGTTGGGCAAAATCAAACAGCCAATCATCGATCTCCATCTCCTCCCCAGCAGGCTGTCCATCTTCCTTCTTAGCAGACTTACTTGTCTTGGCCTCCGCAACTTGCCCGTCCTCTGGCAAAGTGACATCCTTCTCAGAATCCGGCAATACTTCCAATGACTCGGTGGCCATATCTTCTCCAAGAGACTCGATCACGTCGTCCTCTTCAAGAATCACAATTTCATCATCCTCAGGAATAGGTGGCTCCTGCTCCGGAGTGCATTCGACTAAGTGCAACCTCACGAGCTCGGGTACGCTGGTTAGAATGGGCACTGGCACTTGCTTTTCGCTGGTGTCTGGTACTGGCGTGTCCCCTGCATCTTGTTTTTTGCTCCTACCTGCTTCATCGGCGGCTGCTTCTGCAAGCCGTAGTTCCTCTCTACTGGTTATCGTGACTAGATCGCCCTGTCCAGGCCAAAATATTCAAACCATGCAAAACCATCAGTTTTTTATATCATGGGCCTGGCGTATTTGCGCACATGCTCAAGACCATGGTACTGAGAGGAGAATTACATCTGGATCTTGGTACTTGATCAGCACCGTCTTGAGTCCAGGGAATCGCTTCCTCACGACTTCACGCAGATCACCAAACCTTCACAAGATAAGACAGTGACATGGAAATCGAGCTGTTAATGGTATCACAGGTGATTGTTAGTGCTCGACTCTGTAAAAGAGGGGATCTCGTAAAGCCAGATTTTGAGGACAGGGACTCACCCGCAGTTTCCAAATACTTCCGCACGTCTAATATCGTGTCCAAAAACTAGCTTCAGAGGCCTTGGTGTTTGCTTCGCGGCTTCTTCACGTGAAATGCTTCTCTTTGACACCTTCTTCTCATCCCGGTTTACAGGGTTGTTTGAGGCAACTTTACATCCACCACTTTTGGATATTTCTGGTTGAGGTGTGTTATGGGTGACAGCTGGAACTGAGGATCCAGTCTCTCCTGCGGTGCGCAACGTGGCTTCTGAATCGGTGGTTGTGCGTCCTTTTTTCTTACCGGGAGGCCTGGCAGGAAGAGTTGGCCCTCTGCCACTTTGAGGAGGGGCACCATCAGCTCCTGGAGTTGCAGGCGAAGTGGCAGTATCTGGAGGAGATGCATGAAGAGAAACTGAAGATCGCCATTGTGTGTCTTGTTGAGCTCCTTCAATGTTCCCGAGTGCCGCTCTCAGTCGCTTTCCAAGTTCCAATGCTTCTTGATTACTGGACTCTGACTGCAAAGATAAACATGAACTTGAGACGGCTATAAGTCTCACCCTCCTTGAGCTTATTACTCGACAATAACACCTGCATTGTATTACAACCAATGTAATGGCTCTCTTCCCGCAGGCCTCCCAAAGGAAGTGTGCTGAAAGCATCTGCTCTAACAAACAGGCTCTCCGAGCAACGACAAGAGCACTAAATAAACCTTTCAATGAGCAAAGTCAAACAACTTCGTCAAGTTTCTCCACCATCCTCAAGTTCATGTGCGTTATTTATAACAGTTGCTGTACCTGGAGTAGGAACTGAACGTCTGCAAGTGCCAACTGCAACTTGCCCATGGCTTCATAAGCACGTGCTCGTCGAAATAGAGCCTTTCCGAACTTGGGATGTGCTTCGAGCGCGAGCGTGCATTCCATGATAACATTATCATATATGACGGGCTTTACTTGAAGAAGGCAGGCAGCTCGATTGCTGCAACATGTTGCGCAGATCAGATTTCAGTAAATTATACGTTTGAACCATCGAGTTTGATCCCCTTCATAAACACATATGTAAACCTTTCAAAAGAGAATTTCGGAATATAATCCTTAGTCTACTAAACCCTAGAAGACAAATCTTCACCTCAAACTGAACACAGAAGAATATCCTTCAACTGGCGAAATTGTCAACTCAGCTATTGAACTGTGCCAAGCTACAACCGTCCAAGTTTCACAGACAACAAATTTTAGATGGGAATTTCCTGCTCACTTGGCACACGGTCATTCGTCAGTCAGGTATTAGATTAGTCATTCTTCAGTTGGGTAATGATTAGCTATCTGCCTGAAGAAGATTGACAACAGACTCGGAGGTAAACAGGTCTACGAGCGCTATCACTCAGATGATTAAAATGAGGTCTCTAGGAATACTTAACTTCTCTAGCTGGTGATCGTGTGCTCTACGTGCTCTATCTTCTGTGTGCGTAGACTGCTTCGTAATCAAGAAAGAAAATCGTGTAGAAAGTAGACCTGACAGTATTTTTGACCATCCGTACAACAGTGCATTCGGTCTTTTGTGCAATTTATGCATGAAAGCTGCGGAAATGTTACGCAATAGATCTCTAAATTTAGCTACTTGCTAAGCTGATTTAATCAGTTGACACTTAGGCCAACATCTCCTTTGTTGTTGAGAAGCTTACTAAAGCAAAACCTAAGCATCTTACTATACAAGGCTGCTACAAACGTTAGCAGTGTCCTGTTAAGGTTTTGGTGACGCAGTCTGGGCAGGATATTTGATTCATAGGGATCAACGTCTGAGATGTGCTGTAAAACACTGTTGAGAGACTAAAGACCCTCAAAACCCGACGAGGCGTTTGTAAAGACGGCATCAAACCTGTGAAATACGGCTCTGTCTGGATGACCTTCTGGAGTCAGTTTGAGAGCTTGATCATAGATATCTAGAGCCCCCATGTAGTCCTTCGCTTGGAAACGCCTGTTTCCTTCATCTTTAAGTTCGTGAGCTCTCTTGAGAAAGACCTGAGGAAAACAGAACCGATTCAGACGACCGGGAAAGATTCACTGTTTGCAAAGAAACGCAAGGTCGTCCCTGACTGGAGAAGAAATTGTACCGCATCATCAGGGTCAACTTTCGTCGCCCCTTCGCCAGAGGCTGAATTCGCCTTCTTCTTCTTACCACTTGACTTACCCATCTGCCACAACAATTCACACAAGAATGCTTTGAACTGTCATTTCCATGTCAATTCAGGCTAAAAGCCTAATCGTCTTGGTCACACTCCACGTAGCAATGAACCAAATGTCCCGACACTAGGTTCAATTATCAAACCATGACAATCAATCCCTAAAATGTAAAACCGTCTATTTTCTATCGAATTAAACATTTGACGAATAGGCTAATCTCAACTCTGTTCTGATGGGTACGCTGGGGATGCAACGTTTCCAGCATCTACATTAGCAGATTGGTGTTGCAATGCACCGAAGCAGATTCAGGTTGCAATTCAAACATCCAGACCCAACCCCTGCGCCATCCCTGACCGTGCTGGCTGATCGAGTGGAAAGGTGTAATTACATGTGCAGGAGCCCACCAGTTCTCACCTAATAGTATAGTGAAAGTCTGATTTGCAAACCTCTGTGCGAAAGACAATGCACCGCCAAAAAAAGGACTGGGGACAATTTCTTTGAATTCAACCACTCATTCGGCAACCCGAGGGCTTGCTCGTATGCACAGTGAGGTGAAAGAAGACATTGCTGCAATGCAAGAAAATAGGGAACCACTTGAGCGTGGAGAACTACCCCACGCAGCCAACAATATGTTGTCGAGACTTAAGCCCCTCTGCAAGTGACATTGAAGAATTTCCAGCTCCGGACAATGGGTAAAAACTGTCTTGCGTGCCAGAAGCGAGTGATACCACTGTTGCAATGGCGTAAGCTCACTACGGACAGCAAGCACCAGCACCAAAACCGACCCATATTGTGGATTTTTTTTCAACTCTCATCTGTGAGTCGTTCTGGATGCAGCATCACTCCCTCAACCGTCCTCGCACACTCTCGACGTTTCTAACACAACGTTCTGATGTGTCCTGGGTACAGTACTCAGCCCCATCATGTCTCCCAACTCCCAAAACGATGGACCGCAAGTTTTCCAGACCGACTCACTGAAGTGTGAAGTCAAGTATATCACCGCCACTACGCTCAATCCGTCGTACACAGAGCGCATCCCTCATCTCCCTGGCATTCTAAGAATTATTATTTCATTCAAGAGCTAAAATAGTCATTCGTGAAATGTTTGGTTTTCTTACCGATGCTAAGGACGCAAAAGCACCGTGCGGAGCAGCAGCACCGCTCTGGAGAAGATCTTAGGGTTTACGATTCTGCATAGAGGAGCCCTGCTGGTTGTCTGTCTAGACGTCTCTCTATCGAGGAGCACAACAAACCGCGAGACAAGAACGAGGAAAGAAAGAGGAGCCAAAGAGGACTCGGAGACGAGAAATTGCAATCCAATCCAGTTGCCCGGCCCGTCTGTCTCTTTCTGTCCCTCACTTCAAACGGTGAAGCTCGGCAGCTCGCATAGCCAGGTGTCCGGTTCCTTATCCCTGAGCGAGAAATTGCACACCCAACATTTGAATAGCACTAGCGACCGGCCTCTTTCCATCGTTCTCCCCTCATCTCCTACCTCCCCTCCCATGGCCTCCATCTCTGCTCTGCTCAGAGATGGACAAAAGCTTTCCATCTCTACAATATTCCTGTTCACAAAAGATTCTGTCATTGATTCCCAGCGGCAAACCCCTTTTTCTATTTCGTTTCCCCCACATGTTGCAAACCTGCACCAATCCGAACCCTTGATTCTCCTATTTTCTCCTATTTATTCTCTTAAAGGTCAGCGCTTTGCTTGACCTCCTTGTTCCCATAATTAAAGGCCAGGCCCTAATAAATGCCTTCCTTGCTAGCCACTTGTGCTCAACCCTCACCGTATGAGATGAATGAGATGCATGTATGTGGTAGGCAGGATGGCAGGCTGGCAGTCAAGGGTGCGAGCAAGCAGGCTTGCGCAGATTGTGAGGGAGAGCGGGAAGGTTGATGAAGGTGCTGTCTCTCGTGCAAGTTGCTGCTCTGAACTGTACCCTGGGAGAGATCTATTTGTACAGTTGTCATATTTTGCTTGCTTGCCTTCCTTCAAAGTTCGCACCCGCAGGTTTTGCGTTGACTATACTCTCGAGAACGATGTCTCCTTATCCAGGCCGCAAATGGCCTTCTTTGTGTCTGAGCTTCTTTGTATGGCGCAGAGTGTATATGTCGTCTCCGTCTTGCTGTAGAAGCAACGTGAGATTTTTTTCTCGGATATTGTGAGAGGCGTCAAACTGTATCATGACACCGTGTAGAAGAGATCTGCATGATCCCAAATGCAAATCGGTTTATGATGGCATCAGCGAAGAGGGCCTTTACATTTGATCGCTGATTCTCGAACAAAAGTTCCAGAATGGGTGGACTCATCCGGTCCACCTTCACCTTCCAAACGTTGTGGGAGAGAAGAGAAATCAGGTCGTCTGCTTGAGAGTGCCAGGGGCTGAATCTGACAGGTTAGTGTGTTGGATATACCCAGACTGGTTGTATACAACGCACTTTATTATACCAAAGTTTAATTTTTTGACAATATGCACCTTTCATACATATGTCATTCAAAACATTTGCAAGTACGTACTGTCTTTTGTATATTATCTTATCATGTGCTATTTGTGAAATCAAACAATATTTTGAAGTATGATTCATCAAATCTGATTACACTAGAATAATGATAAACACAACTATCTATCTAACATGAAAATCTCTCCTGATGAATTTCTTGAAGGGCAATCAATTTGTGACTTGAGAAATCATAAAACCAATAAGAGATAAAGACAATTAATCAATTTACAACTACATGAGTAAGATATATAATATCATTTATTATATTTTAAAATTGTATCATATTTGATGATTTGTCGTGCACATACATATCGCATCACAATATACATTGTTGTCACATCAAACATCATAATACCTAGATCGTCATACACTAACACAAGTGTACCACATGAAGTAATCTTTTCTACTCTCAAAACTTACACAAGGACACTCCGCTCATAACCACAGCATAAAAGAGAGCCAACCCCACTTTGTGCTTCAAACACTCTAGGTTGCTGCACTATCTATTATTCACCATGGCCACATTCTCAAAGGTTCAACTTCAAAAACTGCTCTCCAATGAACCTTAATTTGAACTCTACCCCTTGAGCCCTATGACTCCTTACGGCATTGTTAAATGGCGATTCAATCAACGGCACTAAGCGCTTTAACCGGCTCTAACAACGTGATCTGTCTCATAACTTATGTAGCGGTATCTCTAGTTAGTGACGTGTGTGTATGCGATGAGTAGATACAAATGCTTAGGCAAGTTGTGCGTTAGTGTTGTTTGCTTTGGATGCGCCATTAGGTAGGTCAGCGTTCAGTCCCTAGGGCTCAAGGGGTAGATTAAAATAGGAGCTCCTTGGAGTGCGGTTCGAAGTCAAGCTGCCCTTTGAGAGTGTTATATGGTGGATAGTAGCGAATGTGGGAACTGAGAATCTTTGAAGCACAAAGTGGGTTTGGCTTGACTGTAATCTCTCTTTTATGTTATGGTTATGAGCTGAATATTCTTGTGAATATTTTGAGAGTAGAAAAGATTTTTTCGAAAATTCAAATTGGATGCTATGGTGAGAACTGTGAGTTCTTGGAGTGCTGAAGGTGTTTTGACGAGTTTGGATCAATGGTAGCTTTGATTTGTTGGCTGTTGAGTGTGTAGGATGTTGATGGAGTGCAGATCTGAGTCATGGCTGAACAAATTATTTATTGAAATAATGCATATTTTAGAGAATAAATTTAAAATTTTTTTTTTCATAAGTTTATAATCTAATTTGATTACAAAAATTTATTTTGGTTAGTTGAGTTTGATAAAAAAAATAAATTTTTTTGTAGATATATAATTAATTAATTTCGATGTGATTTATTTATTTTTATAAAAAATATATCTATTATATGATTTTAAGAACTTTATTACAACATTTGATTCAACCTTCTTGTTGAAATAACTAGTTGAAATTTAATTTTCAAGACATTGCTAGCAAAATTAAATTTCATGTTTTTTTGTTATATTCAAGTGTTAGAAATTATGTCATTGTTAGAAGTAGATATTTTGTTTGCAAGAGTGTTTGGAGGGTTGTGATTACACAAATACTTTGCAAAAAACTTGTCATGTGTGAAAAATAAAATCTAAAATTCATACATTTTTTTCAGAGATGCATGAGAAATTCAATATGCTTTATGTAATTTTTGATGATTTTTTTTAGATGATTCTATCAAACATATACCACATAATAATAGTATATCATGTTTAAAATTTGCTCTAATAAGTATTAAGCCACCAAAAATAAGCCATCTAAAATAAGCCACCAAAAAATGGCTTATTTTAGATGATGGTGATTTAGTCTATATCACAAGGTGTTTGTGTATCATGTTTTAGTGTAAATCCGAATCAGGAATTTTTGAGGACAGAAGCTTTGGAAATTGACGAAGTGGTTCGATGCTGATAGTTATCTTGGGGTATTAAATCAAGATTGGTCGGAAAATATTTTGGACAGAAGTGTTCAAATTCCAAGATCTTGTGTTTCGAAGTTTTCGGATAAAAAAAGGAGCAGCAAGCTATCAGATTATCGTTTGATCTAAAATTTGATGGGCTGATAGAAGATGTAAAGTTTGTTGCGCACGGTTGAGATGTTAGACCCAAGGCTAACAGTGTTAGAATTGGAAAATTTGGACGTTTAGGGGTCTGAAATTGAAGTTGAAGAATTTAAGAGCCCAGAAAAAGTTTCAAATGGTATCCGTTTACGAAAAAAAAATTACATTAGGTAGAAAATTAAAAAAGGCTAAAATAGCTAGATTACTAGTGTCAAATTATCGATCTAGAGAGCAGAAAATCTCCAAAATTGAGTTTTTATGTTTTTAAATGCCCTTCTGAGGCTATGTTGGGTTTGTTTGGTTTGACCCCTTTGATGGATATTTTTGAGATGGAGTATTGTTCTTTATGTTTCTTGTGATTGATATACCTCCACCTCTGCTTCATGTTTGTGCACCACATTAGTTTGTGTTGATTTTTTGTTGTTTGGAATGTTGGAGCTGTGACCTCCGGGCTGACTCTCACTCAGGTTTACCTCCGATGGCTTTTTGGAAGCTCATCATGAATCTAGAAGGACTTAGTCCCACCCTTTGCCCATGATCCTATTGCTCACTCTTACACAAACTCTCAAAGTCCAAGCTCTATTATGCACATTATCACCAAGAGTAAGATATCACTCAAAAGGAAAGGGATACTTTGGTAATCAAAGTCTTCATTGAATCAAGGTTCCACTCCGAACATGACATCTCCAAGAACCAAGCTCCCCAAAACTAAGATCACCACACTATCTTCTCCCAAAACTAACTTCCATTGAAAAACTACTTGAGAGGTGCTTCTCAACCTCTCTATTTATACTACTTAGAATCTTACCCTAGTAACTACAAGTAATCACCATGTAACTTCCTCTTACCAAGTTTAAACGAGGTAGAGATCACAAACCCCAATGAAAAGGGTAAATGGCAACATGCAATTGGTCCACTTGGATCTTCTAGAAGCCCAACTACTCCATAATTGACTTCTAGTGTACCAAGTCAATCTCGCCCCTAGATTTAAGGGTCTTCACCAAGTCCAACCAATGAAAACTAGTCCAAGTCAAGGGAAGTCAAGATACCCATGTGATGGAATCTATTCCTTGACTCATACTAAACAACAAAATAGTAGTTCTTATCTACCACACCAAAAGTTACTCTATATTTTCCTCCAACTTAACCATAACTAGCTAAACATAGTCATGACTAAGATAAACTTAGGCACAATTTAGATATACTTTCATTTTATCCTATATGTACAACCCTGGGTCTTACAGAGCTCATGTGTGCTGCCGATAGTGAGGTTGGATTTGCGGACCAGTCACACTATCCATGTTTCTCCCCAGTGAGACAAGACTTGTGGACCTATAGACTAGATGAGTGCATGTGGTGATGGCAGGTTTCAGGTTGACTTTGTGTTAGCACCTTGTGGTGCCTCGGGTACCTTCTATTGCAGTTTCCGGTTCAAGTTGATGTTTATGGCTCCAGTTGAGGATTTGTTTTTGTACGATTACGGAGGTGATATATTGGTGTCACAATGGAGTTCTTTGGAGGTTCCGAGGAGAGACTGCTCGGGTTAGCATTGGATGCACCCGTAGCGGAGTGCGGTACCAACCTTGGCCTTTGAGGTTCACTGAAGACTCTGATTTGGTTTCAGAGAGCAACGGAGCTGAGCTTGGTGATATCTTGGAGTGTGTACCCACACCATTATTGTGGGACATAGATGATATATATGGGGCTACCAAGGGTCCTAGACGATATTCAGGTACAGTTGGCACTATTGAGTTGGATGACTTCATCCATGAGTTTGACTCATGGTGTGATTTACAGCGGATGTACAACTCTACGTTGTTTAGTCTGTTCATGGCTTGGAAGAGATTATTCCATCGTTTGGAGGGTCCACCAATGGATGATTATCATGAGTTTTGGCGTGAACATCTTGAGGAGGTAGATTTATGGAGACAATACTGGTCTCCAAACTACATCTCTATTACTTTGGGTACAATGTTTGGTGGTGCAAGTTCATCCTCTGTACTTGGTACTGATGATACGGTTGGAGCTAGTCGAGTTGGGAAGAGTTTAGAGGTTCCAACCTTTAATCCTATTCTAGAGTTCTTCACACGGTTGAGGAGGGACTACCAAGGGGTGAGAACTGACAAGCTAGGAGGCTTGCAGGAGTTTCAACGGAAGACTGGGAAGAGTCTTCGATAGATATATACCTAAATGCATCGGTTGATTAGTGTTACCCATGGGGTGATAGAGGCACAAGCTGCCCAATATTGGTATGGGATATTGGACAGGGAGTTGAGATGTAGAGTGAGAGATGCTACCTTATGATAGGAGACATCACCTACGTTGGTTATTGTGTTTTATCTTGCTAAGCGTATTGAGCTCAACATGCAAGAAGAGGGTGACTGCTAGGTTTAGCAAGGATTCACCATCTTCATCAACTTCTTCACGTTACCAGTCTACAGCATAAACCCAGAGTGGCTATGGTAGACATGTGGGACAGTCTCAACCATCCAGACAGAGTGGTGAAGGTGTAGCCTCCAGATCATCGCCATCCTTTTCAGGTCAACAATCAGTTGTTGGGATGATGTGTTGGACATATGGTGGACCTCATCACAAGAAGGATTGACTTCAAGGTCAAAGGATGGATCCTGTTGGATCAAAATCATGTGAGCATTGTCATAGACATGGTCACATGATGGATCGATATTTTGATCTCCATCCAGAATTACGATCAATAAGAGTTGACATGGCAGTCCTCGGAAGAGGACGAGGAGTTTAAGGTGGTAGGGGTGATGATAGAGGACTAGTTCCTACTCAAGTGTTGGCCCATGAGGCTAGTCATGAGGTGAACATGGCATATCGACTAGAGCAGTTGGAGCAGAAGATAGCAAGTATAGCAAGTATTGCTGGAGCTAGTGCCTCTACATCATATGATAGAGGTGTTGTGGAGTACATGTGCGCAGTGGCACAACCATGTGCAATTGCGATGACTCATAATGCAACACATACTCCTTAGTCTAGAGAATCATCCGTGAAGTTCGATCCACAAAGAGGCGAGGCTAGCCGACAAGTTAGACTTCCTTAGTCTTTCATATTGATATGTCGAGTGTTGGTCCAAATCAAGAATACACTAAGAAAACCATGCAATCAAGAGACGACACAAGAAATACGTGGTTCACCTCACTGAGGCTACATCCACGGAACACACAAAGTCACTTTATTAAATACCCTGATTGTGTCAATTTAGCTTATATGCATGCCCTCTTATATAGTAGTACAAGCCCTGTAGCCCAAGTTCTAACTAAATATAGTCAAACTAACTTAGAGGATTCTTTCAAGATATGAGGTTAACTCTAACAAATCCCCCTTGACTCATGTCTTGGGGTTTCTAACTCTTGTTATCCATATACATACTCCACAGGAAGTCCTAGAAGGAAACCTAAAGCATAGACCCTCTTATAAACAAGGATTAACTAAAACTAAGCCTTAGCCTAACTAGGAAGGAGTAAAGCATATACAAGAATCAAACAATTGCTAGAGTAACTCTACTAGTGCTCCTTGTGCAAAACCTGCATAGTAGCACAATGCATCCTGAAACTCTCTAAAGGAATAACTTTGGTCAAAAAATCAAATGGATTGAGTTTACCGTCAATCTTGACTAGCTCAACCTTCATATCAGAAACTGCATATATGATAAAGTGATATCTGATGTCGATGTGCTTCACCTTGCTATCCATCACTTGATTTGCTGCAAGATGTAAGGCACTTTGACTATCACAATGAAGATTTACAACATCATGTTTTAATCCCATCTCAGTGATAAGTCTATTCAACCAAATAGACTCCTTTGCTACTTCATTTTGCTATATATTACTTCCAGAGTTGACTGAGCTATGCACTTCTGCAAGGAAGATCTCCAACTAACACATCCACCTCCAAGTGTAAACACATACCCAGTTGTAGACTTTCTCTTGTCCATATCTTGTCTATAGTTAGCATCAACGTAACCC
Organism: Marchantia paleacea; assembly: GCA_014180765.2. NCBI lineage: Eukaryota > Viridiplantae > Streptophyta > Marchantiopsida > Marchantiales > Marchantiaceae > Marchantia > Marchantia paleacea. The sequence goes on from MUAA02000032.1 coordinate 385,458, forward strand.
AACAAGGATTTGGCATTGTTCAATAAACCATCAAACAAAAGACCATAATCCTTAGTACTCTTGAGGTATCTGAGAATCCACTTCACAACTTCCCAATGCACCTTCCCTGGATTTGACATGTACCTCCTCACCTTTCCCATAGCTAGAGCAATATCATGTCTAGTGCACACCATCAAATACATGAGGTTGTCCATTGCCTTGTCATAGGCAATTGACAACATTTTTCCTCTCTTAGTTGCATCAATTGGACATAGAGCTACTGAGAGCTTAAAATGTGCCGCCAAAGGAGTCCACACTCCTTTAGAGTCTGCCATGTTAAACATGTCAAGCACACGCTGAATGCACTTACCCTGACTTAACCATAGCTTCCTCTTCTTCAAATCCCTGAGAACATCCATACCTAATATCCTCTTGGACTTACCCAAATCCTTCATCTTGAATGCATATTTCAGTTGCCTCTTGCATCTATCAATGTCGGATTGTTCCTTTGCCAAAATGAGCATGTCATCCACATTGAGGACTAGAATAATGAGGCTGAAGATCTCATTATTCACCTTCTTCATTAAACACATGGATCAAACACACTCAATGAAAATCCTTGTGCTTTCATGAACTCATCAAACCTTGCATTCCATTTCCTAGGAGCTTGCTTCAATCCATATAGAGATTTGAGTAGTCTACAAACTAACTTCTCCTGACCTCTCTTCTCATAGCCAATAGGTTGTCTCATGTAGATTTCTTCCTCCAAAGATCCATATAGAAAAGCCGTGACAACATCCATCTGATTCATAACTAGACCAAATATTGCAGCAAGTGCACATACCAGACGAATTGTAGCATACTTTGCTACAAGTGAGAAGACTTCGTTGTAGTCCACACCTTTCTCTTGTGTGAAGCCCTTAGCCACCAACCCGGCTTTGAAGATCCTCTTCTCTTCATCCACTGGATTATCCTTCAACTTGTACACCCACTTGCTATCAACCAAAGGTTGACCCTTTGGAAGCTCCACTAGCTCCCAAGTCTTGTTCTCAACAAACGATTGCATCTCACGCTCCATAGTAATATCCCACTCAAGCTTATTGATAGAGATTTGAGCTTCTCTATATGAACAAGGTTCTCCTTCTTTCAAGATCAACGCATTGTCATCATCATTCTCAGATTCAATATCATGATCCTCAAGAATAGATGAATCAGCCCATGTTCCATACCTTTCGGGAGCTCTATTAATCCGATTTGATGATCTCATAGTAGATGGTCCTGGTTGATCTCCATCGTTTTGTGTTGTGTCTTGAGGCTTAACAATGACAACTTGCTCCTCCAATTCCTGTTGTTCAGGAATTTGCTCCATCTGTTTTGGAGATTCTTCTTGTGGCGCATCATTAAATCCATAATGATCAATCTCCCCCTCAACAACATCAGTGAGTGGAGATTTGCCCTTGTCAGCACGGGTAGCCTGAGATATCCTCCCCTCTTTCAATGATATGGGCTCATTGAAAGAAACATCCCTATTCACAATCACCTTACAAGCTACATGATCCCATAGCCTATAACCTTTCACACCACTTGCATATCCAAGAAAATGACATTTCTTGGATGTAGTATCCAACTTGGTCCTACTCTCCTAAGGTATGAGAGGATAAGCCGTACAACCAAAAATGCTCAAACGACTATAATCAGCCCTCCGTTTGTGCCTCAATTCAAACGGTGTCAAGAAATTGATTGCACTTGAAGGAGACAGATTTACCAAATACTGCTAGCGGTATTTCTGACCCCACCCATAATTCATATGGTAAACCAGATTGGCCCAACATACTACACACCTTCTCCAATACTATTCGGTTGAGCCTCTCAGAAATAGCATTTTGTTGCAGAGTATAAACCGTGGTGAGATGACGAGTGATCCTCTCCTTTCTGCAGTAACTTCTAAACTCCTCTGAAGTATACTCCCCGTCATTATCCGAACGTAGATATCTCACTTGTGACCAGCCTGAGTCTCAACTTGGACTCTCCAACTTTTGAAAGTTGCAAAGACTTCAGACTTGTGTGTGAGAAAATAGACCCACACAAATCTTGAGTAATCATCAATAAACGATACATTGTACCACTTCCCAGAATGTGAGGATTTAGGAGAGGGTCCCCACATGTCACTATGTACATACTCAAGTAACTCTTTGGAACTATGAATTCCAACACCAAAGGCTTTTCTATGTTGCTTGCCCATAACACAATGCTCACAAAATTCCATGTCAACTTTACCTAAACCAGGTAACAATCCCCTATCTCGAAGGAAGGTCAAAGTGCGCATTACTCATGTGTCCCATTCTAGAATGCCAAACATGAGCCATCTCAGGCCGAGATCTGGTAAGATGACTTCACCACAAATGGTATTGCTCTCTAGCACATACAGATTTCTATGCTTGTGTCCTCTTAAGATAATCTTATCACCTATTCTCATCTCAAGTACTCCTTGTTTAGAACTCCACTCAAGACCTTTTGAATCTAACATTCCAAGAGAGATAAGATTCTTTCTCATTTCAAACCTGACGTGAGTCAACGTACGTTTGATTCCATCAATCATATGAATCTGGACAGATCCAACACCTTCAATTCTACAAGGTTGATCATTTCCCATAAGAACTAAACCGTTTGATACTGAGAAAGTATGAAAAAACTCTCTAATGTAACATATGTGATAAGAACAAGCACTATCCAGAATCCATACATCACCTGGCCCTTTGGTGAGTTGCATAGGAGGGCATACCCTCGGCTTCATAGTCCATCTTCAAGCAAGTCATCCTCCTCATCAAAATCTTGAGCCACATTGGCCAAAGGAGGATCATTAGCCTGAGTCTTCATGACGATTCCTTCTTAAAGTGACCACTCTTGCCACATTTCCAACAGACCACCGTCTTTCTATCTTGGGATTTACCCTAAACATGGATCTACCTCTAGATCCAAACTTCTTCCCATCCTTCTCATTCCTTGATTGTGACCGTCCATGGGTCACATTTAGTGCCATACCAGATGAAGAGGATGGAGTAGAGGGCAACATCATCTTTTAGTAGGTCATCGGTCAAAGGCGACACTTTACAACCTCATTGTAAGTGATCGTTTGTCTATCACAATGGAGCAGCACTTGTGACAATGACTGAGATGAAGCAGGTAATGAGCTTAACTGATGAAGGACCTTCCTCTCATCAGTTATCTCCTCTCCTAGATTCTAAAGATCAATAACAAGATCACCAAAGGCATCAATGTGAACTTGTATCTTTGTACCTGAATTTTTCATCTTGAAGCTCATCAGCTTCAAGGAGATGTACAACTTATTTGATAACTCTTTGCGATGAAACCGTCACTGAAGAGCCTCAAACAATAAAGTACAATTGTCATACTCATCAACTTGCTTGAGAACTGAAGGTTATAGATGGAGTATAACAATAATCTTTGCTATTTCTCGAAGGTCCTTCCAGTCTTCATCATTCAATGTAGAGGGTTTAGGCCTCAATGACTTGCCCAAACCGAAAGCCTTCAACTTGTCTTTGACTTGCCTCTCCCATAGAAGATAGTCACCATGCCCATCATATTTGACAATGTCAAATCCGGCTCCTCCTGTCTTCATGACTGCCATCTCGCTTCGTCTAGCCCCTGATCTCGTCCCTTGAGTTGTTCGATTTTCAAATGGAATCTCCAAACTTGACTTCTTCCCACTCATATGAGAATAAAGGAAATTTACCCAAAAAAATAAAGGTTTAGGTCAAAATATCCCTAAACCACAAGAAATGCTTGCTGCTAGAAGTTTCTAACTGTTGTCTTATAGCATTTCCTCCTCTCTCTCTCTATCTCTTTCTCTGAATATTTGTCCTCTACCCTCAATTTGCTGGCAATCCGTGTTGGTTGAAAAGCTTTTCTAGAGAATAGAAGCAAGTTGTTTCACAAGATAGTGAACCCTGCCGGTGCGCACACGACGAACTCAATCTCGCAATCCCCTTGAAATCAACCTCTGACCTCCTTTGGAAAAATCGAAGATAAATCCAGCTTACGTAAGTTCCAAAAACAATCAAAGGAACGTAAACAATGGGATTTTCCAGGAAAAAGCTGGCCACGAGCACAATTAGCACCAAGAAGCTAGGTAGCCACTTCGAACGCAGCTTGATAACCTGTCGCGTGTTAATTATATAATCAGGAAAAATCTGCTTCACGGTGACCAGAAAGCTACGTGGAATCTAGCTAAAACTCCGTGGAATCCAACTGTTGGCATGTACAACAAATTTTCATGTCCCGTCACGTAGTAAAGAAAGATGGAAATTACAAATGTGCAAATTGTAATAGCACGGTAAGTACTATTCAGTCCGAATTCGTATAGATTGATTCGTTCCCGAGGGAATGAAGGATCAAACTACACTAGCGAAGAAGGGAAATAAGCATTTAGACTTCTTTCTGGCTCTGGACTGCAGAGTCCGAAGAGCATTCATAGAGAAGGTAATTGGTACAAACTCAATTCCTTCACAAAACCCATCACATCATCAATACCACAGACACAGCAAATAGAGTTCAGCAATTTGCTTTACTTCGGGATGGGGATCTCTCTCTTTACAAGTTTGCGTCTCGGCGAAACACCCTCTAGAAAGTTGCCGATGCTCTGAAAGGCTCGGCTCGTGGATGAATACCGGGTAACTTCACGGATATACGCTTCAGTCGTCACAATGTCAGCCTGCAGACACCAGCTCCTCGAGTGCTCGTTCTACCCTAACTACAATTTGCAATCCAACAATTTGGACACTTGCAAAGATAAAAGATCCATCACTTTATTTCCTACGACTATTTATAATGAATGTTCTACTTGCTACTCCCTAACTGCCGAGCTAATCGTCTCCTACACGGATCGCTCTCCCCTAAGTCTTCTACTCTGATCTAAGCCACTCGATCGCGCCTTCGCTTGCGTGAATGCGCCCGATTCCTACTTGCATCTCTTGTACATCTACAAACAATCTCACAATCGATGAAGAGCCATGGCTTCCGAAATCTAACCCAACGCTTTGTACATCTCCTTCCTCCGGTCTTTCGTGTCTCGGGATTTTCCATTCCGCCAATTAAAAATTTCTCTAACATTTAGCGTCTCAACACGATCACAGTGTGAGCAGATGTTGTGCACATCGTTGGCGGGTTCTCCACTTAAAGGGTGCCTCCACATCCACCGAATCAATCTTCGTTTTAGGTCCTACATGGTCTCCCCAAGATGAGCATTCTCCCTCTCCACAAAATGGATCTCCGCACCTCGAATACGACAGATCTCTTCGTAGGCCTTCTTCGCCTCTTCAACCTTCTTCTCCATCTCGGTTTTCTCCCTGGACAGCTTGTCCACATTCTCTGTCAACTCCTTCACCGTGATGGACTGATCCTCCTTTCCCAACGGCAGACGGTTCATCATTTTGAATCAATTCCATATACCCGTGCGCTTGAGGTCCCCCCCGTAAGCATATACATTGGTCCCATCTCGTTCAACTCCAACAATACTGGGACCACCACATCCTCTAATACGTGGATTTGCGTCACCGATGCCATGGGTTCGGCAATCTCCTTCGAGGCTTTATTTGGCTTCACCGCCATCATCTTGGTCGAGAGGACTTTTTGCCGGTCGTCTTCCATCTTCTTCTTGCCTACATCTTTTCGTGCCGCTAGAGTGGCGGGGGGATTTGTCTTCCATTACTCTCTTCCTCTTCCTCGAGGTCCCAATCACCTCAGTGCGAGTCGAATCAGGTTGGCTCTACACCGCCCGGTCTCACTTCTCCCGTTCTCTTCGGCTCGGAAAGGCGCACTCGTGCCTAGACTCCTTGTCAACCCTTTGCTAAGCGGTCGATCGATGTCCGCATCCAAGTCCGACAACCCACTCTCCAACCGATCTGATTTGCCTCTCCTAGAAGGCGTCGGGCCATTCAACTTGCATACATGTGTACTAAGAAAGGCGAGAGATAGACTACACTCTTATCATCTTCCCTTAGCTTAGTTTGCCATGGCATGCATTCCTATAAAGATCTCTCCCAGGTTCACCCGAATAGTTCCTCCTATGAACCCTTCACGATCCTTACTTTATGCATACTCACGACGCGTTGTTCTACGTGGTGAGAAGAGTTGATTCAAGGTGAGTGCCACCTTTCTCTCTGGCGTCTTTGATTAAGTCGGAGCTTGTAGCCATTCGTCCCCTTCCTCTCCTAGGGTTGAACCACTTCCGCTCGTCGAAAGTGAGCGCCGTATGCCTTTGCCGACCCCTCCCAATCGACTCGCCTTTGTCCTCTTTGTGGTTGCGGCCCAAAGCTTTTCGCCCATAACCGCATCCCACTTCTCTGGCGGATGTGCTCTCCCAATTCTTTGTCGGTGGCTTCCCTCTCCGAACTTCATCGCCTGACTCGGGCACACATAGTCAGCGCCACGCATAGAAGCTCTCCACCGAGGTTCTTCAACCTCCCGCTCAAGCTTGAGTCCAATCCGCCATCGAGAATGAGCGGTCGAATTCTCCCCATCGTCACTCTTCTTCTTTGGAACTCCTCCCGGTTCGGCGACCGACATTGCAGCTAGCTTCCCTTCTCTCCGGCCGCTCGGCAAGTTCTTGGCATCGTCCTCAATCCGTCTTCCAAACGCGCGCTTAAATTCCCTCGCAATTCACTCGTGTGAACTCCCCAATGGTATTCCTAGCTAACAACCATATATTCGGACGAATACCTTCAAGAGAACCCGAATATAACGCTTTATTCACAAAAACCAAAAAAATTCCTACTTATCCTAAGAACTATGCTCCTACACAAATCGTAGTGAAGAAACTGGTAAATGCAGTAAACTTCACAAACTCCTTCGATCTCCACACATATTCCAACAACCGTTCATATTACAATACTCCTGCGATGCTGACAATTAAGCCGATGAATGTATGTTTGAAGTATCCCGTGGTGACTAGATTCCAAGTAAATGGGATTGTCTTTCCATGGACAAGTGCCAAATAGTCGACGGTGAACTGCAAAGCTTTGGCAATCACGAAACCGGTCTATCTACCGGCGAAGAAGCCTTTCCTGAAACCCGCACAATTCCCTACTCTTCACCGCCACGACCTCCGACGCAATTGTGCAATCTACTAGTGCTGCATGTCGAGCGTCCACCTCTAAAATGTTCCCTCACCGTCTTTCACAACCTCTACCTCACCTTGACTCCATCCTCGGCGTTTGACCTATAGAGCGTACAAATGCTCGTGCTCTCAAAACGCTCCCATTTTTCCATTCGGTGCACGAAACGGTCGATTCCAACAAGTGTAGACCGAGGCCCTCGACACAAAATGCCAATCATTGGCTCCGCAGGCTGGGTGAATATTCCTCAGATCCGAGATTGAGGTTTCCAATTCCTCCCTCCCGCTCTTCTTTTTCTCCAATAACAAATGGCAGCCTGGCTCAACACAAATCCATCGCCTCCTCGATCCCTTGTACTCCTCGCATGCCAATCATCGCTCACGCGAAGCGAGAAAATTTGCACCATGACGTCGGTGCTAAAATCATCATTTGATGGATTGGTGGATGCAGCACGGTCGGAGTCATTAGCTCGGATCCGTCTCACTTACGACGAGTCCAACTATTTGATCCATCGCTTCTACCATTCCACATCTTAAGAAGGTGATATCCGAAGACCATGGATCTGCACAAGATCACAAAATCTACGAGCACTCGCATCTCCTCGATAGCCCTGATTTGGAGCTTGTTCTCGGCTCGATCTGCTCCTCCCTCATAGCCGAAGAAAAGAACAAGTGCAAACAGCAGCACCCGAATGGAAGATAGCCAAACCAGTTAACTCCAAGCGCTCTAATACCAATTATTGGTCCAAATCAGGAATACACGAAGAAAACCATGCAATCAAGAGCGACACGGGGAAATCGTTGGTTCACCTTAATCGAGGCTTGCACGTCCACGGAACACACAAAATCACTTTACTGAATACCCTGATTGTGTCACAGAGAGCTTCTGCCAGCCCTCTTATATAGTAGTACCAACCCTAGCCCTAGTCTAACTAAATATAGTTAAACTAACGAGAGTAAGACCGGGGTTGTACATATAGGATAAAATGAAAGTATATCTAAATTGTGCCTAAGTTTATCTTAGTCATGACTATGTTTAGCTAGTTATGGTTAAGTTGGAGGAAAATATAGAGTAACTTTTGGTGTGGTAGATGAGAACTACTATTTTGTTGTTTAGTATGAGTCAAGGAATAGATTCCATCACATGGGTATCTTGACTTCCCTTGACTTGGACTAGTTTTCATTGGTTGGACTTGGTGAAGACCCTTAAATCTAGGGGCGAGATTGACTTGGTACACTAGAAGTCAATTAGGGAGTAGTTGGGCTTCTAGAAGATCCAAGTGGACCAATTGCATGTTGCCATGTACCCTTTTCATTGGGGTTTGTGATCTCTACCTCGTTTAAACTTGGTAAGAGGAAGTTACATGGTGATTACTTGTAGTTACTAGGGTAAGATTCTAAGTAGTATAAAAAGAGAGGTTGAGAAGCACCTCTCAAGTAGTTTTCAATGGAAGTTAGTTTTGGGAGGAGATAGTGTGGTGATCTTAGTTTTAGGGAGCTTGGTTCTTGGAGATGTCATGTTCGGAGTGGAACCTTGATTCAATGAAGACTTTGATTACCAAAGTATCCCTTTCCTTTTGAGTGATATCTTACTCTTGGTGATAATGTGCATAATAGAGCTTGGACTTTGAGAGTTTGTGTAAGAGTGAGCAATAGGATCATGGGCAAAGGGTGGGACTAAGTCCTTCTAGATTCATGATGAGCTTCAAAAAGCCATCGGAGGTAAACCTGAGTGAGAGTCAGCCGGAGGTCACATTTTTGGTTCCGTTGCGGGACCTCGGTCTAGAAGGAGAAGAGATGTTCGAATCCGGTTTATTGCCCGTGAGGCGCAACGATGAGAACTCATATGGAAGAGGACTGTGGGGAAGAAGCGAACCGAGATCATGATGCATAGTAATGTACCATTTGTGTATCCGGTAGTGTTATATGATAGCCTGGAAGTTATTTTGTACATTTTGTTTACTTAAGTGTTGTTTGGGATGGCGAGAGTGCTATAGTATGTATTTGGGAGGAAAACTTTATTTTCCAAAGTTTTTCCGATAATTTTATTGATTTTAGATTAGTAGATGGGATACGTTTTGCACTTGAAATAACAGTCATATCATGTCTAGATCAAAAGTTATGATGTTTAGAATTTGCTAGGGTCTTGACGGGTTTTGAAAGATAGCTCTCGGGGAAAAAGTGTACAGAGCTTATCAATTCGTGCAAGAATTGAATCAGGATTTGAAACTTTGCACGATTGTATATCAAGAGCTAAGCTACATGTGGGTTTAAATTTCGTTGAGAGATCATTTTTATAGAAAGTTATGATACCTGAAGTATAGGGGGGTATAAAAGTGAGCAAAACTGCTTTACTTTTCAGATTTACTTTTTCCTTGTTTATGGTCATTCCGAGAGAGTGAGTGCATGAGTGTTTTGCATAGTGAGGATGACTTGACACTCATTGGAAAATGGGAGATCAACCTCTTTGGAAGATCCGGTTATCTAAGATACCTCAAGGGCTGGGCGTGATTGTTTCAGCGGATTCGAACACGAGGGAGTTGAGTGGAGTTTGAAGAGAGGACACTAAAAAGTTCCCCGAGGCGAAGCGTGAGAGTTGCTTCTATTGTGGAGAGGAGGGACATAAGCTTGTGAGTTGTCCTTTGAGGACAAAAGATCGGAGGTTGAGAGAGAGGCGAAGCGTGGGAGAGCTAAACCTTCATGCAGGACCATCATCTCCCCATGAATCCAAGAGTGGAAACTATTGTGAAAATTGTGGAGTGACCGGACTTCCCTTAGGACACGAGTGTAGTGGCGTGAAAGCTCTGTTGGAGTCACTAGTGGAGGGCTTTGAAGATAAATTGAGTGCAGATACCGAGAAAAGTTGAAATCTCCATGTGGCTCAAGTTCTAACTGAAGATGGAGATCATTTTCAGAATGATCGAGAAGATGTCGATGAGGGTAAGGCTCATAGTGTGTTTAGGAGAGGAGAGAGCCATGGCAATCTTGGACCAACCAATTCCGTTCATTTTGCCATTGATGAATTACTCTAGAATGGAGCTAGTTTTGTTTGTGTTGTATTAGGGAGTCCGTATAAATTTCCAACAACAACGACAAAAGGAGTTGGAAATGGGGAAGCTTCCGGTGTTCTATGGGAGAGAGAAAGAAGATGTAGAATCTTTTGTGAGAGACTTCAAGAGGGCATGCATAGGAAACAATGAGAGAAGGAAACCCGAATGGGCTATCCTTTTGCCCGACTTCTTGGAGGATTCTGCATTGAAGTGGTACAATGAGTACAAGAAGGAGCATGTGGAGGAAGACACTTGGGAGAGTTTGACGGAGAATCTTGTTGAAAACTTTCTTCGGATGAAAGTTACGAAGGCTGATGTGTGAAGTCACCTTTTTTGAAGCAAGGAGAGAGTGAGAAGGTGAGATCATACGTAGAGAAACGGAGAAGGCTGGAGTCACGCTTTCGTGTGGTGTTGAGAAAGAGTGGAGGCAGTCGAGCCAACCATGGTGGGGATTGTGGCGATGTTGACAAAGAACTTCATTGGAGGTTTGAAGCCTCGGATTGAAGCAAGGTGAGATATGAAAAGCCCTCTTCTAAGGTTGAGGCTATTCGCATTGCTATTCGAATGGAGGAGAGCCTAGAAGGCGATGATTCTAGCTTGGTGGCTAGAGAAGCATCACCACTGTTGTGGTTAGAATGGCAACTCCCTCTTTTGTTGTTCTTTGCGCCCGGTAGTAAATTCTCATGGTGGTAGACTTGCACCATGAGTTGAAATCTATCACGAAACACTCGCTGATCTCAAGATTAACGTAGTACAACTATGGGAGAGGAGGAATCAGAATGTAGGGGAGGATCTAGAGGGTATGGGAATTATCCTCCAAAAGGAAATCCACCACAAAGGGAACTTCACGGTTTCATGCTTTAGTTGTGGAGGCCCTCATTTCCAACGAAATTGTCCTAATCCTCGACAACATGATGGAGTTAGACACAACAATTCTACTCTGCTCCAAGTCAATCGAAGGATAAGGGGTAGCGTCTATTGATGTGTTTCCTCATCGGTGCACGTTTGAGAAGGGAGAGAGCTCTATAAGTTCGAGTTGATATTCTTGCACACGAGAAGAAGAGAGCAAGATTTGCGAGAGGAGTCCATCTCAATGGAAGATCAACCAAGCGGAGCACTCGATCGGTGGTGTGAGTCAACGAGAGCACCGAAAGAAGTTGGGAATGGATGATTTCTCCATTTCATCTACCCGGCTCAAATACGACGTGGTGGAGGATGTGGGGAATCAAAAAGCCAATATAGCTGTTGGCCAATTGATTGCTCTAAATCCTACGATAAGAAAGGAGTTGAGGGAGGCCTAAGCTCCAAAAGGACCAAGAAGCGGCGATCAAGGGAAAGCTTCCATGGCGAATGTTGGAGTAGGAGTGGTGGATGCCGCTGCCTCGGAGGTATGCACTCGGGCCGAAGATTGAAATGCGCATTAATGGGCGTGATGTTTCGGATGTCTTAGTGGATGGTGGATCTGCGGTGAATGCCATGTCGAGCGTTTGTTGAAGAAGTTGGGGATGAAGCTTTCAAGACCTTCCAACATCATTGTTGGGATGGCCAACAAGCAAAAGGTGCGACCCATTGGAGTGGTGGACAAGGTGGTGGTAAGTGTGATGGGAGTTCAAACCTTGTTGTCCTTTCAAGTGCTTGAGGAGGCTAGCTACGACTTGTTGTTAGGAAGACCTTGGTTGAGGTTTGTGAGGACAACTGATCGGTGGCATAAGGGTTGCAACCGTATAGGGCCGAAAAACCATCAGTGAAGGTCCCTCTCACAAGTGGCGGAGGAGGCGGTCTCGGACTCGGATAGACCTACAGTGATTACTCGAGTGCGAGAGTGAAGAAAGTGGTAGTTTTTCGGAGGTTGACACCAACATGTCGGCCGATGAGGAGACATCATCTGAAGATACCTCGGACGATGATGTTCAAGTTCAAGTTCTTCTTTGCAATGGATTTACTTCCTAGGGCGGGGGGTGGTGAAAGATCCCGACAAGATGAAGATGAGTAAAGATGAGATAACTCGGCGGCTCTCCACTCTCAAGTTTGGTCCCAAGGTTACTATGGAGGAGAAGTCAAGGTTCTTGGATATATTTCGAAAATATATCCATGTCTTTTTGCCTTTAGCTACAAGGATTTGAAGGAAGTAACCTTAGAAACTCATCGCATTGAGTTAGAGGAGAAGGCTCGTCGATGCGTCGGAAACAACGTCGGATAAATCCACCAACAATTTGTGGTGGTCAAGGAGGAGATCGACAAGCTAAAGGATGCGGGTTTCATCTATGAGGTAGAGAATTCTGAATGGGTTTCTCCTTTGATGATAGTCAAGAAGAAGAATGGTAAGCTACGTGTATGCGTAGATTACAAGAAGTTGAATCTTTGTCACAAAGAAGGATTACTATCCTTTACCTTTCATAGATGAGATTCTAGAGGAGGTGGCGAGGTCATGAGTGGTATAGTTTTGGAGATGGTTATAGTGGTTATAACCAAATTCAAATTGCTCTGAAGATCAGCTCAAAACCACTTTTACCACGCCATGGGGAACTTTTTTGCCTTTAGGGTAATGCCCTTTGGTCTATGTAATGCTCAGCAACTTTTGAGGAGGTTCATGAACAAGGTGTTTGAACCTTTTATTGGGAAATTTGTGCGAGATTTCATAGATGATTTTTTGTGTATCTGGGGAAGAAGGAGGATCATTTTGATCATTTGATCAAAATTCTACAACGGTTGGAGAAAGCCAAGGCCTCGCTCAATCGAGAAAAATGCATTTTTGGATGTGAGGAAGGTTTGTTGTTAGGGCACATCATCTCCAAAGATGGTATAGCGGTGGATCGAGAAAAGGTGAAAGCGCATCCTCGACTTACCTTTTCGGTGGCGTTGACCAAGTTGAGGCGGTTCCTTGGAATGGTGGGATACTATCGGCGGTTCATCTTTTCCTTCTCCAACAAAGCTTATGCCTTGACGGTTTACATGAAGAAGGGGACGGATTACGATTTAATCCTCAAGGATGGAGAGGCATTTGTGGCGTTCGAACTTCTTAAGAAAGGCGTTGGTAACGGCTCCTATTTTAGCCAAACCAAATTGGGGTAAACCTTTCATTCTCTACGGATGCATCAAACATTGCTATAGGATGCACTCTAAGCCGAGTTAGATGAAGATAGCCATGATCATCCAATTGCTTATGCTAGTAGGCAGATGGTGCGGTGAGAGAAATTATTCGGTGGTGAAAGGGAGGCTTTATTTTGTGATCTTCTCACTCAAGAAGTTTCGACACTATCTATTGGGAGGAAGTTTACTATCGTTCTTGACCACAAGGCTTTGAAGTACATTTTCAACAAGCCTAATCTTTGAGGGTAGGATAGCCGGATGGAAGTTATTCTTGGCGGAGTTTGATTACATCATTGAGGATCGGCCGGTAAGAAACATGCCAATCTTTGATTTGATGTCTCGAGCATACGATGAGGAAGGAGATCAACCAGGTGGATGATACATTTCGGATGAGGATTTCTTGATGATGGACACCATAACAAAGTGCAGAATTTGAATACAAGGGGATATGGGATTTCATCTCGGAGGAGAGTTTCCCCAAGGCATGCATTCACGGGAGAGGAATGCATTGGTGAGCGATGTGAACCTTATACCATCATAGAGGGCGTGTTGTTTCATCAAGGAAGCGGATGGACTACTCGAAGAAGGGTTGTTGGAAGGGAGGAGTCAATTCAACTTATGAAGGAGTTTCATGAAGGCTCGGTATGTGGAGGACACTTTGCGGGGAAAGGTAAGCGCATTTAAGATCCTAGATGCGAGGCTATCATTGGAAGGGCATTTTCAAAGATTGTGTGGAATTTTGCAAGAGTTGTGATGTGTGTCAAGCTTTTGCTAAAAAGTCCATGAAAACCCCTCCTTTGACATCGGTTCTATTTTAGGTCCTTTTTGAAAAGTGGGGAATAGATTTTGTAGGACCCTTGAATCTTACTCCTCGGGGTAACATTCATTGTGGTAGCTCTGATTATCTAACCAAGTGGGTAGAAGCTAGACCTCTAAAATCTACTAGTGAGGAAGAAGTGGGTAGATTTCTATATGAGAGGATAATAACTAGATTCGGATGCCCTCTAGAAATTGTATCGATAGAGGTGGTGAGTTTGTTGGAAGCATTATACAAGCCATGCTAGGTCATTTCTCCATCAAGGCACGGGTGACTACTTCCTACAAACCAAATGCTAATGGGTTGGCGGAGGCGAACCAACTATCGCTTTGCATGATGTTGGTAAAGGATGCGGAGACATGGGCGGGGAGCAAGCAAAATTGGGACAAAAAGGCTGCATGCTATCTTGTGGGAGTATCGGACGACTTGGAAGACATCAACGGGGTACTCACCTTTCCGTATGGTATATGGTGTCGAGTCAAAGCTTCAATTCAATTTGATTTGCGACCTTCTTAACTATCAACGGAAGTTAAAGAGGAAGAATGGAGTAGAAGCTATCAAATCAAGATGTCAACAAGCTGTTGTTGGAATTTGGAGGAGGCTCATTTGTGGCCATGAGTGCGTGTGGAGGCGGGCTCAACAATTGCGAGAAGAAGTATCATGATAATCGATTTGGGGACGAAGAAGATGAAGATTTTCAAAGAAGGTGATTGGGTAATGCTTTACGATTCCATTAGATATATAAGAGAGCAAGAAAGAAATTTCTTCCAAAGTACTTTGGTCCTTTCATAGTTCACAAGGTGTGGGAAACTTTACTTACGATTTGAAGGAGTTGGGAGGGCGACATTTTGACCGGGTGAATCACGACAAGTTGAAGCCGTTTCATCGGCGATCAGATTCTTTCACTCAGGGGCGGAGTGAAATCTTAGTCGAGGGGTAAATGTAAGACCCGGGGTTGTACATATAGGATAAAATGAAAGTATATCTAAATTGTGCCTAAGTTTATCTTAGTCATGACTATGTTTAGCTAGTTATGGTTAAGTTGGAGGAAAATATAGAGTAACTTTTGGTGTGGTAGATGAGAACTACTATTTTGTTGTTTAGTATGAGTCAAGGAATAGATTCCATCACATGGGTATCTTGACTTCCCTTGACTTGGACTAGTTTTCATTGGTTGGACTTGGTGAAGACCCTTAAATCTAGGGGCGAGATTGACTTGGTACACTAGAAGTCAATTAGGGAGTAGTTGGGCTTCTAGAAGATCCAAGTGGACCAATTGCATGTTGCCATGTACCCTTTTCATTGGGGTTTGTGATCTCTACCTCGTTTAAACTTGGTAAGAGGAAGTTACATGGTGATTACTTGTAGTTACTAGGGTAAGATTCTAAGTAGTATAAATAGAGAGGTTGAGAAGCACCTCTCAAGTAGTTTTCAATGGAAGTTAGTTTTGGGAGGAGATAGTGTGGTGATCTTAGTTTTAGGGAGCTTGGTTCTTGGAGATGTCATGTTCGGAGTGGAACCTTGATTCAATGAAGACTTTGATTACCAAAGTATCCCTTTCCTTTTAGTGATATCTTACTCTTGGTGATAATGTGCATAATAGAGCTTGGACTTTGAGAGTTTGTGTAAGAGTGAGCAATAGGATCATGGGCAAAGGGTGGGACTAAGTCCTTCTAGATTCATGATGAGCTTCCAAAAAGCCATCGGAGGTAAACTTTGAGTGAGAGTCGGCCCCCATCCGTCAGAAAGTCGCATACATGAAGTACATAGTGATCCATCCAACGTGGATGACACTACTCCACTAAGACTTGGCATGATAACCACATCCTCTAGATAATGACTATCATGAGCATCCATGTTGCCCTCCAACAAATCACAAGGCCAAGTAACACAAGTACTGAAGGTTGCAACATACGTCAAACCTCCACTTGGTTAAGGCCTAGAACCGGTAATGAATCGTACAGGTAATCAACTCATTCGGCCCTCGATAGATTGCCAACCTGGCCGATAAGAGGCTGTCTCCTCCCAAAAATCACTACTAAACCCCATCGGATATAACAATGCTGCACCCATCAATACATCATAGGACTCCGCAAGTGTAACCACATCATGTGCTTGCATTGTACAGATATCCGTGACATGCACTTGCAACAGTCAATTCCATCCGGGTGATGTATGGTGCTGGGGCATCACTAGAACCTCCAGGAGATGTCTGAATCTGAAATGGACATCTCTCCACATCGGTCTTTTGCAAACCAAGACCAAGCAGTGCATCCTTACCCAACATAAGGGGTTGGGCACCGGAATCCAACAACACGCGTTGAGATCAATAAACCTTTCCTGAAGGTCCAACCAAACAAAAGACATCACACCTGTTATCCAACATCACCGCACTTGGTGACACCCTGGTACGTTCATATGCCGGCCTCGCTGGTAACTCCATCATTCAAGCGGCAACAACTAACCAAGTTCCACTAGTAGCCGCCATGATCCCAGAATCAACACTACTAGTGCTCACACTACTAGAAGTCCTCATGTGGCTGTTCATAGTGTGGGGCATTGCCGCTGCTCCTCCATCTCACATGGTGAGCTAGGTAGCTCTCCCTTGGTTGGTGTTTCGAGTTCGTATGCCCCGGCGTCCGGCATATACTACACCAGACGTTTGCCCTACTCTGCATCAACGACTTACGCCTGTCTTTGTTGTTGACCAAGTGTACCTTCAACTCCTCCAAGGACTTGGTCAACTCGTCTACCTTGTAGGAGATCCCCTTTCTACCTTCATCAACTTCCTTCATGCGATGATGCTCCTTCCTCTTTGGAGCATATTTCCATTCCTCATCGGACGAACTAATCCCCTCTTTGGACGAAGATGAACTAGTCGTAGAAGTATTCCTCCTTCTTTGTCCCTTTCCTCTAGTCTTCGGCCACCTGGCCTGTCCCTTTGAGCTCTGGCCTGTAATAACATGGTAATCACAATCTGAGCAAGAGTGTAGTCTTTTGATTCATTCCCTAGGGAATAAGGGATCCAAATAAGCTGTCAAGGAAGTGAATGTGAGTTTAGACTTTTTTAGTGGTTCTAGACATCACAGTCCAAAGAGTGAGATGGCATGACTGCCACAGATCCTCTTCTATCGATAACACAATTCCCATCCAACAAGGACACACACACACACCAAGAATAAATATGCTAGGTAGCTTCCTGAATCGGTGAAATCACCATTTACTGAATGATGGGGGATCTTTCTCTTACAAGCTAGAGTCAAAGCGATGCTCTCAGCAAAGTACTCATGGGTGACACTATACAATGTTGGCTCATAGATAAATGTCTGGCTATCTTTGCAAGCGTCAAACACCAATCGAGGCCAACAACATGTCGATCACGCCAGCTTTTTGAGGCTTGTTCTATCCTGACGTCCCATCTTGGCATATACATCGGTCCCATCTTGTTCAACTCCAATAGCACCAGGATCACCACCGTCTCCAACTTTTGAGACAACTGCAAAACAGAAGTCAAGGGTTCAGCAATCTCCTTTGTCTCTTTTACCTTCGGACGCGAAGGCTTAGGAAGTGTTACTTCCTCCACTTTCTTCTTCCTAAGCTCCACCTTCTTGACCGTTGAAATACGAGGAGGATTCTTTTCTTCTACTACCCACTTCCTCTTCCGAGACGAAGCGATCACTTCCAAATTTGAATCCGAATAAGGTTTCTCCTTCATAGCCGTCTTGACCTCTCCCATCCTTCGTGGCTTGGGCGGTGCGCTTATTTCAATACTCCTCGTGGACTTGCTACTAGCGTCGTTAATGTTTACCTCGAGGTCCAAGAGCCTAGACTCCAATTGGTATAATTATTGTTCCTTGGGAGTCAGACACTCCATCTTTGCATACAGATGCACCAAGAAAGAGAGATACACCACACTTTTGTCATCCTCTCTTAGCTTGGTGGCCATTGCTTGCACATTCTTTGTAAAGATCTCTCCCCATCTAACTTGAATAGTTTCTCCCACGAAATTCTCCACAATCCGCACCTTGTGCATGCTAGTGTAAGTCATGTGATGTGGCGAGAACAATTGATTCACGATGAAAGCAACTTTTCTTCGGAACACATGTTTTATCAAGTCGATCTTGTAGCCATTTGTCCCCTTTCTCTTTTGAGGGTTAAACCACTTTGCCTCATCAAACGTGAAGGCCATATGCAATGCCGATCCTTCCCAATCAACCTTGCCTTTGTCATCATCGTAAGTCCGTCCCAGTATCTTCATCTAGAGCTTTGCATCCCACTTTTTTGATTGCGCCTTGCTCTCAATTGCTGGCATCGCTTTCCCTCGACAAACTTCATCACATAGTTTGGGGCACACATAGTCCCATTGCCATGACAGGATTGTGTCGCCTAAATTTTTCAACCGCAGTAATTCAGTCGGAGTCCAATCCACCATCAAAATGAGTGGTCAATTTGATGCAATTCATCTTGTTGGTACTCTCATAGTACTTCGCT
The DNA here is from genome assembly GCA_014180765.2 of Marchantia paleacea. Taxonomy (NCBI): domain Eukaryota; kingdom Viridiplantae; phylum Streptophyta; class Marchantiopsida; order Marchantiales; family Marchantiaceae; genus Marchantia; species Marchantia paleacea. Next base: position 404,017 of record MUAA02000032.1, read on the forward strand.
TCGATATTAAATTAGCTTCTCTCCAATGCCTCTCTAGGTTCGTAAGTACTTGGCACACATCCTCGTTCCTGACGTTTCTACGATCCACCGACCGCTTGTACAACCTAATTCCTATCGTCCCGTCCGTGTGAACTTGCTAGTTATATTCATACACAACTAAGTTCCGTATATTCGGACGAATACACTGCACAGGTCGCTTTATTTTACTAAAACCAAAAAAAATCCTACTTATTCTAAGCACTATGCTACTACATGGCCCATGTGTCGATGTATGTTCGACAATTCATAGGCCTCAGCAGCTTGGATTACTGCTTCAACCGTATTCAGGTCCCCCCTCCGATAGAATGTTTCGTGATCACGGTCGTGTTTTCCCAACCCAGATATGTACCACTCAATAGCCATTGCCGCCAAATATGGCTTTGTATTCGCCATGGTGGTAGTCATCCTATCCAACAGACTCATGAATTGTTTTGTATACTCCTTGAGCTTATGGTGTTTTCCCCATCGGATGGCTCCAAGTCTTCGGAGGAGGACCTTATTGTATCCCATCTCCGTGAACCTTTCAAGAAGCGGGTTTTGAGTCCCTCCCATATGGCGATTTCTCCCATATGGTTCTCTTCCTTGTTGCTCATCCATACTCCGGCCCTTTTTCAGAGGAGACCAGGAAAGGTCCTCCTTTGATCGATGGGGTCATGTTCTTTATTGGCTGTGGAGATGGCTTCAAAGGTCCGAATGTACAAGTCGGCATCGTCTTCGTCAATTGTACCCTTAAACTTGGGTCATTGCTGCTTAGTGATAGGGACTGCCATGATCTCTTTTGGTCGCTCCTCTTCCACTTGGTGTAGCACTTGGAAGTGAGGCTCAAGATTGATGTTGAGCACCTTCAACCCTTCTCCTGCCTTGGCGATAAAGGTGTTTGGCCCTTCCTGAAATGCTGATCACCGCTCATCTTCATCGCTAGCTTTGTCTCTAGAAGGCGTTACTGCCCTTGTGGAGATGTCGGTGCTTGGGCTTATGGGTCCTTCCGAGGAGTTCGAGGTTCTGGCCTCAAAACGAGATCAAGTCTCCAATCGTCACGAGTTGCTGATTCGATTTCCTCATTGAGACTTTGTCCTTTGGCACTCTCATTCGCTCGTGGCCTACCACTTGTGTCACCATGTCATGTACTACATGAGTCTTTTTCTGTCGGCAACCCAAGGGCCTGACCCACCCTTGCTCACGTTCTTTTCTTCTGAATTCTTCTCGGGTAGCAACACGCCTTTCTCTAGCGGTGAGTTCACGGGTAATCACCTCTTCTTCCATGGGTATGTCTCACAACAATGCAAGCTCCTCCTCTGATGGCTCAGTGTTGGTACGTCTTTCCGTCATGCATGGTCGAGGATGAGTCTAGGGACGTGGTGGTAGTTTGTGCTTCCTACCGCCACACAAGGAATTGGGGATCTTCCGGGAAAGCCCAGATTCAAACCTCACACTCCTCTGTCCAAGAATTTAAGTGGGGTTCTCTCAGAAAAGGGATGTAGGACTTATGAACAAAACTGTGACCAAAAAGCAAAACTTCCCTTCCTGGCTAGCTGTCGGATAGACTTATTCCCCGGCAGCGGCGCCAAGAAAAAAATCGCTCTACCGATATGGATGTATGTAACAACACGATAACCGTAATCTTAGCGAGAGTGTAGTCTTTTGATTCATTTCCGAGGAAATAATGGATTCGAATAAGCTTTCAGGGAAGTGAATGTGAGTTTAGACTCCTTTAGTGGCTTTCGACATCACAGTCTGAAGAGTGAGATGGCAAGACTGTCACAAACCCTCTTCCATCGATAACACAATTCCCATCCAACATGTACACACACACACCAAGAACAAATATGCTAGGTAGCTTCCTGAATCGATGAAATCACCGTTTACTGAATGATGGAGATCTCTCTTTTACAAGTTGGAGTTGAGGCGATGCTCTCAGCAAAGTACTCTCGGGTGACACTACACAATGCTGACTCCTGGACAAACACCTGGCTATCTTCGTAGGTGTCAAGCACCAATCGAGGTCAACAACATATCGATCATGCCAGCTTTCTGAGGCTCATTCTATCATAACTACAATTGTGGTTCAATCAATTGAACACTTGCAAGAAAGAAGATCCTATCTCTTTATTCCTATGACTATTTATACAGAATTTTCTAACTTTTACTCCTAACTATCTCCTACATGGATCGTTCTCTCCTAAATCTTCTCTCCCCATATAAGCCGCTCGAAAACACCTCCGCTTCTATCCATAGGAGAGCAATCACGTTAGATGATCATTCTTCGGATGCTCATGTTGTTTGTAAAGCATTTCATCTTGATAGTTTAGAAATCTTAGGTGCAGCATGATATATTTTCCATTGTGATGCTATTGGAGTCTAGCCCCATGTGATATATGTTGACAAGTCACCCATGGTAGTGGTGAACCTTGTGGGTCCAAGAGCTGCATTATCCACATTGTTAAGTTATTCAACTTTCCATGCTTATAGAGGGGGAGTATCTGGACTTGTATGGGATTCTCGCTTGAAGCGATTGGTGGAACCCAATGTTGAAGAGAGAGAGATATCAAGATATGGGATTTTGTATTGATATTACAACATTACGTACATTGTTGAATGCATCATGACATTAGGTGTTGGGTCAAGCTATGGACCTACACTTATGGGGTCTTCACATCCTTTTTGTTATTGTGCTCTGTCCATTCCACTTTATATAACATGATAGTGTATAGATTAGTAGATTGCTCTCATATATGAAGTATATGGTTGAGGACTTATGGATACTTCAACTCACAAGAGGCATTATAGGGGCAGCATTGTAGCAAAGAAACCTATAAAGCAGGAGTGATTAGATCTCTCTTTTGACTTTGGGCCCGGTCCTTGACTGTTATTATCACTCTCGAATTATCCAATTTTGTGTTTTTCTCAAATGGCTTTATTACCGAAAACAAATACAATGGTATACGATTAGCATTTCCTCCCTGCTTTTGAAGTGAGAAGTTACGCACGAAGATATAAAACGGGCGCAGTCATCGACAAATGAGCCGTAGTTGAAGTTCACTAGTATAATATAGTGTATAAAATTGGGCCAGCTTTAGATATGTTCAAAGGTCTACCTTCAACCTGAAATGAGAGGACTCCGAGAAGATGTGAAAGGAGATTCTTCACATCCCCGGCTTGTGTAGGTGCGATCTTACCGGATCTGTAATATTTTTGTGGGCAGTTGAGTCCAGGAGTTTGGACGATTAAGTTGCCGGATTCATCTGTAGATTTACTATTTTGCCTGTTTGTTCTGTAATACCGTTTAGCAGACAGCCTCTTGATGACATGGGGGACACGTGAATGTTATTTCGGGGATACTATTACTCAGCTTCCAGTTCAGTGCTTCAAGAACCATTTATCAGCAAAAAATGTGTATTTTGAAGTTATCTGACAAGCAGGAGAATGTCCAGATCTAAATAGCGACCCCGGGTTCTCGTCAGCAACCCCAAATAGAAATGAAATTTTCCGGGACAGCGTCGAGGAGAGATATCGCTGACAGGATACTGATGCAAAATTACAAGCATCTGCTCAGCATCGCTTTTAATTTTGCATTTGAAGTCACACATCTGATGATACAGCTGAAGCCAATATGTAAACCAACGTTCGAGGCTGAGCTCGCATTTTCTGGCCGAGGTTCTTAAACACGTTTGATTTCAGAGTGTTGACGTTTAAATGTGTTATTTACGTGCTCTACGCTCCATGTCTCAGCAGATATTCTCACATTCAGAACATGAAAATCAGTTCATGGAAGAAATTCTGCAACTTTCTCGATGTCATGTACCATTGCTGCCGGCGACAGGTATGTGAGGTTTTCCGTGAAACATTCACTGTGACGTCCAAATTTTCGAGCTCTATTGACTGCCAACAGCTTGGGTGGCAGCCACACAAGGCCAGGATTTGTGCGGGGTATTGCACCTTACTCCCTCACCATTTTGTACGTGCTCTTGTTGATCTGTAAACAAACCAGCCCCTGAAGAAACACAAAACTATCATCCTTCTGCAAATTGAAGCAAGGACTAGAGCCTGCATGGCCACGGGTGTCGATGACACCTACATGAAACTCACCTTCGATGATGAAAACAGTTCATGTACCAAGATGATGAGTGTGAGGATAGAACGTTGCCACTGCACGGTCGGTGAACCAGGAGTGCATTGGAAACTCCCAGTCCGGATCCTGATCGACAGCGCTTGAAGTAAAACCATAGGCTTTAGCTGCAGTCACATGGGCGAATTGGCACTCATTGACGACAATGTTACGCACATTGGCATGCGATGCTGACGGCTTGTTGAATGACTCCAAATTCATGTGGTTAACTTTATACCCAATTTTCCGAGACCAAATGGCAAGGCCACATCATTCAGAATCTAGTGACGAGCACTTCATGATCACAGTGAGATGTTAACATGAATTTTAAAGTAATAAGAGAGAAGATTCCCACATAGCCGGAAATAGTCAGCAGAGGCCATTTGAATAAGATATGCCCTCATGCACATGTATTTTTGTGTGACCCTGTGACGTGGGTCGTGGGTCAAAAGACAACACCAACATCTGGAGCAAAAATGTGACATCAACCGCTCGTGATCATAATTTGAGGAGATCATGCCATCAGTGTCCAATTGAACTCGCATCAAAGTTCAATGTATTAATAACCCGTACTGGTACATCAGTATTGATGTATATAAACATATTAATGGTTTGGTATGCCAAGTGCACCATTGAAATATACCATGCAAATATGTGCTCAATCTGTTCAGAGAAAAATACTTCCAAACTCTCTTCAATCCAAGTTAGTAATTTGCTTGTGATAATTAGTTTATATATATATATATATAGACACACACACCAGTCACACACACACACACACCAGTCACTAAAATAGTAGATACACTCAGACTTTGTCGAAACATACAGTAATACATCTTATGTAAAGTACAACCATTAATTGGGTCTGATTCTTCTGCTTCCACTACACTTGAATAGGCAGTTATTTATCACCGACCTTGATTGCTTGTACTTCCGCTCTGTAACTTGTCATGCACTGATCATGTGTTACACAAGTTACTATGATAATTTTCTGATAGAATTAAATGGTATTTAAATTATTTGTGACGAAACGAGCCGTTTTCATATGTTCAAAGTGGTTTGCTGTTCACGGACCTTGTACCTCTCTTTTACTTTGGTTCATACTCAAAGGACCTGGTTCTTCCTGTGAGTATTAAGCTTTCCATTCCATTTGAAATGGAATGGAATTTTTAATTGTTATGTGGAATCCTGTATGGCGAAGGCTCTATGAATCCTAAGATTGGCTCTAGTCATGAATTCAGATCTAGAGTAAATATTGACCCTCCAACTGCCCTGGACTTTTCCATCGTAACTAATATATTGTGCTTTACAAAGTTTCTGATTCTAGCATGGTGTCCTCTCGGTTACTTCAGCGACACTTCAGAGATACTTCATCTCTTCATCGACCTGGGAGCAAGGTTTCAGGAAATAAGATTCAAAGCTTGCAGGAAATAAGGCAAGTTCAGAGCGCGCTTACCATTATTCTGAACGTTTGGTACAGCATTTTCATTCGTAAGCTACTGTAATTCACGATAGAATCAAGTGCTGAGCGTATATACAGATTCTTAGATTCATTAGGAATCCACGAAATTCGTCGTAATTTTTTTAACTATTGAAAACAAGCCAGAAGGATATAGAGATCTGTAACAGCGTTTTGGAACGCTCAAAGGTCCGACTCCTTCCCTAAGGAGACAGCTCACCCTTATATGTTTGAAGAAACATGGTCCAATTCCCCAGCTGATGCAGGCTGACCCCAGCTGAAGGTCTCAACCTGTGGAGCTTGAGCTTCACAAAGTTCGAGGTCGTCGCAGACAATCGGGCCCGGGAGTTGGTCCTGTCAGCCTGTCGAGCCATCTCTTCCGAGGCTTCCGTTTCTTAGATCGACGTCGTTTGGCAATCTTCCCTTCCGTGGACATTCTAGCTAATTATTTCTCCAGTAGAGATTGAATCTTAGCCTGTGATTACTACGTCTCAAGCGCTTGTGGAGCCAAATTAATCAAGTGCATTTGGGTCGGCAGGCACGTATTCCACTTCAGATCTTCGTGTCTAGGAGAGGAGGGGCCGGGCCAAAATGATGGATCAGCGCAAATTGTTCTTTTGGGCTTCAGGAGCAGGTCTAGGGTTGCTATTGGTGTGGGCCATAATCCAGAACGTGGGAAAGCATCATGAAGATTCGGGAGATCAAGATGGTGGAGACACAGAAACGCTGACATTCTTCGTCCACTGCACAAACGAGGTTGCAATCGTTGCCGGGCCAGGCAAAGAAACGCACGACATGAACAAGCTGGCGTTTGGAAGCACACTGATCTACGATAACGATGTCACGGAGGGACCTGAATTGTCGTCGAAGCTTATAGGAAGACGGGAAGGTATGGCCATAATGGACAACTTCGCAGGCGAGAACTTCTATCTTCTGTTCACTGTCATCTTCGAGCATCACCAGAAGTACCATGGGACCCTCCAGGTCCAGGGCACGGAGATTGGTCACGGAGACCGTGAAATTTCTGTTGTCGGTGGAACAGGCGATTTCCGCGGCGCTCGGGGATACTCCACTTTTTACTTGTATACTGCAACTCCATATCCCATCATCAAGCAAAACTTCGTCATCTATAAGGATTCCTTCAATTACAAACCCTCGGTGGATGAGAAGCTCATGGCGAGATACAGTCCTCAATGACTTCTTGTGCTCCTTCAGGAAATTTAGTTTCGCTTTAGGCAGAAGATCGAAACGAAAGTCCGATGATTCTTGTATCTAAGGTCATTAATTTACACATGGTTAATAAATAAACATTCATTTAATAATAGATGTATATTTATACAGTATATACCAGTCATAAGCTAAGGTTCAAAACCGTAAGTATTTTGGAAGTGATTCTTATCGATGAATGATGACTTTCAGAAATATTACGGTGATATAATTCTCCTGCAATATAGTTCTGTGCAAGTCTATATCTTTCATCAGTAATTGTAAAACAGAAGCGGACGTCAAGAAGAAATCTTCCACCGGTGATAGAGGCAAAGCACTTTCTATTCAATGTACTATTGATAAAATAAGAAAAAGTATGGGAAGACCCCATAAGGTATTACATGGAGGAAACCAAATGGGTAAAATGGGGCTCCGTCCCCATAGTATCATAATGGGAAATATGTCCTTATGCATCTAAGATAGATTTAACTATCTAGATCAATCAGTCCACAAACAACATAACATCCAAAATATCATCACCTACCATGATTGTTCTCGTATGGATTGCACAAGTTAATGCTTTCTATAGAGCAATGGAAATAAGTTACCTAAAATAGGCTATACAATAAGCTAAAGAGAGTGATATCCCCTACCGTCTAGTATGGTAGTCTCTCGTGCACTCTCTCACAAATATAATTCCAAAGCTAGAGGAACAAAGATGTGACCTCTCTGCATACCTCTATACTTGGAGACTTTGGTTGATGCTTCTCCACTCGTAGCCCATCTAGAAGAATGAGTGATCACCCCCTCTAAAACTGTGTCACCTGTAGGATCGGTAAACACCACATCTGTCATAATAAGTTGGTCCTCTCAAACCAAGTATAAATATGCCCTAACCCTAGTAGACTGCAAGATATACCAATGCTCCCTCCATCCTCTCGCACTATAACAAATATCACATCCTTAATGGCATCATGGATAGTTATCCTCTGCACTCCGAATGGACAAAGAGTCATATGAACAACTTCTATATCTAAAGTGATACCACACTCATATGTGAGTAATGAAGACGTAGATGGATTGATCAAGCCAAGACAAAATCTCATCGTTGTAGAGAAAGTAGTTGGTAGTTGGTGCGAGTTGAAAAGCCATGATGCATGATCGAACCAAGATCCACGGCCATGTACCCTTACCGTAGCAAGAGCGTAGATGAGTCTTGGCACTACGAGGAATGGCCAAATCCACTAAGAGTGAATATAGAACCTACTGAAACTGTTAATCTATCAAGATAGATTATAAATCTCTAGTCCAATCAGTAGGAAAAGAGAAAAAAGATGAGAGTTCATATCATACCTCTAGAGATAAAACATATGTACATGTATATCGTAATAGTATCTATAAAGGAAATAATCTTGTATCTACATCTCTTGCATACATCTCAAGGATGGATCTATTTGTAGTCATAAATCAAGAAGATAAAAAAGATATCGATAGTACCCACCTAGCCAAATATACGTGCAGTCTCATCCATCGATAATAAGTCTACCTCTCCACACAGAATCAGCAAAGATGTCTATCTTCGCGTCAAATCTCCTTTCATACACTCAAAGATCCCTAGTTCGATGATGTCATCAAAGACGTCCATAATCCTCCTACCAAATACTGTCAAGTGTGATATAAATGTAGATGAAGGAGGAACCGTGCGAAGAAGGTAGGTAGATCAACAAGTCATACTAGATGAGAATATACTAAATATAACTTGCGGATCCCCTAGTAGAGGAAGGTCATCTACATGCAAAACATCTTTGGCAAGTGCAGAATCTAGGTAACATGAGACAAAATCCTCGAACCCTACTAGCACTCCTAGAATGCGTAAGCCGTCTGTCAATGTCATACATCATTATAGAAGCTGAAGATGAGGAGGAATTTGTAGAAGAGACCAAGCCCTACACTTTGGCACCTTGACTCTCAAGCCTACAAGATGAAGTTTGGTAATCAAGTAATCAAAGGTTTGCCTAATGTGGTCTACATGGCCCACAATATGTGTATCATCTAGTAAGAAGTGGAATACACAACCTTGTACGGCCAAAGTAGTAGACAAAAGTGCTATGTAATGAGCCATGATAAATAGGAATCCTCCCAAAGGATCTCCTTGTCAAGTACCAGCGACGGAATGTAGAACGGTGACTCGTTCCAATGAAAAGCTATGCTGATAGAAGGGAGAAAAATGTGAACCGTAGAAAGATCATACGAAAAGAATGAGGCTCGATAAAAGTCCACCAGCTTCTCTAAACTTTCTAAAGATGGATGCACGTGATACACTATTAAAAATATTCTCAACGTCCACCTGCAAGACAACCCAATCTTGATGGACATCTAGAAGTACTCTAATGATCAATGATACCACCTCACAACCTCCTAGTATCGTGACTTCAAACTGGTGTGCATAAAGATGATGCTTGAATTGTTAACGATTCTGCAAGATCATTGTATGACTAACTAGACGTAATAAGACCTCCTCGATAGTAATCGGTCTAATGCTCCTATTGTCCTTCTCCATCCAAAGAAGCCTACTAACACCCAACACCTAACTAACTGACAACGGAATCTCCACTCTCGCAACATATGGAACCACTTGAAACAATTCCATGAAACCACTAGATGGATCATCCCCGTGAAAACAATATCAAAGATATTCATTTATGATCCTTGACATACCCCTGAGGATAACCTCTGGGTTGTGGATATAGAATGGGCAAAAACTATTGCTAAAGAATACATAAGAATTCCACAATTGAATGTTGTCCATTTTCGCTTGTAATCAATTCATTGTGGGAACTTGAGAAGAAGCAGGAAAGAGCGTGTAAGGCATGATCACTGTTGTATAATACTGCACTTGAAATGTGGTCAAGCATTACTGCTTGACCACATTTCATATGACACGTTTCATATCAACAATGGAGATTATGATGTAACTATATATCACTTAAGCAAATCGAATATAAATACCCCATACTAGCCGCGAGGCTATGACTGAAACTGAAAGGTGTGACTGTAAAATAAAGTTCCATTGTGATCTGCAGGTTAGCAAAATAGTGACAAAACATTTATACATGGACACACATTGTAACCTACTTGGATACAGCCTGTGGAAAATCACAATGATGCCGTCAAGTCCAGTCAGGTTGAACGTAGTCGAGAGCAAGCTCAAGTCTAGTGCAGATGACGTGAAAAAAAAAATTTGAAAGTCAGGAGCATTGGAACTCACTAAGAGATGGAAGAGGAAGGCTGATAGGTACCTAAAAAAGTAGACTCAAGCTTGGTTTTTACGATACAGGATAGAAATCTAGAGACTATAGTCAAGGCAGAAAGAAAGTGACCGTGTATTAATCCGCACCCGCGATAGACCCTCGATATATTGAGGTTCTAGGGTTTTGAGGGACAACTGCGTGAGCAATTGCCCTCTTTGAGGCCACGTCCCACGCTTTGCTGCGGCGAACCTTTCGTTATATTTTCCTTTTTGTGAACTAATTTACCAGAATTGTTAGCACGCTAGACATGCTAGCGCATACAAAATCATGAATGACACGAGGAAGGACGGAGCCAGAACTTTCGTTGATGTGGAACTTTCACGTTCATTTTCAATCTAGAGGGGCTTGGACTAATAGTTAACATGCGAACACTCACATTACAAACGACATAAGCGCTTGGTTTTGATTATCTTGAAGGGGCGTAAGGCCCAATCGTTGTGGAGCTTCCGGACACAAAATGCGTGTGAATCCCAACGTGGCCTGTTTTTTTGCTGGACTTATAAACATGGTATAAGGTTGAATATCCAATACTCCCGTTTGCCAGCCGAAATATTGGATACATTAAGTTCTAAGGGAAAATTATACCTAATTTGTGGGCTATAAAATAGAATCTTTCAAACCATCTCGGATTTTATTACATTTAACCCCCTCTCGATAATGTTATCTAATGGCATATCTCAACACGCGCGCAATTTTGAGGTCTTACGTTATCTCATTCACAGAAGTGAAAGGGCGCCGCATTGGTGATGCGATGGCAAAACCATAATAAGAAAAACAAAGCCAAGCCAAAAAAAGGTACAACGGAAGCCCAGCCCGAAGTCAATCCCTCTCAAATTTATCTATAACTCGCGAACCACTACTCCTACATCTCATGTATGAATATCTTAAGATCTAATGATATCTTGTGCTTATGCACAAGCATCACCTGTTCTACAATCTCCTTGCAACTAGTGCGCAATGTTGCAAGGAGTATCAAAAAAGTTATATTTAAGGAAAAAAAAAAAATGTATGTATTATGTCAACTTTCATGATAAAGTCTTCTGCAATTTTTAACATAAATGTAGCTGTCACAACTCAAAGCTGAATGCATCTCCTTATCCAACAGATATTTTCTTTGATCATCTATTCTTAAGTATTTTAACACTAACACTAAGTTTTGTAGTGTTGGGCACTAACAACTTGTGTGAGACTGTACCACGTACCAAATATGTGATGAACTTGTTTATCACGTGGACTCACTCCTGACATATATAGATACATGTGTGGCTCTACTCTGACCACCGATTGTGCAACCGATAACATTCGTCGCACTTAATCAAGCTAGATGAGGAAAACTGCATCAACTTTAAGAACATTTTGATGAAGCTAATAAAAAATAACCCAATGGAAGACCTTGCAATAAGTATTAGCCTTATGTCTTTTCATGACCATGATATTTCACGTGGACTTTCGATGCGATAGGTAACATCTAGAAAATTGATGCAAGACCATTTCATAATAGCATAAATTACTTTATTGTTTGTTACTAAAAGACTTTAATAATTTAATACCACATATTTAGTTTGTGTTCTTCAAGAAAGAGAGAGAAGAAGACCAGCTGGGAAACATGTTAGATAACATGCTCCTTTATCCAAGGAGTCATCTTCATTAGATGGGATTCCTCCTAATGTTTTGGCCACCAGCCCTTAAACCCAATTAATTGTACAATAAAAAGTCACACAAAAAAAGATTGTATAGGGTCAAAAGTTGATCTTTTAAGGAGGCTGACTGAGTCATTTGGACTTGCACAAGTCCATAAATTTAACATATTTTACATGAAAGCATTGTAATCTTTAGAGAAAACATTCAAATAGAGATGAAATCATTGAGATTTACATGATTGCATGTATACATGTATTGTTATGATATAGATAGATAGATATATATATATATATATATATATATATATATATATATATATATATACACACACACACACATTAAAAAAATTAACTATTACAATATACATTCTATATAACTTTGAAAATATTTGTATGGTTCCTTGTGAAAGAAATGTTGTATGTTATTGTAAAGCCATGACAGAACCTAACATTGCAACACAAATGAAAAGTGTTTTTGTTCAACAAATAGTGCATAATCAATGAACATGCAGATTTATAAGGGCACAATTCCCACTTGGAGAAGGATATACTTCATCAACATGATGTTGTTAAAATCTAATGTAAGATCTAGTTCCTCAACCTTATGATCTCTAGGCTGATTCTCAATCAGATTTATCTTGGATAGTTTTTTAAAACCTCAACATAAATCTAATTCAATATTTTAATTTAGACCACAATAGCCTGTGATACACTCTTACATAAAATCTAAATATTAACATTGTTAATGAACTTTGATCTTATCTAATCAATTCATAATTCGCACTAGATAATGTTTATAACTCTATTACTAAGAAAATTCATAAGAAACACTATTTTCACACTCTATTTAAAATTTCAATAACTAAAAATAATTACCATGTAATTTTTTTTATCAAGTTTATTCAATGTGGAGATCACAACTCGTACTAAGAATGATTATATAGCAACATGTCATCCATCCACTTGTACCTCGTAGAAATCCAACTTCACTCCAATTAACTTTGATTGATAAAAATAATCTTGTACTTTGATTTGAGTTTCATTATCAAATCAAATATTAGTCAAATCAAATCAAATCAAGGAATAAAAATCACTTGCAATACTCAAGTGTCATATTTCATGATATATTATGAAATATGACACTTGAGTATCGCAAAACAACAATATAGTTATTCTTATCTTCAACTCTACTATATCAATTTTTTTCATATTTATTCCTTCAACTTAATCATAATCAACTAAATATAGTCATGACTTTATTAAACTTAATGATTTAAATTACTCATAGACATAACCATATTTTATGTATAATCACACCCAAATTCTATACACTATCGTAAAAACTTAACTTTATTCTATAAATACTTAAGTATATGATTGTAAAAGAACCCTCTGGACCCTCCTACGAGTTGCAACTCTCTCTATTCATTTCATCAATACATATTCCAATTGATTGAAGCCAATCAGATTATCCCATGAAATATTTCTTAGATTTTAAAATTGAAAACTTAATTCTTGCTCAAACTTCACAAATTCTTATGTTAAGACCTTAGTGTTCTCTCCGAAAGTTTTTAATATTTTTTATGTCTAAATCTCTTGGAAAAAATATCCACATAAATATTGTATCACAAGGCAATATGAAATCCTCCATATACAAAGACGGTCACAAAATCTATTATTCATAATGCCCTTAAATTTCACAAAAAATTACCTTATCATCCAAACTTCAATTCCAAAAAATTTAATTGATCAAAATTTTTTATAGCAAAATTTATAATCATTATTTAAACTTTATGATAGCCAATGCAATCTTGTATATCTTATTGCATACAAAAATGTTGAACTATCATCTAATACTTAAAACTATTTTAATTGAGTGAAAATTTTGATTTAAATACAAGCGTGAGATGTTAACTATATGGCTGCTAAATTTGATTCCTCCAAAAAATCATATTTTTTTAGTAATAATTTTAAATACATTCTAAGATATATATTTTACTCTTCAATTTTAAATCAACACAATAAATAAAAAATTTCCTCAGTTACTTTTATTCTTGAGCTCATCTCATAGCTCTCGTTTTGAGCTTTTCAACATTTTCTTGTAAAAAGGATCATCATTGGTCCAAATTTCATGACCAATGAGAATAAATAGTGATTTTTTGGCCCTTTTATGTAGCCAAGATAGCTCCATTTTAACTTAAAGATTCACATCTAACCTAAATATCATACTTATCCATTATATAAATAATTTAAATCAAAATTAATAAAATCAAAATAATGATTAAAAATTACCTAAATATAAATAAAACTACAAAATTAAATTGAAAAATTTATCACTTGAGAGTTATAATTCTAGCCAAAATTTCTAACAATTAACTCCATATGGCTTGCTTTTGGTATACAATAGTGATGTTTCAAAATCTATGTGTTAAAAATCACCAAAAAATTTATATCCATAGCATAAAAATTAAAGCAAAGTGTACATCGTTATGTCCCAAATCACATTATAAAAAAATTGAAAGCATAAACGAGTATGAAAAATTCATCATTTGTAGCATAAAATTATGTCCAAAATGATATATTAATCATGTTCAAAAATGTGATAATAAAGACATCGAATATTGATCACAAATGAATTGGAATCTCTATCCATATCTCATATTGTCCATACTTCAATGAGATAAGCTCCCTGTTTAGCAAAGGAATGTTTTCTATTTTCTTAATTTTTTTTCCATCATGACCACTTTTTATATTTGATAAGATCCAAGATAATATATTTTATAACCTTATCAATATCCATAAGTTAATATAAATATGGGCCCTTTATAGCCTTACTATGCGCCATGCTGGATTTGTATGGGCGCATGATTCTATAGGAGTGCTCCGGACTTGATCATCGGTTACCACTCTAGTGCATGCTGTGTATTTCTCTTGTGAGAAGTTGGAAGTGATGGCCAACTCTCCCAAGAGTGCTTGAGGTGATGGCAGGTTAGGTTGCCCAATCCATTAGGCACAAACCACGGGGATCTAGATTTAGATCGGAGTAGATAGACACATAAGGTTGGATACTTGGGAAATTGAAGGGGTCAACGATCAAGGCGGCTTTTCATTGATATCGAGCTGAGTGGATGTTCGGGATCACAAGGACGGTTATAATGAGTGGAAAGGGGTCGAGCAGAGCAAGCGAGATACCTAAGGTGCAGCTTGATCCGGCAACATCGGAGATGTTTCAAGCGTTCACACTCTTCCTTCAACAGCAACAATTGCAGGACCGAAGGGAGAATTCAACCACAAGGGCGCTGCAAGCTGTGATGGGGAAGATGGATCAGTTTGATGGGAGGGATGTCTCAAAGTACTTGAGGTACTACGTCAGGGAAATAGAGCTGAACCGTGTTGCTGAAAAAGAGATGATAGAAATGTTCCGTCTTGTTGCGGTGCCGGAGATTAGAAGCCATGTGAAATCCCTACAAGAACACTTTGGTGAGGATTGGGAAACATATTCCCGTGCCTTGAGGGATGAGTACTTCTTAGAAGATTTTGATAGAGTCACTAAGAAGTCCTTCATGGAGTGGGTAGAAAGGCCCAATAAGAAGTCTCATGCAACTAAGCTTCTTAGGGAGTTTGAGAGACAATTCTCACAATTGTCTCGATTGGAGAAGATCACCTTGGAGTCACATAAAACAGAGTTGTTTCTCCGAGTTGCTGATATTGAGTTGCAAGAGAAGCTGGAGTTGCTTCTCGAAGACAAAAATGAGGAAGAAGGGCTAACAGGTAGTTGGAAGGATGTTGAGGAGGCAGTTGGACTCTTGGCGAAGAGAGAAAGAAGGAGAGAGAAGATTGTGATGAGAAGACCCCTTCAAACGGTTGTTTCTATTGCTCCAGCACCTGTTACTAGGCAAGTGGTTCCAACCTCCAACATTCAAGCTCCGATTGTGAATTACAGAAAGGAAGAATCATCCATCGATGAGATCATGCGAGGGATGAAGGAGCTTAAGATCAAATTTGCGATGTTGGAAGAGAAAGACATGGGAGGGGAGAAGAAGACTTCCACCAAGCAAGCGTTTGTGCAACGGTGCATATGATGTGACAGCACTGATCATGCACGAAGGGATTGTGGGGACTTTGCACAAACATTGCAAAGTGGAGAAATTTTCTGGAAAGAAGGGAAGGTAGCCCTCAAGGACACTGGAGCAATCATCCAAACCAATTTTGGTAAGGGAGGGATGAGAAGGATTGTAGATGATTACCATAGTGCACATGCAATGGCATCAGTTGAAGCTTTTAGCTATGGTGCTAAGATTAGAGGAGCAGGAGAGGAGTTTGAAGGTCACGTACCGTTTAATGGCCTATGTTCGAGTGCTCTCGCTGCGATGGAGAAAGGGAAGGTAGCTAGAGAGACTCTTCTAAGAACAACGGCAGAAATACGTGCTACTATTTGATGGGAAGATCCAATAGAAACCATGTCGATTCATGCTTATATTGCTAAGACTCAATATGAAGCATTGGTGGAAGATAAGAGATGGAGGAAAGAGGAGGATTCTAACGAATGACTCTTATTGAAGAGGTTGGCTAGAGAACGTATCAAACCTGATACACCTCTCCCACATGATCACGCTATGGAGAAAGCTGGTCCCTCCAGGTCTAAGGAAAGAACCAAAGGGGGTGAGAAAGACAAGGGGAAGGTACCAGCTTACAAACTACAATCGGATATTGAGGCATCAACAGATTTGAAGGGAGTCTTGGAGGAAAGGATTTTGAATCCCAAGGTAGAGTTTACCTTTAGGGAGATACTTGGCATAGCAAAGAGGGAGTTTCATGATGTTATCATTGATATCATCAAGAGGAAACGGCAGATTTCCAATGAGACTACTCTACTTCATGCTATGGTTACAAAGGTATCAAGGGATGAAGAAGATGCGATGGTAGAGTGTTGTGGATTGAAATCTCAGAAGGTTCGCTTTGAGGATGAGGCAAAAGAAGAAGGTGTGAAGGTGTCTAGCCACTACACCTGATCGCATTGGGCAAGGGCGACTATTGAAACCCTTGTGAAGTTAGGGGATCTCAGTGAACCGGTGTTAGCACTAATTGATCATGGATCGGAGATCAATATAATGTCAAGAGAGCTCTACAAGAAGGGGAAGTGGCCCATAGACACCAATCATGGTTGGGTGATTAGGGCAGCCAACAATACTCAAGGGGGCTTGTATGGAACGTGCCCTAATATTCCGGTGAAGGTTGGGGCACTGAGGATGGAGACAAGAGTGCTTAATGATGGATCGGCATATGCACGAATTTGCAGCCAAGATGGGAAGCGGTTGGTGCAGTTTCTAACAATTCCATCAAATCATGAGAGAAACAAAGCACGGTTGAGAGAGGGAGCTTTCCCAAAATCTGAAGATTTTGAGGATTTTGGGGAAGTGCCGCTGTAGAGAGAGGATATAGTGGTACGGAGAAGAAGGTACTCTCACCTATGCAAGAGAAAGGTACCTTTTGTATAGGGTTGATGGAGTTTTCGCGTGATGGGTATGCTACATACAAGGAGATAACTAATTTTAAAAGATGGGAGATGGACAAACTGCACAGATATGAAGAAGACCTTGCAGATTTGAAGCTTCTTGAGGAAGGTGAATATATATCATGAGTTTATGAGGAGTTTGGTTTGGGAGATCCGTTGAAGGAGATGATGGAGATTGGATTTGGCGATGAAGACAAGATAGTGGAGGTTCACTCTAGAGAGCTCTACTCCACTATTGAGATGTTCCAAGCACCTGAGGTTCGAGTGGAGACCAGATATAAAACGGTTGATAAGAAGGTGAAACCGATAGCTGCTCCTTTACCAAATGACTCAAAGGAACAAGTGCAGCAAGCGAGTAGAGAAAGTAACTTGAGGGATCCTAGTAAAATGGGACACAAGTTTACTGAAACCACTATGAAAGAGTTGAAGGTTGGATCTGATGGTTTCCTTCTTACAAATGAGGAAAGGTGTTTCAAAGAGATGCTTGCTAGGCATGGAAAAACATTCTTTTTTGAAGCAAAGGAGATAGGGTGTGTGGATCCTAATGTAGTAGCTCCCATGATCATTTTTATTGTGCCTCATGCGCCTTGGGACTTGAGACCGATCCCAGTACCTAGGGCCCATCTTCCAAAACTAATTGAGTTGTTGAAGGAGAAGATGAAGATGAGGATTTTGGAGCCGTCCTTTGCACCATATTCCAGTCGGTGGTTTACAGTGCCAAAAATGAATGGATCACTACAATTCATTCAAGACATGCAACCGGTGAATCAAGTGACTATCAGGAATATGGGGGTGGGATCAATTGTGGACGGGTTTGCAGAAGCCTCAGGGACAGCTTTCTACTCCATTGGAGATCTTTACTCTGGGTATGATCAGTTCAGAAGGAAGCAGGGATGTTACCACAATGAGAACACCCTTGGGCTTGGTAAGAATGTGCACGCTGTCACAAGGGGCCACAAATTCAGTAGCACACATGATGAATGGGATGAATAAAGTGTTAAGGGACTTTATTCCGAAGAAGACTATGCATTTTCTAGATGATGTGCCAATCAAAGGATGTACAGAAGAGGAGAAGGATGGAACCATCGATCAAAGGGGATGTCGGAAGTTTGTGAAGGATCACATTGAAGATTGTGAGAGGATATTATCTCGATTGGAGGAGGTTTATCTTACATTCTCAAGAGAAAAATCTATATTTGGGGTACGGGAGGTTGTCATTGTTGGTCATTTGTGTGGATGGTACGGTCGAAAACCAGATCCCAACAAGGTGGATGTTATTCAAAGGATGCGCGAAATCTGCAACTCCTTTACAGAAGTGAGGCGGTTTTTAGGTGATGTTGTGTTCTATCACATATGGATTCCTCACTATGCTCATATAACAGATCCGTTGTATGGGTTGTTAAGGAAAAATCACAAGTTTGTCTGGGAGAATAGACATGTAGAGGCCATGAGAAAGTTGAAGAGGTGTATGTCATCACCTCCGGTATTGCGAAGGATAGAATATCATGATAACAAGCCAGTGATATTGACGGTGGATACCAGTCCTATTGCCATAGGATGGGCCGTGGGGCAGGATGATGAAGATGAAGGGAGTAGGTATGCTGTGAGATTTGGAGCCAAGGTCTTGAGTGAAAGACATCAAAGTTATCCTCATGTGAAGAAAGAATTGTGGGGTGTTGTTACGGCCATGAAGTCGGAAAGGAATTACCTGATTGGAGCACATGTGATTGTGGAGACGGATTGTTTAACATTGCAGGGGATGATCACCAATTGCAATACACCGGATATTGCAATGTTGGGGTGGATATCATACATCAAGACGCTTAATCCAGAGTTCAAGCATGTGGTAGGAAAAGATAACAAGGTGACGGATATTTTGTCAAGATATAGATATGAGAGAGAAGAAGAAATGATTGATGATACTGATGATGTAGGAACGACATTTTATTCTGTGGCTCATCGACAAGGGAGTAACACAAAGTTTGGAGATGTTTCTTGAGGATTTGTATGAGGGTGAATGGTTAGATATTGGAAAATATCTCATCACACTAGCACGAAAAAGCGGTTGGAGTGATCATGAGTTCAAACATGTAAGAAGGAAGGCCTACAACTACATGTTAAAAGATGGATACCTATGGAAGAGACCGAAGCGGAAGGGTGGCATACCACAACGTGTGATTTGTGGAAAGGAGGCTCAACATGAGTTGATGCGGGAGTTTCATGAAAGCTTATGGGTAGGTCACATGGGAATATATGCCACTTTCATGAAATTGAAAGACAGATATTGGTGAAAAAACATCTACAAGGATATGGTAGGATTTGTGGAGACTTGTGAGACATGTCAGATGTATTCTGTAATCCGACACCGTGATGGTTTGCATCCTACATATCCACTTGCTATCCATTTCAAGTGGGTTGTGGATTTGGTGGTCATGCCGATGGGATTAGGGCAGATGAGGTATCTGGCATTAGTGAGGGAGGATCTATCCAATCAAGTGGAGGGGAGAGCACTACGATCAAAAGTAACAGAAGGGGTTTGCAGGTTTCTTTTGGAGGATGTTGTGTGTCGTTATGGATGTGTTGGGAAGATAATCGTTGATCGAGGAGAGTTGAATGCTCAAGAGGCACATGACTTCTTTGAGAGATGTGGAGTCAAGTTGTCTCTCACCACTGCTTATAATCCAGAAGGAAATGCGAAGAGTGAGTGGGGTCATCCACCTATTATCAAAGCAATTGTGAAGTCATGTAGGGGGAAGTCTGGACAATGGCCTCGTTTGTTACCTTTTGCATTATGGGTTGATCGTACAACCCATAGCTCTGTGACCGGCTATATGCCATCAGAGTTAATACAAGGTCAAAACCCAATTATGCCAATAGAGAAAAACATTCCCACATGGAGTGTGTTGCCTTGGGAGGATAATCTGAGTAGAGAAGATCTTTTGGCGATACGCATTCGACAGCTGGAGAGAAGAACGGAGGATGTACAATTGGCAATGGAAAGACTTAGAGAGGCACGCCTTAAAAACAAGGACAAATTTGACAAACGTCATAGGCTGAGACCAAAGGAGGTTAAAGAAGGTGATTGGGTGTTGGTGTATGACAACAGTCTGGATAACCAACATAGCACCTTGAGGAAGTTTTCAAAAAGGTGGTTTGGGCCATATGTGGTGATCAATGTCCGTGATAATGCTACTTATTCGCTAAAAGATTTGGATGGTACAAAGATGAAGGTGCCTATTGCAGGAAAGCGAATAAAGATCTTCAAAAGTTGGGATAAGAAGATCGACCTCGGCCAACTTGAGGAGGAGTTTGATCTTTTTGGTGAAGATGAGTCATATGGGGAGAATCTAGCTGGAGCAGAAGATCAGGTTGATCTAATCTGACGCCGCGCACACCTTGGTGAATGCACAAGGAGTAGATCGTCGCAACTCGAATCCTCATCGAGAAGCAAATTCAAGAGGAGGAGACGGAGTGACGGGGAGACGAGAAATGAGGGAATGCTATAATTGTGGAAGATTTGGTCATATTGCCATCAATTTTCGAATCCAAGTTCTAGCAAGAGGAGCTAGATCTCCTTATCAACTTGCTCTCAACAATCTTGAAGGTGGAGACAAAGTGACCGATGGCAACCCGGGAAACGACGAGCATCAGTAATCTTGCCTCACGGCCTTATTGGTTTGATGGAAAGGAGGAAAGATGAGAGAATGAAGCAAAAACATGAGGTAAATGGTTTGAGAAAGAAAGAAACATGTTTGATTGTGACAAATGGTGAGATAGAAGGAGTAAAAGTGAGAGTATTGATTGATCCATGAGCTACAGAAAATTTCCTATCTTGATCTATTGCTATAAAGTTGGGATTAGCTTTAGAGAAAGATGAGAGTGAAAAGGTAGAATTTCCAAACGTGCAAATAGAGAGCATTGAGAGCATTCCTAGAAAAGTGGAGTTGAAGATTGGGCAATACAAGGAATCGTTGGAGTGGAGAGTAATTCGATTAGCACGCTCTGATACTATTTTGGGTATGTCTTGGATGGAAAAATATAATTCTAAGGTAGATTGGCGAAGGAAGATAGTAAAAAATATTAGTTGGAGGATCTTTGGAGATAGATTTAGATCAGATAAAAAAACTTACCTCTATATGTGAAGGAAGAACCGCTATCAGTCACAAAAATATATATTTTTTGGGCCTAATAAGATATATAAGCGCTCCAAAAGAGCAATCTTTTATACATGATGAGTTAACTTGTATCTTGAACGAATTTCAAGATGTTTTTCTAGATGATCTGTTTTCAGGTTTACCACCAAGAAGGAGAGTGGATCACAAGATAGAGATCTTACCATGAAGTTCTCCTCCTTGTAAAAGTCCCTATCGACTTGCATCAAACGAGCTGGAGAAATGCAAGGCATAATTGGAAGAGTTGTTGGAGAAAGGGTTTATCCAACCTAATGTGTCACCATATGGAGCTCCAGTGTTGTTTGTGAAGAAGAAGGACGGCTCCATGCGGATGTGCATTGACTTTCGTGCTCTAAATCAACAAATGGTGAAAAATAAGTATCCATAACCGCGAATGGATGACTTGTTTGATCAACTTCATGGAGCTAAGTATTTCACCAAACTTGATCTTAGAATCAGATACAATTAGATTAGAGTGGTTGATGAAGATATACAAAAGACAGCTTTTAGAACTAGATATGGACATTTTAAGTATCTAGTTATGCCATTTGGTTTAACCAATGCCCCTGCCACATTCATGGGACTGATGAATGATATTTTTCATAAATATCTAGATAAATCAGTGATTAGATTTTTAGATGATATCTTGATATATAGCAAATCCTTACAAGATCATCAGAAATATCTACGATAAGTACTCCAAGTGTTGAGAGAAAATAAGTTGTATGCTAAGATGTCAAAATGTGAGTTTGGCAAAAACGAAGAAGATTACTTAGGCCATAGAGTTAGTGCAGAAGGTATCCAAGTCATGAATGACAAAGTGGAAGACATTCAAAACTGGAGTGCTCCAGAAAATCACACTCAACTACGTAGTTTTTTGGGTTTAACCGGCTTCTATAGAAGGGTTGTGGATTCTTTGATTAAAAGAAAATATTCATTGATCTAATGAAATCTTTGTAGATTGATGTTAAGTTGATGTAACAATTATATTTTCTTTGCTTTTGTAGTTATATTAAATAATTTAGATAACTCATCTCATATTTTGTGTAGACTTTCAACACTCTAAATTTTGAATGTGTCCAATATTTGAATATATGGTATAATTTAATATATCTTTATCTAAAATTGATTGATTGTCTTCATATTTATTGATTACTTTTCAAATAAAGAACTATTAGAGTTGTTTGACCATCACAAAATTCATCATGCATAATTTTTTTAATTTTTTGTTTGATTAAACTTATTCAATTAGACATTTAGAAATTCATTAACTTCATCAATAACTATTGATGAGATAATAAATAATGTATTTTTCAACTTTTAAAATTTGATATGTGTTGGTTTGAAATTATTATAAATCAATAAAATATGATGTATTTGATCCTATAAAAAATTTTCAAAAAATTTCATTTGACTCTTGAGACTACAATCTAATTTGTACATTTGCAATTCTGATAAAAATAAATTTATTCTTTCAATTTCTTTCATTAGGTTGAATTTATTCAATTGTATTATTTTATTCATACTAATTTTATCTATGAATATTACAAATCATATTGACACATATATAAGAAAGAAAAAAGGAGACATTTATGCACATAGTGGAGCATTCTAATGCAAAACTTCACAAATTTTACCAAAAATCTTTACATCAAAACATATAACTTTAAATTAATTTCAAAGATACTAAAAGTAATAAAGATCATAAATAGATAAAAAAATTTAATTAAAGATATTAATTAAAACTAATTTTATTTATATTTCATAAATATATCAATATTTATTTCATATATTTACTTAAATTTATTATTTTATTATGCAAACTTGGAAGAAATGATTTTAAAGCTAAGTCAATGCTCAAATAATATCATACTTTGAGAAAAAAATTACAATTTTTTTATTTTTGTATTTTTTGAAATATTTTTTTGAAGTATTTTTAAATTTTTAAAGAGTAATTTTTAAATTTTTTGACTCTTCATAATCATTCTGATCTTTATTTAAGGATTTAATCTTAATATAATTGATATTAAATATCTATTTTTTAACATTCAAAATTTATACCAAGTGTTGAAAACCATATATAAATATATATTTTAATTTTTCATCTTATCACATGTAACTCTCATAACATTAAAAAGTTTAAATTATAATATTAATTCATTCTTGTTAACTAATGATGAGACCAATAAATTATTGAGAATCTATCAGACATTGAATTTTCACCAAGTCTTTGCAATAACTTTAAGTTGATTTGATACAAATAAGATTCTTTGATTTATATTTGTTTGGTGATGAAATTAAAATATTATTTGTAATTGAATAAAAAATATTTCATTATTTTTGCAATTATTTTGACTTCATATGACTTAGATTTTGGAATTCATCTATAATTTTTGTGCTTTTGAATAATGTTCTCCTAAATTATTGAGTTCATTAAGCATATTTTTTTGTCAAGCTCGTAAGATGATCAATTTATTTTTGTATTATTTGAACAATCAATAATTTTTTTCTTGTCTTAATTTTCTTCTAAAATAAAATCTTATCTCAACTATAAAAATAATAATGTGATTTTAGTTAAAACATATAAACAACATATTTACCTTTGACTATATGCCATCATTGAAAAACTGAAGATTTAAACAATACTGTTGAGAAATGTTAAATCAAATTTAGAGATTATAAATGATTGAAAGTGATATTTTGTAAAAATATTAATTTAAAATTATCAATAAATAATAATTGATAAAACTGATAATAAACTTCATTCAATTTTTTTACTTGAAAAGCAATAAAAAATAAAAATAAAGAAAAAATAAAGTCTAAAAAAACTTAATTTGATAAAATTTTAAATTTAAAGTTTTAATATTTATATTTTTCAAAATATTCTTAGGATGAAATTTTTTTTAAACAATTTATCTTATAAATAATCATTAATTAACTTAATAAACCAGATTTTAACTTACTCTTGAAGAGATTCAATCATTATAAAATGCATTAGTCTCCTTTCTTTTTCTATCTTTTATAATTCTCCTTAAATAACATCTATATCAATTATTAAAAAAATTTTAAATTTTAAATTTTTTTGTTTTTTTGAATGTTAAAATTTTAAATTTAAATAAATGATATTTTTATAATTTTGCAATAATTATTTCATCTATAGAAATCACAACCAACAAAATTAATTCATATTTTTTGCATCTTTATGTACATAAATATGCTTGAAAAAAATTAAATTTTATATATTTTATAAAATCACTAAGATATTTTATTACCTTATCACATACAATTATTTTATCAAATTGATGATAAAATAATAATTCAAAAATGTGAATTTATAAATAATTTTATATACATTAGAGAAAAAATCTTCTTACTTTATTTCTTCTAATCTAATTTCAATATATTATTTGGGTTCATGAAATTATGTTAAGATCATTTAAGTTTTATTTTTATAAAAATTTGTAATTCATTATTACGGACCAAATTTTATGATTCTTGTTTATATAAGTTCAAGGTTGTGGAAAAAATGTATACAAATATTTTTTATGATTCAAAAAGTGTTGCATATCTTTGATTATTATTTATACCATAAAATTAAGTGTCTTTCACCTTAAAAAATAAAAAATTTAACAAAATGATTCATTCAATTAATTTGATGTCATTGTCTATTATCACTTTCATATCATTTGCTATATTTTCTTGCATAATTATGTTATGCTCCATCTACATTGTTCGAATCAAATTTGAAATATTCATGAGATGAAGATTTTTTAATCTAATTAAACAAAAAAATCCTTATCTACTTTAATTCTATTTTGGATTCTTTAAAAATATATGTATTTATTGATACTAGGATTTTTTTTTAATTTTTATTAATTATTGTAATAAGAGATGATTAAATAGTAAATCTCGTAATCTTTTGACATATTTATGTATAAATTTTGTTATTTAAATAATCTTAATTATTTTACAATACTAGGTTGTGAAGTATTCAAATATTATTTTGAAATAAATGTAATCTTGTTATGTTAAAAAATAACAGGGAGTTGAAAAATTGAAACTATGAAAGTAATTAAATAACAGTTATAATTAAAAATTAATAAATTAAAATAATTTTAAATCGTTTTATGTATTCATTTTATATCAAATATATAAAATCTGTATACCTAAATCATTTATATGTGAAACATATAAAAGTAAAATTATATGAATTAAATTTATAAAAAAATAAAAGATATATAATTTTTATATTTTATGTTTCATTCATATTTAATTTTCTATATTATAAATTTTAAATATTATTTTCAAAAATATAATTTAATAAATTTTTGATTTATCTTATATTAAAAACAGTAATTCAACTATATATATATGACAGATCAAGTTCTCATTAGCATTTTGTCTTTTTTCAAGTTGAAATATTTACATTTGATGTTAATTTTGAAGTGAATATTTTCATCATTTAATTATCATATGTATTCAAATAAAATTTATTTAAATTTTTTGTTTAGAATGATATGTCATGTCATTACTAAAAAAAAGTCAAAATAATAATAATTAATATTAAAAATCATATTTCAAATTATTATCTTTATTATTTTAAATATGCAAAGTGAATTTATAAATTTATAAAAAATATTGAATATTATTTGAATAATTAATATATATAGTATTAATTTATGATGATATAATATATAAAAAATTAAATATTTGTTTTTTTTTTAATATATTTTTCAAAATTTTTGTTAGATTTTGATTTAAATTATTTAAATTAAAAATATTATATAAACTATTTGATGTAAAATTTATGTTACTTCTACAAAATTAATGGACTTGCAACAATTTTTGTTTGCTTACTTATATTTGATTAATGAGTTTGTATATTTTCATACACTATTAGTTCAATGTCTTAATTGAATATCAAGAGTAATGAACTTATTTTAAGGATTATAATATTCTTAAAATTTAAAAATTACTACATGCATGTTCATAAAAATTGGTCAAATGAGTGTTATTGATAATTATAAATAAAAGTTTTATATAAATTAACATTTTTAAAAATTATTTATAAAATATCAAATGAAATTTGTTAATTAAAGGTTTCACATATATTTATATATTTGAGCATAAATAGTATATTTTTTTATTATGGAATGAATTTTATTACGTGTTGATATGAATACTATATTATGATAGTGGACTTATTGGCAATATGTGTGAACTATAATAAATTAAAATTTTTAGATTAAACTATTTAAATTTAATATAATTATTCATATTAAATAAATCTTAATTTATATTTAATTTTAAATATTCAAATTAAAATTTATTTTAAATTTTTGGAATAAAAAATAATATTTTAAATAATTTATGATTTAAAATAGATGTTTTTAAATATTAAATTATACTTATATTAAATATATTAAATATTTTGTCATTCTTTTAAAAAGACTAAAAATGATTTATATAATATATTATTATTTTAAAATTAGTATCTCAAATTATTTTGATTTTTTTTTGATGAAATTTTTTTTTAAATTATAAAAATCAGATTAATATAATATCATGAAATGAAAAAAAAATATGAAGACAATATTCATACAAGAATCAATGTTTTGATTGTGGTATAATTTCAGAAGTTGATGATTTGCTATAATCTTGTTTGGAATGAACTCATTTACAAGATGTATAAATTCATGTCAAATCAGTAGCTCATTCGAGTTGAATATGTATTATTGTACCTAAGATGTATTGAATGATGTTGCTATTAAAAGGAGATGAAGCCTAAAATGACGCCATCTAGAATAAAATACTAGAAGAAAAATGACAAAAAAAATGAACTGGATTTGGAGAGTAGGATGTAAGGAGTGCGGGAAGGTAAAAAAAAAATAAAAAAAAATGTAGAAATCAGTCAATAAAATTAAAAAGGAAACACATCTCCGAGGGGCAAGATTGTGAAGTGAGAACCACTTACTAAACAGAGTGAGATAGTAAGGGCGTCATCCATTAATATATGGACAGTCTAGTAGGTAGTTGGGATATATTAGGTGCACTAGTACATATTTAACATTGTGATGGTATTGGGGCTAGTCCCATCCTACCCGTTGGTTTCATCCTTGTAGGACTTGATGGGTTATTCTCATCCTTTTTTCTGGTGCAATCCATAGGAGAGCAATCACGTTAACTGTGTTTCTTCAATGCTATGTTGTTTGTAGACCGTTTCACGTACATAGTTAGGATATCTTAGGTGCTATAGTATATATTTCCTAGTGTGATGCTATTGGGGCTTAGCCACGTGTTTAACTGTTTGGTTTCATACTTGATGAGGTCTCCCCATCCTTTTGTTATTTGACTGCGTCTCTCCTATTTGCTATCTTATTGCTTTTCTTTTAAAAAAATTGGGAAGAGATTTTATGCCCAATGTGCAAGCCATGACGACATGACTAACAAAAGAAGAAAAGAGAATGGTGTATATATTTTTCTTCTTAATACATATCTATTTGAAGATGCAATGGCTAACGTAGAAGAAGCATCACCTATATTGACAAGAGCAAAGATTGTTGGATATAGAGATTGAAACAACAGAAGTGAGAAGTGGTTCTACTCGAAGCATGTCCAATGCCTCAAAGAGACCAAAGGAAGAGCATTCTGACGGTAATCATGTAAATTCAAGGAGAACAAAGTAGAAATTTGGATCAAGTGCTGAAGAAAATTCTAGTCTTGAAGATCTTGCAAAGATCATATGGAAAAGGAAGAGAAATCCAAATGTGGACAATGTCCACTTGGCTCTACTTTGAATGCATTAGGCAACCAAGGAAGTCGAAGATGCTTAGATGTTTCGATTGTCAAGACCAAAGATTAAGAAAATCAAGAAAATAGCAGAGCCCTTATCTTCGGTGTTGCAGTTGTTCTTATGAGCTAGAAGCAAAAGTAATACCAATACTTAGAGAGTTGAATGAGATGGGATTTAACTATATGCCAAGGTTGAATCCTCATGAGGACTGATATATTGATTTGATATATACCATGCATCGAGTTGTCACAAGGAGAAAGGAACAAGTGCACGTGATTCAATAGCCGTATGATATTATAGAATGTCTAACCAAAAAGATAACGGAGCTGGAACATGATGATTTGTGTATGCAATGATAGGCAATATGTGTTAGAATTGTGTATAAGTAAAAATAGCTTTAGAAAAGAAGGATTTTTGTTGTTGCAAATGTCATCTGAAGGACTAGATTGTATAGCAAGGGTAGAACGAGAGCTTGAGGAGCAGGTGTTGTGATTTGTGTTGATAGTTTAGATTGAATACAAATGCATATGAAGATACCCATGAATACGTATATGAGTTATCGTTTACACTAATCCACCCAAGACTACTTTGATGTGATTCGCCTTGGCCATGTGTCTTATATAAAAAACATCCCCTTCCATTAATAAAAGGAATTATCTTTTTGTTCATAACGTTAAGAATATATTCAGTCATATTGATGGATAACTGTTGATGTTTCCAAATAAGGGAAGTATTTCCTTGTATTTGTAGTGCTCTTTGGACTTTGATGTCTAGAGTAATCTAAAGAAGCATAAACTCAAATTTTCCTTCATAAAGGCAAATGAAGCTTACAAATTATCTAACATCCATTGGAAAGGGGCATACAATTCAAAGGGGTATGACTACATAAATGATCCAAGGTAAGGGATAAGGGGAGATAGAAAAGAAGTCTGCCCACTAGTAACTCCTACTCTGTATCCAAAAATGAATCAAGTTCTTTGGAAGACACAAGAAGCCAGTATGGAGGGGATCCAAACACAAGAAGCAAACAGCGACCCTCCATACTTGAATTGTCCCAACCCACCCATGACTGACTCTTGCCAGCACTTGGCATTTGACATATCATAAAACTCAACGTTCTGCACTAAGCTATCACTATAGAGTTCTTACAATCTGATTTCTGACTAATTTTATATCTCAAGTCCAAACAAAATTTGAACTTGCACCCTAATATCTCAAGGCCAATCCACAACCTAACCTTCCAATCTACACCTTACTCTAAACTTGGAATAGTCAACCATACACCGAAACTCATGAAACTGAAAACCCGCAACAAGAGAACTTATGAAAGTTCCTCCACCTCAGAGATTTCACATCGAGTTCACCACTTACGTCGCATGGACATTTCTTCTTCTTCTCCTCAACACTCCACATTCGAGTTCATTATAAACCCGTAAAACTTCAGTGGAAGAAGATTATGATAGCCAATGATTCGACCAATAACTCTCGCTTAAACTTTACAGAAAATTTTTCCACAACCCTTTCAATCTCTCAGAAAAGTTTCAGATGTTTTTCTCCTCTAGATCTTGCAGAACAATTGTTGATTTTCATACTGTATCACAAGGTGATATGCAGACCCCTGTGTACAAAACCCATCACACATCCCAATCCTTGACTCCAATTACTCCCAGATTTCATGAGAAGGTCACTCATCTCAGAACTTGAACTTTGACAAGTTTTATTGACAAAACTCTCTAATATCAAAAGATATGATCTCTATACTAACTTTGTGACAGTCAGTGCAATCCTGCAACTCTGACTGTATACACAAACTTCAAGCTATCACTCCGTACTCAAAACTCATCCAATTGAGTCAAAATTTCAATCCAAACGCAAGCCCCAGTTGTAAATATATCGCAATCGACTCAGATATCCCAAAACCCTCGTAAGATTTTCAGAAACACCTCAAATACACTCAAAGGTCTAAATTTCTTACTCTATCTTTGAATCACCATTTCAGAGTAACAAATCCTTCCAATCCATCCATTGTTGAGCCCACGTCGTAGCTCGTCCTGTCAGCTCTCCAACCCAATCTTCAGATCTTCAAATGTCCTCCTAGAAGGTCTCCAAAACTCTTCAAAACCTCGAAGAAGTTGCCCAAGTGCCCTCATTGGCCCAAACTCCAAGCCAATGAGAATGAAGAGTGTTATTTTGACCTCTAGTGTGGCCAAATTAGCTCCATTTTAACTTAGAGCTTTACAATTATCCTAAACACACTACTTAGCTATCCTATACAAAATACGAGTTGCCACTAATAAATGTTAGGAGTTAACTCAGGTCTTGAGTAACTCTGATTAGTTTGACTATATTTAGTTAGACTAGGGCTAGGGCTGGTACTAGTATATAAGAGGCGGACAGGGAGCTCTCAGTAACACAAATTAGGGTTATTTAGTAAAGTGACTCAGTGTGTTCCGTGGACGTAGCCTCTGTGAGGTGAACCACGTATTTCCTGTCTCGTCTCTTGATTGCATGAGTGTTTCTCTTTGTATTCATAATTCGGACCGACAATTGGTATCGAGCAAGATTTTTAGAGTCATCATCTGAGAGGCACTTTGCATCACTCTGCTTTGCTTCCTTTCTTTGCTCCGACCCATGATCTCGAGTTTTGTCGAAGGGATTGGAATGTCGGTCTACCTCTTGCCTCCGTGGTTGGAAGGAGAAGGAGGAGTCGAAGCCGGGAGCGATCGATCTGAAGGACAATCATCGATGGGATAATCGAGGCAGGGGAATTGCGGTGGGTCTAGTGCGTGATAGAGGTAGTGTCCAAGGACCTTGTGGATCTGGCCCAGGATCGGCGTCTTGGACGAATAATTTTGGAGCGTAGAGAGAGGAGGCCGAGGCGGGCCGGGGGAGGCCGGGAAGCGGGACGATTGAGGTTAATAGATGAGATTTGGAACGGGCGATCTTGATTGGGAATAGAACCTGATGGATTAAGTAGCACGCTGCGAACTCTTTTGCCGCACCGGCGTTGTTGCGAGTGCTTATTTGTGATCTGGCGTCGTATGTTAACTTGAAATTGCGGCGGTGAATGTTCGGATTAATGCCGAGTTGGGTGAAGGAGAGGACTATAAGAAGCTCGTTGTTCGGCCCTTTGGGCTTCACACTTTTATCGTTCCGTGCGTGTCGAGACGAAGCTTTCGAGGCCGTGAAACAAGAGAGTTATTTCAATACTGCAATAAGGGGACTCGGTTCACCATTCTGTGCCTAAGTTGCGAGACCATTTTTTTTTTCGGTTCTCTTGATGAATTTGAAAGCTTTGAGATGATTGACCGGCTATACTGCGAGGGAGTCGAGCTGAAAGAAGATAGGCGTGAATGAGTTTTTGTGAATGCTCGAAGATACGCCTCTAAATGACATGCTCCCGGACATTATGCAGTTAATTACATCTAGCCGGCGAGTGAGCAACCTAGCGTCTTGCGATATGCTCGACCTCAGTTACTTTCAAAGGACAGGTTTACTTGGTTATGGGATGACGAGTTCGCACGTCAAACTCAAGTTGGACTGAAGCAGGGCAAAGTTTTTGACCTTTTGACTCTACACTCAAATTTTATTTTATTTTGATCGCCGGTTTTCTCTGGTTTGAGGAGGAGGTAGAGACTCGGGAGGACTTGTTGTTGGATTGTGGATGGTGTGGCAGAAGAGGTTCTTTTCGTAGAGGTGGGACAGTGAGCTTGAGGGCTCTAGAGCAGCAGTATCTCATATGGTTTAGGGATTTTATCCCAAGACAAATTTCCATTTTACTCATATGAGTGGAAAGAAGTCAAGTTTGGAGGTTCCATCTAACAATCGAATGACACAAGGGACGAGTTCAATGCCTAGACGTAGCGAGATGTCAGTCATGAAGACAGGAGGAGCCGGATTTGACATTGTCAAATACGATGGGCGTGGTGACTATCTTTTGTGGGAGACAAGTCAAAGGCAAATTGAAGGCTTCCGGTTTGGGCAAGTCATTGAGGCCTAAACCCTCTACATTTGAGGATGAAGACTCGAAGGACCTCCAGGAGCAAGCAGTGAGTATTGTTATACTCCATCTACAACCTTCAGTTCTGAAGCAAGTAGATGAGTATGACAATTGTACGTTGTTGTTTGAGGCTCTTCAGCGACGGTTTCATCGCAAAGAGTTGTCAAACAGGTTGTACACCTCCTTGAAGCTCATGAGCTTCAAGATGAAACATACAGGTACGAAGATCCAAGATCACATTGATGCCTTTGGTGATCTTGTTATTGATCTTTAGAATCTGGGAGAGGAGATAACTGATGAGAGGAAGGCCCTTCATCTGTTAAGTTCATTACCGCTTCATATCGATCCAGCATCACGAGTGTTGCTTCATCGTGATAGACAAGCGATCACTTACAATGAGGTTGTAAGTGCTCTCTGGCCCGATGACCTCTGAGAGAAGATGATGTTGCCCTCTACTCCTCCATCCTCTTCATCAGTTCAAGATTGAATGTGACCCGTGGACGGTCACAATCAAGGAATGAGAAGGATGGGAAGAAGTTTGGATCTAGAGGTAGATCCATGTCTAGGGGTAAATCCCAAGACAAGAAGACGGTGGTCTGTTGGAAGTGTGGCAAGAGTGGTCACTTTAAGAAAGACTGCCGTGTGAAGACCAAGGCTACTGATCCTCCTTTGGCCAATGTGGCTCAAGATTTTGATGAGGATGACTTGCTCGAAGATGGACTATGAAGCCAGAGGTATGCCCTATGCAACTCACCAAAGGGTGTTGGTGATGTATGGATTCTGGATAGTGCTTGTTCTTATCACATTTGTTACATTAGAGTTTTTTCCATACTTTCTCAATATCAAACGGTTTAGTTCTTATGGGAAATGATCAACCCTGTAGAATTGAAGGTGTTGGATGCATGTGATTCACATGTTTGATGGAGTCAAGCGTGACGTTGACTCACGTCAGGTTTATACCTGAAATGAGAAAGAATCTTATCTCTCTTGGAATGTTAGATTCAAAAGGCTTTGAGTGGAGTTCTAAACAAGGAGTACTTGAGGTGAGAATAGGTGATAAGATTATCTTGAGAGGACACAAGCATAGGAATCTGTATGTGCTAGAGGGCAATACCATATGTGGTGAAGTCAATCTTACCAGATCTCGGCTTGAGATGGCTCATGTTTGGCATTCTAGAATGGGACACATGAGTATCAGGTACTTGACCTTCCTTCGAGATAAGGGCTTGTTACCTGGTTTAGGTAAAGTTGACATGGAATTTTGTGAGCATTGTGTTATGGGCAAGCAACATAAAAAAGCCTTTGGTGTTGGAACTCATAGTTCCAAAGATTTACTTGAGTATGTACATAGTGATGTGTGGGGACCCTCTTCTAAAGCCTCACATTCACGGGAAGTGGTACTATGTATCGTTTATTGATGATTACTCAAGATTTGTGTGGGTCTATTTTCTCACACACAAGTCTGAAGTCTTTGCAACTTTCAAAAGTTGGAGAGCCCAAGATTGAGACTCGATGGTCACAAGGTGAGATATCTACGTTCGGATAATGGCGGGAGTATACTTGGAGGAGTTTAGAAGTTCTTTGCAAAAGGAGGGGATCACTTCGTCATCTCACCACGGTTTATACTCGCAACAAAATGATGTTTACGGAGAGGCTCAACCGAGCAAGTATTGGAGAAGGTGCGTAGTATGTTGAGCCAATAACGGTTTTACCACATGAATTGGGGCTGAAATTTGTAAATACCGCGGTGTATTTGGTAAATCTGTCTCCTTCAAGTGCAATCGATTTCTTGACACCGTTTGAATTGAGGCACAAACGGAGGGCTGATTATAGTATGCGAGAATTTTTGGTTGTGCGGCTTATCCTCTCATACCTAAGGAGAATAGGACCAAGTTGGATCCTACATCCAAGAAGTGTTGTTTTCTTGGATATGCAAGTGGTGTGAAAGGTTATAGGCTATGGGATCCTATAGCTTGTAAGGTGATTGTCAGTAGGGATGTTTCTTTCGATGAGCCCAGATCATTGAAAGAGAGGGAGATATCTCAGGCTCCCCGTACTGACAAGGGCAAATCTCCACTCACGGATGTTGTTGAGGGGGAGATTGATCATTATGGGTTTAATGATGCGCCACAAGGAGAAGCTCCAGAACAGATGGAGCAAATTCCTGAACAACAGGAATTGGAGGAGCAAGTTGTCGTTGCTGAGCCTCAAGACACAGCACGAAGCGATGGAGATCAACCAGGACCATCTACTAGGAGATCATCAAATCGGATTAGTAGAGCTCCCGAAAGGTATGGAACATGGGCTGATTCATCTATTCTTGATGATCATGATATGGAAGCTGAGAATGATGATGGCAATGCGTTGATCTTGGAAGAAGGAGAACCTTGTTCATATAGAGAAGCTCAAGCCTCCATCAATAAGCTTGAGTGGGACATTGCTATGGAGCGTGAGATGCAATCGCTTGTTGAGAACAAGACTTGGGAGCTGGTGGAGCTTCCAAAGGGTCAACCTTTGGTTGATAGCAAGTGGGTGTACAAGTTGAAGGATAATCCAGCGGATGAAGAGAAGAGGATCTTCAAAGCCAGGTTGGTGGCTAAGGGCTTCACACAAGAGAAAGGTGTGGACTACAACGAAGTCTTCTCACCTGTAGCAAAGTATGCTACAATTAAATGCTGGTATGTGCACTTCTTTGCAATATTTGGTCTAGTTATGGATCGGATGGATGTTGTCACGGCTTTTCTATATGGATCTTTGGAGGAAGAAATCTACATGAGACAACCTCTTGGCTATGAGAAGAAAGGTCGAGGAGAAGTTAGTTTGTAGATTGCTCAAATCTCTATATGGATTGAAGCAAGCTCCTAGGCAATGGAATGCAAGGTTTGATGAGTTCATGAAAGCACAAGGATTTTCACGGAGTGTGTTTGATCCATGTGTTTACATGAAGAGGGTGAATAATGAGATCTTTAGCCTCATTATTCTAGTACTCTATGTGGATGACATGCTCATTTTGGCAAAGGAACAATCGGACGTCGATAGATGCAAGAGGCAATTGAAATGCATTCAAGATGAAGGATTTGGGTGAGTCCAAGAGGATATTAGGTATGGATGTTCGTGTGCTTGCTTGGGTTTAACATGGCGGAGACTCTAAAGGAGTGTGGACTCCTTTGGCGGCACATTTTAAGCTCTCGGCGGCTCAATGTCCAATTGATGCAAGCGAGAGAGGAAAGATGTCGTCAATTCCTGATGACAAAAGGCGTGGGCACTCTCATGTATTTGATGGTGTGCACTAGACACGATATTGCTCTAGCTATGGGCAAGGTGAGCGGTATATGTCAAATCCGGGGAAGGTGCATTGGGAAGGCGTGAAGTGGATTCTCGGGTACCTCAAAGTACTAAGGATTTTGGTCTTTTGTTTGATGGTTTATTGGACAATGCCAAATCCTTGTTGGGTTACGTTGATCTTGACTATGGACAAGATCCGGACAAGAGGAAGTCTACAAGCGGGGTGCGTGTTTACACTTGGAGGTGGATGCGTTAGTTGGAGATCTAACTTGCGAAGTGCATAGCTCGATCAACTATGGAAGCCGAATATGTAGCGGCGGCGGAAGCGACAAAGGAGAGGCTATTTGGTTGAATAGACTTATCACTGAGATGGGATTAAAGCAGGATGTTGTAAATCTCCATTGTGATAGTCAGAGTGCCTTACATCTTGCATCAAATCAAGTGATGGATAGCAGGGTGAAGCACATCGACATCAGATATCACTTTATCGGAGATGCGGTTTCGATAGGAAGATTGAGCTAGTCAAGATTGACGGTAAAACTCAATCGGTGATTCTTTGACCAAAGTTATTCCTTTAGAGAGTTTCGGGAGGCATTGTGCTACTTTGCGGGGTTTTGCACAAGGAGCACTAGTAGAGTTACGCTAGCGGTTGTTTGATTCTTGTATATGCTTTTAGTCCTTCCTAGTTAGGCTACGGCTTAGTTCTAGTTAATCCTTGTTTACAGGAGAGCCTATGCTTTAGGTTCCCTTCTAGGACTTCCCGCGGAGTATGTATATGGTGACAAGAGTTAGACACCCCAAGACATGAGTCAAGGGGAGATTGTTAGGGAGTTAACTCAGGTCTTGAGTAACTCTGGTTAGTTTGACTATATTTAGTTAGACTAGGGCTAGGGCTGGTACTAGTATATAAGATGGCAGAAAGGAGCTCTCTGTAACACAAATTAGGGTTATTTAGTAAAGTGACTCAGTGTGTTCCGTGGACGTAGCCTCTATGAGGTGAACCACGTATTTCCTGTCTCGTCTCTTAATTGCATGAGTGTTTCTCTTTGTATTCATAATTCGGACCGACAATAAAGAGTCAAAATGACAACTCGAAATCAGCTAAGGTTGAACGGAACTACAAACACAACCGAGGAGTTTATAACTTGAGAATAATACTCCTCGCCAAAGTTCCTAACAATCAACTCCCTATGGCTTATTTTCGGTAAGCAATAGTGATGGATTGGAACCCATGTGTTGAAAGCCACCACTACTGGTAAGTTCAGATCCATAGCGTCCAAACTAAATCAAAACATATACTGTTACGTCCCAAATCACGCCGTAGGAAACAACTGGAAGAATAATCGGGTCTGGAGAGTTTATCACTTGTTGCAGAAAGTTATCTCCAAAATGATACACTAACCACGCCCGAAAGTGATCACGATGAAGACATCGGATGTTGATCACAAATGGATTGGGCATCGATACATATGGAGGATCATGTTGTACTCTATCCATGTCCTACGTCGGCTCCACTTTGATCAGATAAGCTCCTTAGTCAGAAAAGTGATGTGTCTAGCTCTCTCCCATACCCTTTCCATCCTGACTGCGCTTTATATCTGATAAGGTCCAAGATAATATCTCTTGGAGCCTTTTCAACATCATGACCCTACAAAGTTGATCCAACGGTGGACTCTTAACAGCATTATAGTGCGCCCTCGGTTATCCTAACCTAAAGTATCGCCGTCATGACAACAGCTCTGAAGGTGACACATGTCATCATTTTCTCATAGTAGCCGCGTCACAACACGACATCGGTCTGTTCCGACTACAGGTTAGGGCTAAGGTCGTGCGATAATTTGTTAACTGATCCAAACGAATTCTACCAAGGCGCACACTAAAAATATTTCCAATACCTATAGCAGCTCCTGCTAAAGCAATGATAGGTGCTCCTGCTCCAATGAATTGTGCATCTTCTTGCATAACCGTTTACTTTTGTTTTTGTCAAAACAATGACCATTCATGGCTGATCAATAAAAATGCAGCCAAACTAAAAACAACCCTGTATACTAAAATCAATCCAAACCCTTGTGACCCCAAGGGGGAAGTTAACATAATATGTATAATACTATATATAAATATAGTATTTGGCCCTCGGGCCATGCCTGAGGCACGAAATACTCAAGATTTCTATAGATTAGGAAAAGCATGGGTGAAGATAATGAATTATTTTCTAGAAAATAGTATTTGGTAGACTTTACGTACTTCATTTATAGCTTAGCACCAAGGCTTGTAATTAACGAACCTCACTCGCTAGCATATCTTTCAATTTAAAAATAGAAATAAAAAGGCTGATGCACTCGGTTGTCATACAAACTTTCTAAAAAATTCCGAAGCTCCCAAAGCAAAGTAAAATGAAACTTTTTTCTTTAGACCTGAAGGACGAGAGTGACTGCATGCTTTTTGAATTTGAAAAGATATGCAGTGTCTGTAAACCTCATCCATTCAAAAGCTAGAAATACAATCTCGCCGTCGGTCAACTCTTTGGCTTTTTATTTCAAATCACAATAATAAATGACGTGACCGAAAGGATAACCAAGTAAGCCCGGGGTCATAAGCAAAACAAAATCCATAATAAAATCATTCTCGCAATACCAGGTTATTCATAGATTTCCTTATTAACACACATTAAATTTTTTTTTTTAACATAGCTAAATCTAAGTATTAAAAAAAAATAACCAACCCCTACAATTAATTTTTAATTCCAATCCAATTTGTAAAAAGTGAGCTTACGGGAAAGACTAAGCAAACCTCCCAATGAAGCCATAATGAATCCTATCCAAATATAGAAAATAAAAGGGAGCTTAATTACTGTCATATACCAGCCTGTTTCAAAATTTCCAGTTCCAATCAAAGCATATAGATTCGTAAAGAGATTGGTATATATAGCCACTTTGGTAGTGCTCGTTTCTTGATTTGAAAAATAAAATCTTTTTTCTAGGAACATAGTCAACCAATGTGAAAAACTATTATGTTCGAGAACTGTTAAGCACTTTTTTCATAAAGGCAAAGAAGTATGTGGAAATCCTAAAGCTATTTTTGGCCTTTGGCCCTTCGGACCAAAGAAGTTTCCTTCTCCCATTGTTCGAGAGCTAAAGCCGCTCCCGTTGGTCGAGACCTTCGAACCTTCGGTAGGTCAGGATAGCAACAGGGCAGGATTTGATCCATCATGCTCAAACATGAATGGGGTTTTTAGGGAGGGTTTATAAATAATTAAATTACCACAAATGGAGTGAAAAGTGGATCCATGTAATTGATCAATAATTCGCAAAGTGCTACAAACCTTCCTATATGTAGTTCGAAACCCAAAGGGTTTTCCCCGTAAATTGTATCTTTTTTGCGTTAGACAAAATTACATTGTATTACAAAATTACACCTATAATAAAGATGCAAACTCCTCCATGTGAAATCTTCATATTAACGGGAGCTTTTCGAAAGTCGTGACCAACAATGATCAGTCTACTAGGTATAAAATAACACTTCAACAATGGAGAAACAAAGTTATTGATCATCGAGTGATTGAAAAGTAACATGAAAATTTGAAAATTGCGTTATAAATTGGCCGATCTGCAGTCGAAATAACAGTTTGTGATACACTTTGAGTAACTGATGTTTCTGCGTTGCCACTTATGGCTGGTAAAACAATTGGGCCACTAGGTTCTGCATTCATCTTGATGGGAATATCAACCATGATATTAATGCAAAAATCTAGGAACATAAATGAGATAAAATTCAAACAGCTCTGCTCATGAAACCTGGATAGGTTGAACAAGTTGCAACTGCCTAAAAGCTCGACTGAAGATGAAAGTCGAGAAATAAGTTGACACCTAGGTGAAAACCATATAAATAGTCATCACTAAACCTTGATCTGAAAAATGTCTTGAGGTGATCTGAAACGGCCAATGAAAATAATGTGTGACTAGATTAATTAACCAAATCTTAATTGGAATTATCCATCAGGTTGCAGTGGAAGCTTCTTGGTCTTTATACCTAGAAGGGCAACAATATACAAATGGAGCGTCATCCTCTAGAAGACTTCATATGCTGCACGGTATAAACCGGCAACACGAACTAGGTGACGACACTCCATGTCTCCTCGGGCTATGTGTTAGCCATTGTACATGCTCTTTTGTATCCTGAATTACTCTGGTTAGGAGCAGCTGTGAAGAGGAGGTCTTAGCACAGTTACCACATCATGCTCTATCCAGATGTACTGTAAGTTACTTAATGTGATTACCTGTTGCACGAGCTTGACTTGAATATGACGAAGCTTATTATGATCATGCGCTTATGGCACAGTAATTTAGATGCTGAGTTGTTATATGGTCTTTCCTACTGAAATAATTCGATATTTATTAGTGACGAGGAACACATCAGCACCATGCAACATGTCCCTGATTTGTGATGATACTGTACTGGAACTTGCAAACCTTATAATGCTGGAAATCAGATATGACAGAATCTTTTTCGGCGTGAGACGGTCGAACGTCAATTCATGTAGTATCTATACTATATCGTTCATGTAGTAAATGTCTGAATGACATCTACTGTTCGATAAGAATAACGGAACGTCAAGAAAAGACACAATGAGCATAAAATGTATAAGGTACGAGCGCCAAGAGCGGCTCATTTAGAACGACTGAAAAACGATTCATTTTGGTACAAAACATTGCACAAACCTTAAATGGATTCACAAGCAAAGAGAGTATCAGTAGACGCAGGAAAATAACAAAAGGGATGGGAAGACCATCAAGTCCTACATGGATGGAACCACAGCGGTGTCGGATAGTACATTTCTTCGCTCTGAGAACGTTTGAGCGCATGGCTGTAGAAGAACCCTCTAGAACCTCGTTGACAATCTATTCTTCTTCTCCTCAACACTCCACATTCGAGTTCATTAGAACCAATAAAACTTTAACGGAAGAAGATTATGATATCAAATGATCGGACCAATAACTCTCGCTAAAACTTCATAGAAAATTGTTCCACAACCCTTTCAATCTCTCAGAAAAGTTTCATATGTTTATCTCCTCTAGATCTCTCAGAACAATTGTTGATTTACACACTATATCACAAGGCGATATACAGACCCCTATGTACTAAACGTATCACACATCTCAATCCTTGATTCCAATTACTCTCAAATTTCATGAGAAGGTCTTATCATCCGAACTTCAACTGTGCAAAGTTTTATTGACAAAACGTTATGATATCAAAAGATATGATCGATGTACTAACTTTGTGATAGTATGTGCAATCCTGTAACTCTGACTATATACACAAACTTCAACCTATCACTCCGTACTCAAAACTCGTCTAATTGAGTCTAAATTTCAATCCAAACACAAGCCCAAGTTATAAACTATATTGCAATTGATTCAAATCTCCCAAAACCCTCGTAAGATTCTCAGAAACACCTCAAATACACTCAAAGATCTAAATTTCTCACTCTATCTTTGAATCATCATTTCAAAGTGACAAATCCTTCAAATCCATCCATTCTTGAGCCCACGTTGTAGCTTGTCCCATCAGCTTTCCAACCATATCCTCAGATCTTCGAATCCCATTGGAAGGTCTTCAAATCCCTAAAAATCTCGAAAAGTTACCCTAGTGCCCTCATTGGCCAAAACTCCTAGACCAATGGGAATGGAGAATGTTATTTTGACCTCTAGTGTGGCCAAATTAGCTCCATTGTAACTTAGAGCTTTACAACTATCCTAAAACACTACTTAGATATCCTATACACAATATGAGTTGTCATTAATAAGAGTTAAAATAACAACTTGAAACTGGCTAAGTATATCCGAAAGTGATCACGATGAAGACACTGTATGTTGATCACAAATGGACTCGGTTTCGGTACATCTGGAGGATCATGTTGTCCTCTATCCATATCCTATATCGACTCCACTTCGATCATATAAGCTCCTTAGTTAGCAAGGTGATGTGTCTAGATCTCTCCGGCTCTTACCAGCCTTACAATGTCGTCGGTTATCATAACCTAAAGTATCGCCGCCATGACAACAGCTCTGAAGATGACACATGTCATCATCTTCTCATAGTAGCCGCATCACAACACAACATCGGTAATATAGGGCTAGGCCCCAATATCATCATAATGGGAAATATGTCCAATAACACCTAAGATATCCTAACTATCTAGGTCAAACTAACAAAGTATCTGAAAAAGTATCACCTAATGCGATTGCATTATCTAGTACTCTTGCACTACCTACTACTCTCCGCAAAGCAATAGAAACACTTTGACTAAAAGAGGTTATACAATAAGCTAAAGAGAGTGATACCCCATGCCGCCTAGTATGGTAGGGTCTCGTGCACTCCCTCACGAACATGTCAAAGTCTTTGTCCATAGCTCCATCCCCAAAGCTAGAGGAACAAAGATATGATCTCTCTGTAATCCCCTATAATCAGAAACCTTGGGTGTTATCGCTCCACTCACCACCCATCATAGAGGATGGATGTTCATCCCCTCTGAAATTGTGTCATGAGTAGGATCGGTAACCACCACGTTGTCGTATGGATATTTCTTTGCTTTGAGAACGTCCGAGCGCCTGGCTGTAGAAAAACCCTCTAGAACCTCGTGTGAATTGATAATTTCTTCTTAATCTCCTCAACACTCCACATTCAAGTTCATTATAAACCGGTAAAATTTTAGCGGAAGAAGATTATAATATCCGATGATTCGACCAATAACTCTTGCTTAAACTTTACAGAAAATTTCTCCACAACCCTTTCAATCTCTCAAAAAAGTTTCAGATATTTTTCTACTCTAGATCTCTCAGAATAATTGTTGATTTATACACTGTATCACAAGGTGATATGCAGACCCCTGTGTACAAAACCCATCACACATCCCAATCCTTGACTTCAATTGCTCCTAGATTTCATGAGAAGGTCACTCATTATCAAACTTGAACTGTGCAAAGCTTTATTGACAGAACTTTCTGAATCCAAAAGATATGATCTTTGTACTAACTTCGTGACAGTCAGTGCAATCTTGCAACTCTGACTGTATACACGAACTTCAAGCTATCACTCCGTACTCAAAACTCGTCTAATTGAGTCAAAATTTCAATCCAAACACAAGCCCGAGTTGTAAACTATATCACAGTTGACTCAGATCTCCCAAAACCCTCGTAAGATTCTCGGAAACATCCAAAAATACACTCAAAGGTCTAAATTTCTCTCTCTATCTTTGAATCACCATATCAGAGTGACAAATCCTTCAAATCCATCCATTTTTGAGCCCACATCGTAGCTTGTCCCTGTCAGCTCTCCAACCCTATCTTCCGATCTTCGAATGTTCCCCTATAAGGTCTCCAAAACTCCTTAAAACCTCAAAGAAGTTGCCCAAGTGCAGTCATTGGTCCAAACTCCAAGACCAATGAGAATGAAGAGTGTTAATTTGACCTCTAGTGTGGCCAAATTAGCTCCATTTTAACTTAGAGCTTTACATCTATCCTAAACACACTACTTAGCCATACTATACACAATATGAGTTGCCATTAATAAAGAGTCAAAATGACAACTCGAAACTGGCTAAGTATGAACGGAACTACAAACGGAACCGGGGAGTTTATGACTTGAGAATAATACTCCTCGCCAAAGTTCCTAACAATCAACTCCCTATGGCTTGTTTTCGGTAAGCAATAGTGATGGATTGGAACCCATGTGTTGAAATCCATCACTACTGATAAGTTCAGATCCATAGCGCCCAAATTAAATCAAAACATATATTGTTACGTTTTACGTATATTGTTACGTATATTGTAAACGACACACAACATCCTTCAAAAGAAATCTGCAAATCCCTTCTGTTGCTTTTGATCGTAGTGCTCTCCCCTCCACTTGATTGGATAGATCCTCTCTCGCTAACACCTGATACCTCATCTGCCCTAATCCCATCGACATGACCACCAAATCCACAACCCACTTGTAATGGATAGCAAATGGATATGTAGGATGCAAACCATCACGGTGTCGGATTACACAATACATCTAACATATCTCACAAGTCTCCACAAATCCTACCACATCCTTGTAGATGTTTTTCCACCAATATCTCTCTTTCAATTTCATGAAAGTGGCATATATTCCCCTGTGGCCTGCCCATAAGCTTTCATGAAACTCCCGCATCAACTCTTGTTGAGCCTCCTTTCCACAAATCACACGCTGTGGTATGTCAGCCTTCCGCTTTGGTCTCTTCCATAGGTATCCATCTTGTAACATGTAGTTGTAGGCCTTCCTTCTTACATGTTTGAACTCATGATCACTCCAACCGCTTTGTCGTGCTAGTGTGCTGAGATATTTTCCAATATCTAACCACTCACCCTCATACAAATCCTCAAGAAACATCCCCAAACTTTGTGTTACTCCTTGCTGATGAGCCATAGAATAAAATGTCGTTCCAACATCATCAGTATCATCAATCATTTCTTCTTCTCTCTCATATCTAGCTCTTGATAACATATCTACCACCTTGTTATCCTTTCTTGCCACATGCTTAAACTCCGGATTAAGCGTCTTGATGTATGCTATCCACCTCAATATTGCAATATCCGGTGTATTGCAATTGGTGATCATCCCAAGCAATGGTAAACAATCTGTCTCCACAATCACATGTGCTCCAATCAGGTAGTTCCTATCCGACTTCATGGCTGTAACAACACCCCACAATTCCTTCTTCACCTGAGGATAACTTCGCTGTCTTTCACTCAAGACCTTTCCGCTCCAAATCTCACAGCATATCTACTCCCTTCATCTTCGTCATCCTGCCCCACGGCCCACCCTATGGCAATAGGACTGGTATCCACCGTCAATATCAATGGCTTGTTACCATGATATTCTATCCTTCGTAACACCGGAGATGATGACATACACCTTTTCAACTTCCTCATGGCCTCTACATGTCTATTCTCTCAGACAAACTTCTGATTTTTCCTTAACAACTCAT
Organism: Marchantia paleacea; assembly: GCA_014180765.2. Lineage (NCBI taxonomy): Eukaryota > Viridiplantae > Streptophyta > Marchantiopsida > Marchantiales > Marchantiaceae > Marchantia > Marchantia paleacea. The sequence goes on from MUAA02000032.1 coordinate 448,555, forward strand.
ATAACGGATCTGTTATATAAGCATAGTGAGGAATCCATATGTGATAGAACACAACAATACCTAAAAACCGCCTCATTTATGTCAAGGAGTTGCAGATTTCGCGTATCCTTTGAATAGCATCCACTTTGTTGAGATCTGATTTTCGACCGTATCATCCACACAAATGACCAACAATGACAACCTCCCGTACCCCAAATATAGATTTTGCTCCTCACAATGTAAGATAAACCTCCTCCAATCGAGATAATATACTGTCACAATCTTCAATGTGATCCTTCACAAACTTCCAACAACCCCTTCGATCGATGGTTCCATCCTTCTCCTCCTCTGTACATCCTTTGATTAACACATCATCCAGAAAAGTCATAGTCTTCTCAGGAATAAAGTCCCTTAACACTTTATTCATCCCATTCATCATGTGTGCTACTGAATTTGTGGCCCCTTGTGGCATTGTGCACATCATTACAAAGCCCAAGGATATTCTCATTGTGGTAACATCCCTGCTTCCTTCTGATAGTTGAAACTGATCATACCCAGAGTAAAGATCTCCCATGGAGTAGATAGCTCTCCATGCAAATGCTTCTGCAAACTCGTCCACAATTGGTTCCACCCCCATATTTCTGATAGTCATTTGATTCACCGGTTGCATGTCTTGAATGAATCATAGTGATCCATTCTTTTTTGGTAATTTGTAAACCACATACTGGAATATGGTGCAAAGGACGGCTCCAAAATCCTCATCCTCATCTTCTCCTTCAACAACTCAATGAGTTTTGGAAGATGGGTCCTAGGTACTGGGATCGGTCTCAAGTCCCAAGACACATGAGGTACAGTAAAAATGATCATGGGAGCTACTACATTAGGATCCACACACCCTATGTCCTTTGCTTCAAAAGAGAATGCTTTTCCATGTCTAGCAAACATCTCTTTGAAACACCTTTCCTCATTTGTAAGAAGTAAACCATCAGATCCAACCTTCAACTCCTTCATAGTGGTTTCAGTAAACTTGTGTCCTATTTTACTAGGATCCCTCAAGTTACTTTCTCTACTCGCTTGCTGCACTTATTCCTTTGAGTTATTTGGTAAAGGAGCAGCTATCGGTTTCACCTTCTTATCAACCGTTTTATATCTGGTCTCCACTTGAACCTCAGGTGCTTGGAACATCTCAATAGTGGAGTAGAGCTCTCTAGAGTGAACCTCCACTATCTTGTCCTCATCTCCAAATCCAATCTCCATCATCTCCTTCAATGGATCTCCCAAACCAAACTCCTCATAAACTCATGATATATATTCACCTTCCTCAAGAAGCTTCAAATCTGCAAGGTTTTCTTCATATCTGTGCAGTTTGTTCTTCTCTCATCTTTTCAAATTAGCAACCTCCTTGTATGTAGCATATCCATCACGCAAAAACTCCATCAACCCTATATAAAAGGTACCTTTCTCTTGCATAGGTGAGAGTACCTTCTTCTCCGTACCACTATATCCTCCTCTCTACAGCGGTACTTCCCCAAAATCCTCAAAATCTTCAGATTTTGGGAAAGCTTCTTCCCTCAACCGTGCTTTGTTTCTCTCATGATTTGCTGGAATTGTTAGAAACTGCAATAACCACTTCCCATCTTGGTCGATCAAATTTTACATATTTATATTTAATATACTTTATTATTCATAATTATGACATATTTTATGTTTAATTTATTTCAATTCTTACTCAAATATCAAATCTATATGATAACATAAATAAATAATTCAAATAGATTACAACAATATTATCTTCTATGTAATATTGATCACTAAAGTGGTATGTTAGTCTTATCAATAAAATTGATAAAAATATGTTTCTAAATGCAAATTGATGATTTTGATAAAATGTATATATCGGATTTTATATATATATGTATGTGTGGAGTTAACCATTCCATCTTGGCATACAGATGCACCAAGAAAGAGAAAATGTATACTACATTCTTATCATACTCTCGCAATTTGATAGCCATTGCCTGCACATTCTTTGCAAAGATTTCTCTCCAGTTAATCCGAATAGTTCCTCCCACAAAACCCTCCATAATCTGCACCTTATGCATACTAATGCAAGTTGTGTGCTGTGGTAAAAACAACTGATTCAGCGTGAAGTCGACCTTCCTTCGAAACACATCTTTAATCAAATCGATTTTATATCCATTGGTTCATTTCCTCTCTCAGGGATTAAACCACTTCGTCTCATCGAAAAAATATCGTATGCATTGTTGATCCCTCCCAATCGACACCATCCTTGTCTTCCTCATGCTTGCGACCTAAAGGTTTAGTCCACAACATTGCATCCCATGCTCCCGGTTGGGCTCCCTTCCCAATCACATGAGTTGATTTTCCTCGATATACTTCGTCGCACAGCTCCGTGCAAACATAATCCCATCGCCATGACAGAAATGCACCTCCAAGGTTCTTTAGCCGCAATAGCTTTGTTGGAGTCCAATCCGCCATCCCGATCAAAGGATGAACCCTTCCCATTGGTACTTTTCTCACAACTTGCATCCTTATGGCTCTCCGACTCATCATCGCTCTCTCGTTCTTCCTCGACATTCCCCTCCGACTTAGGTTCTTGGCATGCCCACGAGTAGTTCATCGAAACTACTTTCCTTCGTCGCCTGATCGTTGAAACACTCACTAACTTGTTCATACACTCGTGTGAACGCGCCACACTCTGACTATTTGCTACTTAGCACTATATTCGTCAGAATACACTTCTATTCGTCCGAATACAACACTTTATTCTAAAAACACAAAAAATTTCTATCACTTTATCTAAGTATGCCTCTATAGTACACCTTTCCGTCATGCATGGTCGAGGATGAGTCTGGGGAGATGGTGGTGGATTGTGATTCCTACCGTCACACAAGGAATTGGAGATCTTCCGGGAAGGCCCGGATTTAACCCACACACCCCTTTGACCAAGATTTTAAGTGGGGATTGTCTAGAAAGACGTGTGTAGGACTTGTGAATAAAACTGTGACCAAAAATAAAACTTCCCTTCCTGACTAGCTGTCAGATAGACTTGTTTCCCATCAGGGGTGTCAAGAAAAAAATTGCTCTATCGATACGGATGTATGTAATGACACGGTAATCTCAATATGAGTGAGAGTGTAGTCCCTATGCTGATGGAGTTGAATGAGATGGGACCGATGTATATGCCAGGATGGGATCCTCAAGCTAATGGCTACATGGACTTGGTCCACATGATGAATTGGATGGTCATTGGGAAGCAAGACTAGACTGACACTGTTCAAAAATTGACAGAGAATGTGGACAAGTTGTCCAAGCAGAAGGCCGAACTCGAGCAGAAGGTTTAGGAGGCAAAGAAGCCATATGCAGAGATCTACCGTATTTGGGATGTAGAGATCAGCTTCATCGAGAAGGAGAACTTGCATCTTTGGGAGTCAGTGTAGGATCTAAAGATGCGATTAAATCAAGTCGACGTGGAGACACCTGCGAGGTTAGAGATTCTTGCAAATCAATGTGCGTAGCACATGTTTGCTCGATGTGATAGGGAAGAGACACAGCGGTTAGAGCAGTTGGTGGCAGCGATGGAGAATCGTGGAGATTCCAAGGAGCGGAGAAAGGAGATGTATAAGGCCTTGGGTTGAGATTTCAAGGAAGCCATGACTCTTCATGGATAGGAGATCGCAGTGGATGTCCAAGAGATGCAGTTAGAAATCAACGCCTTCACTTGAGAAGCGGAGGTGCGATCGAATGGCTTAGATGATCGGAGAAGATTAAGGAGAGAGCGATCCGTGAAGGAGGTAGTTAAGAGTAGAAGTTAGGAAATTCTGTATAAATAATCGTAAGAATAAAGAGATGGAATCTTTTTTTCTTGTGTGTGTGTGTGTGTGAAAGTCTTGCCATCTCACTCTTCAGACTGTGATGTCTAGAGCCACTAAAGACGCTTAAACTCACATTCACTTCCCTAAAAGCTTATTTGGATCCCTATTCCCTTGGGATCCAAATCTCTCTGACTTTTGAGACAACTACAAAATAGACACAAGAGGCTCAACAATGTCCTTTGTTGCTTTTACCTTCGGACGTTAAGGCTTGGGGAGTGCTACTTCCTCTACTTTCTTCTTCACAAGCTCCACCTTCTTGATCGTCAAAGCGTGAGGAGTTCTCTCTTCTTCTACTGTCCGCTTCCTCTTCCGAGACAAACCGATCACTTCTACCTCTAAATCCGAGCCGGGTTTCTCCTTCGTAGCAGTCCTGACCTCTCCAATCCTTCGTGGCTCACGCAATGCGCTTATTTCGATACTCCTTGTAGATCTGCTACTGTCATCGTCAATGTCGATCCCGAGGTCCGATAGCCTAGACTCCAATTGGTATAGTTGTCTTTCTCTGGGGATCAACCATTCCATCTTCGCGTAAAGATGCACCAAGAGAGATACACCACACTCTTGTCATTCTCTCTCAACTTGGTGGTCATTGCTTGCACATTCTTCGCAAAGATCTCTCCCCAGTTAATTTGAATGATTCCTTCCACGAAACTCTCCATAATCCGCATCTTATGCATGTTGACGTAAGTTGTGCGCTGTGGTGAGAACATATGATTCAAGGTGAAAGCAACCTTCCTTTGGAATACATCTTTCATCCAATCGATCTTGTAGCCGTTTGTCCTCTTTTTTTCTCGAGGGTTAAACCATTTAGCCTCGTCAAATGTGAAGGCCGTATGCAATACCGATCCTTCCCAATCAACTCCACCTTTGTCATCGTCATAAGTCCAACACATCATCTTCACCCACAACTTCACATTCCACTTTTTTGGCTATGTTTTGCTCCCAATTGCTGGCATCGCTTTTCCTCGACGAACTTCATCACATAGGTCTGGGCACACATAGTCCCATCGCCATGATAGAAATTCACCGCCAAAGTTTTTCAACCATAGCAATTCTGCCGGAGTACAATCCGCCATCAGAATGAGTGATCGAATTCTCCTCATTGATGCACTTCGTATTGTTGTAACTCTCATGGTCTTTTGCTTCGACATCGAGTTAGCTTTGCTTTGGTACCTTTCTGGTTTTGCGAGTTCCTGGCACACATCTTCGTTCTTGACGTCTCTTTGATCCACCGACCAAGTGCGCAACCTAATTCCTATTCTCCTGCTCGTGTGAACTCGCTAGCTATAATGAATATAGCTAAAGAGTTCCATATAACTATATTCATACTTCCATATATTCAGATGAATACACTGCCAAGGTCCCAAATATAACGCTTTATTTCACTAAAACCAAAAAAATTCATACTTATTCTAAGAACTATGCTCCTACATTCTACTATAGATAAAGACACCTCTTGTGGATTAGCAAAGACTAAGTGTAGATCCATTGCTTACATCTTCAACATCAATAGTATTCTATGGCACAAATAGCACTACTTCTTGTTGATAGAACTTCATTTTTTTTGGGATGAATCATCCTCCTCTCACATACAAATTTACAAGAAAAGATGATAGGTATATCACTATGTTTCCTCCTCTCAATACTGCTATGTCATTGTTGTCACATTCATGATGAGTATCTCTCTCCAATTGATAGAGATCGACCTCTCCATGAATCCTTCTATAATGCGGACCTTATGCATACTCACATATATCATTCTTAATGACAAGAACAACAAAGTTAATATGAAGATGGTTTTTCTCTTGAAATTATCCTTAATAAGATCAATCTTGTAATCATTGGTATCCTTGCACTTGTTGGACATAAACCATTTTATCCATATTGGAGTTGAATCTAGTGTATAAGGTGGATTCTTCGAAATCTAGTTCATCTTTCTCCTCGCAATTTTTTCCAATTATCTTTGTCCATATCTTTCCTTCCCCCTTCTTTGGTTGAGCTCTCATTCTAATTTGAGACAATGATTCCACTCTTCACACTTTCTCATACAGATATTAACACACATAATTCCATCGTCATGCTAAGAATGACATTCCGATTGGGGCACCGAAGGTCTCATCTTCTCTTGTGATATCTTTTTGACTAGCAATTTGATACATCCCTCTCATTCCTAACAAGTATGAGTTTTCTTCTTCATGTTATTATCTGTTAATTTCTCCAATTTATCTTTTGTTAGCAATGTGATAGCTTTTCCTTTTTTCTTCTCTCAATTTGCCTCTCACAAAATAGCTAACAATCGGCTCTACTTCTTTCATGGAAAACTCAAACTCTTCTACTTTTTTTCAAGCCAAAATCTTTAAATCCACTTCAAATCTCAAGCTGGTTCTCTTCTTCATTCCATCAAATTTCATATTCGGATATTCATTTTTAATCATCAAATTCATATTTTTTGAGATTTCCAAAATACAAATATTAGCTAAACTAATCACAAAAATTGAAAAAATTGACTTCAAACATCTAGCTATATCACTACAAGTACCTTGAACATCAATGGAGGATCTCAACCTTTTGAGTGATATTTGTGTTCTTAAATAGAAGAGCTGTCACGAAAGTATGTATGGAGTTTTGATATTGAGAGTTTGTGTAAGAGGATGCAATATGGGAATGGTAATTATGGTTTGAACTATCCTTCTAGATTTATAATGAGCTTTCAAAAAATCATAGGAGGTAAATTTGAATGAGAGTTAGTTTAGAGGTCACAACCCTTGTGTATTAGTTAACCTATATATATTTTTTGTCAATGAGACATGATTTGTGGACCTATAGATATGATGAGTGTATGTGGTGATGTCATGTTTGAGCTGTCATTGGATTAGTACCTTGCGGTGCTCCAGGTACTTTGTGTTAAGATTTTTCGTTTGAGTTGGATCTGAAGTTGGTGGTAGACAAACAAAAAACTCCATGATATCGGAATATGTGGAGAAAATATTAGGGATCCATTGTTAATACAATTATCTAATTGATACATTGATGTCACATTGGAGTTTTCTAGAGATTTCAAAGGAGAGTTGACAAGAATTTGCAGTGGGTGTCTCTCGACTATTGTGTGATAACAACCTTGACCATTGAGATTCATACAAGATCATGATTTGAAGTTAGGGAGTGACAAAGTTGAGCTTGATGTCACAACTTATGTTTCTATATCCATAGTTAAATAGGTCTATGCATATAAGAGCAATTACAACAATAGTGTGGATAGAGCTATGATAGCTGGCATGAATCTTACTAAAATTTATCTTCAATTGCTTTGTGAAAGCTCATTGATATATTGATGATTTTTAAATTCAATAAATGAATTCATAATTATATCAGGGTAATCATTGATATAATTGCCATTTGTAATAAAAAACATTGAAAGATATTTGTATGGAGTTGATCAATGCACGAAGAAAGTTGCACCTGATTAGTGTACATATTTGAATGAAAGTATGCACAAATTGTTTAGTCTTTATTAATGTGTAAACTTACTTACAAATCATAATAAAATACGTGATTAAAAATCTCTTTGGAAAGAAATTGCAATATACAATCCAACTTAAAATAAAATGTTTCCTCAAGTTCAATTTATAGGTTGCTAACAGTTTGTGTGCTTCATTAAAAATGGGATCTAATTCTATTTCATAATGGGATTAAAAATGGGTTCATCTAATTCTATTTCATAATGAAACATGAATAATTTTTTATTTTTATAAACTTTTTTGAATAAAGTCATATGTCAATTTACTTATAGAGTTCCTGCATAGTAAACGAAATACCTCCGTAACCGGGACAAGGGAAGTTACTCCCAATGTGGTGCAATTACGGAGAGTCGACTGTACTCGCCGCCAACATGGATTATCCACGTCGCATCTAGGGGCGCTCTGAAGTGGTTTTCCCATCGCTTGTAACGGGAAATCAAGTGACGAGCTCCGGGTTACCGCGTACTCTCAAAGTCCCTCTCTGAAGTTGCGGCTCGCGTGTGACCAGGTCAATTTGAAGGTCAACGGGTCAGATCGGCTAGTGGAGGGAGTAAGACAGTTCACTAAAAAGAAGCACCTCCGAACATACCTCGCATGATTGGATTCAATAACTCGCACTTGTCGATGCTGAGATATAAACATGAGCACGTCCGTCTCATTTGCCTCTCTGTGCAACAGGCTGCGCCAGGATAGCATGGAGCTTGCAAACTCAGATACATAGATTCACCGTTGCAGGGTGTTGACTATGGAGAAGACTGCAGCAATGTATTTTTTCTTCCTGTCGATGCAGGGAGGCTCAGGCAAAGAGCCTGAGTGGAGAAAATATCAGCAAATACCGGAGATAAATGGAAGCTTCACTTCACCGGTGACCTTCTCCAACACTGGCGAATTCAGCTGACACGTTGCTGGCCATCCCCAGGAGACTGCGTTCGGGAAATCGAATGCTATCACTTTAGCAACCACGTCCGATGGGGCAGCGGAAGTCGATGCACTGATCAGAATAGAATGGATGATCAGAGATCCTACAGATGCACTGTCTGACTGGAATTCCAGTGACCCGAGTCCCTGTGCATGGAGAGGTGTACAATGGAATATTTCTCCGGAGAACGTTGTCGAGCTTGAGTTGGCAGGCTTGCAGCTCAAGGGCTCCATTTCATCTTCACTGGGGAACCTTTCTTTCCTCCGTCTCTTGAACCTGTTCAACAACTCACTCACACTCACAGGTCTCACTGAAAACTTCCAGACTCGGTGGAGGATGAGGCTATGCTGCCCGATGAGGCTTGAGGAGCTAGTTAGATTTAGACATTGCGTTGTGCAGAGTACATACATTTGATGTGTTAACTAAAGGAAAGAAAGACTTAGCTTAAGCTTGGCGACAACAACTTTAGTGGTTCTCTGCCACCAGACTTTGGGAATGACCACTGTCGTCTTGAATCGCTCACGATTTCAAATAATCGCTTCTCTGGAATTATTGCTGCGTCTCTAGCACAATGTAGAAATCTGAGCGTCATAGATTTGAGCCATAACCAGTTCACAGGTGTGCTGCCTTCAGAACTACGAAGTCTAGCGGCGACTGTTAAAATAGAACTGGAAAGAGATTAGTGTGTTTGACGTGAGCTTCAACAAGCTTACAGGGCAAATACCTGCGTCCACACAACTTCAGGCCCAAAGCAAGAAAAAGTACACGGGGAATGTTGGACTTTGCGGCATACCGTAGCCTCTATGCTCAGAAATTCTCCCGGTGTCCAGGAGCCAAGCCCTACCCTACTGCACCCAAGAGTTTCATGGCTAGGTTATCTGCTTTAAATTTGCTCTTTCCGGAGGAATTTTTCTGGGCTTTTTTGTGACTTGGATTGCCATCAGCTGGTCGCATATTAATGATGGACTTTAAAGATTCAGGTAATTGTGCCCTGAACCAGAATCTTATGAGCGTGAATATGGACTATTTAGAAATAGGACCTGACAATATTGCAGAACGAATTTGATGCAGATCGTTAGTCATATGCTACCGTGTGAGAACCAAGTAATAAAACAAAAATGATGGGAAGACAACATCAACAAGTACATGGATGAAACCAATAGCACCACAATGGGAAATATGTACTAATGTCGTCATACATATCGTCACTATCCAAGTCAAGTGGTCTACATAAGTATCCAAGAAGTATCATATGTGATTGTTCTCAAGTGGATTGCAATAGTTAGTGATCTCTATACAATAATGTATACACATTAACTAAAAATATATATACAATAAACTAAAGAGAATGATACTAGTAGACTCTAGTGCACTCTCTTCCTCGCGCTCCTGTCTCTCATGACTTTGTACACAACAAAGTGAGAGTACAAAGCTCTTTACGGAGTAGTATGTGAGGTGTTTGGCTAAGAATGTTTCTATATGAGTTTGGTGGAGACTCTAAAACTCTTATATTAATATGGTGTGATAACCAAAGTGCAATTCAGAGTGCACACAATCATGTTTTATGTGAGGACAAAGCATGTAGAAGTGCACTTTCACTTTATTATAAAGAAGATCAACACCAATAAAGAGCAAGTGAAGTATGTTGGTACTAAAGTTCAATCTGCACATAATCTTACCGAGACACTTAGTACAATCAAGTTCCATACATTTAGAGCCTCTCTAGGAGTCAAATCATGTTTACATATTCTATCCTGTAAGCAATGAATGAGGGTGTTTAAATCCCTGCTTACAGCCAGAATTAGTTAGTCATGGCTAACTAAACTAGTTTAATTAGTAACCTAATTCGAGTGAAGGGCAACTTCCGAATGCTGATCCCCAACTGGACTCTAAACTATTCTAATTCTTAGTACCTCTGGTGTCACAGTATCTCTATGAATGCTATCTGACCCTGTTGCTGCACTATCCCTGAACATTGCACATGCTGAAATGAAGATCGTTGTGATTTCTCTATCTACTCGGAGTGACTAAATGTCCACATGCAGGATGAGGACAAGATGATGAATCTGGTAAAGAGACAATGTCATGGAGATGGCAACGTACGGAGGAAAGCTCAAGAGGTTAACAGGATACCAGGAAGAGGAAAGGTAGATGTCAGAATCATGTATGTTTGAAGTTTCTGCTGACGGAATGTGAGAGTTACTCACCCTGGTAGAGCGGGTTTAATTTGGAGGTTTCATTTTGCATGATAAGATTATTCAAGACAACCTTATATTTGGAGTGAAATGAAAACAACAGGTATAAGAACACTGCAGCGTCCTTGGATTCCTAGAACATTACTTCTATGCTTTAGTTACGTCGGCGATTGCCGACTGTTACTGGAGCACGTCCATATGCAGTGTAGACTGGAAAATAGGAAATTGAGAGAAAGGAGCTTTCAAGTTAGATTTCACCAAATAGTTTATCTGTGTTCATTGATGAATCATCATTCAGTTTGATGTTGCACCCTTTGAAAGTTAGTGGTTAGAATGCAGACGAAGAGGGCGGCCCGGTTTCGTAACCTGTGATTTTCTGTGACCTAAACATTAATTTCAGAGAAGATGACTTCCTTGTGGATGTATCTCTTGTGTGCTACCCAACCTGTGTTAATGGTTGACTTCAACAATGTGGTGTCCTGCTCTAACCTCGATCCAACTTTTAATTTTATACGGCACCCTCCATCTGCAATCTAATTTATTTCTTTCGTTCATTTTTCTAACTACATAAAATTTCAATGCAAAATAGAATATGTCAATTAAAGTTAATGGATAAAGCTAAATTTCTTAAATCATAGGTAGAAGAAGAACCAGCTTCTGTTTCAAACCGCCAGAGGGCCATTTTCATATATGTTTTCTCGAGCTCATACGGCTGACTTCAACAAGTGAAGGTGGAATAGATCAAATCATCTTTCTTTCAATTCTTCGCCAGGTTCTCATTGCAGTTCCTTACCGGCGTTTCACCCGGAGTTAACATTCGTACTTACTGCTGAATCTTTTTAGAAACAATTGAGTGGTTAACAGCGCAACATGAATGAAGCTTGTAAAGATTTGCACTTCTTTGAGCCAAAATAACTTCCAAGATTCTCTTATTTCAATCGCATCTCGAATAAAAATTCACCCAGGAAAAGCATCGCTGAGATTAAATATTTTCACTTTCTTTATTTCTTCACACGCATTAAGCCCCGATTGTGAAAAAGAAGAAAAAATTGAAGGAAACCATTACAGTGCCATGTTGAGAGGAAATATATCGACAAATAAGAAGATCACAAGCCCTTGATTTGCTCTGAAAAACCAGTCAAGGATGACCATTTCTCAAGCGCACTAGCTGATGCCACGAATGCCGATTTCGATCCCTCTGTATCTTTTGCGGACACTGCAAGATACACACATTATACAAATAAAAATGTAAACAAATAACGATGTGGTTTTCTGAAGCATACGTCATTTAGATGAAAAAACGACAAATCTACATGTCTACAATCGCTATATTGAAGGCTACAGCCAATATACGTGTTGGTAGAGAAATTGGGCACACCAGGTACATCAGACCTGTAAAGGAAAGCAGTAGACTGCATGGAAGTGGTTGGAAGATTTTCGTACCGGCTGACTGCAGTGATGCAAGAGCAGTGCCAAAGGTATCAGCTTCGCTTTGTTCTTCGGCGCTTTTGCTCACCTGCATAACCAATGAAAAGTACAGTAGGTTGTTCAGCATATTTCCATCATCATTCCAAAGTAAACAACCTGCGAATTGAAGTCATAGTTTATATCGGCAGGCCAAAAGTACATGTGGCAGTGAAGCGATGTAAAACAAAAATCGGAAGTATTCTTGCAGTCAATGAATAACATTATCCGTACTATCAAAACATTTACACCGTTTTGACAATGACAAAAGGAAAAAATCCACTTGCAGTAGAACCCAAAAGATATCTACAACTCTTCCGTATCTAGCGTTTTTTTATGGATAACCTTCACGAAAACAACGAGCGATATCCCGGATCTGAGATTGAATTCCGAGTGGCCTCACCGTTGACAGAGCAGCTTTAACCTCGACGATCCATGCATTAGACCCCAATACAGCAGATGCTGTGGAGAAATCCGAGGAATCAAGCGCCTGTCCGGCCTTGCTCAGCTCATAAACGGCTTTCTGAATGGATTCTGCAAATTTGGTGACAAGCCATCAGACCCTGATTAAAGAAACACAGTCGAAATATAAACTCGTGAAAGAATTGAGCGACTTTTATACCAGCAACCATTAACAATCGCAAACGAGAACCAGGGTAATCGGTATTCGGAATTTTAAAACAAATGCCGAATACCATATCCCATAAGATTCCGGACAACCTGAATTCAAGAGATTGCGCTTTCATCCAAGAAACATGATCGGACATAAGGACCATCTTGCTCGTGGAGGGTTCACTCTTTGTTTTAGCACTTGTCCAATTGACTACAACATTCGCTCGTGTTGCATTGACCTGACTTCGAAAATTAAAACTTTTTAGTTCGAGTATATATGCCTTTGCCTTCAAGTTTGACAGTTGCTACATTTTGTTTAAATTTCAAAATGATTCGGGTACAAGAACCCCGACACACAATAAATACAAGAGCCGCTACAAGATGAGACTTTCCTTGTTTGCATCACTCAATGTGAAGATCGTCTGACATTGGAAAGTTGAAATGAATTGGCTAAAGTTGTAGAGTACCTGCTTCTTTCTTGTACGAGACTACGGCGCCACGTTTTTGCAGACGTTTTTGCCTGTCCCCCTTCACTTTCTCCAGAAGAGAATCATCATCATCGGCTTCAAGGAGGGCGCATGCAGGAGCAGCGAGGAGACCAGACAGCAACGCTGCTGCACCTCCCACTATGTCTCTTCTCGTGGACACCCATTTCTCCTCTGTAACTTGGCAGGTAACACCGGCAGAGTCGGAACGCTCACAACATACTGCCACACTCCTCCCGACGCTTATCGGCAATTGAGCTGATTTCTTGGCGACGAAGAAAGAGGGGATCGCCACTCGGGGAGACAGTGCCGACGCCATGGCTTTTTCTCGCTCTCGCTCTCTCTCTCTCTCCTTTCGATCAGCTCACTCTCCTCTGCTCGGAGCTAACTCAATTCAATCGTCCAGTACTCAGTTCAAGCAATCCTCCCTCCAGTACTCGCGAGGCTATTAGACGGCCATGTGGCAGTCCCACAAGCCCGTTTCCCACTCCAGCCGGTCCCACCATACTTCATCTCGTTTTGGTCGTGGACAACTTGTCTGAAGAAGTTGTGATTGAACCCTGAGAAAGGGTTGATCCACTCGATTCACAGCCAGCGGCACTCTACACGCTTCAGCGGATAACAAAGTATTACAGCACCAAACGGTATATTGGTAATTTTTCAATTTCACGCTTCAGTTTCTGGGTGCTCTCTATCATTGATTCTGTTCCGCCGAACTTGTAAGTTCAGGTCGATCCATTTTCGTCTTGCACTGAACATGCTTGATGGAGAAGGTATTTCCTTCTCACCCTTGTGTTGTTCCCTTTCTGTGTAGTCTGTTTATTTGGTTTATTTGTTAGGGAGAACATATATAACAGGTGATGAGAAGCACACCGTAAAACAGAACACAACAGGGTGAAGAGGCCAAACCTAGCATGGCAAAAACCCTATGAATGTCTAGCCAACTATCCTATCTAATCTATCTAAAAATAACAAAGTAAAATGAAAAAAAGGGATAGAAGATCCCATCAAGTAGCGAATGGAAGAACATGGGGCTAGGCTCCAGTAGCATCAATGGGAAATAAGTCTTACTGCAACTAAGATATCCGAACTATCAAGGTCTATATACGTAAGAAGCATCATCTAATGTGATTGCTCTCCTATGGATTATACCAGCTAGTGCTCTTTGTAGAACATTGGAAATATGTTGTCCAAAATGGGCTATATAATAAGCTAAAGAGAATGATACCAGAGCTGACTAGTATGATAGGCTCTTGCACATTCTCTCGAGAACATGTCAAAGTCGGTGTCCATAGCTCCATATAACTCCAAAGCTAGAGGAACAAAGAGATGACTTCTCTGCATAGCCCTATCCTTGGAGACCTTGACTGCCGTCATTCCACTCGTCGTCCATCTAGATGGAGAATCACCCCTTCGAAATTGTGTCACGTGTAGAATATGTAACCACAATGTCTACAACAATACCCTGGTCGTATCAAAACAAGTATTGGTATGCCCTAACACGAGTTGACTGCAAGGCATACCAATGCTCCCTCCATGTGAGATATTCATCATGTCACGCCAAAACAAATATCACATCCCTAATGACATTATGGGTATATATTATTTATCCTCCAAATGGAGAACAAGTCAAATGAACATCTACTACATCTAAGATAGTACAACAGTCACATGTTAGTAATGAAGATGTAGATGGATGGATCAAGCCAAGTTGGAACCTCATCACTATAGAAAAAGTAGCTAGTGCGAGTCAGAAAGCCTTGATGCATGGTCAAGCCAAGATCCACGAGCATGCATCCTTATTGGAGCAAGAGCGTAGACGAGCCCTAGTAGTACAAGGAATGGCCGGATCCACTAAGAGTGAATGTAGAGCATGCCAAAACTATTGGTCCATCAAGGTAGAGAGTAGATCTCTAGTCCAATCTATGGGCAAAGAGGAAAAAGATAAATAATGTTGTAACTCCATAGGTAAAGCCTCTCTTGTATATCGTAATAATACACGTAAAGGATGATCCTGCATCCACACCCCTCACATACATCTCAAGGATGGATCTATTTGCAATCATAAATCCGGAAGATAACAAAGATGCCGAGAGTGCCCAACTAGCCAAAAATGTTATAGGTCTCTTCCATCTATAATAAGTGTACCCCTTCACACAAAATTTGCAAAGATGTCTATCTCCGTGGCAAATCTCAGGTCACACAATCAAAGGTCCATGGTCTATGACATCATGGTTGATTTTCACTTAGGTTTACCTCCGATGGCTTTTTGGAAGCTCATCATGAATCTAGAAAGACATGTTCCAATCCAATGACCATAACCTTCATGCACCCTCTTACACAAACTCTCAAACTCAAGACTCCATAAACAATTTTCATAAGGACTTAAATATCACTCAAAAGGTAGAGATCTTTTTATTGATGATCAAAGTCTTCCTCAAAACAAGGCTTCACTCTCCTAACAATGCTTCCCCAAAGTCAACTTCTCCCAAAATTAACTTCATCCAAATCTCCCTTCTTCCAAAATGACTTGAGAGTTGATTCTCAACCTCTCTATATTACTACTTAGATTTTTACCATGATAACTAAAAGTAATAATCATGCAATTTTTTCTTATCAAGTTTAATCAAGGTAGAGATCAACTAAACCCTAATAAGAAAGGGTATATGACAACATGTAATTGGTCCCCTTGGACCTTTTAGAAGCCCAACTAACCTCTAATTGACTTTAGTGTACAAAATCAATCTTGCCACTAGATTTAAGGGTCCTCATCAAGTCAACCAACAAAAAACTAGTCCAAGTCAAGGAAAGTCAAGATACCAGCGTGATGAAATATGTTCCTTGATTCTTACTAAACAATAAAATAGTTGTTTTCATCTATTACGTCACGAGCTACTTTAATTTTCATCCAACTAAATCATAACTAGTTATACATAATCATGATTAAGATAAACTTAGTCACACTTTAGATATACTCACATTTTATTCTATATGTACAACCATGGGTCTTACATATCCAATGATATCACCAAAGATGACCATGATCCTCATATCAAAGTATGTCAAGTGTGATATGAATGTAGGTGAAGAGGAACCGTGCGAAGAAGGTAGGTGAATTGATGAGCAATACTAGAGGACAGTATATCAAACGTCACATGTGAATCCCCTAGTAGAGGAAATTTATTTACATGCAATACACCATCGGCAAGCGTAGCGTCTATGTAGTGTGAGACAAAATTCTCGGATCCTGCTGGCTTTCCTAGAATGCGTTGTCGCATGGACATTGTTTTGCTCTGAGAACGCATGAGCGCATGTTTGTAGAAGAATCCTCATGATCCTCGTATGAGTTGACACTCTCTCTTTCTCTTCCTCAACACTTCACATTCGAGTTCATTACAATTGGTAAAACTTTAGCGGAAGAAGATTATGATATTAAACAATTGGACCAATAACTCTTGCCCAAACTTCATAGATAATTGCTCTACAACCTTTTTGTCCTCTCGAAAAAATTTCTTATGTTTCTCTCTTCTAGATCTTTCAGAACAATTGTTGAGTTGTACACTATATCACAAAGTAATATGCAGACCCATGTGTACTAAAACCATCACACATCCCAATTCTCCACTCCAATTGCCTCAAATTTCATGAGAAGTTCATTTATCATCCAAGCTTCAAACTCTGGAAAGTTTTATTGATGAAACTTTCTGATAGCAAAAGTTATGATCGATGTACTAACTTCGTGACAATCAATGCAATCTTGCAACTTTGATTGTATGCTCCAACTTCAAACTATCATTTTGTATTGAAAACTCATCCAATCGAACTAAAAATTCAATCCAACACAAGCATGAGTAGAAGCTATATCTCAATTGAATCAGATATGTCAAAATCCTTGTAGTATTCTCAGAATCGATCCAAACACACTCTAGGATGAGAATTTCATTTTTAAAAACTTCAAATCATCACAATAGAGTGACAACCTAGTCAATTGCATCCATTCTTGAGCCCATCTTGTAGCTCTTCCCGTCAGCTCTCCAACATGTTCTCCAATTTTTGAATGTCCTTCCAAAAGGCTTCCAAAACTCCTCAAAGCCTCAAAGAACTTGATCAAATGCCCTCATTGGTCCAAACTCCAAGATCAATGAGAATGAAGACTGTCATTTTGATCTCTAGTGCGGCTAAATTAGCTCCATTTAACTTAGAGCTTTACAACTATTCTAAACACATTCCTTAGTCATCATATACATAATATAAGCCGCTACTAATAAAAAGTCAAAATAATAACTCAAAATCGGCTAAGTATGAACATAACTACAAATGGAACTAGGGAGTTTATAGCTTGAGAATAATACTCCTTGCCAAAATTACTAACAATTAACTCCATATGGCTTGCTTTCGGTAAACAATAGTGATAGATTGGAACCCATGTGTTAAAAGTCATCACTACTAGCAAGTTCAAATTCATAACGTTCAATTAAATCAAAATATGAACTGTTAGGTCCCAAATTGCGCTATAGGAAACAATTGGAAGAATAATCGGGTTTGGAGAGTTTATCACTTGTTGCATAAAGTTATCTCCAAAGTTATATACTAACCACACGCAAGATGAAGATACCGGATGTTGATCACAAAAGGATTAGGTATCATTACATCTAGAGTATCATGTTGTCCTCTATCCATATCCCACGTCGACTCCACTTAGATCAAATCAGCTCCTTAGTCAGCAAAGTGATGTTCTAGATCTCTCCCTTCCCCTTTCCACCATGACTGCGCTTTATATTTGCTAAGGTCCATGATCATATCTCTTGGAGCTTTATCAACTTCATGATCCTACAAAGTTGATCCAACCGTGGGCTCTTAATAGCCTTACAATGAGCCGTCAGTCATCTTGACCTAAAGTATTGTCGTCATAACAATAACTCTAAAGATGACACATGTGATCATCTTTTCATAGTAGCCGCGTCACAATATGACATCCACCCCCCCTAAACCTGTGCATCCTCCGATATGAATCAAGAAGTTAACCAAGGAGTGCGCGACATCAAATTAGATCAATCTGATCTTCTGCTCTAGCTAGATTCTCCCCATATGACTCATCTTCACCAAAAAGGTCAAACTCCTCCTCAAAATGGCCAAGGTTGATCTTCTTATCCCGACTTTTGAAGATCTTGATTCCTTTTCCTGCAATATGTACCTTTAGCTTTGTACCATCCAACTCTCTTAGCAAATAAGTAGCATTGTCATGAACATTGATCACCACATATGGCCCCAACCACCTCTTTGATAACTTTCTCAATGTGCTATGTTGGTTATCCAAACTATTGTCATACACCAACACCCAATCACCTTCTTTAATCACCTTGGATCTCAACCTATGACATTTGTCAAATCTGTCCTTGTTTCTAAGCATGTCTCTCTAAGTCTCTCCATTGCCAATTGTACATCCTCCGTTCTCCTCTCCACATGTCGAATGTGTATAGCCAAAAGATCTTCTCTACTAAGATTATCCTCCCAACGCAACACACTCCATGTGGAAATGTTTTGCTCTATTGGCATAATTGGTTTTTGGCCTCGCATTAACTCTGATGGCATGTAGCCGGTCACAGAGCTATGGGTTATACGATCAGCCCATAATGCAAATGATAACAAACGAGGTCATTGTCAAGCCTCCCCCCTACATGACTTCACAATTGCTTTGACAATAGGTGAATGACCCCGCTCACTCTTCGAATTTCCTTCTAGATTATGAGCAGTGGTGAGAGACAACTTGACTCCACATCTCTCAAAGATGTCACTTGCCTCTTGAGCATTCAACTCCCCTCGATCAACGATTATCTTCCCAACACATCCATAACGACACACAACGTCCTCTGAAAGAAATCTGCAAACCCCTTCCGTTGCTTTTGTTTGTAACGCTCTCCCTTTCACTTGATTAGATAGATCCTACCTCGCTAACACCAGATACCTCATCTACCCTACTCCCATTGGCGTGTTCATCAAATCCACAACCCACTTGTAATGGATAACAAGTGGATATGTATGATGCAAACCATCACAGTGTCGGATTACATAATACATCTAACATGTCTCACAAGTCTCCACAAATCCCACCACAGCCTTGTAGATGTTTTTCCACCGATATCTCTCTTTCACTTTCATGAAAGTGGCATATATACCCCTATGGCATGCCCATAAGCTTTCATGAAACTCCCGCATCAACTCATGCTAAGCCTCCTTTCCACAAATCACACGATGTGGCAGATCACTCTTCCACTTCGGTCTCTTTCCAAGGTATACTTCTTGTAACATGTAGTTATAGGCTTTTCTTCTTACATGTTTGAACTCGTGATCACTCCAACCGCTTTGTCGTGCAAGTGTACATAGATATCTTTTGATATCTAACCACTCACCCTCATACAAATCCTCCAAAAACAACTCCAAACTTTGTGTTACTCCTTGCTGATGAGCCATAGAATAAAATGTCGTTCCTTCATCATTAGTATCATCAATCATCTCTTCTTCCCCCTCATATCTAGCTCTTGACAGCATATCTGCCACCTTGTTATCCTTTCTTGCAACATGCTTGAACTCCGGGTTAAGTGTCTTGATGTATGCTATCCACCTCAACATTGCAATATCTAGAGTATTGTAATT
Organism: Marchantia paleacea; assembly: GCA_014180765.2. Classification (NCBI taxonomy): domain Eukaryota; kingdom Viridiplantae; phylum Streptophyta; class Marchantiopsida; order Marchantiales; family Marchantiaceae; genus Marchantia; species Marchantia paleacea. The sequence continues at coordinate 468,277 of MUAA02000032.1, forward strand.
GGTGATCATCCCAAGCAATGGTAAACAATCCGTCTCAATAATCACATGTGCCCCAATCAAGTAGTTCCTTTCCGACTTCATGACTGGAACAACATCCCACAATTCCTTCTTCATATCATGATAACTTTGTTGTCTTTCACTCAAGACCTTGGCTCCAAACCTGATAGCATAACTACTTCCTTCGTTTTCATCATCATGTCCCACAATTCATCATATGACAATAGAACTGGTATCCACTGTCAATATCACTGGTTTATCACCATGATATTCTATCCTTTGCAAAACCGGAGGTTATGACATACACCTCCTCAACTCCTCTACATGTCTATTCTCCCATACAAAGTTCTTATTTTTCTTTAATTATCCATATAACAGATCTGTTATATGAGCATAGTGAGGAATCCATATGTGATAGAACACAACATCACCTAAAAACTGCCTCACTTTTGTGAAGGAGTTGCAGATTTCCCGCATCCTTTGAATAGCATCCACCTTGTTGGGACATGATTTTCGACCATACCATCCACACAAATGACCAACAATGACAACCTCCCGTACCCCAAATGTAGACTTTGCTCCTGACAATGTAAAATAAACCTCCTCCAATCGAGATAATATCCTCTCACAATCTTCTATGTGATCCTTCACAAACTTCCAACAACCCCTTTGATCAATGATTCCATCCTTCTCCTCTTTTGTACATCCCTTGATGGACACATCATCTAGAAAAGGCATAATCTTCTCTGGAATAAAGTCCCTTAACACTTAATTCATCTTATTCATCATGTGTGCTACTGAATTTGTGGCCCCTTGTGGCAACGTTCATATCCTTACCAAACCCAAGGGTGTTGTCATTGTAGTAACATCCATGCTTCCTTCTAATAGTTGAAACTGATCATACTCAGAGTAAAGATCTGCCATAGAGTAGATAGCTCTCCCTACAAAATCTTTTGCAAACTCGTTCACAATAGATCCCACCATCATATTCTTGATAGTAATTTGATTCACCAGTTGCATGTCTTGAATGAATCGTAGTGATCCATTCTTTTTTGGCACTATAAACCACTGACTGAAATATGTTGGAAAGGACGGCTCCAAAATCCTCATCCTCATCTTTTTCTTCAACAACTCAATGAGTTTTGGAAAATGGGCCATAGGTACTAGGATCATTCTCAAGTCCCAAGGCACATGAGGCACAATGAAAATGATCATGGGAGCTACCACATTAGGATCCACACATCCTATCTCCTTTGCTTCAAAAGAGAATGTTTTTTCATGTCTAGCAAGCATCTCTTTCAAACATATTTCTTCATTTGCAAGAAGAAAACCATCTGATCCAGCCTTCAACTCCTTCATAGTGGTTTCAATAAACTTGTGTCCCATTTTACTAGGATCCCTCAAGTTACTTTCTCTACTCACTTGCTGCAATTGTTCTTTGGAGTCATTAGGTAAAGGAGCAGCTATCGGTATCATCTTCTTATCAACTGTTTTATATCTAGTCTTTTAGTTAATATTTCAAATTCAAACAAAACTTGAACTTGCACCCTAACATCTCAAGATCAACCCATAATTTGAGTTTGCAATCTACATCTTATTATAAAATTGAAACACTAAACCATAAATCGCAACTCATGAGGCTATAAACTCACAACAAGAGAACTCATGAAAGTTCCTCCACCTTAGAGATTTCACATCGAATTCATCACTTACGTTGCATGAACATTGCTTTGCTTTGAGATTTCATGAGCGCCATACTGTAAGAGAATCGTCTTGATCCTCGTGTCCACTTGCAAGACAATCCAATCCGGTTGGATATCTAAAAGTGCTCTAATCGTCAACGATATCTCCTTACAATCTCCTGGTTTACACAAAGATGTTATTGGAAGTGTGAACGATGTTGTAGGATCATGATATGACTAACAAGATGCAGTAAGATCTCCCTAATAGCAATTGGTCTAATATCCCTTGTGTATGTCTCCATCGTGAGAAACCAACTAACATATATTATCTAAGTAATTGATAAAGGAATCTCTCCTCTCGTAACTGATGTAACCACATAGAATAACTCCATGAAACCACTAGAGAAATCATCTACGTGAAAGCAATCTCGAATATACTCATATATCATCCCTAATAGACCCCATGAGGATAGATGTAGAGCTATGCATAGAGAATGGGCAAAAAGTGATGTATCAAGACATAATGACTCCTATGGCTAATACTCCAAGACCTCTGATGGTATTTCCTCACCCATGGGTGGATGTAAAAGGCGTAAAGAATAAATAGTCTCCTTAGTAAGACTAGCTTTAAAGAAAGGATGAAGGGCTTGTGAGGCTCTGCTATACTCCCTAGCCTACCCCAATATCCTACACCATCGCAATCGAGGCAAATCAAGAGCATCATATAGTTGAACTTGACTCCTAATTGTGTAGCATGTACAAACTCCTCTTGCAATGCAGCCCAATCCGATGTTGGAATTTCCAAAATCTAGCTGCCACCTCCCTATGTCCAACACACCCTCCCTAGTACAACATAGACACCATCGCGGAAGTAGGAGAAACAAAAACCACGCTAATTCGTCCATGGGATCATGTGTCAACCAATCGAGCAATAAGCAAAAAGCACGTCTAGCCTCTTCATGAAGTGCACAAGGGTGTCTATGGATAAACGTGGACATAGGAACCTAGTCTCAAAAAGCCTTAGAATAGAACCTAAGTGGAATGCTAACCACTTAGGTTCTATTCTAAGTGGTTAGAATAGAACCTAGATGGTTCTATTCTACCCGGAATAATCAATGAAGGAGTCTATGTAGTCTACGTGTTCTCCAAAGTGACAAATAAAGATGTGATCATCATCCTCATGTGCGCATCCCAAGTGATCCAATCATAATCTTTGTGCATCTTTCCCACATAGGTCTTTATCCCTTGCAAGATAAAGAGACGATGACACATCAAACATGGTGTATCACTCACGGTTCTAGGTGGTTCCATGAGGGGAAGTGAAGCTATAGCTAGCACTCAAAGAACAATAAGGACACATGTCATTCCATCATGTATCTACTCCCATCTGCAAAATCACAACTCCTTGATATCCCATCTCACATGGGAAAATGATAACTATCAAAACTCTAAAATCTAAAAATACTCATAACTTTCTATTCCGATCTCCATAATTTTTCAACTAGGTCCCAATAGAACCAAGGCAAGAAAAGGAAGAGATTGGAACAAAAAAGATCCTATTCATATGCAAATTTGAGAAAAAACACTCAAAACTCTTAAATTAAAAAATTCACCAATATTTCTCTATACAATTCTCCATAGTGTTCAATTTATATACCAATGAAACTAAAATTGAAAAACAAAGAGAATTATATATTCATTCTCCATGTTTGGCAAAGTATAACACTACAATACATGAACAACTAATTCAGGCCTCCTAACCTACTCTCCTTTCTCCCTTTTGCTCGTGTTTTAGAATTAGTCATCAATGAGGTAGGACCTACACATGTTAGAGTCTTGCATTGTTAATCTAGGATCAAAACCCTAGGAAACACTCAATGCTCATACGCGATTCTAAAATAACTATGCATGAGCTCTCTATAAAGTAATTCCTATCATTTGATGATGATATGCAATAAACCGCTTCTTGGGTAGGGTGATAATGCTACTACCTTCTTTTTGAGTTCAACTGATGCCAGCAATTGCACAAACCAAGGATGTAGACAACCAAAAACTTCCATGGCTTGTGGAAAAAAACCTATGGATAGATTTCTCTATGTGTAAGAGTGTTGATAGAGAAAGGAGTGCTCCTTTCTTCATCAACATACTTAGAAAGGAGCACTCTTACATTACCAACGATTCTTGAAGTCGGTCGGACATAGGGCTCACAATGGGGATCAGCAATAGCAACATGAGCAATGTATGACACTCCCTCTTGGTTGAAATATATGTCACATCTCCAATGTGAAGGACCTCTTGATGATGAGGGCAGAAAGCCTTTCTATCCTTTTTTGATGTGGAATCATGGAGTCTGAGGTGTGGCAACTAAAACTACATCAAACTCGGAATGTAGCCCCTCCCAAAACGATGAAGTCAAGAAAAAATGTCCATATGTCTAACACTAGGGAAGTGAGGAGAGACCACTCGAATAGCTCAAGAAATTCTGAAGTTGAGAGATACCTCAATGGTCTCTCTTTCTCCATATATAGTCCTCAAAAAGGTACAAACAAGATAAGGTTACACAACCACCATCCACTCAATTCCTTATGGATCGATGATGTGGCGGACATCCCTATGAGCACACGGATTGCTGACGTGTACTCCAACTAACACACCAACTAACACACAAGAAACACAACCTAAAGAGCACACGGATTGCTGACGTGGCACCTTTAGATACTCCACTAATAGTCAACTCAAGACCATCTATCTCCTCCTTGCGTAACCTCTACTTTAGTTCTCACTAACTAAAGATGGTTACAATATGTCCACTCTTCGCTCTCTCTTGTATCTAAGACACCAGTTGAGGAAGGAGAAAAAGTATGAACCATGTATGCTCGTCCTCCAAGTTTTTATCTAAGATGTCTAAACGTATCCTAAAGGCTCGTCTAACGTCTTCACAAAAAATATGAGGAATGGCATGGAGCATGCAAGGGGGAGGAAGATCGATCCTAAATATGTCAAGGATTGATTTGATTGAAAACGAATCCATATCTAGTCATCTACAAGGGGAATGGAAGAAAGAGGAATGGATGAAGGAGTAGACTCTTGCCATGATATTAGAGCTCGCGGTGTCCTAGAGGCTCATGATATTGTGCTTGAGATGCCGGTGCATTTGGCTAGGTGTTTAGTGAGAGGCCCTACTCTAGTGAATAGATCTCCAAACTTCTGACAAGTTTCTTTGCCAGAAGAGAAGATGTGTACTTCATGAGGCGGTGTCTGCCCTAGATGAAAAAGAACATGTGTTATGGAGTCATATAGGGCGACCTAACATAAAAATAGAGATAGCACTCACATTCTAGTTGACAAGGCTAGACAACATACCTACACATGCCCGTCATATCACTATATACCATGGAAATGAAGTATATTTGTCCTCATCTATCTCCATCCATATAGGTTGTATATGAGATAGTATGAAGAAAATATGTATTATAATTTGCAAGCATGTAACAAGTACCACTATGAACAACAAGGAAGAAAGAACTTTGACCAATGAAAAAGTTACAAATTGTTGTGATCATGAGTGCAGTGATATGCAAAGTTGAGGTCTTGGAGTATCCGCCAAAGGAGCCATTATGCATTGATAGATCACTATTTGCCCATTCTCTATTCATAGCTCCACACTTATCCTCATGAGGTTTTTCAAGGATGATATACGAGCATCTTCGAGATTACTTTCATGCGGATGATACCTCTAGTGGTTTCACAGAGTTGTTCCAGGTGGCTGCATCAGTTGCGAGAGGGGAGATTTTGCTATCAGTTAGTAAGGTACTAGATGCTAGTCGAATTTTCGTGATGGAGAAGGACACTAGGGACATCACATCAATTGCTATTAGGGAGGTCTTATTGCGTTTAGTAAGTCGTATCGTGGTCCTGTAGCATCGTTCAAACTTCCAACATCATCTTTGTCCACACCAGTTTGGAGTTGCCATACCATGAGGTCATTGTGCATTATAGCACTTCTAGATATCCATCTGGATTGGGTTGTCTTGTAGGTGGACGTTGAGAACGCTTTTAACAGTGTCTCATGTGTATCCATTTTTAGAAAGCTTAGAGAGGCTAGTGGATATCTATCGAACCTCATTCCTTTCGTATGGTCTTTCTATGGTTCACATTCTTCTCTCTTTTATTAGCATGGCTTTTCTGAGGAGGTAGTCACTGTTCTATAGTCCGTGGTTGGTACTCGACAAGGAGATCATTTGGAAGGATCATTTAGGGTTTATCCCTAAATGGGATAAATCATTTAGGGATCCCTATTTGTCATGGCTCATTATAGAGCTCTTTTGTCTATTGCTTTGGCCGTACTAGATTGTGTGTTCCCCTCCAGTGGATGATACACACATTGTAGGCCTTGTAGACCACATTAGACAGAGCTTTGATCACTTGATTACCGAGCTTCATCTTGTAGGCTTGAGAATCAAGTTGTCAAAGTGTAGGGCTTGGTCTCATTTGGGCATTCCTCTTCATCTCCAACTTCCAAAGTGATGCATGATAATGAAAGATGGCTTACGCATTCTTGGACGGTTCGAGGATTTTGTCCTCATGCTATCTAGACGTTGCACTTGCCGAGAATATTTTGCATGTAGATGACCTTCGTCTACTAGGGGATCCATATGTGGTGTTTGGTATACTCTCATCTAGTATTGCTCGTCGACCCGACTACCTTCTTTGCATGGTTCCTCCTTCATCTACATTCCTATCACGTTTGTACAGTCTTTGATAGGAAGATCATGGACATCTTTGGTGGCATCAACAGACCATGGACCTTCGAGTGTGTAACATGAGATTTGGCACGGAGACAGACATCTTTGCCGATTTCATGTGGAGGTATAGGCTTATTATCGATGGAGGAGATTGCATTTGTAGCATTCTTGGCTAGTTGGACACTCTCTACATCTTTTTTATCTTCTCGATTTGTGATTGCATATAGGCCTATCCTTGATATATATATACGAGGGATGTGGATACGAGATCATTTCCCTTTCACGTATTATTGCGACATATGAGAGATATTTTACCGCTGGAGGTATGACACGAACTCCCTTTTTTTCCTCTTTGATCACCGATTGGACTTGAGGTCTACATTCACTCTTAGTGGATCCGACCATTCCTCGTACTAATAGGGCTCATCTACGCTCTTGCTCCGAAAAGGGTGTAGGCTCGTGGATCTTGGCTCGGCCATGCATCAGGGCTTTCCGACTCACACCAGCTATTTTCTCTATAGCAATGAGGTTCCGTTTTGGCTTCATCCATCCATCTACATCTTCATTATTCACATGTGAGTGTGGTATCACTTTAGATGCAGCATGTATTCATATGATTCGTTGCCCATTCGGAGTGTAGAGGATAGCTACCCATGATGCTATTAGGGATGTGGTGTTTGCTATGGTGCGAGAGGATGGATACCACACATGGAGGGAGCGTTCGTATGCCTTGCAATTGACTAGGGTTAGGGTAAATCTATATTTGGTTCGGGAGGACTAGGTTACTATGGCAAACGTGGTGGTCACTGATCCTACTTGTGACACAGTTTCAAAGGGGGTGATCACCCATCCTCCAAGATGGACGGCGAGTGGAGCGGCAAAAGCCAAGGTCTCCACGTATAGGGGTATGCAGAGATGTCAACTCTTTGGTTCTCTAGCTTTGGAGTTAGATGGAGCTATGGACACCGACTTCGACATGTTCATGAGGGAGTGTGCGAGAGCCTACCATACCAGGCGGCATGGGGTATCACTCTCTTTAGTTTATTGTATAGTCTATTTTAGGCAACGTGTTTCCATTGCTCTACATAGAGCATTAGCTGGTGCAATCTATAGAAGAGCAATTACATTAGGTGATGATTCTTCGGATGCTATATTTTTTTAGACCATTTGACCTAGATAGTTCCGATATATTAGGTGATGTAGGAAATATTGTGTGCCCTTATTGGTGCCATAGCTTTGCGTGCCTTCACATCCATCTAACGCATAGCCGTTTACATCCTCAACTGATCATCCTCAATGCTGAACGCATTTGCATGTGTAATGAGTTTAACGACCGGTTCAAGTTTCGCTATGCTGTGTGATCAGATCAGCTCACCAAGTCTGGCAGCAATGTACTAAATTCCATGTGTTGCGGAAAGACTAGACCGAACGAGTCCATCCTCTAAACCCACAGCGAAGCGCACAATAAGAGAAAAGAGCTGAGTTGAGTTGCGCTCAATCCAGCTACTGTCCTCCACTTGGTGTATCATATATCACCACAATGACCCGTTCGTTATAGAGCACAGGAAGATATCTCAACATGCTTCCTTCTGTACGTTCAAGGCTTCATTGGATGCAACCGCATTTGTTGCTCCACGTGCATCGTGTTCATGGATCGACTGTATCGGTGTACTGTCTACGTATATGCACTCCTTAACCATCAGTTTGGATCTACAAACTTTCTCCCTTGCCCAACGTTTTCCATCTGCTTCTTTGACCACTGCTTTCGTACATTACTAGGAACACAAGGGAATCATGAGACCATCTATAAGCATTCTACTCCACCTCTACGTCTGCCGCAGGTATCGAGGTCCGATCACTGATCACCGGGGTAGGAGGCTAGGTTGATGTTGAACTTCGCCACAAGTATTTCTTACAAGTATTATGTTCCCTGAATTACTGGCATGGCAGCAGCGAACTTAAACCATCGCTCCAAATTTGATTGCAGGGCTTTTAGTCGTTTACTGTAAGTCTCGATCTTTCAGACTTCTTCTGTACGTACTACATGATTTTCATACTGACCCTGTGGGATGGGCTCCAAGTTGTGTAATGGATCGACTCGGGGGAGGAATGACCATGCGCGTGAAGTGCTTTTCCTCGGGGAGCCGTAAAATATTCAGTTGATATTGGATTTCAATAACTCTGAAAAGCACTTTCAATACATCACAACTCCAGTTCTTCTGGCTGAAACCCAGAAGGAAGTACGCAGCAAGGACGTACTGTGAAGATCACAAAACTAACGTAATCTACGCCAGCGACAAAAACAATACCAAAAAGAGGCTATCCTCCTCCATCTTAAGAGTGAGATAGCTAAGATATCTTCTTCACTCAGCCATCTACCTGCACTGTAGATTATATCCTGACGACACTACAGAAAAAACTTTCAAGTCCTGTTTTCCGTATTCAAGTACATCATATTGAATGACGATATACTTGGAAAAGAATACACATGCCACGACATGACTGAACCACTTTCTTTCACTTTGGCACTTCATCTCCATTGTGAAGACTGATAATCTCACCAGGCATTGGTTGACTGAAAGTGAGCAAGACTCCTCAATAAGATGAAAATTCAACAAAGAAGCAAGCTAGCTTGTGTCACAGTATCCGAAGTTGCTCACATCTGTATACCAGTGAATCAAGAACGTGTAAAACAAACAGGAACCAAAGACATCCGCAGAATTTCCTCCCGCCTCATAAGCTTGGTAGCGAATGGGCTTACCAAAGAACTGATTTAAGAAAACTTTGTTGCAGATTCGCCTGCATCGCCAACTTTCACTCAAGACCAATCAAACTTGGAGATTACCATTCCTAACATGTGAAATTCAATCAACTGAAATTTTAACAACATTTGACTTAACCACTGCTAGTCTGGAATCGCACCGTCCCTGAACCAGCACCCGACACCGACTGGCTGATTGCACCGAGCTAGTCAACTTCTGCCTAACCTGGACTACCTCTTTGAGTCATTAGCGTCCATCTATTTCCTCAACGCCTATAAATGACGGCTTCCACATCCTGTGGCACACTCGAGAACCCTACTCAGCAATCCAAAGCCTTAGCCTTCTGGACATGTACAATATACAATCTCACGTCACCCTCTTGTAACTGACACACCCAACCTAGAAAATAGCCGCATTGTACACATACACCTCCGTCGTTGACAGTACCGTCAACTGATTTGCATAACAAAATCTTCGTTCCTCACTCCATAAGCAAGGAACGGTAGGAAAGTGGGTATCTACATATGTAAGGAAGGTTCAAATACTATGTCGAACTCTTGCTATAATGCTTGATATAGCAATGAGGTATTGACAGGGTATGTTCGCAGTATCAGAAGTTAGTGCAACCTGAGGTGACAAACTAGGACATCTCTGCTACGTCATATTCACGGAAAACCAAGATCACCACTTTTGTTGGGCAGTCTTTTGAGTTACTCAATCTCCTGTTTACAAATAGCATATTTCAGTCCAACTCATCAACACTTGCCCCTGTCCACTTCCACCCAAGATAGAAATTAGTGCGGCAATCACCATGCACTAAAATTCTACCGTGCACAACTTTCACAAACATGCAACTAAGGCAGGGCTTAGCCAAATCTGTAGATTCTAGTAGATTTGCCTTAAGAAATTCAGTCTCTCGTCAAATAACAAACAAAGAGAGATGCACCTGCAGATGCAAGATCAATTCAGGCTAACCAAAAACTTCAAGAGTTTGACAACATAGATCAAACTCCCCTGCACTATCTCTCCAAGAAGAAGTGATTGCAGTACAGATACTAGAAACATGATTATGACAAATGCTTTTTTCTATCTGCCCTGTTCTAAACAAATTTTAAGATCGACATACAGCATATGCAGCTGCACTCTATTCAAATCGCTCGCTCGATTCAGGAGTACTAAATGGGCAGACGAGCACTAGCGAAACTATGCTTATGCACTCCCCATTATGAACAGACATCTGAACCTTTTCAATGGGATCTGCCTGCTTATGGATAGGACTGCCAAGAGATTATGCGAACAGAACAACCATCCAACTGCAAAGTCCATGCAGATGATGATCGAAAATTTCATGCGAATGCGGAGATGCCGACAAACATGTGTAACTTGAGTATCTGATCTCCAAACATGAGCTGCATGAGAAACCCGCAAGATAACTGATGCCGATGCATCTATCGTCTCTGTAACTGACAAAAAGCCTCTGCAACCCTTTTTGTCCATGTGTGATGACGATGCATCTCCCTCAACCCCCTATGTGTGTAGTGTCTGTCATGTACAAGCACCACTTATCCACTGACCTTGCTTGATGAGGATAATGCTGATGCTGAAAGCGATGAAGATGAGAATGCTGAACATGACGAGAGCTTTAACATATTATACTCATGATAATGATGCACTGTGATGCATCATGATGCCGAATCTCATGATACCATATTCCAGTGAGCTTTGAGATTGGAATACATCACTTTGGAACGATGCCTCAAGGGTTACTCCGTGTCCATGCTCCCTTCAAACAGCCTGTGGTTGCTCTGATTTAACAGAAGAGGGAAGTGGCAGAACTGGAGCTGAAGCAATTTCCGGGCCTCCATTCAGTTCTGGTACCGCCGTGGCAGGAGTAGTTTCCAGCTTCACCTGGCTCGCTTGAGTTGGCGCAACAACGCCATCTGACTGTTGGGCTCCAGTCCCCATTCCTTCTCTTTTTCGGCCGTATGGATTTTTTGAATACGTGAGAAAAGGAACTAGTCAAGAACAAACACTAAATGAAGGCTTGTAAAAAACTCAACACAGCTGATAACGTAGACAACGACTCCTCACAAAAGTGGACATCAAAGAAAGGTCGATAGAAGAAGTACGAAGTATAGAAAGGATATTGTATTCTCATGCCACCACGATCAGACGTTGTCAATACTGCCCCTTGCAGATTTTGATGTACTGACATCGCGGTACTTACATCCTGTGGAATAGATATAACATATACATAAACTTTAAATTCAGATGCAAAAAAACAAGTCAAAACAACCTTCCTCTGGGTTGCTCATGTGTACTAACATAATACCGGTTTATTGGGAAATTAAACTCAACGTACGTTCATGCATTGGTATGAAAGATACATTGCAGTTTTGACCGTTTCCTAATAAAAATAGAGCTGAACCATCACGATATGACTTTACTTATAGGTCGTCCCTCTCATAGCTTTAATACAGTACAACCTACGCCCAGGCTGAGCGGTGCTAAATTCAATTTAATGACGTATACATACCCCAAATTCAATAAAACACACTGTGCTTTTTCCTTGCCTTAAGACCTTCATTTGACGGAAGCCTGGTTGCCTGCAGTCGACCACATGAATAAAACTTAGTAGAGGTTGGTTATCTTTTTCCTTTGTTCAGATTATGAACCAACCTTGGTAAATATGTGGGGCCACATCGAAAATGAACATAAAACAGGAAATCAAAAAATTTCGAGGATTTAGCTCTAACAAATTCAACAATGTATAGCATCAAACCATACCCACTGAAAAGTCCTCGTAATTCTGCTTCACTGGTAGCTTCCCCTAGGTTTCCAATGAATAGGGTGTTGCACGGGGGATTATCTTTGGTGTTCTGTTTGACACAACACAAAAGAACTATTCTCAAACAAAGTTCATGAGCAACAAATTTTGATTTTTGTTAGACGTCACTCATATGCCAAAAATAAATGATCTAGGGATGCGTAGAAATGCAAGCTTAGCGCAGAGACTTGAGAATCTCTGTTAGATAATGCAGATCTACCTGAACAGGGGCATACCCAGCCGGGGCCACAGGTGGAACTTGTGCCACAGAATAACCTCCGTATGGATCATAGGGTGCTGAAGGAGGAATGTAGCTGTGAACATAACAAAGTGCACAACTCAACAAAATATAAAGGCCTACGATGCCAATCGACATTTTATTTGGTGATTGTCAAAGTTTTAAAGATTAGACAAAAATGTATGCAAAGTGCTGAATACTAAGATGTGCTACAACAGGAGGAGACCCTGTAGGTTTCATCAGAACTTGTTGATCACCTTTGAGGGCCCCATGTAGGTGCCGCAGGAGGAACGAAGGCTGATGGAGCAGCATATTGCGGAGCGGAATAGTCTCCTCCAGTTCTCATCCTCTTGCTTGGGTCATACGTTGCAGGCTCGGACCCACCTGTATCTCCTGACAGGCATAAAATCAGAGAGGGCAACTAAAGAAGCAAAGAAGTTACAGAACCAGCCATCCCATGTAGCCAAATCTGATCCTTTGGCCACTCATCAGCTCCGTTTAATTGGGCCTGCCTTGGAACTTCATTACAGTGAATAGTGATATAAAGAAACTTCTAAAGTTGGACACGTCATCAGAACCAAGTAGGTATAAGGAGGAGGAGTCTATCCTTGCTTGAAATTTGATCTGAACAGAAAAGACTGATTCCTTTTAATGGCTTTCAATTGGTAAGTATGATTCGTAGAAAATAGTATATTTCTACCACATTTTATAATCAGCAGAACATCAAGAATTGTCGTTGGATTCCCAATACCTCTCTTTACGTACAAGTTCTTCTTCGCCATCTCAGCTCGCAACACAGAATTTGTCTCCGAATCAAAGACCAAATTCTGTGACATAAAGGAATAAACAGGTTCATGCACGAAATCCAATTTTGTGTCAGCCTGACTGTCTTCATAATGAAAATGCCTTTTGAGGCAATGTACCAACTACCGATTTAACAGTGATAATGTATTGTTTACAGAAAGACAGTCTATTTGAGGCATTACTGACTCCACATCAAAGACTTTCATAAATCTGAACCTAAGAGATAGCTTTTGAATCATCCACCGGACTCACTTGCAAGGCATCTCGAGCAGCCATTGCCATGGCTGCTGTAGAGAATAACGCGAAACCCATTGGCTGATCACCCTTAAAATTCATCTGTGATGCTTCATAGCCAGGCCACCATCTTAGAAGATTTTGAAGCTCTCGTTCTTTTACGTCGGGAGGAAATCCAAGAACAAAAATTGTTCGCACCTAGCAGACCACCCAATGTATATCAAGATAGATTCACCATAAAGCTCTCAAAACAATCATATATACATGAAGAGTTCATCACAGCAATACAAACTGAATTAAGTAATTCACTTAAAGCAAAGGGATCTCCGTCATCACTGCCTTAACAAGTATGAACAGTTTTCTTTCAGATTTCATGACAACATTTTGGAATTTTTAAATTTTGTGACTGCATGACATGCAGATTTACTCAAGAACCAAGGTCCTCTCATCATGCACAAACTTTCGCGGAGCTGTTCTACAAATTCTTTTGATTAGATAACCAGGAGGTACGTACATTTTTGTGTAGTGCTAAAATTTCATAAGGTGAGAACATCCTGCACTGACGAATATTGTACGGGGGATTCCAGCACAATGACATAGATTATTCTGTTCCGAATCTCATTAATATGTAATATCTACAGCTTTAAAAAATTGCTCTTCTTTTAAACAACATAGGCTACGGACTCCGATTCCTCGCAGGCCTAACCGGTATCCAGGAAAACAACACTCGACTAAAACTGTAATAGTCACGGGTAGAACGTGGAACGTGAGGTATGCGATAAGATGCAGTGTTTATGAATAGATACAAACGAAATACTGACGTGGAAGTGACCTTGACAGGTAGTTGGAGTATGCAATGCAGAAAACGGTAAAGAACAGAATGCAGAGAAACCAAAAACCTCATAGATTAGATGCAACGAACAGGATACTATTAATATATAGGATTGTGCAGGAAAAGTAGATAAGCAAAGAAAGTCTTGTGCAAGTATGTCGTAAGTGAATGCAAAGAAAGGAGAAAGATAACAAGAACTCCGTACGATACAAAGCAGCTTCCAGGTTGACGTACATGAGTTGTTGTGTAGAGAAAAAAATAATATCTGTCATTGAAAAAATCTATTAAAATCCAGCTGAACTTGATATCCGATACTGGCAGGTGCATTTGTAAATGGCCTCGATTCAGAGCATGACAAATTCAGGGAGAAAGCTTTGTAAACGTGTGCTAGCCAGGGTACTGAATAAATGCACTCAGAAATAAAACTACAATCAGATTCCTCTATTGAGTGGATTCGTGAGACCGTCAGCGTAACTCCTTACAAGGATTCAAATGTTTAACCAACTTAAAGAGTATAAACGCAACTTGTTGACTAATAATAAAATCCGTATTTAAGTCAGAGAGAAGAAATGAATTTATAAATGCTTGTGAGAAAACAAATATTTGACGAGAATTGTAAAATATCAATTCTGCACACAAAAGTTTACATTACGTTTGTCATATTGAATAGAGAGGTTATCAAAGAAGTTACGGAGGAAATGGACTTTTGACAAAAAACGAGAAAACGAACAAAACATACACATGGAGGAAACGCAAACGGAAAGGTCAACAAAAGACCAAGTAAGAATGATTATTGTAGAAGCAAAGGCACAACGATAATGACTAAAACTAGGGGAAAACTGTACTCATCAGTGTAGGCCTGAAATAGCCCGAAAACCATAGACCTCTCACCCTGGCTGAGCTGTGCTAATGTGAAGAAGATGAGCAGTGGAGAAGACAGGATGGAAGTAGGAGGACAACGAGAGAAAACTAGTAGAGAGTCTCTCTCGTAGTGGGGTTTTCCCATGAAGGAGATTAGTTCGAAGTTTCCAGGTATGAAACCCCTTCTGGATTTGGGTCAAGGATAGTGCAAACAACTTGGACTCCGCCTGCAGAGCAATGTTACGAGATAGTTTGGTTCTCAAATAAGAAAGAAAGCTGCATCCTATCCATAGATAATCAGGAGTGCCTCCTTGCCATACAGTGTGCGAGGTGCAGATTTGTTCCCCATCTTCCTGTTCTTTTGATTCAGAGAAATGAACCCCATTCGGTAACATAAACTTTAGGCGTGTCCCCAGACAAGGAACACCCTGGAGATAGTGTTTGAAACTGACGAGGTCCCCTAAGGCTAGGAAGAGATCTGATTTGTGATTGCTTCCTCCGCGTCCAGTTTCTGTGAGTGACAGGTAACTGCCACTAGAGTTTCAAAGAGACCTGCTTCCCAATGCCATAAATCTCCCAAGGACAATTTGGTTGCCATCGCAATGTCCTGCATCTGACTCAATGAAGGTTTAGAAGACCTCCCATGCCTTTTTAGAGTCCATACACCATCCAAGAGGATTCGGGAATAATGGTGATGGCATCTGAGGAAGATGTTCCCTCCACTTTGAGTTTATATATATTCCAACGAACTTCAAGAGAGGTCATTGTGCGAATGGCTCACGCCTGTACTGCATCCAGCCTAGAGCACTGGATGGTACTGGCACTCCATACTGCTGCTCCAGAATCTAATGTGGCTCGAGTAGTATGAATGATGTAAAGAAGGAAAGGAATATATAGCAAACATAGGATCCTCAATATCTGTTGTATGATGTAACAGCAGCCGCATAAATTATAAAAAGTGCCATAGGGTTGACATCAAAACACAGGTGAGCGCAGGCACACATGGAGCAAGTACAACGTTTGACGAACCTGTTACAGTAAGACACTGGGCTCCAAAAATCTGTAGAACAAGGTTATATTTGTTCCATTCTCTTAGGAGAATATTAACGTAATGAGCTGATGAATTCAGAGACCAACAAGCCTCGTAGAAGTTTCGTCACTTCGTCCGTTTACACCGCAAGTCTCCACTACAACTCGCGCTTATTTTCCGTACTATCAAGTTAGAATTTTCTTCGCGGAAATCCTTACCACTTAGCTACCCAACTCAGTGATATGTAGATCTATGGGGCTGTACTATTTTCCACTGCCATCCTAGTTTTCCCCAGAGTCAGAAATATCTGGCAATTTCTCCTGGTTTGTCACCAAGATCATGAGATAAGAAAGTTTTAAGAGAAACTATCTACAATGACAGGAGAAAGTGACAGCCAACGTTAAACCGAGTACATACGGACTGAGATTTCAGAATGGGGATAAGAGTAACCATATTTCCAGCTCGGAGACAAGGAGAAACCCCTACTGAAGTGCAGTGTGTTCACAGAGTAGCCAAAATTACCTCGTCATGGGAAGTATCAGCTGGAGGTGCGGGAGCTGACCATTGTGCATACTGTGCAGGCGGGGCAGCCATCCCTCACCCCTACTTCCTAAGTCTCCCGAGGATAGTAAGCAATTCCAATCCGCAATCCGACCAAGGACAGGGAGCAGATCCAGCTCTTCGATCTTTCCCTGTACTTCACAACCTATCGACCCTAAAGCGATTCGTTCCAGGATATCAAAAGTCCCCAAGCAGCGAACCGGTCGACTTCAACACAGGTTGAGAAATCCCAGTCTCCCACGTCGCATCTCAATGCTGCTGCTTTCCGGCTGAGCTATGCTAGACTAGAACAATCCACAGCAGAAAAAGGACTACACGATCCTTGGAATAGTGTGGATACTGATCCTATATATGTCGCTTTTATTCCCTCCTTCTCTTCTCCGACCAATTCCCCACAAACACTGTAGTTCAGTCGAGAAATATGTGCCCTGGAGTGCAGAGTAAAGACCTCCTTATCCGCTGACTCAAATCTTTCACCGGATCGAGCTATCGGCCCTAATCCAATTCGCTCCGGGAAAGCAATGAATCACATGAGCGGTCCCCAGAAAGCAAAGAGCAAATTCTCAAGCTGTCCTAACAACTCTCATCGCTCCATCTACCTAATGACTCCCATCTTTCCTCCACCCCTTCTGGGCTCATGATGCTGGCCCGCCATAGCTGGCACTCCTCGAGCTCTCGTCTCCTCCTTCACTGCCTTTCCTCTCCCTCCCTCCCTCCCTCCCTCTGTCAATCAGTCCAGACCAGTCCATCCACTCCCCCTTCCCTCCCCATGCTCCACATCAATCCACCAACTTCACTTCAACTCGCCCTTCATTTCCCGGTTTCACCTCAACACGGCCTCACCCTTCCCTCCCCTTCGCACTCACAGGACAAGGGCTGTTTTGTGAAAGGGCAACAATGACAGTGAATCTTCATAACGTCCCAACCCAGCCCTGTCCAGTTGGTCCATTCAGCACGGAACATTTTGATTCACCTTTTCTGTTCTGTTTCTGTTCCGGCTGCTCTGCGCTGCTTCACTCTTGTTCTAGTCTTGCGGGAATCCGACTCCTGCTGGCGAACAAAACAAATAAATCACGCTAATTCTACTTTGCTGCTGCTCTTCAGCGCTTCGCGGGGTGCCGATGCTACCGGAGCTGCCTGCTGGGACCTGTGGTGGGTAATCCAGGCCTGTGAGAGCACGAGCTGGAGACTCCCGTGGGGCCCACCCACCTTCGATGCCCGGTCGTGATTCCGAACATAGACTCGTCTCACCCGGTACTGCTCATTTTTCCTTCATTGCGTCTGCCACTGCATGCTCTGCCAGTACTGGTTGTAGCCGGTGCGACCTGTGGCGCGGATCGAGTGGGGCCCGTGGAAGCGCATGTCTGAGAGAGCGGAAGCTTTTGGGGTCAGTGGAAATTTATGGCATTTCGAATTTCGAATTATGCCTCGGGATCGAATTTTCTCTGGAAAGGACAAACCAGAAAGTCGATGGATCCTGCGAGCTCTTTCTTTCTCTCCGGGGTCCCGTCCTCTCTGTTTGTCTGTCTGTCTCTGTTTGGCCCAACGTGTTCACTAATCAAAATCAACGGTTCAGTAATCTAATCATGGCATACCTTTCCTCCATAATTCAACGTCTGATTGTGCTTTGTGCTGACGCTGCAAGCAAAGCCTCCTACTGTCGCTGGTCACGGGTTTCAAGAACTAAACCAAATCAAGTTCGCATTATTCTCTTCTTGCTGATATGGTGGCAACATCGATCCTTTCTTGCTTGTGATGGCCAGTACTATGGGTTCATCAGTCGTTATAATTACCGATAACTAGACCACACCTCTAACTTGACCTACTGCGACTTATTTTCAATCTGTGTGGATTCGCGTTTCCTCGTTCAGAGCTGAGCAAGCAGATAGCGCATCCCATCCACATCAGACAAGAGGGAATCAAATCAGAGAGTGGCAGTCAATGGACGAGAGCCTGCGCATTTTGCAGTAATGAACTCACGTCGCGTCACGATTCGTCAGTAACTTAACAAGGTTATCTGCCCATCACGAGCAGAGCTAAAACTAAATAGGTCTATAGAATTAGGTTTTATGGTGCTTTAGAGTGTACAGCGGGTACCTAAAACACCATGGGAAACTCATGGATTGTGTAGTCAAAAAGTACAGTCAACCATAAGCGTGAGTTTTCGTGTGTGTGGCCAAAATTGAAGTTTCTATCTCAATTGATATGACTTCAACAAATTGATTCTAACCTTCTAGGCATTTCGTGTCAAGTAGGGAGGTAATTTACTTTGTCAGAACATTTTCTTTCAGAAACTGATTCACAGAGATAAAATTCCAATCATCTCTTAAAAAAGTCGGGATTCATTTTGCTAAGAATATAGAGCATAAACCTAGAAACAATTGTAGCCAAGTGGCAGCGCAAGGAGAGGCCCACGCTAAACTCTACAAGAGTAGATCTCCCTTCCTTCTCGGTCGGTGTTCACCAAAAATATGAGTATGAGGGAACCACATTAGACATGATAAGAGACGAAGAGAGAAGGGCCCGCAGGAGATTTGCGAGACCTACAAACCAGCAGGCAATTGTTTAGCCTCTTCAAGTTCTCAATCCACATTGACAAGTTGGTCCCATTCGAATGTGAATGATTGTGTGGACGAAAAAACGAAAATGCAACGATTAGTGCGTATTGGACGCGTTAAAGTAACTGCCTCTGATTGTAGTGTCCAGTCGAAATTGTCATATCTTCGTTGTATGTGGCATGATTCAAACGTGGTGACGATTTATTTCAACACGTACCCAAGCTTGAATTTTCAACCTACCTTTGGAGCCATTACTCATCACCTTCTTGGTTTGCAGTAGTGTTCTCCTCAATGGACAACACTGACAATCTCTACAAGCACAGATTTCGTATTGTTTGATCATTGCCGTACTTGTTGTTCTGCAGTGATTCTGCACAATACTCACAGCGTTTATTTTCAAGTAAAAGATTCAAGAAAGAACGGGTCGTCTGACGGCATGATGGATCTTGATTGTATATCGATGAGTAACAATGGTCATCTCATTTCCAATGAGGAAATTTGGATCCTTTCAATATTTTCAAAATTTGCAAATTAGACTGCTCATGATTCGAAACGTGAATTTCTACCAAATTTCGTCCATACTGGAACAAGGAAAACCCTTCACCGTGATATTTAGAAGTTTCTATACAAGTAACTAAGATCCTTTTGACGGAGGTGGTCCAAATCCAGCTTGACAACTGGATTGTACACATGATCATAAATTAACTCATGGTGTTAAAAAAAAAATTCGTATTTTTTCTTAAAGAAAAAGATGTCAATAGATTTTTTTTCAAGTAGACATTGTCATTGAAAAAATGATGCAAAATTGACATGGAATTTTCTATAAAATCTAAAAGTTCTATGGTCATGTATCATTTTGCCTGACTGACATACTAAGTGAATAAAGAAGTTTAGTACCTCGCACTTCAGTCCTCTACAAACTGCGGAGTACTAAACTACTTAATTCACTTTGAATTAAGCATATCAAAATTTACTAGACATAAGGAGTGTATGTTGCAACCATTCATTTTTCCATTTGTTTTAGGTTAAAATTAACACTAGAGATGTATATACTCACTTTCACTCATTTGATAATAGTATCATATCAATAATCAATCACTTTTGTCAATATAAGCTATACTACTTTGTATAAATTTCTAAACACAATAAAAAAAACCATTAGGAGTGTTAAAGATTAGATTTTGGGAAAAATAGATAATTCAAATTTAAATGTAATATTTTATTCTTTAGTTGTACTGGACATATTTTGATTTAATCAAAAAGATCAATTAAATAATATGAAGGTTAAAGTATCATTCTCAGCCGAAAAATAAAGTCTAAAATAATCAATTTTTTTTCATAACATTAAAATTTGTATTTATTTAATATATTTAAAACGTACAAAAAAATTTGCTCACAAAAAAATTAAAAAAATTCAATAAATAGACATTGATCCTGCATATAACAATATTTGCATGTATCTTATAAGAATTTTAATCCACAAAAAATTAATTTCTAACTCGTAATCACTAATTAATGTTTGATTTCATAATAAAATACAAAAATAATTCAAAATAGCTAACATGTAAACAGTGATCACATGTATTGTAAACATATAATTTTTACTCTCATTTTAATATTAAAATTATAATCTTAAAAAATTGTGGTAATCTATTTGAAATACTTAATTTATATTAAAAAATAATTTATTTAATTATATATTTGTGTGCAAACAAATAATTTTTATTATTTAAAACTAAAATAATACATATATAAATATTTTATTTATTTTTATTTATTTTTCTATTGAAATGAAATTTTTTTTTTATTTTTATATATAAATGAATTTTTTTTTGATATTTTTGTTAATATATGATAGATTAAAAAAACATTGATGCTAACATTGCACTGACATTATAGATATATTTAATTTCTAAATAAATTTATTGATGATGATATTAATTTATATAAGACCAACAATTTTTAATCTAAATGCAATTTATTTAAAATTTAAAATTAAATAAAAAAGAAATAAAATTAAAATTTTGTATGAAAAAATATTTTGAAAATAAATAAAAAATTTCTAAATTTTTTTTATGATTTAAAATATACTAAATAAATTTTTTCAAATAAAATTTTCTTATTAAATATATTTAATATTAACTTTTTATTTTATTTTCTATTTTTAAATAAATAATTTAACTTTTCAATAATATATGAAAATATTACTACTATCATCCATAATAACTATTTTTTATTATATTTGAAAGTTTTATTAAATTTTGTTTCTCTTTACATCCCTAAAATATATCCAAAAAATTAATTTTTTATCAATTTTTTAAAACGTAATTTCTGATTTTTTTTATTTAAACGTAACATATTTTTATATTTGACTTGAAAAGAAAATATTTATATTTATTGAACACCATCAGCAATATGTCAAATTGCTTGATTATACTAATATATTAGAATCCAATGATCAAATATAATAAATACTTTAATTCCTTAATATTTTAGATATAATTTATAATAAATCAAATATTTCTAATGCTAAATTTCTTATACTAAATGTTATTTCAACATTTGTAAATTAAAATTCCAACATTTGAACATGAGTTGTTGTTGGATTCAAACATGTTTTTTAATATAAATAGGATGGATTTTAACTATAGATTATTCACTTTCAATTCTGTATTATCAAAATATGAAGTTATTTTCAAAGATTTTAATTTTTTTTTATATCATAGAAATATTTTTATTTGATTTTATGATATATAATTTAATAAATATTAATAAAAATAGAATTTATGCAAATAATATCATATCATATTGCATTGAAATATATATTTTTAACATCATAATCCACTAAAAAATCAGTTATTATTCAGATTTGATCAAATTTTATTACTAATATTGTAACAAATAATCAAAAAAACATCAAAATTTTTTATTTACATGTTATAAATAAAAAATATATATTGAAATGCTATACAAATCATATACTTATATATGAATAAAAAAATATTTTTTCATTAAATATTTCAAAGATCTATGATTTTTATTAAATAATTATTATATTTTCAGTTAAATCTTTGAAAAATTATCATTTTTTCTTAAAATTATTAAATTTAATTTTGAAAATCAAATAAATATTTCATTGGGATAATAATATTTTTACATGTGAAACAATACATATTTTATATATCTTTTAAAAATTTTAATGAAAATCAAATACATGAAAACAATGATAAAAAATTTAAATTTAAAAAAAAATTATAACCCACATGCTCTACGACCTGGCATCCGTACTCAAATAGAGAGAATGGTCATCAAGACAACACATATATTTAGTTAGAGAGACAATAAAATCAAGGAGCTGGTTACACCAAAGAAGGAATTGAGGAGCAAGAATGGTGGTGGTCATTCACAAGTCCAACATCAACATGAAATTTGTAGAGATTCAATCCATCTACAAATTTTGAATGACCCGGCAAGGATATTTTTTGGAAAAGATAGTGACAAGAAAGAATTGGTAGAGAAGGTAGAACCCAATCTAAGTTAGTCTATAGAAGATTTCATGGAATTGTCAGTTAGTTTCATAAATGAAGAGGTTCATGAAAATTGAGAGACGAGGAGTAATGACTTTCACTCCACACAAATTGGAAGGTCAAGTTTTCATTTCAACCAAGGAAATTCTTTGCATGATGCATATGAGAAAATCAACAACATATCATCTATTGAAAAGTACGAGTCCAATCCAGTCAAATTCATCATTGAATTGAAGACCTTGCCGAAAGATGACTTTTATATCAGTGTGAATCGAGTATTGATTAGAAAAGCTATTCAACAAGCACAATATAGAAGAGATAAAATTTTGACCAATAGGTTTGATGCTTGGAAACTGAGAGAACTTTTTTTCTTTAAGTGTTTTCTGCTCGAATGTTTTGTTTCTTTAGGAGCTACTAAAGGAATGTTAATCAAAATTCGTTTGTTTGAAGAAAAACAAGCAGGATGTCTTCCTTAGGCAATACTATGGAAAGAAAAGTGAGAGAAACTCACAGTTTTACAGGGTGAAGGGGCGACTTGTGTATCGTTATCCTTTCAAGATGTTGTATAGCTTGAGAAATAATCAATTATTAAAAAATTTCTCAATTGATGATCCAAGAGTTACAAGGAACCATGTGACGCACGTGTTGATGAAAATCCTATTTTCTGCTAAAAAGTGGTGTCAATTTTTTTTCTAAAAGAATTTGTAACGACTTTCAAATAAAGCGTATTTTCATTTCTCTGACAATTATACAAAGAAAAAAGTTTCTGATTTCTACATCAAGGAATGTGGAGGAGTAGACATTGAGGGGCTGGTCTCATATTCATATTTATGTTGCAC
Source organism: Marchantia paleacea (assembly GCA_014180765.2). Classification (NCBI taxonomy): domain Eukaryota; kingdom Viridiplantae; phylum Streptophyta; class Marchantiopsida; order Marchantiales; family Marchantiaceae; genus Marchantia; species Marchantia paleacea. Next base: position 491,774 of record MUAA02000032.1, read on the forward strand.
TAGAAAGAACCCTTCCAAAAAATGAACATTCCAGCAAAAAATCGATTTTCTTCATGCACAACTTGTAGTGAATTAAAAGCCAAATGTGACAAAAAGTTCTTAATGATTGGAGTGCAGTTTCATGATTGGAGCGCTTGTTAGGCCATGAGCCTCAGATTATATTCTACTCTACGCTGAGTTGCGCCAGTACGAGTATGTCAATGTCGATCTTTAGCCTCATTGAGGCTCAATCTCTCGCTTGGTCCATGATTCTCGGGAGAAAAGTTCCAGACATGGCGTAACTGGGTCGGACCAGCGCCAGCATTGTGAGCCCGTCCTATGCTTCCGCGAATCGGTCCGAAGCCTTCGGCCCAAACAATCGACTGCATGGAGTTGCTTGATATCAGTCCGAAAGACTGTGATTGGGTCCCAGTGCCGAATTACCTGGGATTTCACCTTCGAACTAGACCAGAATCAGCATGTGGTCATGGGCATCGGGCTCCTCTCCATGACTGCCGAGAACGTATGGCGGCATTGACAACTCAGTCCTCCTATTCGAACCTTCCAGTGCCGGCTGCAGCTACAACCCGTTGCAGTCAAAGGTTCTCAAGGACGAGGAGAATACAGTGCAGTAGACTGTATTTCCCGGTCGTTGCTGCGGTATACTTCCTTACACTTTGCCTTAAATCTACAACTCCTAAATGACTCCCACATTATTGGGAGATTTAATCCCAGGAGTTACCAGTACTCTCCTTGACTCACTTTTATTCTGCTATGATTACTATATGGTTGTATGATGACATTGTAATTTTGGTTTCATTTCTAAAACCATGTGTTCATTCTAAATCGTAAGTCATAATTCTTACACTAAACCGTAAACTCTAAGTAGTTCATAGTTCACAACTTTCAAACATGTTCATTGATGTTGTTTAGGTAAAAACGGGTTGAAATTGACAAATGTTGTAAATAACTAATGAATGATGTGCTTATGGAATGCAACATCTTTCAAACAAACAATAATACAAGAATGTTTCAATAACTTTTTGATATTTTGAATCCTAAAATTGATTACAAATCATTCATAGCATTTTAGAATATTTCACTTGTATCTTATTTTTTTTAGTTTTGAATACACACAGCAAATTTTTCATATATAACCAATGATTATACTGTTTTATCTGGATAAAAATAAATAATGTTAAAAAAATTAAAATGAATAAAAAATGAAATAAGTTTATATTATGATACATATGATTTATATTATTTATTATTTCAATATTAAATATATCATAAAATCCTTCGACCCTGTTAAACTACCATCAACCTTCCCAGAAAGCTAATGACCCTTCGGCCCCTAGGGATTATTACAAAAAAATCAAATTTTAAATAAAATTATTAAATTTTATGATTTTATAAGATCAAATTAAAAAAATAAGGTGTCATTTTTGGAATCCATTTCAGAGCTTGGTGACAACAATAATCACATGCTTCCATCATTTCTTCTAAATGAATTATATCATTAAAAAAATATTATATTTTTTAAACATAAAAAAATATGTAATATAAATTTACTAAATATAATTAAAAAATTAAAAAATTCATATAAAATAAATATCTGAAATATAAAATTACAATTTTATAATAAATAATAAATTTTATTTATGTCTAATTTATCACTTTTTTACGTTATAAATAATTGACCAATCAAATATATATGAATTTTTATTTGATAAAAAATGTTATTTAAACAATGCAATTTTTTACAATTAAAAAATAACACCATAAAATTGTATAAAAAAATTTGAGTTAAAAAAATACTTAATAAAGACAACTACTAAGCATGATGAATTTCTAAAGTTTAGGTGATATGGCAGTTAGTGACGGTTACATGAGAATCTATCAAACCAACAAGAAATAAAAATAATCAATTAGTCTAAGATTACCTCATTAAGATTTATCAGAACATTTTTTGCATTTTGATGACTTTATCAAATTTAATGTTTAGGCACATTGATAGTGTTGGAAGTTTGTAAGAGCCATAGGATGAATTAGCTAATTTATTTGATATATGAAACATATATACTTGTTACAACAATTTGATTCTATCAAACAAGGATTGCATAATTTCATGATTATAAGCTTCAAATGAGAGGAGTTGTTTAATTACATAACATGAATACAAAGAGCAAAGATGACATGATTATCATGGTCATATTGAAATGATTGGATAATCAATATAATATATTTCATACTTTTATTATTGTAATTCTTGAGTTTCTTATAATTGGTTGAAAAATATTGTTATGCTAATACATCTAATTATAATTAGCAAAAATATGTCTATTCAATAGTCAACAAGGCATATGATCCTTGAGTAGGTGGTCATGCATGCCTTTTTAACAATCAGATGCAGCAACAGTATGATCAAAATTATTCTTTTGGAGGTCCAAGAATCTATGAAGCAACAAATTATTGATTAGAGTCAAATTAATGATTGTAGGAAAAAAAATGATATCATATCAAGAGCTATTTTAAGATAATTATGTAATTGATGATAAAGATATAGATTCCATTATGGTGATAATGCATGAGCTATACATTATATAAACTTTAACTTATACATTGATTTATTGAGAATAATCTAGAATCATATGACAACAAATAAAATAGTATTTGTAACAAATATGTGTCAACACTTGAGACTTCGGGAACAATACTTACAAGAGATCATATTTAATAACTTTTTATGGACATCATCAAATCAATCAAGAGCAAAAATATTTTTTGAATAGATAAGAGCGTTTTATGTCTTGAAGGAATTGGCTTGCATAAGATAATGAAACACATAACCTACACATGATAGGAAGATCTCATAAATTAAATTTTCAAGACTTGTTAGTTTAATCGTATATAAATCAAGAGGGAGATATTGAGAAATCATCTCATATTTAAGAGTCCTTTTCGGGTCCATTACCCTAAGTGTTACATCTTTTTGTAGTGTTTTTTTATAAAATATCTTAAAAAATAAATAATTTAAATATATTTAAAATAAAATTTGAATCTTAAGGCTTAAAGAATATAAAAATCAATGTATGGGATCATAAGTGTAAATTCTTTTATGAAAAATTACACAACTTGAATACTCATAATGGATCATCTAATGTTGTATATTTTTTAACTAAAAAATTTGAGTGAGTATAATATTTATTTTAAATAGAATTGGATATCATTCTATTTTTAAAAAATATTTTTTATTTCATGTTCTATTATAATATGTAATTAAGTTTACAAATGATTGAAATATATCATTATTAATATTTATTTTTCATTCACATATCTACTCTAATCATATATACCTTGATGAATTAGTGTATATAATTTAATTGGTAAAAATAATAAAATATATGATAATAAAAAATATAAAAAAATTTAATAATAATAATCTAAAAGTCACAAGGACTAAGAAGTAAGCAATAAAAATTTAAGTTCACTAATTGTAAAAAAAATTAAGAAAAAGTATATTTGAAAATACAACATCTATCACTTCTAATTACTCAATATTTTATGTCAAAATAAAAATATCATATAATTTTGTTTATTAGATTGTACTGAGTTGAATGCCCCTAAAACACAATTACATACTCTATCGATTATGAGACTTGGTTATCGTTGGAGCTTTGATTTTGCAAGACCTCTTTCATTCACTATACAATATCATCAATGTGTGTTAGTCATGGTGGAGCATTTCTCCAAGTGGAATGAGTTGGTGGCATTGGCCGACAAGTCAAGTGAGGGAACATCTTATCTTACATCTTCTTAGCTTCGATGCTTAGCCGATTTGATGCACTAGCGGAAGTATTGACATTAATGGTACAAAGTTTTTAGATGACTTTCAGACTTTGTGTGATCAAGCGTTGATCAATCATTCTAACACCTCAAGAGATCATACTAAGGATAATGGTCTAGCAAAGAGAGTTGTTCAAATGGTAAAGAGATAACTAAGAAATTTTAGCTTGAAGAAAGGTCATATGGGAGACTGAGACATCCAACTACCATGGTTGGCCATGGATTATTGATTTAGCCGGCCAACATCTCTACCGCCATTTTCATCATACTTTTTATTATGTGGTAGAAATCTTAACCTACCTGCAACTATTCATCGAGAGTTAGCTGAAGTCTTGGACTTGGATAATCTTGATGTTTGGATTAGGTTGTGTTCACAAAGGATAGAACTCTTGTAAGAGTAATGCCTATGGCATTTGAGAAATTGACTATTGCTCAGCATAGAGATACTTTGCCTTATGCTACCATACAATGAGGTTGATATCCACATTCAATTCGCAGATTTCATGTTGGTGATTACATTTACTTGTAGTAGAGTGTATCAACCACATTGGATTATATGGCTTGTCATACAATTTTACGAGTATATGAGGTTTTACCTTCTAGAGTTTTGGTATTAGAGGGTCGTAATAGTGTGATTTGGAAGGATCATGTGCATAATTATGTACCATGTCTTCTTTCAAACATTGATGGTACTATGGGTCCAAGCCTTGCAGTTGAGCGGGCAGGCTTAAGATGTGTATTATGTGGATCAGGAGGTGGAGCACCCGGTATGTTGATTTATGATTCTTGTTTGAGAGGATGACATATGTTATGTTTGACATCTCCTCTAAATGCGGTGCTCAATAGCTGGTGGACATGTCCTCAAATGTGATTGACGTGCAAACTAGTTTGACTGTAACATGGTATGATTGCAAATAGTCAACTAACAATGGGGCATTGTAGCACCCGGCCTCATGATCTTAGCCCCACGAAGGGGATATTATGTTATGGACAGATGACTACTTGGTGTTAGAGGGACCTAACTGCTAGTTAGGGGGACGATTGTGGTATATTTATGTTGATGTATGATGATCTATGTAGTGTGATGGTTGATGTGACAGCGACGTATGTTGTGATGCAATATGTATGTGCATGACAACTATCATGACTTATGTAACAACATTCCTAGTTAAGTAGATATGCACATGTAGGATTAGATATACTATGGCTCAAGGGATAGAGTTCAAATTAGGGCTCCTTGGGGTGCAATTTTTGAAGTTGAGTCTTTGAGAGTGGGGCTATGGTGGAGAGTGGTTAGTGCTTGAACCTAGAGTCTTTGAAGCACAAAGAGGATTTGGCTTGATTATTATGATACACTTTTATTAATGTATAACGATCTATGTAGTGTGATGGTTGATGTGACAATGATGTTATAATGCGATATGTATGTGCATGATATCATTGCAAGAAGTTGATTATCCACGATCAATTTGTCACTTGTAGGAACAAGTGATAAATTCATCTTACAAGTTGGAGTTCTCATCGCATATTAAGATATATACCGTATTTCATGTATCACGATTGTAAAAACATGTACCACGATACAAGCTGTTCATAATTCCATCAATACTTCTTCCTTTGTTTATTGTGGTAGTAGATAATGAAGAAGTTGAGATTGAGAAGATACTCAAAAAGTAAATTTGTGATCACAAATAGCCAAAAATTAAATATTTGGTTGAATGGAAAAATTATCCATCATATGAGTCCACTTGGGAACTGGTTAACAATTTAGTCAATTCACCTTTAATCATTCAAAATTTTGAACGTGGGCACAACTAGAATGTTGCATCTTAAAAGAAGAGAGGTTTATAATCATCTTTAGTTAATGAGAACTACAGTAGAGATTACCTGAGTTGAAGATATATAATCTTGAGTTGACTATTACAAGACTATTTAAAGATGTCACATCACCAATCCATGTGCTCATTACATTGTGTTTCTAATGTACTAGTTAGAATTATATGTGAGTAATATGTGTGTTCATAGTGATGTTGGCCACATCATTGATCCACAAGGAGTTGGATGGATGGTGGTTGTGGATACTTAGGACTATATATATGAATTTTGGAGATTTTGAGTTACTCAAATGATCTGCCCTCACTTTCCTAGTGTTACATTACCACTACATAGTTTTATGACAAAACTCAAGAGGTTACAACTAGTACAGTTGGAGTTGCTCACACTAAGCTAGTGGAGCCTAGTATGAGGAGCAAAAAAAGCTTTCTACTTAATAGGTTATTGTTTAGCAATCAGATATTACGTCCTTTGAACACTATCCATGAACACTAGAGGTTCATGGATAGTAGATTTGGGATATTGAGATTGATCCCAAAGTGACAAGAGGAGAAAGATGTAGGGTATGGAGGTTTTAGAGAAGTTTTAAAAACTATTTTTTCTTCAATATCAAGGATATAGGTTGTTTGAAGGGACATGATATACATATTGATTTGACAACTAATGCATTGATTTTCCATTGTTCTTATTGATACATTAATATAAAGAGAGATTTGATCCAAGTTACTTGTCAATCTACTTGAGGATAGATTAGTGAAGATATCATATGGAGAGTATGACTCTGTTGTGGTGCTGTTATGTGACCTCCGGGCTGACTCTCACTCAGGTTTACCTCCGATGACTTTTTGGAAGCTCATCATGAATCTAGAAGGACTTAGTCCCACCCTATGACCATGACCCTATTGCTCACTCTTACACAAACTCTCAAAGTCCAAGCTCCATTATGCACATTATCACCAAGAGTAAGATATCACTCAAAAGGAAAGGGATACTTTGGTAATCAAAGTCTTCATTGAATCAAGGCTCCACTCCGAACATGACGTCTCCAAGAACCAAGCTCCCCAAAACTAAGATCACCACACTATCTTCTCCCAAAACTAACTTCCATTGAAAAACTACTTGAGAGGTGCTTCTCAACCTCTCTATTTATACTACTTAGAATCTTACCCTAGTAACTACAAGTAATCACCATGTAACTTCCTCTTATCAAGTTTAAACGAGGTAGAGATCACAAACCCCAATGAAAAGGGTACATGATAACATGCAATTGGTCCACTTGGATCTTCTAGAAGCCCAACTACTCTCTAATTGACTTCTAGTGTACCAAGTCAATCTCGCCCCTAGATTTAAGGGTCTTCACCAAGTCCAACCAATGAAAACTAGTCCAAGTCAAGGGAAGTCAAGATACCCATGTGATGGAATCTATTCCTTGATTCATACTAAACAACAAAATAGTAGTTCTCATCTACCACACCAAAAGTTACTCTATATTTTCCTCCAACTTAACCATAACTAGCTAAACATAGTCATGACTAAGATAAACTTAGGCACAATTTAGATATACTTACATTTTATCCTATATGTATAACCATGGGTCTTACAGTTCCAAGAAGGATATATATGACAATTATACACATAGACATATGTGTATAATTGATCAGTCGACAAAAAAAATCTGATCAATATGATATGCCTACACCTGAGATTGTCTTTGATATATTTGAGCTTGCAAAGGTTTTTATAATATTGTAATTATAAGAAGAATGTCATCAGCTATGGATTCAAAATGAGGATAAGACCAAGATGGCATTTTGAACAATTGATTCACATGGCAAGGATGTGTTGTATTATGGAAGTTCTTATCATTTTGGTTGAAGAATGCATTCATTGAATTCCAAAGAGTGATGAATAAGATCCTAGCTTGACTTGATTGTGCTTGAGCCTATCTTCAAGATTCATCCTTGAAAGTGTAAATTTTTTCAAGAGCAAGTGGAGTATACACAAAGTCCAAATTGTAGAAGGATTTGTGGATTGATCCATTCGCGTAAATTGGGATGAAATTTTCCTACATAATGTGCAAGTTAAGACCATTCGATTATGGGAAGAAAACAAGGGACTTGTCTATCTCTCTTCCTTCTTAATACACATATACTCAAAGATGGAATGGATGACATCAAAGGAGGCACCTGTATCAATTAAAGTCCGGATTATCAAATATTGAAATTGAGACTTAGGACGCAAATAATGATTGTATTTGGAGTTTGGACAATGCTAGTCAAGCAGAGGAGTAGACTTTTGAAGAAGCTAATATGAAGGAGAGGAATTCCACAACTTTTGAAGAAGTTGTGGAAACCACAAGCAAGTGGAAATGAATTTTGAGCATGGAATGTTTCCAAATCAGTTCTCTCTGAATAAGGAAGACAACCAAGAGGATTGACAAAATAATACCCCCTCAACTATCAAAACCAAAGATGAAGGCAACCAAAGATATTGCCGAGTCTCTTTCCTTGGTGTTGCTGCTATGATAGAAACTCGGAGCAAGAATAGTGCCAATTCTTATGGAGTTGAATGAGATCGGTGCTTGTTATATTCCTGGTTGGAATCCTCAGTATGACGAGTATATGGACTTAATACAACCCATGCATCAAATTGTTATGGGAAGGCAGGAGTAAGTGCAGGTGATTCAGCAACTGACTGATAATGTTGAACACCTAACCAAGTAGAACGTTGACATGGAGAAGGAGGTGCAGATCTCGAACCAAGCGTACGCCATTAAAGGAACCTATTCACCCGATGTGTTGAAGAAGAGATGTAGCGGTTAGAAAATTTAATGATAGCGATGGAGACTCCTTGAGACACCAAAGAGAAGAGGAAGGAAATGTACATCTAAGGTCAAAATGTAAGGAAATCTAAAGCTTGTACATTTTGCCTCGGTCATAGAGCTTGTAAATGAGAAATCCCCTTCCATCAGTAAAAGGAATCACCCTTTTGAATTGTAATATATCATGTGTTCAATCAGATTGATGGATATCTATAGACTTTGTTCAAATAAGGAAATCTGATCCCATATTCATAATGCTCTTCGGTCTTCAAGGTCCAGAGTAATCTAAAAAAGCATAAACTCAATTTTTCCTCTAAGTTGGATTGTTTAGATACCTTTATCTCTTGGGAACAAATCTTAAATATCACTTAACCTACTTTGAATATGGACCTTGGTCATTACATATATGATCGCCTTCAACAAAACGGGGAAGCATGCATTCTCGTGCACACTCAAAATTCAATAATGAAACATATTTCTTCTCCTATATGTGAATCATAAAAAAATTGACAGGTCAGGATCCTATTAATCGTTGTCATGTTTTTCCAATAATCCTGGTCAAGATTATGCTCCCAAGCAAGAGAATAAATACCCTCCTCTGTGGAGGAGGATATTCAATTTTCTCGATTCTTGAAAATTGAAAAAGCTTCTTCGTTTAAAATATTATACACGCAAATAGATATTAGTCCATTAGTATGTAAGAGCGAGCTTATTTTTTTCTTCAAATAAAATTTTTTTGTCATGTTTGGCTTTGAATTTGATACATATTATGCTCGAGAAAAATCAATTTTTGATTGAAATAAAAAGTCTTATTCCCAAATGTAAGAGAAATACAAATAAAATAATACCCTCTCTGTTTCTACCCCTTCACTTTCATGGACATAGAAAATGTAAACTTCTTTTTTGTGCAATTTTTGAACAAATAGAAATATACTTTATTTAGAAGTTATTTCAGGTTATTTTGAAAGAATCTTCGATACCACTCTTTGGCAGACAATAAAACTTGTGTTGACTATTTTCTCTCATGGTGCATGATAACTCTTGGATCATCTAGTGATAATAGTCATAATAATAGGCTAAAGTGTCATGATGGTGTGATTTGGAAGTATCATGTGCGTAATTATGTGTCATATCACTTGTAACACTAAGGAAGTGAGGAGAGACCACTTGAATAGCTCAAGAAACTAACACATGAACTAACACACTAATGAACACATAAGAAACACAATCTAAAGAGCACACGGATTGATGGCGTGACACCTTTAGAAACTTCACTAATAGTCAACTCAAGACTATCTATCTCCTCCTTGCGTAACCTCTACTTTAGTCCTCACTAACTAAAGATGGTTACAAACCTCCCTCCTTTTAAGATGCAACGTCCTCGTTGTTCACACATTCAAACTCTTGAACGATCAAAGGTGCATTGGCTAAGTTCTTTTCCGGTTCCCAAGTTGATTCATATGATGGATATCCCTTCCATTGAACCAAATACTCAATTTTTGGGTATTTGTGACCCCGAATCCGTTTTTTTAAAATCTTATCAACCTCAAATTCTGCATGATCTACTACCATAGTAGGTAAAGGAGGAGGGGTTGATGGATTTGTGAACTGCTTAGGACGTGGTATATGTTTTTGGAATCATGACACATGAAATACGGGATGTATTTTCATATGCAACGGGAGCTCTAACTTGTAAGACACCTCACCAACACGTTTCGACACCTCAAAAGGACCGATGAATCGAGGGTTAAATTTTGATGTTCCTACAAGTGACAAATTGGTCGTGGATAGCCAAACTTGATCTACTTTCTGAAAATTCATCTCCCTGCGATGAGCATCTGCATATTGTTTTTATCGATTTTGAGCAATTACCAACTTCTCCTTTGCTTACAGTCCTTTGTGTATGTGCTCCATGAAATCATTGACTGCCGCAACTTTGGTTGAAAACTCATGCACTTTAGGAATTCTCAATGAACTCGAAGGTGTCAAAGAATGAGCACCATACATCAGATAAAATGGAGACACTTTTGTGGATGCATTAACAGAATTATTATATGCAAATTCCACTAGAGGCAGAAGAGTATTCCACTCTTGTTGTTCCTCCAAGGTGAATGCACACAACATATCCTCTATTGTTCTATTGGCCCTCTCTGTTTGACCATCAGTTTGAGGATGATAGGCTGTAGATATTGCTAACTTTGTTTTGAAAAAACCAAACAAGGTTTTCCAAAACAAACTAGTAATGAGTTCCTCTATCTAGGATTAAGACTTTACTTAATCCATGATTCACAAAAACTACGTCTAGATTCAGATGAGCAAGTTGTGGTGCCGTCATTGTCTTTGTGGTAGGTCGGATGTGTATCATCTTACTCAATTTATCCACAAAGACCACGACTGAATCATGTCCTAAAAAGGTTTTTGGTAATTCACATACTAGATCCATAGTAACATGTTCTCATCATTGTCCGGGAATGGGAAGGGATTGTAATAAACCTGCTGGTTTTTTATTCCCCGCCTTATTTTGTTGACATGCGACACAACTTTGAACATATGCCTCCATATTTTTCCGCATCTTTGGCCAATACTACACTCGTTGTATGCTCTCCAAAGTCTTTTTAGCTCCCACGTGTTCCAAAATGGCTGTATCGTGGCCTTCTGACAATACCATTGTACGTAAATCAAGATCTTGTGGGATCCATGTACGCTGCTCGTGAAATGCTAGAACTCAAACCTTCTTTGCCGTCTTTACATGAAGTGCTTTCATGATTTCCTCATCCTCCTTTGTTGCAGCCATCATTTGAGACCACCAATCAACTTGGATTTTCACTTTTGTGATGTTATTGATACACGACATTCACGTGAGAGCATCTGCAAGTTGTTTCTTGCCCTCTACATACACTATCTTCATGTTGAACTGTTGACGTTATTCTGCCCATCGAATTTGTCGTTTGGAGAGATCTTTTTGAGTTTCCAAATACATCAATGGTTTGTGGTCGGTTTTTACCACAACCTCCTTATCTCCCAAGTAGTGCTTCCAATGTTTGGTGGCCGAAACAATGGCTAACTCCTCTCGTTCTATTGTGTGATAGTTTTGCTCTGCTGCCATCAACTTTCGGGAGAAAGGGTCGACCGGATGCCAACCATCCTCCCATTCCTGTTGAAGAATTCCACCCACTGTTGTACCTGATGCATCAGTAGCCAACTTGATTGGCCGATTAGGATCAAACCACTTGAGAATAGGTGCATGCAAGAGAGCATCTTTCAATGCTTGAAAGGCTAACTCTTGTGTTGTTCCCCATCTCCATTTTTGACCTTTTCCTAGCATAGATGTTAAGGCTTGGGCAAGGCATGCAAAAGCTTTAACAAATCTACGATTAAATCCGGTAAGACCTAAAAAACTCTTTAGCTGAGTTTGATCCTGTGGTGCTGTCCATTTCTGTATTGCTTCTATCTTCTCACTCATCACTTGGATTCCCTCCGCTATGACTCAATGGCCTAAATAATCTACTTCTGATTTGCCAAATTCACATTTTGAAGCTTTGGCATATAACTCATTAGCTGGTAAAACCTAAATTACCTCTCATAAATATCATCTATGATCTTCTAAGGTTGTACTATATACCAAAATATCATCCAAAAAGACAATAACAGATTTGTCTAAATAAGGATGCAAAATATCATTCATTAATCCCATGAATGTGGCAGGTGCATTAGTGAGGCCAAAAGGCATCACTAGATACTCAAAGTGACCATACCTAGTACGAAAAGCTGTCTTCTTAACATCCTCATAAGCAATTCGAATCTAGTTGTACCCGCTTCTCAAATCCAGTTTGGTGAAGTACTTCGCCCCTTGAAGTTGGTCAAACAAATCATCCATTCGAGGTTATGGATATTTGTTTTTCACCGTTTGTTGATTCAACCTACGATAGTCAATGCACAATCTCATACTCCCATCATTCTTCTTCACAAATAGCACAGGGGCTCCATAATGTGAAATGCTTGGTTGTATGAACCCCTTTCTCAACATCTCCTCTACTTGAACTTTACATTCCTCCAACTCATTTGGAGCCAAACGATATGGAGCTTTGCAAGTTGAGTGCTTCCGGGTATCACCTCGATCTTGTGATCTACACGCCTCTTAGGTGGCAATCCTGTAGGTAGATCATATGGAAAGACATCCTTATACTCCGTAATAATATCACTTAATGAGTCCGGAATGTAAAGATTTTCCTTAGAACCAGCAACATGTCTTATAAGTTTCTCCAAAAAACATACATCACCTCTAGAAATGATTGTCTTACCAATCACAAAGAGAGATAAGCTTCTATTTTGAGATATGCTTCTATCTTTGTAAATCTTTCATCTACTACTTTTTACTACATTCTTTTTCCAATCTACCTCTGGATTCTATTGCTCCATCCATGACATTCCTAGGATGACATCATATTGAGCTAATCGGATTACTCTCCATTCAATCTCTTCCTGGTACCCGCCTATGGCTAGTTGTACACTCCATGGTAATATCTCAATTGGTTCAGTTTGCCCATTTGGCAACTCTATATCCTTCATCAAAGTCAATCCTAATTTCATTGCAACAGATCGTGATAGAAAATTTTATGTTGCTCCAGGATCAATTAGGACTCTCACCTTGTGTACTTCCATCATCCCATCTGTGACAATTAATCGTGCTTGTTTCTTGCTCCCTCCATGAGCTTCCAATCATTGTCTTCTTCCAACTCCATGTTTTTTTCATTTAGTGGAACTAGTAAGGCCGCAAGGTAAGTTTAATGGTGATTTTTGTTTCCCTGCAAGATCTCTTCTTCATTGTCGTATTCCCCTCTTGTTATATTGTTGAAATTCCTTCGCAACATAGATCTTCCTCCACATGGTCCTGATCGAGTTCTACAAAACTTGGCAATGTCACATATTCTCACACATGTATAGCATTGACGACTATCACGAACTCCCATTCCTTCTCGATTAACCGTTCCATTATTTGCAGAAAGATCCGGCAAATTTGAAATAAGTGCTCGACGATTATCATCTCCATGCATAGGCGGTGGTCCTCGTGGTGGAGCATATCCTTCTCTACGTCGAAAGTTTTCAAATTCCATGGGTGTTGGGCCAAGTGGATCTCAAACATTGCTTAATGGTTCATCGTGTGTGATCCCATAAGCACCCGAAATCCGTTGAGCAATTGCGATTGCTTCATTCATTGTGGATGGATTACTCACCATCATCTCCTTTTGCACTCTCTCCTTCAGGCCTCGTTTGAAGACATCTAAGGCTTCTGCTCCACTCATATCCATAATGGATACTTGAAGATCATAAAATTCTTCAATGTATTCATGTATGCCTCCTTTCTGCTTCAAATCCCACAACTTCATTCTTGCGGTTTGAAAAGAATCCACCGCTTGAAAGTTTTGAAGAGGCCCCTCTTGCATCCCACTCCATGAAATAGAAGCACCTCGTTTTGAAAGCATTTGTTTCCAGGTAGTGTACCATGTAAGAGCTTTATCCATGAGATAAGACCGCATGAACATTCTTGTAGTAAAATTAAAAACATGAAAATGTGATAGATGTATATTCATCCTCATGATCCATCCCTCCAAAACTCTCATGGCTCTATTGCCCTTGTAGACTTCCACCTTACATGACGTTTTCATACGAAGTAAGAGATTGCTTGATCTTCCATCTTTTGAAGTCGTCTCGTATTTGCCTTTTTGTTGGCAATAGCAGTTGCTTGCAGTTGGGATTGAGTCTCTTGTATTGGAGTTTCTACTTCCATCTCATCAACTCTTTCTCTCTCTACCTTCTCACTCTCTAATGCAGAGATCTTGTCCTCCATGGCTTGTTGCTTTGTATGTCTATCTACAATAGCTTTTCTTAACTCTTTCATTTCTATCATGATTGAGTTCAGAATTTCACTCATAGAAACTGATGCTTCCATGCTTCTAACCCACTCAAACTAATACAACGTAAGTATAATAACAATCCAATCTCTCAAAATAGGAATCACAAAAGGTCGAGGTGATCCTATTACAGCTCTGTAGTAATCTTCACCATAATTCCTAACAATAAAGTCCCTCCACACTCTTTTCGGTCGATAAATTGTTCTAATTTCTACATACCTTGTCGCATGGACATTTCTTTGCTATGAGAACGCCCGAGCGCATGGCTGTAGAAGAACCCTCTAGAACCTTGTGTGAGTTGACAATTTCTTCTTCTTCTCCTCAACACTCCACATTTGAGTTCATTATAAACCGGTAAAACTTCAGCAGAAGAAGATTATGATAGCCAATGATTCGACCAATAATTCTCGCTTAAACTTTACAGAAAATTTCTGCACTACCCTTTTAATCTCTTAGAAAAGTTTCAGATGTTTTTCTTTTCTAGATCTCTCAGAACAATTGTTGATTTGCACATTGTATCACAAGGCAATATGCAGATCCCTGTGTACAAAACCCATCACACATCCCAATCCTTGACTCCAATTGCTCCCAGATTTTATGAAAAGGTCACTCATCATCAAATCTTGAACTGTGCAAAGTTTTATTGACATAACTTTTTAATATCAAAAGATATGATCTCCGTACTATTAACCGTGTGATCGCATGCGGTCCTACAACTCTGACTGTATACACAAACTTCAAACTATCACTCTATACTCAAAACTCATCCAATTGAGTCAAAATTTCAATCCAAACGTAAGCTCGAGTCATAAACTATATCACTGTTGACTTAGATCTTCCAAAACCCTCGTAAGATTTTCAGAAACACCCCAAATACACTTAAAGGTCTAAATTTCTCACTCTATCTTTGAATCATCATTTCAGAGTGACAAATCCTTCAAATCCATCCATTCTTGAGCCCACGTCGTAGCTCGTCCCGTCAGCTCTCCAACCCAATCCTCAGATCTTTGAATCTCCCCCTGGAAGGTCTCCAAAACTCCTCAAAACCTCGAAGAAGTTGCCCAAGTGTCCTCATTGGTCCAAACTCCAAAACCAATGAGAATGAAGAGTGTTAATTTGACCTCTAGTGTGGCCAAATTAGCTCCATTTTAACTTAGAGCTTTACAACTATCCTAAACACAGTACTTAGCCATCCTAAACACAGTACGAGTTGCCAATAATAAAGAGTCAAAATGACAACTCGAAACCGGCTAAGTATGAACGGAACTACAAACGGAACCGGGGAGTTTATAACTTGAGAATAATACTCCTCGCCAAAGTTCCTAACAATCAACTCCCTATGGCTTGTTTTCGGTAAGCAATAGTGATAGATTGGAACCCATGTGTTGAAAGTCACCACTAGTGGTAGGTTCAGATCCATAGCGCCCAAACTAAATCAAAACATATACTGTTACGTCCCAAATCGCCCCGTAGGAAACAACTGGAAGAATAATCGGGTCTTGAGAGTTTATCACTTGTTGCAGAAAGTTATCTCCAAAATGATACACTAACCACGCCCAAAAGTGATCACGATGAAGACACCGGATGTTGATCACAAATGGATTGGGCATCGGTACATCTTGAGGATCATGTTGTCCTCTATCCATGTCCTACGTCGGCTCCACTTCGATCAGATAAGCTCCTTAGTCAGCAAAGTGATGTGTCTAGCTCTCTCCCATACCCTTTCCATCCTGACTGCGCTTTATATCTGATAAGGTCCAAGATAATATCTCTTGGAGCCTTTTCAACATCATGATCCTACAAAGTTGATCCAACGGTGGACTCTTAACAACCTTACTACGGTCTTGCGCCCGTCGGTTATCCTAACCTAAAGTATTGCCGTCATGACAACAGCTTTGAAGATGACACAAAATGATTCAACTCAATTATTTATAAAATATATAATATAATTTATACTTTGATATATTTGATAAAAAAAATTAATTAAAAAAATTTCAATTTTTTTTAAAAAAAATCATAAATTATTCAGAGAGAGACTTAATGAAATAGACATGTCTGTGAAGATACGGACTACCTGCACCCAGACAGAAAGACCCTATGAAGTTCTACTGTTCCCTAGGATTGGCTTTGGGTGGTCGTAGGTTCAAATCCTACCTCAGAAGTTTAGGTTCTTTTAAGATTTTCAATAATAAAGTAATTTGTAGAACACTTTATAGATCGGGGTTATGTGACAGTTCACATTGTTGATCATCCAGCAGCCAAAAATGTCGTGGTGCCAGCTGTTATATTATTTGATAGAGGACTTAACTAAAGGCAAACCATCAATTAAGAAGTGATATATGTATCACTTTTCTCCTCAGCAACTGAAAAGTGATATGTGTATCACTTGTCTCTCTTTGACACTCTCTTCTAACTAAGTGAGAAGTGATAGGTGTATCACTACTTTGTGGAACAAAAAAAAGATTTCAATTGCATCACTATTTAAGTAATAAATTTTCACAACTTCTTCCCCCATAAGCATGTTTAACCATTTTTCGGGTACTTCTTTCTATGAAAGTGTTTGTGAAAATTGATGTTCTTCAGGTCTCTGATTACAGAAAGTAAGTTGTTTATCATGAAAATTTGGAAATCCAAGATGTTTTTTAAAACTCTACAATTCGGCATAGACGTGTAAGCTTCTCAGATATTTTCTACAATGTCCAGATGTCTCGAAAAACAATTGAATATTTGATCAATTTGATGGTGTCTATGACCTATAAGCAAGATCCTAACTTCACTTTCCTAATAACATACTCAGCTAGGTGAGCACAAATTTGTTCTTATTCTTCCTTGCCGTGTTATCCAGTTATACGTATAATACCTCCAGGAATGACCTAGTCCAGTATGTGAAAGCAAAATAAACTTTTAGTTTATTTTGCTTAGCTACAATTGTATAAGTATGTGCTCACCTTCATTACAATGCATGTACTTACCATGCAAGCAAAGTCAGATCTTTATTCTTGACTACAGTCTAACAATTTGCTAGGGGGGTCTTACTCTTTTCTTTAGAGTAAGACTTTGGAGAGAAGAAAGCGCTGAAACTGGGCCTTTGGACTCCCATGGAGGTCGCGTTGATCTGGGAGTCATCACAAGACTCTCCACTCGAGCAGTACGCTTTGC
The DNA here is from genome assembly GCA_014180765.2 of Marchantia paleacea. Lineage (NCBI taxonomy): Eukaryota > Viridiplantae > Streptophyta > Marchantiopsida > Marchantiales > Marchantiaceae > Marchantia > Marchantia paleacea. The sequence continues at coordinate 509,324 of MUAA02000032.1, forward strand.
ATGGATACCTATAAACACCAAGTCTTAATGGAGCTTGAAGTTTCAGTGCACTGCCACATGCTTGAAAGTTGGAATTCTAAACACATTTCTCCGTTGAAGAGATGGATTGCCCGAGTTCGCAAGTGGCAATGGAGCGAGCAGCTGTGAAATCTAGTCTTCCAATCTTGCTTTTCGTCCTGATGTGTAGTTTGACGAATTGTGATTGTGTGGTGGTGAATGATCTTGGTGTTACCATAGGCACAGGAGTGAAGTCAGAAGCTGCCACTGAAAGTTTGAGGAGAGGTCTGTCAGTGAGCGTTGAATCTGAAACAATGTCTGAAACTTCTACGTCTGGTGGAGCAACAGGTACGAGTCTCCATGAGGTCGAGGCTTTGATGAAGTTTCGGATGATAATTGAAAATGCCACCGCCAAACTCTCGAGCTGGAATGCGAACGATGTTAGTCCATGTATGTGGGTAGGGGTTGAGTGCGGTTTCCAAGGTCAGGTCATTGGTCTTAATCTGAGTCATTTCCATCTGCGAGGTTCCCTATCATCCTCTCTCGGGCAACTTTCGTCTCTTCAAAGTCTAGACCTCTCGCACAATGAATTCTCGGGTCTCATTCCTACGTCCCTGGGAGGATGTTCCTTGATGGAATATCTCTCGCTCGAAAACAACACTTTGTCGGGAGAAATACCTTCAGAGTTTGGCCTTCTGAAAAAATTGACGGAATTGTCTCTTTCTCACAATAATCTGTCCGGCCACATTCCAGTTTCTTTGAGCAATTGTTCCATGGTGAAAGTTCTTAACCTATCGGCCAACTCCTTGTTCGGGGAAATACCATCAGAGTTCGGCCGTTTGGATACATTGGCTCGCTTGGAACTTGGTTTGAACAATCTGTCTGGAAGCATTCCAGCTTCCTTGAGCAATTGTTCCCAGTTGGAGTATCTCGGTCTCTCAGACAATTTTTTGTCGGGACTTCTACCGTCAGAATTTGGCACTTTGAGAAGACTGAGGTCTTTAGTGATAATCAGGAACACCCTTTCCGGACGCATCCCAATTTCCCTGGGCAATTGCTCCAAGTTAGAACACATCGAGTTGGGATTTAATATGTTGTTAGGACAAATACCGTCGGAGTTTGGCCATCTGGGGGGACTGAAAAGTCTCAACTTAGTGAACAATAATCTCTCTGGCAACATTCCAGTCTCCTTAAGCAATTGCTCCATCTTAGAATTGCTTGGCCTCACAAGAAATTCGTTGACGGGGCACATACCAGTAGAGTTTGACCGCTTGAAAAACCCACATTCTCTTTTTCTCTCTGAGAATGATCTATCTGGCGCGATCCCACCTTTTTTCACCAATTGCAGCTACATTAACCTTTCCAGCAACAAACTATCTGGTACTATTCCTCAACATTGGTCACACTCGCTAAGGTCTTTGAGTCTATCACACAATTATCTGGAAGGTCCAATTCCCAACATGTTAGCCAACCAGTCCGAGCTCTACAGATTGAGTTTTGGCTATAATAGACTTACTGGGTCGATTCCAGCAAACATCTGTCCGAGTGGACTTGGAGTGCTCCATATGCGTAGTAATCGAATTAGTGGTCTGATCCCTGCCTCTATAGGTAACTGCACAGAGTTGTTCTCCATTGATCTAAGTAATAACCTTCTCGGCGGACCCATACCTTCAAGTCTACAGTTTCTTCCAAGATTACGAGTTTTGGCGTTGGGATCGAACGAGCTGACAGGAGTTTTTCCAAACTGGATCACAAGTTTACCATCTCTCCAGGTGCTCGACCTCTCGAACAACAGTCTTCGTGGATCACTTCCAACGACGTTGTACCTCATGCACGGCTTCAAAACCTTGAAGGAGATCACATCGCCAGAGATGTACGTATATGACGAGATAGAAATAAATGCGAAGGGCATGAGACTACTCCTGGAGAAGATCGCCACTGTTCGCATTTCGTTTGATGTTTCAGGAAATAGTCTCTCAGGTGTTATACCGGAGGAGATTGGGGATCTGCTGGGGATACGCTACTTGACGTTGGCAAACAATACCTTTGAAGGGCCTTTACCTCCTAGCCTTTCAAAATTACTGTTATTGGAATCCTTGGATGTCTCTGGGAACAAGCTTTCGGGAGTGATTCCCGAACAACTGGGAGTTATGAGTGGTCTTCAGTATTTCGATGTGAGCTTCAATAACATCACCGGGCACATTCCACAGTCCACACAATTCCAAACTTGGGGACCGGAGAAGTTCCAAGGTAATCCTGGGCTTTGCGGCTTGCCCCTGGAACCATGCGACAATACCACGAATTCTGAGAGTTCCTATGCTTCAGTTTCCAGAGGTAGAGAAGGAGGACACTCATGGTCGATCGGTGATTCGGTGTCACTTCCAGCGTGTTTTGTGGGGTACTCTCTTGGTTTCTTTGGAGTTTTGGCTGCCCTTTCATGCTCTGAGTCACTCAGACGGTTTTTTTACGCCTGGTTACAAAAGCCCCCCGATGATGATGGCCTTGAACATGATCACTACGGAGCTTTCAGATTCTAGGCATGAATCCTGCCAGCTTTGAGATATATCGTACTCAGCTATGTGGTGGTCATGTGGTCTAGCGCAGGCAAGGAAGAAAAGTGTGATGACCACCGTATCATAACTTGTCGTTCGATTGTTCACAAATTGCAGTCGGCTTCACCCGCGTTGCTATAACATGTACATTTGTGTTCACTTTGAGAATGCGCCTCTTGGGATACCCTTGATACAGGATCACACAAAGTTAAGGATATTGTACTTTGTTAGGATGATTACAGACCCTGATCTATATATATCTATATGAAAGCATAATTACACATGAGGATTTCCCCTTCACTTTATACGACTATGAGTTCTTCCCACTCTCCTTCTCACAATGTTGCATGAGAAAGATATCATGCTCGTTTTCCTTCAAACAAGAGAATTATGTATGACGGCCCTAGAGAAACAAAATATTCGCGCAAACAACATTTAAAGCAAAAAAGTTCTCTGAGTGTCTGAGCATCAAGTATGATAGTCAAAACCTTATCTCTTCTATATTGTGATTGTAAAATAATTTTTCTAAATGGTATTCAATTCATAGTCAAGTAGAATTCATCTCTTGGTGGAGTCTTCAAACCAATGATAAATTTTTCTGGATTGAATTCATCGTTTTCATTAGATGATATGTCATGTCCTTCATGCAAAGAATTCTCCTGGTTGATATGAAAAGGTGATATTCCAATTTCTGTGGAATGAAAGGCATTGCCACTTGTCCCTTAGTTATCACGCCCCTTTTTATTTATAAAACTTTCTAACGACTCCATGGAAACCTCCATCGACAAGCTTAGACTTGATTATAAGTTCTATTCCAATTTCTCACCCTTGTTTACATCCCCAAAAAATCTCCTTGTCTTGTTGTTTGAAAGACGTATGTGGATTGAATTTTTACGAATTCCATGTTAGTGTTGGATTGGTGAACTACTTCAACCATTCTTGCTCTTCAATTCTTTCTTTGGTATAATAAACTCACTAATCTTCTTGTCTATCTAACAAAATAAATGCTTTTCCTTCACGACCACATTCTCCATTTGATTGTGAATGCCATGACCCTTGGAAGTGTAGAATGCTGCAAGTGACTAATCACCCGAAGAAGCTAGAGAAGTGATACATGTATAACTCTTTACTTATGCAACCAAATCATATGAACTACCTTGGCTCTCTTCATTTTTAGCACTCTCCTTTGAAGAGGAGTCTACATCCTCTAAAATAGATTTAGACTTAGCAAAATGAAAAATCCTTTGCTTAAATGGCTTAGAAGGAGAAACATGAAAAACTCATTTAGAATTTAGAGAAAACTCCAACAGTCTCCAAAGTGCATTTTGCCCTCCCCTACCACATTCTTGTAGATGTTTCAAGCTTCTTCTAGGATAGTGAAATTGTGACTTCAAAACGGAGAAAGATAGAGAGTTGATTTCGCATCATCTACTCCAAGTTTTGTTTGAAGACATCCAAGGCTTATGCTCCATTCATATCCATAATGGATATTTGAAAATCACAGGAATGTATACCACCTTTTTGCTTCAAATCCTACAACTTCATTTTTGTGGTTTGAAGTGAATCCACCACTTGAAAGTTATGGAGAATGGTCTCTTGCATCCCACTCCATGAAATGGAAGCACATCATTCTCAAAACATCCGTTCCCATGTAATGTACCATGTAAGAGCTTCATATATAGTCATCCAAAAGATATAATATAAAAAAGATTTCACAACCACCATCCATCCAACTATAACATGACATGACATGACAAATATCACTATGAGCACAAAAATTATTTTTTGGTAATCCAACAAACACATTAAAAATATAATCTAATGAGGATATTGATTGTTGATGTGTTATCTTTAAATAATCTACTAATAGTCAACTCAAGACTATCTATCTCCACATTGCATAACCTCTATTTTTGTTTTCAACAATGAAAGATGATTACATTGATCTTGCAGGTTAACAGTGACTTGTGACCTACATGAGAATGAAGATTTGTTGTCTTGAAGACGTAAAGGCTATAAGTTTTTTGGTGCACAAGATAAAATTTTGGTGCATGCAAAGGCTTAAGGACTTGTTTGGAGCGCAAGAAACTAGACAACAAACCTTTCAATCAAAGATTTGGAATAATGATCAAGATGAAATGATGGACTATAGGATTACTTCAAGATAAAAGTCAAGGTGTTAAATCCCCATGCATCTTGAAATGAAATTTGAACTATAAAATCCAATGCTTTACCTATAGAATAAAATATGATTATATATTAATTATAGATTTATCTATAATAAAGTTTAAACATCAAATTTATCTTTATCATGACTATGTTTAGTTAATTATGATTAAATTCGAGGAATAAATAATATAGTTCTTGATGTAGAAGAATGGATAATGAGAATAACTATTTTGTTGTTGAGTGGGAATCTAGTATCATATTACATCACATGGTTATCTTGACTTTCTTTGACTTTATTAGAATTTGATTTATTTGATCTTAAAATGATCCTTAAATCTAGGGGCAATATTGACTTGGTATATGATAAAAAATTGGAGTATAGTTGGATTTCTAAAAGGTACAAGAATACAATTGTATGTTCTTATGTAATCATTCTCATTGAGAATTGTGATATCTATTTTGATTAAATTTGATTAAAAAAAGTTACACGATAATTACTTTTAGTTATTAAAGTTAAATTTTAAGAAGTTTAAATAGAGAGTTTTGGTCTCCTTTACTTACTACTGTAACATATTCTGAAAAAATTGAGCTTGAAAAGATAGCCAAAAAGTGGATTTAGGGTCATAAATGCCCAAAAACAGAGTATTTGGTTCAATGGAAAGAATATCCATCATATGAGTCAATTTGAGAACCGGCTAACAATTTAGCCAATGCATCTTTGATAATTCAAAGTTTGAATGTATGCACGATTAGGATATTGCATCTTAAAAGAAGGGAGGTTTGTAATCATCTTTAGTAATTGAGAACTAGAGTAGAAGTTACACAAGTGGATATAGATAGTTTGAGTTGACTATTAATGGATTATTTAAACATGCCACATCATCAATCCATGTGATCATTAGGTTATTTTTCTAATGTGTTAATTGGAATTACTTGTCAAGAATCCATGTGCTCATAATGATGTTCATCATGTCATAGATCCATGAAAAGTTGGATAGATGGTGGTTGTGGGATTTTACCTATATTGTAACTTTTGGATGAGTAAATATGGAGAAAGAGAAACCATTGAGATTATCTCTCAACTTTGGAATTTTTTAGCTATTTGAATGATTTGTCATCACTTTCCTAGTGTTACAATCACACACTTCTAGTTTAACATTAGTATCTAGGTTTTGTTTGGTTATTGTTATCACCACTTAGTCTCTAATTTTTTGTCTCCACTTTATCTTGGTTCTCATAAAATTCCAACATGAGAAAGTCCTAAAATGACTCTCACATAATACCAACATGAACAAGTCATTTTGTAACTTGTGTGGACTTTCCTTTACGGCCAAACTGTTCAGAATATCCATCTAGGTCTAGGTCTAAGTCTAGTTTTACGTCATGAGGATCTTGACTTCAATCATAGAAATGTGGGTTTGGACTTGAATCCTTAAATCTGTTTGTCTCTCTTTTGGATCTGAATTGGACTCTTAGGTCTTGGTCTGATCCTTAGATCTGATGATCAAATCTTATTTCTAACCATGTGTCATAGGTCTAACATTTCTTCCTTAGGACTCTTGGGTACTAGTTGGGTTTCATTAGGTCCCAAACACCAACCTAATCACTCTCTCAAGTCTCTAGTTTGGCCATGGTCCAACCTTGTTTTAAAACCTTAGATCCGTGAGGCACCATCAATGATAGCACCTTGCTCACATTTTTGTTTGTTACATTAAAGGATCTCATGGGAAGTGCTTCCTCACAAGTTTTTTAATGAGAGCTTACAAGATAACATTTTGAGCTTAGTAACATCAAAGTTCACTCAAACATGAGTATGAATCCAGACTTCGTCTATAATATGAGATTGCCCTTAGGTCTAATCCACATCAACATAAGCTCTAATTAGAATAGGTGAACACCCTTGGTTTCATTGATAATGTGTTGGTGAGTAATATCCAAGGAGATCTTAATCATCACAAACACTTATCAAATGCTCATGTTTCTATCAACAACATGAGCATGTTGCTGATTGAAATGTGGGAACTTATCTCATTATCTAATCATTTTAACACATGTGTAATATTCCTGCCACTTGACTCACGTTATAACACAAGGTACTATGGTCTTTTGGCGTTGTCCAAATGTCTTTGTCATTGTAGCGTGTGAGGAGTCACGACAGAGGCTATACTTGATGACACATGTATTCATTTTCTTTGTTACTCATATATGGGAAATTAAACCATGATACATGATGCAGTTACAGACGTAGCACTGCAGATTTCAAGATGTTGCAGTACAAATTCTTTGATATATATTTACTATTTGAGGTAGAGGTCTATATTCTGTGAAGGCACAAAGTATAATAAAAAAAGGGACGGGAAGACCCCATCAAAGCGTACAAGGATGAAACCAAACCGGTAACATGGGGCTAGGCCCCAATAGTCATACAACACCTAAGATATCCGAACTATCTAGGTCAAACGATCTACAAACAACAAAAGTATCTAAAAAAGCATCACCTAACGTGATTGCTCTCATATGGACTGCACCAGCTAGTGCTCTATGTCGAGCTATAAAAACACGTTGTCTAAAATAGGCTATATAGTAAGCTAAAGAGAGTGATACCCCATGTCGTCTAGTATAATAGGCTCTCTCGCACTCCCTCACGAACATGTCAAAGTCGGTGTCCATAGCTCCATATAACTCCAAAGCTAGAAGAATAAAGAGGTGACCTCTATGCATACCTATATACTTGGAGACCTTGGCTGCTGTTGCTCCACTCGCCGCCCATCCTGGAGGATGGGTGATCACCCCCTTTGAAACTGTGTCTCTAGTATAATCGGTAACCACCACATCTGCCTCAGAGGTCTATATTCCGAAAATTGCCGTAAAGATAGCAAGGGGATATCATTGCGATCCATGATGGTCACCGATCACTTTAAGACAAGGAGATATTCTTTCAACAACAACCTTGCATACAAGACATGCAACGAGGATTCCACCACATAACAAGGAGGGTCATTATACTAGTTGATCTCCTTCATATGCTTTCACACCTTTTATCTTTAAGATCCTTGGTCATCTCCATCGCCGGTTGATCTGATTCCATGAGCAACCCGGACAACAAGAAATGTACATTCCATTATAGCTATTTCGTTTTACGCTATTCTTAACTTGGATTGTTTTCTTCTTCCTTGGGTCTTTCGCTTTTCTTATATCGCACACTCTTGCACCTACATGTATTTTTTCCGTCTCTTTTTTTATATACTTATGGCCTCTTGTTGTTTCCCCTTGTAGCAAGTTGCTGACGAATTCTGATGGAATTTCTTAGATCCCTATATTATGCAAATTAAAAATAATTACTATGTATATGATTGAGTGAGGTTTACTTTATTTGTCAACATTTTAAGTTCTACCCCGGCATAACTCACATTTTCTTTCCTGTAATTTCCTCTTAATGCGGTCGAGTTTGTAAGAGTTAAGCACATGAAGAGCAATGAAGTACTTGAACTACAAGAACAGATTCTCTAATGTTTCGACTATTGTAATCATAATATTAAAAGTTTGAAACATTATACGGAACTTCCGGTTATTGGTTTTTCTACATAAAATTCACTTCAAGGATACAAGATGCACGGAGAGACTGTTGTTAAGAGTTAGAATATACGGTACAAAGTCTGGAGCAACTAGAATCTTTTACATCTTTACTTGAGACCATGTAAGTATTTCTTTGTGAGACATGTATCACTTTATTCATTAAGTCTTCCCACATTGTCACCTCTTACCATCATCCTTTATTGAGTGATAAATAGAGTAACCAACTACACATTACCCCTCTAGTTGATCACTCTAGACGGCTAATGTGACGGACCTCTTGTTTCTTTTTTATAAGTGTAAAATTACCTATGTATCACATCTGAAAAAATGATATAAAGATCTTTTGAAATGTGAAAGTACAATGTGATACTCAAAGATCAAATTTTCAAATCAATTTTTTAATTGATCATATACATGAAAAGAAGTTTTCTTATGACTAGTTCAGCTTCTGCAACTTTCTAATATTGAAAAATAATAACACTTATAATACACTAAAATAATTCAAAAGTATTTCATTTCAAATAATCAAAATAATTGTTATTTGAATTATCAAGAACAACTATAGATTATGTAATATTGGTTCAAAATATTTTTTTGGCTTTAATTAATTTAGAATTTTTGAATTAGTGTATACAAAATTAGAATAAAATAATTAAAGATCTACACTTAATAGATTTTTACTTTAGTTGCAAAATTGTTTACAATCAAAATATGAGTACTTATGATTTTTTTTATAAATGAAATATTAAAAATAAAATTAAATAGAACTAATTTTTATCAAAAAAATTTACATATTTTTTAAAAATAATTGATATGACTAAAAATAATATTTTTTTAATTTTTCATGGATTAATATATATAATAAAAGATACAATGTTAATGAAATTGAAAATTTTCAAAATAAAAAATCCAATATATAGTTTTTAGTATGTAAACATTTTTAAATTTTAAAAATTTGCATGTCCAATAAAAAATTTTATGTTTAGTTTATAAATTTTAAATAATTTATTTTTTATTAAAATTCATTAAAAAATTACATGAAATTTTTTTATTTTTTGGTGATTTTAAATTCCAGGGGCTAACTGTGGACATTGTTGAAGAAGGCTTTCTTGGACTTGTCGCCAGCTGCTCGTAACTTGCTGTACTTGACAACACTGTTCGAAGATTTATCGATCCCGGAAGTAGTTGTCCGAATAGTCTTTGAATGGCTTTGCGTTCAAAGAGGTGAAAATCCTAGCATGATTTTCCCCTTGCGTCATGAGCTAGAGGACACTGGGGCCATGATCACCATCAGGTCCGATAATATGAAATGTAAGTATGAAGGAGGTCCGTCATACGATACTTGGTCACATCCACAATCTCCAGAAGAATTTTCTGAGGTTGGAGATGGGATATGACGTTCAGTCGTTTCTACAAGTCACTTGCTGGAAGCTTTGCCCAAGAAGTCCTTCAGGAAGGCCAAGAGCAAGTTCAAGCTAAAGGTCACAACCTAGGTCCGGAGCGTCACTAGGATATGCTCACGAGCAGGAGCAGCTGGTTGGGCTCCTGTGGACAATGTACTCAATCTACGATGTTGCCAAAAGGGTACTGGATCAGATGGAGTGTGATGAACTTATCTATACCGTTCGGAATCGAGTGCGTCAGAACGCTGCTGAGCCTGTGCTGCATGTTTGTTTCGATTATGACGATGACACGGAACTGCTATAGTTACAGGGACGCGCGAGGAAGGCAAGAATGAATTCAAGAGATTGTTGATCTAATTTTATTTTAGTTTTTTTCTTCACCGTCTGGTTTTCTGTACTATAACCTTTGTGTTCATCTTCATTTTCCACATTACCCTGCTGAGAATAATTTCCATGTTTCTACCTTAATTTTGTGTTTGCATGGAATATCAGATTTATATGAGTATGTCTTCACCGGTAATCTGCAAGATGATGACATAGCCCTGCTGTTTTATAAGTCTGAGAAAATGATTAGAAGAGCTATCCTAGCATACCACTGCTTGCGACTTATGTCATTAGAAGAGGATGACTTATCATGCGATTTTTTTTTTATGGAATTGTAAAACTAATCTGATATTTTGCAATGTTAGATTTCCTTTAACAGAAGGAGGCAGCAGGAAGCGCACTTCTAGCTCGTGAATGTCTCCAAGCATTTTGCAATCTAGCAAATGCCCACAGAGACAATAGAGATTGGTCTCACATGTTAGGTCGAATTATTCCCAGGATAATATTCAATCTCATGTGCGAATATTCTCAACCAGTTGATCACTATGCTGCGTCAGCCTGTTTGGCAGTCATTTGCTTGTATAGGGAGGGTGTGAAGAATATCATTGCAGAAACTACAACATTGCAGTCCTTTCTGTGGAAGATTTCCTCTCAAGATACCGGGGCTGACATTAAACAACATTTGCTGTTGCCATAGGAGGCCTATCTGGCTTTGCCGAAAATCCCGAGATATTTTTCTCAGATCATATTTGGCGACAATGTTATTCAGTGAAGTTAGACTAATACTCTTGTCCAAAATCTGTGCACCTAAACTCCAGCAGTCAGCTTTGTTTGCTCTGTTTTAGAAAGAAGTCGGGAAAACTTATACCGTTATTGTCGGGAGTTTCCATGGCCAACGGCAAAAGCTGATCTCGAGGAATTGAATATTAAAAGCAACTGTTTTTGTAGAGAAGGTAACTCAATTCTGCTGATGATTCAAATACATACAGAGAGTACATGTGGCGAAGGTCCTTACAAACCAGATATTGGAGATCATCCAGATGAGCTCCATTCTTTAGTGTCTTCCATGTTTACTCAGGAAGAAGCTCTAACAAATTTTGACTCCTATTGCAATTCGGCTGTCATGGATCTAACTCTTATGGACCCTGCACGAAACGACTGCGCTGAGCTAAATACAGGTTCTGTGTATCTTGGAATCGCACAAGCCAAGATAGCATTGAGAATGTTCAAGGAGTCAGTCGAAGATTTGGACAGAGCTTAGTCTCTTAATCCTCAGAATTCATCAGCAGTTAGGTAAGTAGCTCCGAAAATGCTATCTTGATTTTCAGCAGTTCAAAAACTTGAGTTTACAAATTGTTGATATTTTCTTACTTAATCAAATCGGTTGAACTCTTAGTCAAATCGATTGACAAACCTCAATGTCTACCATGTTCAGAGTGAGAGTGTAGGTGAAAGCAAAAGTGGACGATTACGAAGGAGCTCCAGCCGATGCAGAGTCAAGTATCGAAGTAGAAACAAAAGAATTGGAAACTGGTTGGAGAGGGGAATCTTAAAGGGTATGATGGGAGACTTAACTGCTGGCTTAGAAGATCTGAACAAAGCAATAGAGTGGGTGTTTAGTATGAATGAAGATTACTATTCAGTCCTTAAACATCGTGGGCATATGAAATTGTTACTTAACGATGAGGAAGGAGCTCGAGCTTATGCAGAAAAGTGTGTAGAAATGAGACGGCTAATAAACTAATCGCCCAAAGGTCGGGAGAGGGCAGTTTCGCTCATAGTTGAACAGCAAATTATAAAGGCATTGCTTAATTTTTTTCTACTTTTTTGTTAGCAAGTTCCAGTCCTTTTGTTCCAATTTAATTTGTTTGTACCCCATCACTTGTACGGAATTAAATCCTATTTTACAAGATTCTATATTAGCTCTACATCCTCCTTGCATTTATGCTGCATTTGTAGCAAGTGGGATTTGCTTTTGCTTATGTCTATCCAAAATAATAAACAGGCAGCAAAATTTTATATTTATATATATATATATATATATATATATGGTAAAGCCAAAGAATTGCCTAATGCCGGAAATGGCTGGTACGCACACGGGAACCTCTCCCTATAGTCTAGTGCCCTTTGGGTCATTTGCCCATAGGCAGCAAGCTAAGAATGTTGTATGAAGTACAAATGCTATATATTTTCATTTTGGTTGGACCTGCACTGCGAATGTGGTAGTGTGGAAACAAATTTGGACGTTACAAGTTGGTGTTTTGTAACGTAGGCATATTGGTAGGAAGTTGATGGATTTATCATGAGTTAGGCTGGGGCGGCTGGTGGTTTTGGTATCCCGCAAAAAATGCTTCTTTTATGCCTTGGGTGCTAGCTACAGCTTGTATCCATTCAGTCATTTTATCGAAATTGAATGTTTGGAACTTGTTTCTCAATATGGTTACTTTTTATGTTGTAATTTAGAAAAAAAATTTCTTTCGTTTTGGATTGCTAGCTTCCGCTTTTAGTTCTTCTACAGATTTTCTACCATAAAAAGATTCCTGATGAACTATCAGGAATCTTTTTATGGTATTTTTTCCTTCTAATTACCAGCATATATATAACTTTTTTTTTCCCAAAATGAAGCAGCGATCAAATATCCAGCTAGTTGGTGCATTATTTGTTCCATCATCAAACCAAGATCAGACTGTCTCAAATCCTGTAAACCAGATCTTATGGAATTTGCGAAGCACTTTAATTGGGCAATTCGTATCAATTCAATAATTTAGAAAAGCTCATAGAGGGCACAGAAAGTCATGAGAAAGTAATTTGATACAAAGCAAGTAGAAAGCCTAAATAAAAAAAACTACATTTTGCAGGTGACTTTAGTCCCATAAATACAAAATTCAATATAATGAATTTTGTATTAAAAAATATTTTATATATTAATTTGCTTTAGTTTTACATAATTTGCGTGTTATTGGTTCTCAGAAGCCTAAGAGGCCCCGGGCCCGTGTCGCAGAGTGCGGCATAACGCATAGCATATAGGACTTGTTATCACCGTTGGTTGGACCTTGAACTGGATATGGAGTTACTATGGCATTGTCATGTTTTTCGAAAACAGCTTGGAAGACAAGCCTGCAGAATATGTTGGTCACAAACTGACTTAAAATCCAGGAAAGAATCCTACAAAAAGACTAATTACTCAAACATACATCCTTTTATGTGAGTGTAATTTTAGAAACTGATTTGAATTTTCATAAAAGAGTGTATTTTCTGTTGATGTTATCAATTTTTTTATATACAATAAAAAAATTTGAATACTAAGAAAAAAAATTTAGTGATATAATTTGTTCACTGTCAAGTTCTTGTTATACACGTATATGCAAATTTAAAATCATATGAGAAAAAGACTTCTCAGTCCCAAGTTGAAACTTCGGGACTTACTCAGTGCTCAAAATGTAAACATTTCTTCCCCAGTCTCTTCCATGTCAAAATCCGCTCAGATATGTTGGGCCATTATAATGGTATACTATAGTTCTGAAAGTGGCACCAACATGAACTAGGTTATGTTTTTGTTCAATTGACACAGAAAACTAGCCAAAAGAAGTGAGTTTGCAAACTCCCTTCATGTGGCGCTTCTTCCATGAGGATTTTTTTGAAGAGATTTCCCTCCTTAACATCGGGCATATTTCACTTGAAAGGGTGGGATTTGGAACTATGTTTGAGCTTAAAAGGAGAGGGCTGTACTGTTAGAAACTCTGACCGTCAAAATTTCTTCATTGAGAATTGTCTAAACTTTCGGAACAAATGTTCGTAGTCAGAAATCACTTCATTTTCTACGGAATCGTCATTCTTTGTTTGAGAGAAAATGAGATTTGGGTGAACAAACCCTTCATACAATCAAAGTCGTCCTCAAATGATCTGATGGAGGAGATATTAAAACTGCTTTCAATGAGGTTACATATACTGGTCACTGCCGGCAATGTTCATGATCTTGACCAAAATAGTTGTCCAAGAATTGCTTCCTATTTTTTCAATTCCTAGCTGTAGGCTGTAGTTCCGATATTTCTTCGTGTCAATGTCAAACTGCTGAAGCGTAAGACGGCATCTAAAAATCCCAACCCGGGTTTGCAGGCTTTTGACAAAAGCACTGTAATGCCAGTGACCCTTACCTACAAGGCTTGAAGCAAATTGTGTTCCATGATTTCCTGGCAGCCTTGATTCGGTGTACCGTATTTAAATTCATCTTCATCGACCTTTTTCTGGATTCGACATTTTATCTAATATGGATTACAATTAAAAACTTCTAGATTTGCAAACGAACGGATTGATAATTACCCTCTCATCTTTGAGCTCTTGAAGCTGTCCATGGACCTCATGGGGCAGCAGCTGGCAAAGTCAACAAACCAGAATTTACAAAGAAATGAGAGAATGTTTGTTCTAAATACGGTAGAAATATTTAAAATGCAAGTCACAGTCAGGGTGTCAATATCGCTAGATCCTTAATGAGCCTGACGATGTACTTAAGTCATGAGATTGGGCCACAGATCTAAGAATACCGCACAGAAGCTATTGAAGGTACTCCATCCTCAATTCAACTCATGCTCTTTCTTTACTTAATCTAATTGTAACTCTAGCACTTTTCCCCATGTGTTTCTCATTTCCTTTTTCCACTATTTAATCTTGCAGGTAGCTCAACAAATAAATGGCTTTGACTAATGCTTGCATGTTCTCGTGTGGCTTCGTGAAATGTTACGCTCGCCTTCAATGCTTCACGAGAAAATTGAAGTAAGACTGTTTAGAGACTTTGACACCTCCAAAAGTTGCAGAGAATTTGTGTGCCTTCATTTCCCTATTATTTTTAAGAATGTAATCCCATATTTTTAAAGAGTGAAAAATTCTACATCTCTCATCCAATGGTTTGGCATTCAATGATTCCATGAGAATGCTCACAATGCATCACATGAGTTTCAAGCTACACGTTTCTTCCCTTTCTCCTGAAATCATCTTTAAGTTAAAAAGAAAAACTTATTTCATTGTACATATTTTCGACAAGAACATCCACACTAGTGATAATGATATCACTTCCTTCTTGTGAAGTCAGTGTTCTAATATACTCAAATGAAGTTCCAAAACTTGGAGTGAAGCCCCAACAAGTGAACTTTAATTAATGATACATGTATCAATTGTCTTCTCTTCAAGCGAGCTTTGTCAAATTGTCAAAGGCTTGCTTGCAATGCTGATTCACAGAAAAACATGCTGTGTCAAGGAAGAAATGGGACTTTAAGGCAGGTGTTTGATCTGTCTTGAATTGTATGTCTTATAGACGAGAGTCGGAACGGATGCTTATTACTTGTCCTAGCTGCACCTTATGAACATTGTACCTGATTCCAACATCAGCGGCTTTTAATGCACCCGAGTCATTTGCTCCATCTCCAGTCCTGTGGACAAAAAAAAATTCAGCTGAGATAGATCCTTCAAGACAGACCCTTCAATACACACAAAGGTACCTATGTCGCTACCAACTAGGAACAGTTTTTGGATACAGAGATTAAGACAAGGACCTAGTTCTGCAAGTAATTTAGATATTCAAACAGCTGCGGATACGTACATGCACACAACGTAGCCAAGGTCTTGTAGACTTCGCATCAGCTCCATCTTATGCTGAGGAGACATCCGGGAGAAGATACCGGCCTGAGTAAGGACCATATGCAAAGGTGTAATACACTCCATAACTTTGACTGGAGTGGATCCTGTCCGGTCCGTGTACAGCTCTATCAAATGTTCATGCTGCTGTACAAGGGCAGCGAATGCGCGTCCAGTAACTACCAGATTGACAGTACCCCCACTTCCACCTGAGGTCTGAGTTTGAGACATTGCGCACGTGATATCAGGTTTGCCAACGCTTCGAGCACAAGCATGAATCATATGCTGAGAAAATCGGATGTTCCATAAGTTTCTGTTTGTCAGCTGGCAGTTCAGGGAGATTTTTCGTTTCTTCGCTTACCTTGATTTTGTTACTGCTAACAACGTCTGTTGGTTGAGGTAATAAAAAAAAGCGTCAACGTCAATTGCAGATTCCACTTCAGTATCAAAATTCTTCAGAACACAGCGGCTTTTGTATCTCTCAGGGTTGGAGTCGGCAGCCCGATCTAGCAGATATGTTCGACATCCAGGCTTCAGAAAATACGGGCCAGACTGCCTTAGAGAATCCACGTCAAATAAACATCTTCTTTTTGAGTCTACTAAAGAACGTCATGTGAAGCAGCAGATTCAAAGGACTTCAACTTGATATAGCTAGCAGGTGCTGGCAGTGTGCTGCTAGTCTTGTACTTGAACGCTTATTATTGTATCCACTGTCTCTCGCGTTTTCTCTCGCGTGTTCAACAGACTGCATTGCTAAAATATTTAATTCAACTTCTAGTTTAAGTGCAGACTATCGTGCATTAATTACAACACAATCAACTCTAATTTAACCACGGTGAGTTATGATGTCTTCAATTGAATCTGAATGCTATACAAAATTGTATTTTTATTTTTTCCAATTCATCACTAATTTCTCAAATTGTGCCAAATGTTTTTATCACCCCAGTCACCAGGCTCGAGAGTGGAGCGTAGCCAGCTGCCAGCTACCTAGACATGTGTCAACAGCAGAAACCCGCAGGGCTTCCAAAGAACCACAACACCCCTGGTCCCCTATCAGTGTAGATATCAGATATGTCCGTCAGGCGGCTTAGAGCTGCGCAAGAAGGACCATTCTTCCGCCTTTTACTTGGCCGCCTTTTACGGTCCACAAGCAAACCTCGGTAAAAATTTCCAAAACTTGGACCGAATAAGTGACGGAGGTTCTGTACAGAAGCACCATCTTCTCATCAACTCAAGACTTTTCTCTCATTCATTGTGATTCGACTAACTCGTTCGGGATTCGATTTGCTTTAGTCTCATGGTTTTAGTAATATAGATTTGAATTACCATAACATAAAGTCTGTCCTTTGTATAGCATCCACTTTCTGGAGTTCTATGGAAATGTTATAAAATTTATATACTTATTTATAAAATATTAATTTTAGTGAAGTATATAGTCAAAAAAACTTTCCACGCGTAAATTAACGAATAAAAAATTTTAGGATAAAAAAAATGAAATGTTTTTTTTCTTGTATTTCCAAAATTATGTGAAAAAAATTTGAATGAAACTTAAATTGAACTTTACCTTCAAAAATCCTGTTACGAGCATAGAAGCATAACACGAAGAGGAGAAGATATTTCTGCTCAGTTGCTTTAGCCACTCCGAAACCAGTAGCACATTCGCCGTTAATGCAAACAAGTTGCCCTTCAGGAAGTGTTCGTAAACCTTCATCTGATACCATTTCCAATTTGCAGTTGCGTATATCATAGTCTATGAACGTTTTTCTTCTCATATCTCCCCATGGTCAAACATTATTATTTCCATCGAGTTTCGATCGTTTTATAATGGGCTCAGGTTTCAGCAAAGACGAGGGGCTGGTCGAGCCAGTTCCATTACCTTACATTCATTTCAGTTATTTACTCTTACCTCATTGGTATATGGGCTTTCCAGAATACCTTTGATTTCTCACAGCTTTGGTCCTCTTCTATTATGCCTTCAGTTTCTAGCTTCTACAAAAATCACTCCTCCACCGAAGTGCCCTCGCGCTTTCTTTCCGTTATTTACAAATCTTTTCGCAGGCTTTCATAATCTGAAGACTGCTGAGAGCCTGTGGAACTATATCTGCTAAGAAAGTTTGCCAATGCAAACCATAATCTGCTCAAGGCAAACCTCCCTCGTTAAATGAGGCGACAGGCAGCGCGCAGGCAGGAAGGCGAGGCTTGGAGGGGAGCTCACGAGCCTTGCGGTTCCATATATTTGTCTCACATGAAGGGTCCAATCAGTGCTTTGATGTTTGCACACTCCATGACATATACGACCTGCCTCATGCGGACACTGGTTCGAAAATGGCATGTACCTGCGGACTGGACTCCACTGCCCTGCCCCGCCCTGACTGGAGTCTGGACTGGAGTGGACCCTCCAGACTCCGGAGGGTCTGAAAGACGACTGGACTAGAGGCTTTGAGTCCACATACACGTTCGTTCATCCAGATTCCCCCTCGAGGGTGAATTCTGAGATGAGAATTGAACGAATTCGAGCTGGTTTGGCTAGAGAATCCACAGCTTCCATTTTGGGGACATCTGCAAGAATTGGTGGATATTCCAAGCTAGCTGAGCATTATTCCGTCTGGCCTCTCGACATAATCTCTCTACCTCGCCCGTCGCTCCTCCTTCCTCCTCCTCCGGGTCTTGTAAACGCTCTAAGATCAATGAGTTGCAGTTGCTCCTTCCGCATTTCGTGAGAGAATTCTTTAATGAGCCTGGCTTCTGATGACGATGGGAAGAACTCACGTGAAGCCCGTAGTTCCTTACATACTGTACCGGGAACCTTGTGAATGTGTAATCCTGACGAGCGCATATAGACCAGGTGCGGAAGTTTGTTAGGAATTTGGACCGAAAGACCGATTGGAAAAATGGAGTTGCACTCGACAAATTCTCGTTCAGGGCATTGAAGATTTTCATTCCTGACTCAATGTCACTCGTTTGCATCGCAGAATCTTCGTGCCGACCACTTACATTTTCTTCGCCTCCCTTTTGCCCGTCATTGCTTTCAGGGAACAGCTGAGAAGAGATACAGGTAATTGAGTTGACCCACGGCGGGACTCCACGTGACGCTTCTTCTGAGGAATATGCGAACGCAATTGCACTTTTCCGATTTACCGAGCGTTTGCAGATAACGATCTAATCATGTGCAGACGGGTCTATCACCGCCAATCAGGCACTTATTTCGACGGCCTTATGTGGAGTGCTTCATTCCCTTCTTGGGGGGCAGCCCTTGATGATTGTCGGAGTGTCTGAGCCGACATCCTTGATGTACATCTTCATGTACAGATATGCAAATGGCAAGTCAAGCCTGAATGGAATGTCCCTGGCCTGCCTGGACAGCGTGGTAAATATGGAACCTTGGAATCTCTCGGTTTGTCTCTGCTGAGCTTACTTATTTCGTTCGCCTTGTGAGTTTTCACTCATTGATAACATGTTTAGTTTGCTCATCGTTATAAAGTTCAGCTGTTATAAATCTGAAGAAGAGTTTGAAGTAAATAATATGAGGTTTATTTTGATTGTAGTCATCATGTTGACAGATGTACTGATGGTCCACACACCGCCGATAGCACCGCGGGACGTGATGCTTTTATGCAGGGTATGTGTCTGGGCTTCATCATCTTTGATGCTGCTGGCAGTGTTTGGAGCATCGAGAGAGGGGAATGATTGGGAGCAGGGACAGAGAGATCGGCGATGCATAAGAAGAGAGATGGTGCCCAACCCGATGATTACCGTTAAGCTTAGTATGAGGAGATCATAGTGATAGGCTGGTGGTTTGACTAAGTTGAACTCCGCCTGTTGTGCCAGCTGCGCAGACACGCAGTGATCAAAATGATAAAGAACTGTGATCATGAAAGCAGGTACCATGGCGATGAAGACGTACATTATCGGTACTTTGTGCATGTCCTGCCACAAGTCAACAAACCATGTACAAACAAATCCAATTTGCTATCTGCCATTCTTCACATGTCAGAAAGAAAGTCCCGAATGAAAAACCACTCGTAATGGCAATTTAGCACGTACCGTAATCAGCGTCCAGTGGTCTAAGGCCCCATGGGTCCAGGGAGTTGAAGGGTTTAGGGTAAAAACTAAAACTCGGCACAGACTCCCCAGGAATATAAAATATGCCAGTCCACACGAGCACCAGAAGGGGAACTCCATAGCCGGCGATCAAGTTTCGTAACCACCCTGAGGCAACCAGGCCAGATAACACCATCCCAATCAGGAGGTGGTAGGTAATCGGCGATGCTGAGAGTGTTGCTGTGCAGGGCAGGGCAGGACGAACATGGCTGCTGTTGAAGAGATGGCATGAATGTGATCCCACCTGTTCCGAATGACCAAGTCCGTGCCCTTCTGGTGAAAAGTGCTGTGAAGAGAAGTCCAAACATCCCGTTTCCGAAGAGCCATGCAACACTGTACATTGCTTGGTCCGAGTCCTCCATCTCCGGGATGCGAAACTCGCCCACCGCTCTCTGATAAGGGCCATGTGCAGAATTTCAGCTCGCAAGTCAGCAACCGTGTGAAAGACCTTTCCAGCATCGACCTCCCATGATTCCTTTCTCTTCTTCAAGTTAAGTACGTGCAATTACTCGGAAGACAGTTACATGTCCTCTCAGTTTCTATGACAGGTCGGAGTGAAGGGGGAGCAGAAGAATTGTTTCTGAGTAAATCATTCATTCAGTACTTCATGACAAAACATACGGACAGACTGCTTCCAGCCACTGACCTTGACCGCCTGTTCTACGAAAAGTATGGCGATTAAAAGACCAAAGAGCTCTCCAGCGACGCGGGTAGACCTGTTGATCAGAGAGCAACCAACGGAGACATCGGCAGTGCTTTCTTTTGGGTGTTTTGTCCGAGGCCACAGAGTGACAAAGTTCTCGTTTGCGGGCTACTTGGGCTTCCACCCTCCCATGGCGTTATACCTCAGTCCCCTATGCCCACCAGGAGTCTTGCAACTCTTCGGCTTCAGGCACTTACACGTCGGCCTGAATTCGGCAGAACCTCCAAGAAGTGTTGTTTGCAGATACGATTAGGCCTGTGTGAGTTTATCAGTAAATAACTCTTTCTTCTTTCACTATGGCAGTTGATGTGCAAGAAACTGAGAGCAGCCTCAGAGGAGAAACCGCACAATGACGCCACAGTTTCAGACGTCCACCGGTGTATGCAGGATGCTTTCGAGCAAATGGGCACTAAACTTCCAACCAACGAGCTCGCCCCGAAAGTGGTGAGTTTCGCCGTCACGGTTGGAGATGTACTTCATTAGGCGATGCAGCTCCTTTGGTGGATCCTCAAATCTTATAATGCAGAGCTTTATATCTGTGATGCTGGATTCTTGATCACAGGCATTGAAGGAACTAAAACCGAACATGTGGAGAAACTCAGTGAAAGCCATAAATCCTGAAAGCTATTCACGCCTTCGGTGACTCACCGAAGGCATCCGCCGATTCCTTCGATTTGGAAGCTCCACTTAGCAGACACCATTTTGACCCAAGCAGGGACGTGGAGCGTTTGATCCCAGTCCAGGTTCAGGACCAGCGATTGAGTAACTTGATGCAATCGCTGATGTTTGGAGCTTGTGTGGCGCCATGCCCGTCATTCGAAAAATTCCCACTTCTGTGCTATGGGGCTACTTTGCTTTCATGGCAGCTGAAAGCCGTCGCTACAGGTACGTCCTCCATCGCTTCATCCTCCTTCCTTCATCTGCTCATCTGTTCTCCTGTTTCACGAAAGTTGCTCTTAATTGAACAGGTTTTGAGAAATGGAATCCGATCAGTTTTCGAGCATGAACAAATCCTTAGAGATCATTTTGTCGATTCAAAAGGGATTATGTGCTAACGCAGACATACGCACCTTCATTTGCCTACAGGGTTCTACAAAGCGAGCATGCCTCGTTCTTGGAAACGGTGCCCTTCAGGGTGAACGTCACCTTCACCATCTTCCAGCTGTTGATGCTGTTTGCTTGCTTCGGACTGACATTTGTGCTAGTTTCCGGGGTCATGTTCCCATTGTGATTCTAGCCCTTATCCCCATCAGGCAGTGTGTGCTGCCCAAAGTTTTTACACTAGAACACCGAGTACGAGGAGGCTCCTCCATGACCGTACGAGGAGGCCGTGAGGGTACGTTGTTGCTTGGATAAGTAGGATGTGTCGAGAAACTGGATTTTTTCGAAATTAGGGAACATTGTCTTCTCCCCGAAGTGATTGTTCCAGGTACACATACCAACCTGCTTAGGAAGGCCGCCATTATTTGCTACTCCTTTGGTCACTGTCATTGACCACTCTCTTTCTTTCTTTTGAATTTTTCACCCACTTCGCCAACTTTCAATTTTTGATATTCACTTCTGCTTTCTAGCGTCTTGGCCTTCGGGCCGCATCGCCCTGTGAAACACACACACATACGTACAGGAAGGGCATCAGAGCTGAAATTATGAGATGTAATTTCAGCTGAATGAACGACCAAAAGAGTTGTTATGAACTGATAGGGTTCTACTGAAATTGCAGGAGGCCGACGTGCAAGGGCTGGGAAGGGCTTCGAGTATGCAAGAGAGAAGTGATGATCCGGAGGAGATTATGGACGAGGTCATGACGAGAGGACGCGGGGAAATCAAGCACCGGCTACCTTATGATGGTTCACCTCCATCTTCGTTCGCTGATGACCAACAACAACACTCATTCAAGCGGCGCTTGTCCCAGAGGACTGCAGGTACGCACACTTCTCTACAATGAACGTGGCGAGGTGCCTTCTTCAAATTCTGATTACGCGGTTCCAATTGTCAAGTCGTCCACTCTGAAACCGGATGTCAAATCATCTCAACCGAAATAGTTGTAACGGCGACATTTGAGATCACAAATGAACATTTTGGCGCCCCTTTTGGCGCCGCGCAAGTTCTAATGTTTTCTGATACCAATTTTTTGGGTCAGTTGTCGCTGGAACAGATCATTCTCATAAGTGATTGGAAGGAGCCCATCAATACGTATGAAACCTCTGTTGCTATTTGAAAGATTCGCGCTTTCTCTGCAGGTTGCTGAGCACCACTCGATCGTCGTCCGGGGTTTCAAGTTTGCAACAGTTAATAGCTAGAAGGAAGAGCAGATCTCAACTTCCTTCTTGAACTTTTGGAAGTAGATTCTCGATGACACGTTTATCAAATCGCTCTGACCACAGTAACTTTCAGACAGAGATGATGTAGGCAGAAAAACTTGGCTGGAGGAGAGGTAAAGAAAAAGGTGTATATTCAGTTATAAGGTTACATGATGCTGTAAAAGATACCCTTTTACAAGGATACCGTCAGAAGGAGTGGGAGCCGTGGTTCCTCGTGAGCTTGGCTCCCACTCCATGTGCTCGTGTGTCCTCGTTCTTGTCACAGTTTTGTCCACCATTTTGTACTCAGCTCGTTGATCACCGATGATGCACAAGCTTTTTCTCTCATGCTCAGGCTACATGCCATCATTTGACTCTCAAATACATGCCCCTCATTGTTGCAATTTTTCAGGTCAATTTGCTCGGGAGTTAACCTACAACCAATGCGCTTCTTTTCATCATTCATTCTCAATATCGCTACATTCATATCCGTTGTTCTTGCAAGTCAGCCAGCCGTTGTCTAGACTCTAGAAAAAAGCATGCATTACAGTCCGAGGCTGCCAAAAAAACTCAAATCTTTCAAATTAATTCAAGGCTTAAGTGTCATGCAGAAGTGTTATTATTTGCTGCATATCTGTGCATTTATGCGCCACAGATGTACATTTTGTCTCATGTCCATAAGGCAGTCTTCTTGTCATATGCATGGCCGGGTGGCTTCAAAGTTGGTTCTTCTTTCCTTTTAAAAAAAACTTAGTTACTATTTTTTTACATGACTATAATCTACAAATTGTATCTCGATGTTTGTCTCTCTAAAAGTCTCACAACATACATATGTCATTGGTATAAACATAATTACAAAAAACTTAATAATCTTAAGCAATGATCCTTGTATTTTCTTTTTCTTTTTTTAAACTGTGAATCATAGCCAAATAGTCGAATGTTAGTATCAAGGATCATATTACTGATAGAGAGGTCTATCTATCCAAGGGTTGTGCACGAACTCCACATATTACATTACCCACTTTTAATTTAAGTACAATTTGAATTGTCTCAAAACTTTTTTACATGTCTCTTTCGTTATTACACAATTCTGGTCGCAAATCACATCAGAGACTGAATTTCGTCCATGTATCCATACCCTCCTCTCTCGGATATACTTCCATATTTGGAATGTCACAACGTTCAAAATTAAATAAGACCGTTGTTTCCCAGGCAAGACTTAATGAAAACCCCATAGTAGTATAAAAAAAGATTTCGCTTAAAAACAGAGTCATGTGGCCTTCAAGATGCATACGAATTTGTGATAATCCAGATGTAATCTGGACATTAATATATCCTCACTACCCACTGTCTCCGGGATTTAAACAAGAAGAAATCTTGTACAATGCGTCCGTATACTGTATCACATGTAGATAAACTTGAATTGTTCTCTGAGTGCTAATTGTCTCCGAGTTGCCTCTCCATTGAAAAAACGACTCTTTTATGAAACGAAAACCAGTCGACTTAGAATGGATCCGATCCCTCATGGTCACAATTCATCTCTTTCCAGATTAATTTCTTGAAAACGTGTTCTCTAAGTTTGGAATGCAAAAGCTCTATCCTCACCTTCCTGGGAGTCGATAATTTACTCAAAAGCAGAATCCCTGCTTTGAATATTTGACACCATGTAAGAACTTCGATCGTCGAGCAAGACACGCACATGAGAATATGTAGAATCTCGATAGAGAAATTTCTGGATACATTTTCACCTCGTTCTTCGGTCAAGACCAAGGTCTTGACTTATTCAAGGTAATCCAGCGATGAAGAAAATGCAAATAACAATATAGTCACTACACCTCGAAACCTACCGAGGTGGAGTGAGTGAGTGCTCACTCCATGAACCTTAATCTGAAAAGCACCTCTTAATCGGATGGGTCAGGTAAAATATTGACGAACCAATGAAAGATCTAGATAGAACCACACTGTAAGTAAACACGATAAAAGAGATTCCATATACAGTCCAATTCCAAACATGTCACTGAACCAAAGAGAGATGATGAACTATACACGCCAACGATGGCTTGCTTCTTCATAAATTGCACCCAAATGGGAGGCCACAGCAGAACTCCCTGGGACCATACCGGTTGGAAAGAGGACAAAACTCAGAAGTTCTTCACATCTGCCTCCTGAAATTCTTGTGTTGGACAGCTGATCTTCGAAAATATAAAACACTCACCCGTGACCAATGTAAACAGAAAGAATGACGGTAATCCTATTTGCTTGCTAAGATATGAAGTTACGAAGTACACTACAAAAAAGGGGGAAGATTGATGGCAATGAAATGGAGCACCCTTCATATATGTTTCCAACTGAACCGACGGATACTCCTACGTTTGGTTTAGTCTTCTTCCCCTTGGTTGTCCTCCTTGAAGAGCTTGATCATGTCGTCAATGCGTAGTATCGTGATAGCTGCTTCAGTTGCAAACTGAACAAACAACAAGGAGTAAATCGAGAAATTCCCCAACAAGATCAGTTTCAAGCTACCCAAGCACGATACAAACATGCGGTGTAAGAGAAAGCTGCCTAAGAAGCTCAACCAGAATGTCTGTTTGTTCTGACGTCACACAATTTGAAATTAGAGACATCATAATAAACTGGCTCCATAATTTACCTGAATAATCTTCACTTTGCTCATCGACGGCTCTATTACTCCCGCGTCAAGATTGTTCCTCACAACTCCCTTGATAAGATCAAGTCCAGATCTGTAGCAAAGATATGATACTGTCCCTCATTAGCATAGGCATTGGGGATATGTTTATAATGTTTGGTGTACTTCGGGTACCGGCTCCTAGCGCCAAACCTCGCATTACATTCAAAAGCGATTTAACTTTTTTAAGTTAACGTACTTGTACAACTAGACTTCCATCAACGTCTTAGACGATCTTACGCTGCAAGATGTGCCTTGTCTGGCTTTGTCTGAGCGTTGTGATGGTAGGCTCGGAGTTTGGCAACTAGCTCGGTTGCATCTTTCGCAGCGTTCACTGCCAAGACCTTCGGAATGACAAGAAGAGCCTCAGCAAACTCAGCAATTGCAAGCTGCTCGCGAGATCCGAAGGTTGTCGCTAAATTTTCTAAATAAACAGACAAAGCTGCCTCGACAGCACCTCCTCCAGCTACAACCTGCACAGAAAACACGATGCTATGGCGTTAATTTCAAGATCAACGATAAGCCCTGATACACAGTAATCTACACCCTCCATTAAGACGAGTGGTGTTGAAACTAAAGCAACCAACACTGTCTGATATAAATTTGGAAATTTAAGACAAAGTGGGTAGTGTAAGGAGAAAGTCACGATACCATATTTGACTCCAAAGTACGTTTCACAATGCTCAAAGCGTCGTGCAAAGATCTCTCCATTTCATCCAGCATGTAATCGTTTGCTCCTCTCAAAATGATGGAAACCTGAAAACCCAAGCACCTTCAAAAAGTTTAACCGGCGAATATTTACATCTCAGTATAGACTGAACTTGGCTCCTTTTACTCAGAAACCAAAACTTTACTGATTACGGCAACGTCAACTGCGGAACGCTTTTCTGAAGACACATTTGTAAAATAACTATATCCTATAAAAGGACTAGATGACCTCGGTGCGGGACATACCGCTCTAGAGGATTTCGCTCCTTTAATGAGTAGGACATCATCATCGGCTACAGTCTCCTCTACAACTTCCTCCGCATGTCCAAGGAAAGAGGCATCAAAAGTCTCACCACCTTCCATATCCGCAAATGTGAGGATCTGCACCATGGCTTCTAAGTTAGAAACGCAAGAAACCAAGTCCTTTCATTACATATTGAAAACAAACAAATTTAACCAGCCTTCAGAAAAAAGTTCAACGTTCATACACATACACGCAGTACAGCAAAGAGTAAATAATTGAAAACCCCACAACCCTATCCGTAGGCTAGCATCTCACAGAGGACAAACTGATTTAACTGTCCACGTCAACCGATTACGAAACGTACCTGAGTGGCACCAGTTGCCTTAGCAACATGTCTCATGTCTTCCTTCCGTACTCTACGGACGGCGATCGCACCTGCTTCCACGAAATACTGCAAGAAAAGCGATGACCCATGTCCAACTCTAACAATGTTAGCGTTCCTCAAAACACTTAGTTGAGCATGTTATTCAGTAGCCTGTAGCTGAGAACCATACTCCTCGTTAGCATATTGGTTCTGGGCCTACCTACCTAAATACTTCGTACCTACACACTCAATATCTGCTAACCCATAACTGCAGTATGACAAGGCAGGAACCATAGTGCTACGGTGGCTCCAGAACAGTAGGTATAGTATACCCATTAAGATCAACAGAATGCTGTAGGCTCCAAGGACAATCAGTAACCTCTTTACCGATGAATCAATGGAAGCAATAAGTGACGCCTTATTAGAGGAAGGAAACTTTGACAGAATTCAACGAACCCATTCTGGAGGATTTCTATACGGGCACACGTGTAATCACCTTCAAAGACATGTCATCAATACCCTTGGTAGTGAGTATGACATTTGCTCCGGCCTTCAAAAGTTTCTCAATACGTTCTTTGGTAATATCTGCCTCCCTGTTCAAGTGAATGAAGTGTAGGTACTGAGGGACATGTACAAAACAAGTCAAAAAATAGCACAAATCTAAAACACGTCATCAACTTTAAGAGGAGACTGATCCACTTACCTATCTCTAATCTTTTCCAGCTCCCTCGGGTCTGTCACAAGAACTTGTACTCCCATCTGCATCTTCATTTTTTGCAAGTTCAGATCCAAACATGCAATACGGGCTGGACCAACACGCTTCGGCATTCCTTGGGCAGCCCGACCGGTGTTCAACGCATACCCATTAAGCAGGTAGCTTTCTCGTGCGCTCTTCCCGTGAGCCTTCAAGACGTTGATCGCCTGTGAAAAATAAGCAAGGGTGAAGAATTCAGAATGACAAAATCGTTACACAGCCGTAAAGCCTCCCCGTCACCATAAGCTTCTTTTGAGAAAATGAGCCACGTTGCAATCTAACAATCAATGACAAACTGACTATATGATTGCTCAGAATCAAGAGAGTGGCAAGAACAGCTACATTTGATCCACTGAATAAATATACGAACTAGATTCATGGAATAGTAACTTCAACAGTGGACCAACTACAGGCCTAAGACGTCTATCAAGCACATCTAAAAGAAGTAAAAGTCAGACCTTAATAGGGTACTTCACATCTCCTCTATCGTTTACTGTCTTCACAGCGAGAACGGCTTCAACAACCTGCAGCAGTTGAGAAAATACACGTTCATGTCGATAAGAACCGAACTTGTGGAACAACTACCCGGATTTCAATTAGAGCGAGACGGAAAATTTAACTGGATAGCCGGGAACGGTTGATTTGATTTCAAAGACACAAGTACTAGGGCTCCTTACCATTTTGGAGAAAAAGTCACTGTCAGTTCCGATAATTTTAGAAGACATACTAGTCTTCGCGACATTGATGAGACACTCTTTCCCCAACTTCTCAACCTGAAAAGGAAATCACGCGTTTTTTTTACCAAGACTAGAAGGAGGCTAAGACAGCAAATAACTCTAATAATGTCCAACAGAAAACGCGTCAAAGGGGAGAATCGTTGACGGGCGTGCCAAGCGTGATCGGAAGAACAAAGCCATGTAAACAACAAACCCGATTCACCGACAACGGATACTTGCAAAATATCCCGTGCCAACAAATCTGGTCTCTCCAGCATCCAAGAACATGCAAATAAAAATCATGTAATCATTATGCAAGCTCCTATCGGCGTGTTACAATTCCACCAACGTTGGAAATTCAGAGCCAGATAATCACATACCTTCGTCGCAAGCTTTTCTTCGATGTACTTGCAGGACTCGCGCATTGCTAGCTGCATTTCCAATCAAATCAGTTTTTGCGCATAAACATTATTTACATTCATAACACCACTTGTATCTCATCTCTAACCTCACAATGAGAAATACATACCTGATCCGCAAAGAAAAGTTCCTTCTAAGTGCTGATCTCACTTACTCGATACCTAGACTCCGGCAACGATGATAGCATGACAACATGGTTCACTTAACGTTTTACAAAGAGAGGTATGCTGGTGTCCAAGGATTACTGAAACTCACTCGGTATCCACTGATAATGGATGTTGGATGAATTTTATTCCTCACTAAATCGTTAGCTCTCTGCAAAAGGAAAATGGTCCCGTTAGCCAGTTGCTACAAGAGAGTATCCAGCATGTAGTAAGCATACACAAAAGAAAAGCCTTGCCCCGCCGACTACTGAATACCATACTCAGGAGCTCTTGAACACACAAAATGAACTTTACTTTTACTTCAGTGGCGGAAGGGTTAGTGTAGATCAGGGTTCCAGCGATCACACCTTCAGGAGCTCAGCTGCAATGATAACAACAGAAGTTGTGCCGTCTCCAACTTCTCGATCTTGTAATTCAGCCAATTCCACCAAAACCTGCTCGTGGACCGTACTCAGTGCGCTTAAACCTTGAAAAGTGGGTTGAGAATTGAGCAAACTTGCTTACCAGATGACTGACTAATCTTTCTTAAACACAAACGATACCAAAACACTGGTGAACAGAGACATGATGAAGTGGCATTAATTTACATAACCAACAACAGCATATGCTTGGCACTCACCTTAGCGGCGGGATGCTCTACTTCCAACATTTTGAGAATGGTGGCGCCATCATTCGTGATAGTTACGTCACCGATGTCATCCACAAGCATCTGAGAGAAAGTAACGGGGTAAGTTTTCAAGGTTTTCAAGGTTCCAATACAACACGGATAGAAGCATCCACTCATCATTGAACCTCTAACATTTTCTTTCTTTAGGTATCCACACTTCCAAACCTTGTAATCAAATTCGTGATTGCATTTCACTATTTGTGGTGACTAAGATGTCTAAACGTCCCGAGACAATACTAACTTACAATACGAACTGTTTATGCGGTTATCAGTTATACCATCTTGGGGACATTGCAAAAAACAGCGCAAGACTTAAAACCTGAAGCTTGCACTTCCAATGTAACCTCTTCAAAACTACTGGAAACCAAACATGCCTAACACCAAGAGAGCCTCGCTATCACTGACTTCTTAAGGCAAAGCCGCATGGGGTCGACTAAACTTCTTTCTTGAGGCATATGTTCGGGCTTAGAGATCTGATGTATCCAGCGGCGCGCGGCGTTGCCGGCAATTAAGATTACGTAACAAACAAGGGTAACTGACTAAAATCCGATTGCGGGGTAGGTATCGATACAAATGGCTTGCGCTAAAGAAGATGAAACTGAGATAAAAAACCAGAGCAATAAATAGAGACTTTTGTCGGTGACCATGTAGTGTTGACGAAAGAGGGTAATAGATCTTCACCTTATCGAGGCCCACAGGTCCTAACGAGCTCTTCACAATGTTCGCCAGCGCTTGGCATGCCATAACTGATGCATACATACATGGGAAGTTATCATTCTACAAGTTGAAACAGAGACAATCCATTCAGCTGTATACAGCTCAAGACATGAGCTGATCCAACTTACTACTCAAGAAAAGAGCCGATCGCGCTTATTTTATAGTCTTCGATCCTCACAACTAATGCGGCACAACTTCCCGCTTTCCGCTTTCAGTTCTCAACAAAACTGTCAGCAAAAACAGAGAGCAAAATACGCATCGAGATCTTCCTCGCGTATGAAACCGTCGTTTTTGCGATTTAAAAAAAACCGCCGTAGCGAGAACGCCCAGGTTGAACAAGAGGAGCTCCTAACAATCTGCTCCATTTTTCCTGGCTGAGGTGAACAATCCAGTTCAGAGCTAAGAAGCGAGTAGACCCACATTCCCGCCTGGTTCTGTCTATTCATCCGCATCAAGCTTTCGTTCGTAAATGCATGGTTGAATTATTTCTTCCCATGCGCAAATCGTCAAGCTGTGCCCAACTTGTCAGAAAAGTCAGAGATCACAAAATACACACCATTTTGAGTGCGAACATCTTGTCCCGTCTGCCGGTCTCCTTGCAGGTCCACCGTCTGCCCGGACATGTTTAAAGTTCGAAAGAATAGATCGAACTCTTCTTCCGGCCTGCAGAAAGATCGATCTGGCCAAAGAGACGTCGAATTTGCTTTCCTTCCTTGCTGTCAAACACAACCGTCGTGCTCGTGTATCTCCCTCGCTCGAAAGAATGTGGAGCTTCTCGCGGGAAAATTTTGTGTAAAGGGACCTATTCTTGTTTTGAAGAAGCAAACCCTAAACCCAACAGAACTTGAGCGCGGAGCTTGAATGTTCTCCAATCGAACGTGAAGCTTCCTGTGGAGAACATTCTCTACTTATTTTGTTCGCTCTCGGACATCGATGTTCCAATACGATGTAATCATGTTAAACACTTTAATTTATCGACTACTTTACAATTCAGCTCTACTGCATTTTATGTTTGGTAAAGAGGTTGCTTCATGCAGTCTTGTGTTCCATCTACAGTAGTTACAATCCATCATGAAAATTCATTGCAAATGAAACCAAGGGAAAACCGACGTGTAATTTGCATTGCCACGTGACTGCAAGATTAATTTTTTAAGAAAAATTGTATGAATTTTTAGAACATTTGTCCTTCCTTTTTTTTTTAAAGTAGTGCTACAAAAATTACAACCATTGTATAAGGTTTTGATTCAGATTATTAAAATTGCAGAAATTCTTACACATGCTAACATTTGGTTCACACATTTATCACATTAATGATATGGTGAAAGTATTATAATCTTTTTTTTTTACTCTACTTTAATGTTGGTTTCATTTTTGGACTTTAATTTTCTATGGTAGTTCAGTTAATCATTATCTTTAAAACTAAGGTTCTGAATGTTAAGAACATCAATGTTTTCAAAATAAAATTTACTTCTATTTATACAAAAATTTCATGAAAATCACTCGTATTATTAAAATAATATTTTTATACATTTTTTATCAAAAATACTCTTATAATTAAACTCAAAATAGCTGAATATATCAACTTAAACAAGTACATAATATTTTAAACATAACACTATTAATATGTAAATTTAAAAAATAGCAAATATTATTTATAATCAACTGAGTTTTTTTAAATATTAATAATTTAATTTAATTCATCATAAATAAATTTATTTATCAAATAAATTATTTGTTTATTTATTTTTTATATCTACATAATA
This sequence comes from Marchantia paleacea, assembly GCA_014180765.2. Lineage (NCBI taxonomy): Eukaryota > Viridiplantae > Streptophyta > Marchantiopsida > Marchantiales > Marchantiaceae > Marchantia > Marchantia paleacea. Next base: position 541,280 of record MUAA02000032.1, read on the forward strand.
CAATTAACTAAATACTTGTTGTATAATATCACAAAATATATATTTAATTCATCATAAATAATATAATAAAATAAAATATATACTTATTAATATCAAAACCTTTGCTATTTATAATTAAACTTAAGGATAAAATATGTTTGCAACTCCTTTTAAGTATATTTAGACCCAAAATGTGATTTATTTTATAAGCTGGGGAATTTGAGTTTGCTTTAATATATATTATATGTAACTTATGATATATGGTATAAATAGTTATTAAGATAAACACACAAAAAAAGGGTTGAAATACCAATTTGGTGATTTTGAAATTCTACATGATCAAAATGTAACCAATGTGGACCATTAACATAATATAACATGATGATTCAAATGTAGAAATGCTCAATATCTTTGTGTTCAATATTTTATGTCATTAACTCAATCATATATGTACATAGTTACTACAGCAATTTGAATTGAATTATTGTTTGAAATGATGAATTCATAAAGAGTGTTTATTTTTTGAATGTTAAGGATGACATAATTTTAAACATAACATTTTTATAATTTTCTTTGAGAATTATGAATTTTTTATTTATATTAAAATTAATGATTGACAAAAATTTGTACAAATAAATTATTAGGAGTTTTAATGAAGATTATTTATTTTAATATATTTTAATTTTCATATTAAACATAAAAATATACAATAAATTATATGTTTTTATGTGTACTAAAGTTTATATTTAATTAATTTTATATTATGATTTAATTATGTTTTCAATAATTACTTTATTTATATATAATATAGTATTAATATATATATATATATATATATATATATGCTTAGTTATTAGATTGAATTTATAATGGAGTTAATTTTGTCACATCAAAGACAAAAATTCATTTCATATTTTTAATACTTATGTGTTGAGATCATAAATGGCAATTAAGTCTAACTTTTTAAGCTTTAAACAAGTTTTGAAGAAATTATACAAGGATTCAAGATTGAAGTTTGAGATTTTATAACAACAATTATAAAATGGATGCAAAAATTTAATAAATAGAAGAATTTTTGTTATACTAAATAGATTTAATTGGCAAAAAATAGAATTCAAACTTGCAAGTGTATTACAAATTATTCTAAGATTTGTAAATAAAGTGATTTTATTAAATAATCATTTAATTAATAATTTGAAACTATAATGAGATTTTAAATTCAAATTTATTTTAAATTGAATAAAAATATAAAAAATTAGTATGTACATTTATGATTTTAAAATTGGAAGATTTTATAACTTTGATTTGTACAAATATTGATAAACAAAAGTTACACTACTTGTTTAAATTTATTTGTTTCAAAAAATAAAAAATAATATAATATCAAATAAATGATTGAAAATGATGATTTTTATGTTTAAGGGATGTGGATATCACCTCGTGATCATCTACTATTTGAAGTATTATTTTAAAAGAATTATATGATTGTGACATTTGAAAATTTATATTGAGCAACAAAAAGTATTAATATAACTATTTATGAATTTTAAATAGAGGTCAATGATTGAGTAACTAAGGTCTGTCCACTTTCTATTATAGGTTTTCAAACAACTTTGATCATCAACAAATGTATGAATTGATGAATTGAAAAGAAAATAATGTAATTAAGAAGAATGCACATATGATTTTTACTTAGTTAAAAGCTTTAGCATAAGAAGGGTGAAACAAAATCATTGCAACATAAATAATTAACTTGACGTGAATCTCAAGATGAAATAATTTATATGATTTTTGATATTTCAAATGATAAAAATTTGTGATTAAAAAAGTTATGGTTGTATGTTATGATGTTTCAAATATACAACAAATTTTAGTTTGTAAATTCATGTGATAAGATGAACTTCAAACTGAAATTTTGAAGTTAGTTTAGAGGTATCAAATTTCTTTGATTTTATAATGATAGTGAAATTATAAACATTAAATTTTATAATATTTAAAATACCAAATGATGGCAAGAGTTAGTTGTGTGCTGATTGAAATAATTTAAATATGAAAGATTATGAATTACGTGTTGTGTTTGTATTTACTTCTTATTAACTTCTTGTGGGCGTGATGTTGATTTGTTTGTAACATTTGATTTTATATAAGTGAACAAGATTTTATCATTGGTTCCATGTTTGAATGTGTTGTAGTGAAATTCTATTATGATAAGCTTGTAACAATGATTAATTATTGCAAAAATTCTTGAGATGATTGATAAGATTGACATATTATTAAGACACATACCACATGTTTATAGGTTTTATAATGGTTAAGCTACATGGGTAATTGATATATGGAATGTAAATCATTGGCATAAGCATACATAAATTGGCAATGACATTGTGAGTTGTTGTTAATTACAATAAGATTTATCAAAGTTGAATAGTGGTTAAGAAGAGTGCATGAAGTATTCAAGGTATAATTTAATCTTGTTATGATAAAGATGTTTTAAACATTCACACTTTGTTTAAAATATCAATAGACATGGGAATATGATACAAGAGAGAACTTAAGCATAAGATATTTTCATATGGAATTGAGAATATAAATCAATTTGATCATGAGCATTGAGATATTCTGTGAGAGTTACAAGAATGAAGTTAAATGATCTATTCAAGAGCAAAATGATGAAATTATTATTTTTTGTAATTTAAAATATTTAAGATTTTTACAATGATATTTTCAATTAAGAGATGGCTCAAGAAATGAATACATACTACAAGATTATGATATACTCCTAATGAGTTGTGCATGGATATGGTTAAAAGATTTGGTCGGAATGCTCATCCAACTCACATTCGAAACATCAGTTTTAATTATATTTTTTACAATGATTTTTTTGAGTTGTATGAAAAATAGAATTTATTTGTAGAAGACAAAATAAGTAAAAAGGTCCAATTGATAGGATAAATATCATGGAGTTTGTTGACATAGTAGTAAAATGATAAAGGAGAGAACAAATTATAGTTTTATGATTATCTCCATTGATGTTTTCATTTTTTGCTTATTTTTTTCAAGATAAATGGTTCCAACAACTATTTCATGTTGTGATTTATAAGTTTATACATAAATTCTAAGCTCTCATTGTGATAAATATAAAATATAAGATTCATCCATGGAATAGTTTATGTGTGCAATGAAAGAATTGAAGATTAAGGTTGAAAATTTTGATGAGAAATAATTGGTGATATTAAATCTTATACCAAACAAACATACAACGATATATATGATTGAAAATAGCATTCATGCTTTATCATAATGGATGGATTTTGTTAAAACGTTGCAAAATGGAGTTATTTATTTGGATGAAAAAAATGACGAGTAACAATGAATTGCATTTGATCAAATATTTTGTACAATGAAAGAAGTAAAGTAAACCATATACATTCTTGCCAACAATGGATGCAAATATATTTAAGTTGAATGGAAAGATTAGATAAATGATATATGCATTAATATATATATATATATATATATATATATATATTATAGATACCATAAATGAAATAGAAGAATAAGTTATGAATGATTGTCACTAAAAAGATTGGTTAGAGAATATATCATACTTGATACATCTCTTTATTTTGATAAATATATGAAGAATTTTGACTTTTATATTTTAAAATTATCATAATGAATTATATAATAATTTAGATTGAATATTCGATGTTGAAACATATTTTTTATTTAAGATCACATATTTTTGTTTATTTTGTGTTTTACTCATTTATAGTCCATATGTATATAGTTCAATGCAAAATAATGAAAATTTTATGATAAGATTATTTGATTCTTATAGAGTGGGAAGTTTGATGGTTGTTTCGGATAGTGTACTTGAATATTTGTTGGATGCAAATCTAAGTTAAATTGATCTCACATTTAACAATAATTGTAACTATGCTACAATATCATCTTTAAAAAATAAAAAAATGATAGTAGGTTATAGGAATATATTGCAAATATATATTTATTTTTAATTATGTCAAAATTATGCATTTTGTTTGGTCTTGACTCTAGACAATAAAATTTTATTATTGTACATGGAAAAATGATAACATATCAAGATAACTACCGCTAAATTTCAATGATAATGTCAACAAATATCATTAAGTTTTATAAACCATTATTACATCTTTGTTTCTATCATGTTTTATCAATGTATATAGTTATCTATGATAATAAATAAATAAATAAATAAATATTTTATGAATATATTTAGTTTTTGAATATGATTTGAAATATATATCAAATCAAAAAAGTCATTATTTTCCATTGAATGGAAGTAAGAAATATAGAGTAAAAGGGAAGACCCATCAAGCCGCTAAAAGAAGCGAATAAACCAATGGATTAAGATGGAGCTAGACACCAATTCAATACTTTATATAGTTTTACTCTTTTACGGGATGCAACAAGTCATGAAGATTTTTTCCACTGTACCATCCGAAAGTGCGGAGATGGATATTTATAAATTTGATGTTACAGTACCCAGCAGTAGGTCGTTGACTATAATCATTCTCTGCGGTTATAAATCACGGTCGCCTGAAATCCATTTATGACCATTCGCGACGTACGGTACTGTAAAGCCAAAAGTTAGGACAGAGACTACTTCCTGCGTCAAAGCCAATGAAAATGCACGCAAACAGATGTGGCCTACATAATAAAACACAGCGAGAATTACGGCGTAAATGGTGGAACATTGCCTGCTCTAGGACGACCGTAGGTTCGAACCACTCAGCAACAAGTGAAACCCCATGGCAATGGTAGCCAGAAATTCACAGGACGGCCCCGCTCCTCCACTGGCCGTTCTCAGAGACCGTAGCCTTTTTCAAGGACGCTGCTGAGCTGCGCTGCGACGATGATTCGTCTCAAAACTGCAGACATCTTACACGTATTTCGTCAGCGCTGCCAGACGTCGCGAGGTACACGGAACAGGTGGTATGCATTGGCTACGGTCGCACACCCGTCAAGATCAGAAGCCTTGAGATCCTCCAAGCAAGTGGCACCACAGAGCTGCGATGCGACAGTCATTCGTCCCGAAACAACGGAGTCATCGGTGTAATCTCTCACCCCCTCCTTGCCAACACAACGGGCCGTCGCGACTCGCGAGGAGTTTTCTGCGAACGGGCGACGTTGGCCAGAGTGTACCGGTCACACTCTGGTCGTCTTCTAGAAACAAGTCCACGCCACGGATCCTTGGACGACGACGTTCGTCTCATAGCTGCAGACGTATCGGCACGGTACTGCTGTAACTTTCGTTGGTCAATAACCATACGTCGCGAGAGGGTGGAAGCAAGGTCTGCACATTGGCGGGCGACGCAAGGAACGATCTTTGATCAGCGGTCGCGTTCCCCGAGGACGCTCTCATGCCCAGACAGTCCCAGCGCTGCCGGTCTCGGGTCTCCGAGAATCTTCATGGTTTACTGTGGAATTGGAAAGTGCAGAGCAATTGGGAGAGAGAGAGAGAGAGAGAGGAGCAGGAGGAGGAGAAGAGAGAGAGAGAGAGAGAGATGAGGCGTTTGGACCTCCAGGACAAGAAGTTTGTGGAGTGACGAGAGAGCGGGAGGCGCGCCTGAGTAAGGACAACGAGCATTTGTGCTAAAATGATGAATGTGCATGCATACAGGAATTGCTGCGTTGCTCCGCATGAGCAGCAGAGTCATTTGGCTACAAGTCCGTGGACCTCAAGTAGTCTTGCGCTGCAGCAGAGTTGGCGTTATGGAGCCCCAGGTTTCTCCCGAGGTGCGTGTTGTTGGTCCACTTGGCACTGCGGGCTGCATGTAATTCTCCTCTTGCTGCCTCTCGAGGGCGGGGATGGCCAATTAAAGAGCGAGCTCGTGAGTTTGTAGAAGCAGATTCTCAATCAGTGTTCTTCATTGGCCATAGAGTCATAGACCCTGGCACATGCAACTTCTTTGTGGAGCGAGCTCCGGTGCATTTTGCATGCGTTCCTGTGGAGCAATAATCTTTTCCTGGTCAAAAGGGTTCCGACGATAAGCTGGCTACAAGCATGTGCTAGAGTGATGCTCGGGTTTTGTTCTCGTTCTTCGCGACTTGAATACTAGAAGTGAATGGTTTGTGACAAGTTTTCGTTCACGACGATGTGACTCGTGAGTAATTCAGCTCATAGAGCAGGGGCTGCGCATGTCACGTATGGTGGCAGCAGGCTCCTCCTAAGTCATCACAGATCCTGACTGATCATCCATAGTATTGACTAATTTGCACCTTATTAGCTTCTTCTTGCAGAAGTGCTTAGAAGCGTTAGTTACTTGTATGCCATTTGTAGAGATACATTTGGGATGACGATGCCCGTGGTGTTGGAACGCCCGTTTCTGTCACCTTCTTAGCTGGCGGATTTCTTGAGTCGGATTTCCATTCGGAGAACTTGTGTATGCGCCAGTTATGTTGGTGTTTTAATCCATATCGAAGTCATTAGCCCATTGGCCTCTTGCCGTTCAGCCCTGTTTGGTTAGACTTTAGAATTTGTACACCTGACTACGCCTGAAGAATTGTTGATTATTCAGCTAAATCTGTGCGACATCTCCTCGAGAGATAGACTTATGAAAGCTGCTGTTGTAAGAAACATGTGTAAATGTCAGAGGGTCGTCAGATTATTGCGTTGTGTTCTTTCGGGAAGTTTCCGCTCACTCTTTGTGACACGAGAGTCGTTTTAGAAACGATACCCTACCTTCTCCTGTCATCTTTTGTAGGATTGCTCATGAGTGGTCAAATACAGTTGTTGACTCGACCTGGGACAGCGAAGCTCGTACGTTTTGTACAATATGTCCGTGACTTCGGAGGTCTGTACAGCGAGAATGGCTTGAGTGTACCTTGTCGCTACACTTCACGAGGACAAACTTACACTTCTATTTTGTTGTTCAGGAGCGGGGCTAAAGTCAGACTTGTGGTCGTCCGGTTTGGACTGGCGGGAGTCCGTGAAGAGTTTTAGTAAACGCAATAAGAAGGTCGTGGTAACTGTTATGCAATCACGGCAGGACCTAACCGGCAAAAATGTTGTTGTAAGTAGTCGCACAACACGGACTTCTGTGTGTGGAATGTTTTGATACTGGAACCTTAATTAACTCAGTATGTGTCCTCACATGTCTTCACCGCAACTTCATTGAACTTGTGATCAATGAAGTATGAGCTCCTTGAAGGTGTTGATGGAAGATTAAGTGGGTCGAGAACGCTATCATTGCCTCTCCTGGTCTAGAGTTGCTCTGAGATTAGTAAGTTTCACTCCGGATCTTCCTACTAGAATCTTTCGTCCACCGGCTACAGGGCCTTGGAGGAATGTTTTTGTGAAGTGTAAGTGAGGAGTGTTCAAGGCCCATTTCGAAAGTTGGAGGATTCTTTGAGTGAGTTGCCAAACTTGGAATCTCGTTCACTCATGCTCTCTCCTGAAATAAAAACTAGCGAGACGTTTTTGGAGCCTTATAGAGACTTCTCGTGTCGCACTTGAAGGATGAAATATTCCGGTGGGAAGATCCCGGTAGTGATACTCGCAAATTTTGTGCAGCGAGCATGAAACTGTACACCTATTGAGTGTCAGATATTACTGCAGCTATTTATTTTCCAAAGGTGGTCGTGCCTTGATGTTCATGATGGGAATGAAGATGTGCTGTGTGCAAGCACGACACAGATGACTCACGACACTCATGCACGTCACTAAAGCTTTCCATGAGTCTTATGTTGCAGCAAGAGATTAGTCTTCCACGTTGACTAGGTTCATGTGCTTTCAGATTGTCTTCTAATGTTCATCACATCTCCCAGGTTTCAAATTAGTCGAGAACATCTCGTATCGATCAATTTCACTTGTAAGGGTTGCTAGTCTTGATCTTTAATTACTTGTCGCGTAGTCTTTCTTCGTAAGGACGACTTCTATGGAAACTATCTTGAAAAATGTAATCGTACCCTGCGTTGATGAGAGGGCCAGGTCGTGGGGCTCGGAGCATCTGGAAGAGCTGCAGTGAAGCTTGCTTTAGCGCGTGGGGCAACCGTGGTGGCTGTGGACAGCAACCCAAACACCCCCCCAGTCGAGGTTCAACACTAATACTACTGTGGTCTCCTTGTGAATTTTGAGATATATCTTTAAAGTTCTGGGAGGCTTTGTTATTTCATGACTTGCACTCGGATTTTGTAAGTCATGACTGATACGTCTAATGGGATGCTTGTCATACAGGTGGACCTCCACCCTGCCGCCGTGAGTAGACTACGGACTGAATTGGGTCCACACAACAGGGAAACATTGTTCGGAGCGTCTCAGTTGGTGCTGTCACCTGGTGTTTCTGCATCGCAGCCAGACATCGCCGCAGCTATTCAAGCGGTAATTGCAAGCCTATTTTGCCTTCACTTACCTACTGTAGAACACAGCGCTGTGTGTGCGTTACAGCTAAGTTCATGTAGGCCACTGTTCTTGGGTCGGCTATTCAAGCGGTCCTCAATATCATACTGATCGTGAATGTTGCTAATATCAAATTTTGTTGGTTGTCTTTAGGGAGTACCTGCGCTGTCTGAGCTAAGCTTCGCAGCAGCAGCTCTTCCAAAGAGCATTCAACTTGCTGCCGTGTCAGGAACAAATGGGAAGTCAACCGTCACAACGTTTGCTGGGCAGGTGTAACTCCTTTCAGACGATCTTCTCGTTATATGTCGTGGAGTTTGAAACTTCAAAGTATTTTGTTTTTTTGTTCCTGTTCGTGATCTCCGTTCACTTCTTTCATCTGTGATCATATTTTGGCTCTTGAAGGTGTATTCGTATTGTCACTCATCAAACTTCACCCGAAAGTGTTTTCATCTCTCCATTGATGGTTATTTAGGGTGGTATATTCATGACTTACGTTTTCATGGTTCGGATGGTAGAGACGCGTGGTAATGGCATTCTGTCGTTTCACGGCTCTCTATCCATGCAAGCGAGCTTTCATCGACATAACACCTTTTCTTGTTGGAGGAGCACTGCTGTTTGATGTGCGACAGCTAAGTGATGGTCCCTAGTATGTAGATGCATGCAGTACGTCTAACAATCCGATGGAAGCAGATACTACGGCACGCAGGCGTGCGAACATTCGTCGGTGGAAATCTGGGCACTCCCCTCTCAGAGGCTGCTTTGCAATGTCTCGCTTTTCCAGCGAATGATCCACCATATCATGTAAGTTCGACTCTCTTGCCGGACAACTTTTCAATAATGCTTTCTGCCGGAGGTTGGTTCTTTACGGGATGTATGAAGCCGCATACCTTCTCATACGTTCGCCTCTTACATGCATCAGGCAGCGGTTGTGGAAGTCAGCAGTTATCAAATGGAACGTGCAGGAATGTTTCGACCGAAGGTCAGTAGACTTGTTCTGACATCTTTTTCCTCTGTTGCTTTATTTCAGCTGCATCGTCCACTGCTTTTGAAAACCTACATGCCATTAATTGATTTCTTCTCCATCTGGAAGTTTTTATCCAAGATGTCAGCTTACCCTGCACGTTGCAGAAGAGGAATTTACTACTATTTCGAAGAAAGAGAAAGAAATCTTTAATATGATCCTCCTGACTCCCCTTCTTAGTGTCATCGGAGCTTCTAATGAAGGTGTGCTGGGTGGCTTGTTTTGATTCATCTTCATAACATTGAAATTATAGCTGACATCAGGTTGTCTTGATCAGGTTGGTGTGATTCTTAATCTTACACCTGACCATTTAGAGAGGCATAAAACCATGGAAACCTATGGAAAGATGAAGTGTCGCATTTTCGCTCAAATGGGTCCTGCGGATCTTGCTGTCATACCACAATGTAAGTACTGATTATTGCAGGTCAATTGATGCCATTGCATTTGACTGCGCTCTGTGTACCCTGTCTACATAAATACGTTGTCCGTCTAGAGACTGCACAGACAATTGAACATAGTGTTTGTCCCAATCAGGGCTGTCCTAACTTTTTAAACCATATGCTTGTTTGTTTCTTAGTGATCCCTCGACTTTGTCTGTGTGCACAGCCGACACGTTTTTGAGAAAGTTGGCTGCTGAGTCTGGTAGCAAAGGAACTCGCGCTTGGCTTGGAGGCCTTCCAGGTGTGCAGGTATCTGTTTCGTTACGTTTTGTTTTTTGTCCTGTTCTTTTGCACCACTCCCCACAGTGTCGTTTGATGTCGTTTACCGTCTGCTAAACGCGCCATACTTGATATTTTTTGTGTTGCTAAGCTTGACAGTCAAGGACGACGAGCGTTCATATTAGTGCCTACAACTGGAGTTCAAGCTGGACTTTACTTGTCTTCTATGAAAGCTGTTGGTTTGCATAATGCACACAATGCTGGAAGTGCTGCGCTCGTTGCGTTGGCTCTGGTGGATTTTGGTGTGAGCGAGGAGTCAATTCAATCAGCTTTGCCAACACTCCAGCCGCCTCCTCATCGTATGGAAGTGGGTACGTTGAAATATGTGTGCTTATCCGGCGCCAGTATATTTGGGAGTGGATGTAGCTTCCATACTAAAGTGCCGAAGTGTTCAAATACCGTTTACGTATTGCCACTTTGCAGTGTCAGAAAATATTCCAGATGTTTAGATGTGTAGTAAGTAATTTGCATCAGATTTATCCAACAAATACAAACACCTGACTGCTAACTGGTGCTGTCACTTGTCTGAATGTGGTTATCTCATGCAGTTCATCAGGATGAACAGGAGATTCTGTGGGTTAATGATAGCAAAGCCACAAACGTTGATGCAACATATGTTGGAATCAAGGGCATAGTTGGGCGGAAAGCCGTTATCCTTCTTGGAGGCCTTGCAAAGGTAGGTTAGACTCAAGTTCTTTGTGCAATTGTTTGACATATAAAGGTTTCAAGGAGAGCTGCTCATGTTGCTGAGCCTGGAATGTTTTCAAATTTACATTTTTTTGAGTGACACTCCATGCCTAGAGGGATACAGTGGTCAGGGATTGACCAGTTAAGACGATAAGGAGGAGGTGGGATGCTTAACTCACTGCCATTTGAAAATTCTTAAATTGTAGTCGATGTAATGTGTAGGTTCTGGCTGAAGGAAATCTTGGCTTCGAACGACTTGGGGAAGTTTTGAATTCACATAGAGCGGTAATTCTGGTGAGCTACGTTATCCTTTTACTTTTTGAATTTATACTTCATGTCCTGTCCTCAGTGTTTGTTATTGTAGAGGTCTCCTTCTTAGTAAAATTCCGTTGTTATTGGCGAGAATGAGCAGTTCGGTGCGTCGGGAGAGCAGATCGAAGAGGAGTTGAGAGCCGCAGCCATCGCCGTTCCTTGTGTCCGGGCTGAAAATTTGAAAGACGCTGTGAAGCTTGCGCGATCTTTCGTACAACCTGGTAAGTGAAGTCCCAAGTTAGTTCGCAACTATGTTGATTGCTTTGGGGTTAGCAGCTGGTTTTGACCATGTGGACATCAGGATAAGATATTCGCGAAACTACGAGTGGATTTTAAATATTCATGGCGTCCGCCTCATAGGTTTGAAATTAAAGAAAACCTGACTCAAAATTCGAAACCTTAATCCCCATTCGACATGATTCAACACCCCAATTTTCATGAGGGGATTTGTTGCTTGAAGGATCAGATGGTAGCATAAGATGTGCGAGATTGAATCTACACTCGTCGGGTTTTCCTATCGAACCGGTTGCTCTCTCTGTTGACGCTATCGCTGAATGCCTTTTTTACATTTGCCGTTCCTCCATTTGCACAGGGGATGCTGTGATACTTAGTCCGGGATGTGCGAGCTTTGACGAATTTCGAAATTTCGAGCATCGAGGTCTAGTATTTTCAGATCTTGCTAAGTCGACAGTCACTTGAGTAGGGGAAAATTTTCGTGGAAATATGTGATGTATTTGGAAATATCAGGTCACATTTGTTGAAAGACGATGATCTGTTGCACAAAGATCGCTCTCAGCTGTTTTGTACAATCTCTGTTACCCTTGTTGGGGTTGAGATGTTACCATACGTATATTTAAGGAAAAGAGAAATTAAGTTTCAATGTCACGATACTGTACTTCGTTTCAAATCTTGAATTTTGAGAGCTTTTAGAAGACGTCTCCATAATCTTGTAATCAAATCACACGCGATCATTTATACGTCTATGCCCGACAGGTACAAGCTGCATGGCAACCTTAATTCATAGATAATATCTTCATACTCCTTCATAATGTTGAACGGATGTTTAGTGGTAACTTCTAACATGAGCGCCAAGGAGGATCTGCCTAGTGGACCTTGAGAATGCCGAACAGATGTTTAGTGGTAACTTATAACGTGAGCGCGAAGTAGAGGTTACACATACTGTGCATATAAACTCACCGTCGTAAAGCAACCAGTGCAAAGTAAATGCTAGCGAGTCTAAAACCGATTGGCTATGTTCTTTCATTCTCTTCCTCGAACGAAACGGTATAGTAGATTTAAACTCAAGCGTGCGATGCTTTGCATTCGGCGCTGCAGTCGCCTACACTGTGTACAGTAACGAACCGGCCACATGCATATTCCGACTCTGCGTTTCTCATGACTACCACTGCTCTACTTGCACATCCACAAGTCGTGTTTGCTACGCAAGACACACTTTAGATTTGAGCAAGCAACTTCTGAAGAGTGTAGATAACCGAGGTCACTTTGTCAGTACAATAGAACTCGCCGCAACACTTTGTGTATGCAGGGAGACAAAGTTATGGCTTGAAACGTGTGGAGCCATACCACCTCTTACGCTGACACATACTCACTTTAAAGTCGTACTTTAATTTGTCGTTGATGGCGCAAAAACAGAAGAATTGTCAGCAAATGTTTCAGTCCTATGGAAACATGTGTAACTGGGAGGTGTCGGCAAACTGAGAACTGGGTCTGAAACTCGAAAATTCAAAGCTAAAGTCCCCGACCTATGTACAAGAGACGATGACTATCCTTTAGGTCACACGAGGCAACAGATAGCGTCCTGTCCATCAGTAGAGAATTCCGGCATGCACTCAGGAGTGGGCTTTAAAGGACACGATATCAGAGTCGGCTCCGTTCGCTGTGAATAGCTCTACGAATGTTGGCGATTTCCAAACTTCCTTCCAAATGCGGCAGGAGGCAGAAAATCGTAAGCCTCGGCTCTATCAACTTCATCTTGCAGATCCTCCTCCTCATAAGTGAACCCCAAGCTACTATGATACAATCACGTTTACGTATTATACCAGATTTACACGGACTGTGTTCATGGAAGACAATTCTTTGTCCATGTTCTCCGAACCCAAAGGCTTATGTGGAGCAATTACTGAAATTTCGAAGCTTGGGCAGAAGTAGCATCCAACTCGTGCTTCAGGACGATACCAGCAAATCTCGAGGATTTATGCTCTGGCTACCTGTTACGTGAGCTAGCTATTCGTCTCTCAACACTTTCGTCTGGAGCTGATACGTGCTGGTGAAGAAGAAGGGCCAGCTCAGGTATGTAGCTAGAACTCCACTGAACGTGGATGCTCCCAACAACATGTTCATCACGACAATTTGCAGCTGAATGGCTTCAGTGGGTGATGCACCACCCATGATGAGACCTGTCATAGCTCCTGGTAGTGAGATCAGCCCTACTGTCTTAGCATTGTCAAGCACCGGTGACAAACCAACCACCAGCGCCCTTCTCACTTGTTTGATAGTTGCCTGTCTGGGCGTTGCACCAAGAGCCAATGCTGTCTCAATCTGCTGAAGGGAAAGCACGAATGTTTCACAGACCAGACTCTACAGAGAACACTATGGACATTGGACATCGGACATCCTCCACACGTCAGTAGCTCTTTCATCAACTGAAGTGTTCATAAAGGATGAACTGGACCAATAAGAAATTTTGAAGAAAGATCTGTGTACTACCTCTTGCAAACCGTCACCTACCAGGCACAGCAAACATGACTGCGAGGCTAAATGAAAGTATGAATGACAGGTTAGAGATAACGCACCATCCCTTGCTGAAGCCGCAAGTCTTCCCTCATTCGCTTCAGTGTCACTCCTGTCACAGTCATGGCATTGCCGACCATCATCCCGGCTACTGGGATAATGTAGCGAGGAGTGAAGGGGAACACTTTCAAGAGGACGAGCAATGCCATGGTCAAAGCTGTTCCCAGAAAAATAGACAGTCCTGCAACATAGGCCCCGTTTGGTACTTGGCGTGCTCGCTGACCTGCGGTGTAACCTGCAACCGTAACCTGTGCAGATCACCCTGAGGTAATGAGCTCTTTTGGATAATCAGGATCCTGAGAGCGTAGAATGTTCTCAACATCCAGAACTCCCTCAACATTCTGCAACAACAGCAACACGAAGGCATAGATATCCTCTGGGCGTATCTTCAACGACATACAAAGCTTGGCGACATGGGTCTTGTCCCCGGATTGAAACGGCAGAGGGGGAGTTTAGAGCTCTTACCATGATCACGTAGGCCAGGAAGATCCACCCCACGTTCGCTTGGTTGAAAATAAACTCTAAAATAAACCCAATTGCTGACAGCTGAATAAAGGCCCTCGCGATGGAGTAGATCATTTCTTTCTCTAAACCCAGCTTCTGCGAGTACGAAATTACCATTGCAACCGCTACTACTGCTAAAGCAGCAACAGGCCTCAACATCCCTTCGGCCCATTCTCGCCATGACGGTTCCAATCCTTGCATTTTCTCGTGCAGCTCGAGAAAAATTGCATGACCGGTCCCGTTGAACGAATCCATTGCTTCAAGATATAACTTGTAAATATTCTCTGTTGTACCGGAAGAACGCAGATGTTGGAAAACCTGTGGCCTCGCACCACACTCCAAAACACTTCCCAGCTCAAGATCACCAACCTCTCGTAATGACACCCATCTTCAAGACTCTCGTAATGAACCAAAAGATCACCCTGAACTTTGTCGACAGATTACCGGTGTACAAGATTCGAATCCTGTCGTATGAAAAATAAAATCTTGCATCCGTTTTCGACTCGCCGCGATTCTGTTCAATTCACCCCTTTGCCCAACCAGCTTCAGCGCCCTTCTCTGGAGAACCCACAATTGTGTTGCTTCAAGATTCTCAATCCAAAAAAGTCCTCGAGAGCGAGCGATGGTGAAGCCTTGCCAGGGAGCTCGAGATTCAACAACCCAACAAGCGAAAGAGCGATCCCAACAATGACACACAAAGTGAGCTTTGTGTGAAGCGAATCACTGCCAGAACGACCCAAAGTGGAAGAGAGGTCAGTTCGGTCTAGCTCTAATCACTAAGGCCGAGTAGAAGCACCGAACCCAGTGAAACCTGCATGACTCCAGTGCACCCGCTGTACAAAACTCTCAGATTCTCTGGCTCCGTAGTACGGAACTGGACCGGGAGTGGATCCACGGTGAGAGAAGCTCTCGAGTCTCGTCTGCCTACTGTTTCTTTTCCTTGTCCTCTTCCCATCGGATTGAATGGGGGCATCTTCGGTTCTGCCCTCCAATTTCGGCCTCCTTCTTTGTTGGTCACCTGTCTAGTCAACGTCTGGGCCAATGAAAGTATAAACTTTTGGTTGGCACGGTGTATGTGCATTCCGGCCGATGTCTACGGTTTATTGTCTACGTCCAGCTTCCTCCGGGCCTCCGAACATAGAACGAAGATGAAGCTCGCTCAAGGGTCACGAGTCACGACAGGTGCTGCTCGCTTGCTTTCTTGGTTGTAGTCATATGGATGGATTGAATTCCATCAAAGAATTCCTGTTCCGCTGTGGGAGGCATGGGTTCGTCGTCTGGACTGCTGAGGGATCGAGCATGCCCTTAGCCCAAATGACTGCCCCCCGATGTGACCGTGCTAGCACGGCTCACATCCGAAGGATTCATGACCGTATCATGAATCCTTCCGCTTTCTAAGTTTGGCCTTCGATAAAATAGAATAGAGTTTGCCCTTCGATCCCAAGGGTCGTTCTGCAAGTTGATGCCGAAGCTAGCCTATCAGCCTTTTGTCACAGGCTCCGCATCGCTCCCCCTTCGAACAACCCCATCGACATAAAATCTGATTCCACATCCTTTCTTGTTTCTTGTTGTGCCTGCTGCTGGAATCCGGATTCCCCTCCGCGTACAAGACATGGTCCGAAATATTTGAATCATGTATGGGTATGCTCATACACGAAAATTTCATTTCATTTTCGATACACTTCATGAATCATGTATTTGCTATAGAATGTTTAAACCGGTATATGTGGTAGCTGCTGGAATGGCATTCCACTGGCGTTCAATGTTCTTGACTCTCGGAGGAAGAGTTTTTCCCAGTAAACCTTGTGGTGCGGAATTGTCCAGTTTGGAAATGCTTTTCGCCTAGGGTTCTCCACCGATTGCCGCACTTGAATATAGAGAGGACATTGCCATAATAAATGGAGTTCATCCTCTACTTCTCTTCTTCCATATCGCACAATTCACTTTCTTGGATCTGCATTTGGGGGGCAAATCTCCAACAGTTAGTTGATGTGGACTTATATAGAATGCTCCATAGCAAGGTCAATTCTTTCTTAAAGGTCTGTGCTTTCCAGAATCTCTTCCACCTAGATTCGTTTATTGATCAACCCATCGGTGAGTGTTCCCATTTGTCCAGGCGCTCAAATCTGAGCTACTCGTTCAACATTAATGCATCCCTCGGTATCCTGAGGGATGCATTACAGGCAAGATTTGCGTCTTGCTCTCCTTTCCACCTATAATGAGTCATGATCTGGTACTTGCTTATGAAAGCAATGGAGCGTTCGATGTAGGTCTAACCATGAGAGTTGTAGTAGACATCGTCATAGTATTTGTTGGTATTGTACATTTCCGAGCCGGTTTGAGCATTCCTTCCTCCTCTCTTAATAAACGAATGATATGAGATAGAAGGGTGCTAGCAATTTGGTGTGAGTTTGCCAACGATGGAGTGGTTCCAACACGAGAGACATATAAATCTGCGAATGACGAAGAGATAGAACAAGATAGTGAAAACTACGAGGAAGAAAAATTCTATTCCCACGAGTCTAAACTCGGAGGTGGAGGAAAAGTAATAAGTTTCACATATCTTGCACTTGGGCCCACCTTGATTGTGACAGGGTATTCGGGGCCAGACAAGGTGCAATCCGATAGAGATGAGACTAGCTTTGAGTGAATCACGTTAAGATACGGTTTTACAACTGCAAGGCTTATGTGAAGTGGAGGTTGTCTCCACTCCCTTATTGTCCTCACCAGCTTCATGTGCAGCATGGCTTTTCAAATATTGCAGAGCTTGCAGATGTAACCCACTACTGCGAAGGAATTTTTGGGCTCACTTTGCTTGCTTGTGTGAGCCAAGCCTTGGTTCCCATTCCCCATTGCTCTTGTCCCATCTTGTGGAAGTGAAAACATATCATGTGTAGCAACGAGGTAGGGTTGTCAGTGAGGACTACCCATACGATCAAACACGCCAAGAGGACTATGATCAGAACTCCCAGACCAGTATTTGTCTTTAACTAGGTTATCAATTGCAACCCGTCACGGTTCGATTTGGATTCGTCCACACTAACTAAAGTGGACAACCATAAGTTTCAATTCTCGGATCTCTGTAAAGGAAAGGTCTAGCCCAAAGAATCAATATGAATCAAAGCCCGGTTGATAAGGTGCAGGTGGTATGTGTGCTTCGTCCAATGAGTTGAGGATTCAAAAATTCAAAATCAATTTTTTTAAATGCCTAAAACGAACCCCCCACAACGTTGATTCTTGATCAGATTACAACTAGATCCATCCAAGCTGGTTATGGTTACAATCATGGGTGCGACTTTCCTTGCAAATCCACTCGACCTTAGATCTGTTTCAGCCGATTGGATACAAAGTGTACAACATACTTGCTCAATAAAGCTTTGGTGTTGATTATAATTGAAAGCGAAGACTTAAGGAAACCTCTTTTGTATTTGTAAGGTAGAGGTTATAGCATACTTGTCAAATAGAGCTTTCACGTTGATCATGATTGGGAGTGAATACTCAAATCTAGTGAACAAAAGATGACTATGGGGTCTCCTTGCACTCTATCTATGACTAGTGACAAGGTGGTTTGCACCAAAATTGCTTAAATAAATCTTAATAAGTATGATTTAATCCAAGTGTGGAGATGATTTGTCTTAAGAATTTTATCATGTCAAGTCAAAGGACTTTTTAAAATATAATTGTAGATTGATTCAATATTTCTTCTCCTTCTTTGCTGCTTTGTGACACAAAAAAATATAGGAAGTAAATTGATTTAAAAAAGATCAATATCAATTGTTTTAAATTTTTGTTTATATTTGCAATATGAGAGTGAGATGCATCTGAAAATTTTAATGCAAATCTTGCAAAATATAATTTAAAAATATGATGGATTATTGTTTGGAATTTTGATTTGTTATTAATTTTTGTAATCTCAAATTTTTCAAAATATTTTTCTAAGTATACATTGTATCACAAAGTGATATGCAAACCCATGTACTAAAACCATTATAAATTCCAATTGTATCAAATTTTCACTAGAATATCTCTTATCATTCAAACTTCAATTTTGGAAATTTTTATTGATGAAAATTTATGATAACAAATATTATAATCACTGTACTAATTTTGTGACTATTAGAATAATTTTGCATCTTTAACTGTGTATAAAAAAATTCAAGCTATCCTTTCATATTCAAAACTCCTCCAATTAAATTGAAATTTCAATCTAAACATAATCTTGAGTTGTGAACTATATGGCAGCCTAATTTGATCTCTCTGAATCTTTGTAGATATCTTCTAATAGACTCAAATATTCTTTAGGACATGAATTTTACTGCCTAACTTCAAATTACCATAATAGATTGACAATCCACTCAATAACACCCATTCTTGAGCCCACATTGTTGTGAGCTTACCAACACTCTCCCCAAAGCTGTGAATGGTCCTTGGAAAAAACTTCCAAAACTTTTCAAAATCTTGTATGACTTCAACTATTTGGTTTTTGTTGAATGGCCATGTTAGGGACACACACATGCTGGTAATGGTCATGAGTTACAAGATTCACATTTGAGTTTGTTTTGGAAGATGTTACATGTGTTATGATCTTTCCAATCATACTACACCTATTCACTAACATAGATTTTGGAGAATGTTCCTTTGTTGGATGATCCATGTGCACGAGTGATGATGAGTGCACATCAAGTGCGATCATGGATTAGAATAGACGACTAACAATGGGGCATTGTAGCACTTGACCTCCTAATCTTAGCCCCACAAAGGGCATATCATGTTAATGGACTAGACAACTACCTAGTGTTAGAGGGACCTAATCGCCAATTAGGGGGACGATTATGGTACAATTGTGTTGGTGTATGACGATTTATGTATTATGATGTTTGATGTGACAGCAATGTATGTTGTGATATGATATGTATGTGCATGACAACTGTCACGACTTATGTAGCGGCATCCCTAGTTAGGTAAGTGCGTACATGCAGGAACAAATACAACATTTAGAACCCATAGTGCATTTAGCATCGTTCGCACTAGAATTTTCATTAGGACTGATAGCGATGTTAGGAGACCTAGGGCTCGAGGGGTAGAGTTCAAATTAGGGCTCCTTGGGATGCAGTTTTTGAAGTTGAGCCTTTGAGAGTGTGACTATGGTGGATAGTAGCTAGTGTAAGAACCAGGAGTCTTTGAAGCACAAAGTGGGTTTGGCTCAATTGTAATCCATTTTGTATGTTATGGTTATGAGCAGAGTGTCCTTGTGGACGTTTTGAGAGTAGAAAAGATTATTGTGGTACACTTGTGTTAGTGTATGAAGATCTATATATTGTGATGTTTGATGTGACAGCGATGTATGTTGTGATATGATATGTATGTGCACTGACACTATGTAATATTGTAATATGCAATGCAGTTATGCACGTGCACAAGAAAATCCCTGCATTTGGGACACATCAACACTCGGTCACTTGCTCGTATGCCCACCAAGTAGGAGACTTCTGCCTCGTTTTATGGGGTTTCTCTATGGTATTTTCTTTCCTTGGACTCCACGATGGACGCCTTGCTGTCTTCCCTCTATTTCACAGCATACTTATCTGCCGAAATCAACTACAACTCTAATACAACGATGCGGAAAATAATACATTTCACCTCAATCATATAATATTTACTGATTCAGAATAGCTTTTCTGCAAATCAGAACTTGGCTTCTCATGTTCAAAGCTAAGTGATTTTCGTCGAAGAGATATAGAAGGTCATGGATACACATGTCAAACATTTCTTTTATTGCCCCTAGAAACTAGAAATCTGAAGTGGCACCTCAGATTCACCATTTTTATCTGAACCTTTTCAGAACTTTTCCGAGATGTAATTGAGGAATGTGAGAACGAAGATACTCAACACATGAGTGCAAATAAAAAGGTCGCCGCGGAGTTTCAGGAGAAAGAAGATGCAAGATGTAAAAAATCATGACATGACCTGACAACCCTCTAGGAAGTTGTATGCTGTTGTGGAAAATACGCTCAAAAGGATTGTGCATGGAGCAATGTTAGGGGGAGGAAAATACAATCGTGACATGTTCAGATGCAGATAAGATTCCAAATGGGATGAGGGCCATCGAGGGTGCACACTGCACACGAGGTGATTGTCAAACCCAAGCGGACGGCGCAGTTATCTGCTCGAACACCTTGGTGCAGTTTACAGCCGCTTTAATAACTAAACAGTGCTTAGAACTACGAAGATTGACCCTTACGCTCGAGGTCCTTCATTAACGGAGGCCGGAAAAGTTGACATTTCTTCTTGAGCAGGGAGCGGAGCATATGGACCTCCGTGCCATCTCTCGCTCTGTGCTCTACCGCCGAGAGGAAGCAAGAGCCAGAGTTGGAAACTTGGACACCGTCTTCTGTCTTCTGTGGGATAAAACTGTACCGAAGAGAGCACAGAGTCCTTCCGAGGAAAGGTGAAATTCATGGCTGCTTGCCTGCCTGAGTGCAAGAGAGCTCATTGGCCGAGACGAGACCCGAGCTCTGTGTCACTTCCGCCTCGTGGGAGCCTGCAGAGTTTTAAGTGCAACTACTGTCTTGTTTTGTAGTGTGCTGTAAATCGAGTGATGCACAGAAGGTTAGACGCGCTGGTGCATGTACAAATGATCCAACAGCCCAAGCTGCATTGCCGGATGGAGAGGCGATGTCATTGAGAGGAATGGAGAGAGGCGACAGTGAAGATGGATCAGACCTTGTAAGCTGTTGTTACTGTTGTACTCTTGGATAAGGCGGTTTGATGTGGAAGTGGAAGTGGTGAATTTCGCTTTCAGATGAGATGAAACGAGATTAGATGGGATGCGATAGGATGGTATGAGATGAAATTAATTTGTCAATGTCATACGAATTTGCCTCAGTTTCTAAAGAGGGCACGGATATGGGCGATCGTGGCATGGATCGATCGATCGTGAGAGGAGGCGATCTGGAATGAGGATGGATCAGGATAATTGGGGCATGAGCATTCTTCCAAGCAGTCAATCAGTTATGGTATAACAGGTCCTGTGGAAATGCCGGGCAGTGAAGAGCTGCAGGCCGTTGAGGAGCAGCAGCAGGCAGAGTTTTATGCTTGCATTCTGGAACCCGGAGTCGGAACTACTCAGCAAGATGCAGCCTACGTTGGACAACGTCGTCTCTTGCTCTATAGGAAAGCGCTTTCTGGGACCCTTCAGCGTCAGGTGGGTTTTCCTTCCGAGGATTTTGTAACTCCTTCATCCTTCACCACCTAGGCAAGTATGACCGTCCGTCTACATGACGCAAGACAATTCACATGGATTGTAACGTAGGGAATCTAGCATTCGTCCGGACAAAGTGAAGGTTCCATGTTTCCCTCGTCAATGTTTAGAGCTCGGACGGACCAGGAGGCTGGATTCAAGCAATACTTATTGTGCAAAAGCGTTTGAAGGCACTTAAAGAGTCACTTTGTGCTTTGATTTGCGGTTGTTTCATTGCGTTGCCCCACAACGCTACTTGATTGAATCAAAACGTTGGAAAGGACACAGAAGGACGAAAAGAATAGGGAGCTACGAGGTGAATCTTGTCAGCACGATCACATTAGTAGTTTTTTTGGGAGGTCGGTAGGTTTTTTGATATGTATTACCTTGAAAATTTGGCTCAGGAGGTAGTTAACTCACCCCATCTGTTTGGTTAGAATGCAAGCAGATGTGGAAATGTAACGGTAGAGGCTATGTTGCCTATCGAGAGTACATTCGACAATGCAAACAGTGGGACAATTCGCGGCCTACAAGTCCCTTGAGCTATCCAGGAGACAGGTATCTGTTTCTGCATGTGCCACAGACAGTGCTTACAAATCACTTCACATTTTTATTGGGAAGCCTTATTCTAGGTGTTGCCTTACTAATATTTTTATATTACAGTAGATTGCTAGCCGGAGTTTTCAAACTCTCTAGCAGTTATTGATTCCCGTCAAAGGTTGATTCTAGCCAGCTAAAAGTTTGCAGTATATTCCTTCAAACTCCCTGTGGTCATTGTCCTGCAAGTAGAGCTAAAGGTTTTGAGTATCCGCTTGTTGTCTTTGTTAATTTCCCCATTAATACCTTCAGCAGTCTTATCAGTCTCATTATCAGCTCAACTGTGATTTAGACTTACAATACTGGACTGTACTTTGATGTAACGGCAGTGGCCGATGGTCAGGTTCTCCATTTCCGTACGACAGGAGCAGCGGGAATAACTCCAGGGTATGCAGAAAGATAAGGCATTTTTTTGTTATTGACTGTTTGCAATGTACAGCCTTTTTATATTCATTCGTGAATCAACAGCAGATTGAATTTTAGGTTACTTCTTAAACCCTGCTGTTCAATTCGTCCATATGCAGGGTAGGCCAAGTGTCAGCTCCTTCGTCGGCCCTAGAACGAGTTTTGGATCTGCTACCGAATCAGAAACTCTCAGCTATCAACATGAACCCGGCTATTCATTTGTTGGCATGCACTGCATATTCGATGATATCAAAGCTTCTGGTGAGAGGACGCATAGATAGTTGATGCAGTCGTTCGGGTCATGATTTGGTGCTTCAGGGTATTAAGGACCAAGACAAGGAATATTTCTAGATTGGGGTTAAGCCCACGCGCAGTTTATACCGTTCTGTTCTCACTGTCAGTGAGAGGTCGACTTTTGGAACTTATTGGGTTTAATGGATCATCTGTCATTGTCATCTGTGGCTTTATGCTTGCATTTCAACCTTGCCTATGCATTCCCTTTCTTCAAAGGAACTCTTGTGCTGTGAACTCTAAAGCAGAGGGAAGGTTTTTTCAGAAGATTCTTGTAGCATCAAGGTGATCTTACATCGCATGTCTTACATTGTTAGTATAGGTCAATATCTTCCTTTCCATCTCGCATAGCTTATGTGTTATGGCGATTCTCATACTGATCTACATATTGCCATGACTGCATCACTCTGGATTCTTTAATAAATGTATTCAAATTAGTACTGTTTTCAGGTGGGGACAGGCAAATACTAAATAACTACAGTTTCTTCGTGCAACAATATGCCTAGCTGTGATGTGAAGTTGACGAGTCTTGACAATATGTGATTAATTGCAGTGAATGTACTCAGATTTGGGCACTTAAGCTCAGATCTACTAGCTTTTGGAGCAGCAGATGGCAGCCTTGTTATTTGTAGTGTTGCACAACCCCCTCGCATACTTCACCACTTGAAGGGGCACACAAAAGAGATTACAGGTCAGAAACTTGTACACATTTATCTTGGCATGAAAAACGGTTTCTTTTAGCAGAATTGTGGATTTTGGACTAGAGTCAAACTTCTGCCATTCATATTGTAATTGAGACAGGGAATGGTCTCTTTGACATCAAGTGGGACAATGTGACAGTTTTTTGTGTAATATAATCACTATTGTTGGTCCATACAGACTTCGATTGGTCCTTGAACAATCAATGCTTGTGTTCTTCATCATTGGACAAAAGCGTCAGAGTATGGAGTGTCGAGAAAGGAAGTTGCCTGCGAGTTATATATGGAAACACTGCTCAATTGTGCATCCGTTTCCATCCTGTAAGTATCTGGTTCAACTCATGTAGCTCTTCTTCAGAAGTTTTTATTTTCACGTTGACTAAGTTGCTGATGCATCCATCTCCACTCTTGAGAATCGTACGAGTGAGGCAGCTACTTTATCGTTGTTTCGTTTAGGGTGAAATGTGTGACTATTGACTGGGAGTGTGAATCAAAATGAACCTTACCTGGCTGTAAATTATGATTTCCAGCCAGGTAAGGTTCTCTAGGATAGGAAAGCTTGTGAAGGTCGATTGAGTCTTGTGATCGCTGAGCTCAGAACTTAATGGCTAACTTGCAGTTGAACAACAATTTTTTGCTTGTGGGCCATGCGGATCAAGGACTCACCGTAAGTTTCTTTATCTTTTGATTCATGCGGATAAACTTCACCTTTCTTTAGGTCTCTCGTACTTTGCGTACCTTGCTCCTCAGTTTACTTGTGCTATCTGGGTAATTATTAATGTATTGGCTATCTCCTACTCAGGTTATAAACTTCAGCACGGGAAGGGTTTTGCACAGACTGTCGGTGGAGAGCAATATAACTGCAATGGACACAGATCACACAGGTCACGTGCTTTTCGCTGGTGATTCTCAGGTTTGTCTGCAACTTTTCTGTTTTCAGGTGTTTACGCTACTTAAAGCTATCAAAATCACTCTACTCTCGTTCTTAACATACAAGGGTTAATTCTCAGGGCGGTATTCACAGCATAAAGGTGGATATGCACACAGGAGCTATGGCACATGGACATAGGACAAGTAAGGGTATACATCGGAAGTCTCCGGCCACAAGCGTCCAATTCAGAACATTTTCCTTATTAGCGGGTGGGCCAGTGCTACTGGTTGCCAACCAAGATGGCAGCCTCCGATTCTTTAGGTGAGGTTCATTCAATCATTCTGGTTTTTTACGTTCATCTGAATTCTCTTTATTGTTAAGAGTTTGCGTGATTTAGGAAGCAACCAGTGTTCTTTCTTGGTCATCAAGAACAGTATTTGCCTATCATAGCCTGGAGGCCACCCTGGCTGACCGGTGGTGGTAATAGCTGACCGGGAAGAAGAAATAAGGTGAGTTGAAGAGGGAGGCCGAAGATGGAGAACTGTTTTAGAGTGCTGAGTGTCTCTGTCATAGTTGGATTTCTCCTCATTACTGAGGCTCGTTCAACCAGGTGTCAACCAAGACGTCCGTCACTATGTCATCCACCTGTAAGGTTTGTGCGTTCCTAAAGATAGGACTCAAAAGAGCAATAACTTGGAATTAATTGCTTTGAATTTAGATTTAGAAAACTTCGAGTATGTTTCACCAGCTGAGCGAGGTTGTGGGACAATGTCGTTAACATGAGAGTCAAGTGGGATGACTCTCATCCAGTACTTGAACTTAAGCCTTGTGCCTGGGCACGGAACCCCCTGAAAATTTTGCTCGAAGACTACTGGCTCACTGAATGTCGTGGACAGGGGGAGCTCAGATATTTGAGTCGTTTTCTCCTCCTCTGTTTCTCTCACAGCCCAGTTATCGCTTTCGAAACTAAAGTTCCGAATGGCTCTATCTGTTTCTCCCACAAGTCTACTTTTGCGATTTTCACTATATCCTGCACCCGGGTTTGTTAAATGTAATGAAGCACATATGGAAGACTGAAGTCGGTATGATCCTTGGTCCTCCTTTAATTTCAGTTATTTGGATTGTGTAGTGTGGCAATGGAGGTGGATGGATACCTTTCTTTGAAGTGCTCCCTGAAACTTCCACCACGGGCAAGAAATATAAGGGCTTCTTTCTGTCCTCTGCTCTCCTTAGAGAGAGGAGAATTCATCGGTAAGCTCACTTCTGAAACGCTTGTTCTTCACCAAATCCGATCAGCTCAGTAACTTGGTTGGATTTCATGATTCTGATTCTATGGTTCTTCTATTCACAGTCTCCGGGAATGAGGACACGAACGTGTATTTCTATGACTTTACTCGTCCAAAGCGGCCTTGCGTAAACAAGCTCCAGGTATGGCCGACTATTTTTATATTTTTGGACAAATGAGCAAACATGCATACCTTGAAACATGCGAACGATGCCATTGTGTGGAAATTGTGAACCACATCAAGGGTGACATGTAGGTAACTCCTGTGGCGTTTATGGTTAGTAGCGAGTATACGGAGGCAAAGTTTGTGTAATTTTGACATGGAACTAATTTTGGAGTACGTTGTGATCTTGGGCAGGGCCACAGTGTTCCCACCGTGGGCGTTTCATGGAACCATGGGGAGAATCTATTGGCGACGTCGGACTGTGAAGGTGTTGTAATTGTATGGAAGAGAGCGAGAGATAACGATAATTAGGTACATCGTGGTAAACAAACCTCTTCTCCCTTCACAGGACGACGTTCAGCCAATTTCACGTGTAGGGGTTTTTGTCACCTGCGGATCGATAAACATTGTGAGGGAAACGCTGTAAAGTTCAATGAGAAGTCATTCCTCGAACGAAGGTGTGGTGTATTGATTGGGTGGATTGATGTTGGACAAGCGTAGCCTTCCTGTGGGGCTGCGGTAGCTAAATGTTGATTGGATGCAGTTAAATGTGGCATTTGAGGCAACGTCCTTCCGCTCCGTGTGTTCTGGCCATGTCTCATCCGGCCAGTTTTGTTGATCATAGTCTTTCTCATGTGCCTGGTTCTGGGATCGAGGTAGGCATTGTCAGTGCAATGAATCTTTGGATTATAAAGGCCAACAACCACCAACGAGAAGTCCGAGGTAGCTTAGAAGTACAGAACAGAGAATCAAGTCTCGAGACAAGGTCGTCCCTTGGACTCACATGCCACAGCAAGTACACTGCCATGTGACCTCTATATTCCCGGCAGACACACGATCATGAAATCGGAAATCTAGCGAGATGAGTGTCTAATTAAAATTCGCTCCTCGACTGTGTCGCATGAATAGGAGTCCATGTAACAGTAATCTCACGAATTCTGTTTCTGAGGGGTCAGTACGAGGACTGTAGCTATTTGTTTTACTGTACTCCTCTCCCCTTGGATCTCATTGTTTCGGTCCAGAACCACAATATAGGTTAAGCGCAAAGTTCACCGCAATATTCTGGCAGTTTGTACCTTTTGGCCAGACGTATGGAACTTTTCAAGATGTGTTAGCAGTGGAATCTCTGGCTACAACCCGATCAAACGAAGACTGAGCATGAAAGGCAGTCAAGATCAAGAAATGTTTACCGGAGGAAGTGCCGAGAATGATGTTACTTGCTAGGTAAAACCATGAAGCGTTAAGCAGATGCCATGGACCGTTCACCACCCACAAACGCGAAAGAGGGACAAGAATCACGAATTCAAATTGGCTTCCATCAAGAGCCAGCCCCAAGTTAATGGCATTTTTGTTTATCGAGTTCAATACACAATTTCCGGTAGTATTTCACGCGTTTACTTTGAAAGTCCTCCGAATCACGGAGAAAGCTAATGAAGCAAGTAATGCCGAATGGGGTCCCTTTGTTATGCGGTTGTGAGGAACTTCTCTTCTCTTCATACAGCAAGCAAAGGTTGTCCTCATACCGCATGTCCCTCCAAGGTGCCTAAACCACGCAAAGCTTGTTTGCATTAGACTGCTAATAAAGAGCAATTTGCATGCTCCTTATTCGGTCGTCGTGGACTTGTAGATCACTGATTCCCTCGCTTCCGCCTGTTCTGATGACGTGATTCGTGAATTGCATGTCATCTGGAAGGTACCACTGGATAATGATATAGAGAGACACCGCCCTACTCTTGTATTCGGATGGTACAGGTTGTTTCATGTGAGCAAGAGAGCACAATGCTGCCATTCTGCGCATGAATTTCACATTTGTCCTTTGTCCTGCTTACAGCAGATTCCATTACAGGTATTGCTGATCTATAACTTTGATCAGTCTCTTGGCTTCATGAACAAAAGTGCCTGAATGAGTACATCGTGTACTTGCCGATCTGCATCTGCCCTGTTAGTGGGCCTGAGTGAAATCAACGATGTAGACTTCTCCATCAGCTTGGAGATATTACCTCCAAGGCCACGATGTAGTTGCCACCCTACCCCTGCTCGTCTTGTCCAGTAGTGTCTGTACTAGAATCAACGTCGTGTGCCAGTCACCAGCTATTGGGACAGCCTGCATAAATAGAGAAAATAGGACAAAAATCCTGAGGGGAGAGGGATGTGAAAAAACCTTGAGATCTAAAGAGTGAAGTAACTTTGAATGAAATATAAGAATAAGGACTTGAGTAAGCCAATTCAGCCTCCAACATTTCTGGTGCAGCACATGCCTTGGTTACAATGAAAAATGAGAGAAGAGAAATGCTGGGCATGTGGAAACGAGTGATGGGATCCACACATAACTGAAGCCTCGGATGGAGGAGGATAACATAAACTCTTCTCTGCATTTACGCCCGCCAAAGCGTCACTTGTACACTTGGCAGGTGGTGCTGGGAAGCACAGGGATGGAATGTGTATAGTGGTGTAGCATCCACTGAAATGTTCTGCTAAGAAGAATGAAGAAATGAACACGTAAGACAAGCTCGTAACCGTACCAGAAGCTGACACAATATGTCCGATAAAAGGATGAGGTAGGTGCCCACAGAAGCTCTCGTCCATCGTACTACTCAGTGGACACATCTCAAGAGGGAGAGTCCTCTGGCAGTGGTTCGTTCGATCTGGATGCAAGGCAGAAATAGTGTCACCACGTCAAGTGAGGGTTCCAACCAGCACAGCCAACCCAATCAAGAGCGACTGAAGTTCACTGAAGTACGTCTGGCACGGAAAGTCTACGACAAGGACAAAGTGCGCTTTTGATCGAGTTGGAGACCTCGAAGCCTGGGACAATATCTGTAAGTCGAATGGTGATAAGCACAACAGTTTTGTGGTGTGTCTGACGAGAGACAGCAGAGAAAAGCAGCCTGAACTTCAAGCCCCAGGAACGTTGTGCACTTCGAGAACGTGAAGATTACGCCCGGTGATCGATTCTAGCGTCACACTTCCCCATTCCCAGCGTCCTGTGCAAATATTTCGAGGCTTGAAAATCTGCTGGCCCCTCATCCGGACTCTCATAAAGACTCATCTGAGAGGGAGAGCGAGAGTTCCACTTCTTCCACAGTTTCCCAGCCCCCGGTTAACATGACGTTGTAGTTTCTCTAGGTTCCATTGCTTTTCAAGTTGGGAAAGAACACTCGTCCAAAGCAGCCACAGTAGATTGTGCAGCTCGCATTCCATCTGAGCTTTGCTTGGTCAGGCAAGTCATCCATCCTCCATCACTCTGGCCATGGAAGTCAAAGACCATCAAGAAGGCAGTTCTTCTCAAGGTTAAGGATGCCATGCCATGCACTGGCTGTACGAATAATGAATATGAGCTTCCGTCAATTGCACAGTGCAGGAACATGTTGCAGTTTGTGAGATTCGAACCTTGACGTCTGCACCGAATATGCCTGGGTCAGTCACAGAAGCTTGAATTTGTTGATTCTTATACTGAACTTCGATACTGGTCACGAATCTGAGCTTCGGTCTAGCACATACACAGGTTGGAGAACATGTTCAAGCTCGTACATTATTACTAGCCTTGAATTTGCCAGCAGAGACGAGCTTGCTCAACCCTTTCAAGACCTTGAAAGTTGCGAATTCTAGAAAGTTCGTAATCATAAACTACAGTAGCTTTAAAGTTGGAGCCCATATGACCCATGATCAGTCAGTCACACCAGGGTTAAATTTTATCTTGACCCAAGGCTAGATTCTCACTCCAGATCTTGATCGTGACTGCCACTTTGACCTTGGGTCCAAACGGCCGCCTGCCTCAATGAACTAGACCATCCAATCTACAAATGCTGCATGAACTGACTGCGGCCTTTGAATCTTTATCAATGACTGAAAATTGAGCAATAATATTGAAAAGATTCTTTTTTGGTTTAGTGTGCTTGACTCCAATATGTGATTTTTTGCATATATATATATATATATATATATATTAAAATATCAAAATTTTCTTAATTGCATCCAAAATTGGACAACTTTGTAATTTATTATTTCTTATGGACTTATTAGTTTTATAATATGGAGTGAATTTTGCAAATTTTGCATATAATGAATGGATAGAATATTAGAATGATGGATATATGAGGAATTGTAAATAATCTAATGGCAAAGACATTCATTTGAAACCAATAATACACAATTTGGATTGTGTCAATGGAGAGTTTAAGTCTACATCCATTTTTACAAAATTTAAACTTGCTCAAGATTAATCAATTATTAATTAATTTTACTTTGCATTGTCTCCATGATCTTGTGAAATTTATATAACTTTCACAAGATCATGGAGACAATGCAAAGTGAACTTGATTTTTATGAAGTATTAATTTAAGGTTAACAATGAGATAATTACATATGATTAATCAAGGGTTTGCTAAGAAAAACTATGATAGACACAATGTGTCATATCCATAAGCAAAAACATTATCGATATTCTTGAAAATTTATAAAAGTGGTTGTTACAAAGTTTTAAAAAATATCCAAAGATTTTGAACAACATGAAAGTAACATGTTATGAACTATATGCTTGGACTGGATTACTTGGTACTTTTATAAAATTAGCATCATAGATCAAATATATTCCCTAAGTTCAATGAGAAAAAAAGTTTTGGCATGACAACTTAAAAGTACAAGGAATCATGAAGAAAAAAATTGAAGAAAGAATATATTCAAGAAGTGATTCAACATATCTAACATGTTTGAAAACAAAACTGCAAACAAAAAAAACAATTCAGCAAAAAAAATTGATGCATGGAAAAAGATAGATGGTAAAAATCATCTGAAAAAAATAAAAGGGACAAAAAAATTAAAACTGAGTTCCATCCAAAACCAAAAAAAGATGAGAGAATGTCATGCAAATTGTAGGATCATAAAATTAGTTTATGAAACAAGAATCACCTATTATGCAACGTTACTATCCATAACTATAACTAATGTTTTTTGTAATGCAATACTAATGCGTTGGCTATAAATATATTCACTTTATGACAGACTTCATGATAAAGTCATGCACAATTTCTAATGTAATTGTGCATATATTGTCTAAAAAATAAAAACTAATCTTTTTTTAATCCTTCACATTTTGTGGATCTTACGCTAACGTTTAGTTCAGCATCTCTTCTAGAAAGACGTGAAATAATATTCATGAAAAGCATTTTCTTTGTGTCAGATTTGTATCATTATGTTTGTCACCAAGACTTTTTCCTCTCGATTCACGTATAGTTAGGCACACGTTAATGCTCTTGATGTGAGGGAGTATCATCTCTCTCCAAATTGAGTGTTCAGGCATAAAATGACATCTCTAAAATCGTCATGTATGGCTATCGTTATATGCGGCTTACTTTGATTTTCAAAAGTACAACACACCAAATGTGCATATGATCCATCCAATGGACGTCCACATCTACACATAAGATCTGATCTGATGAGCTAAATCAAACCTAGTCAAAATTGTAACTATTGTGTGCCACATTGATCGACTGGATAGATAATGTCGCAATCAACCGTGGGCTTTGGTAATTTCAAACCCAATTTTATCCTCAAATTCTCCGATTTAAATAGAAGAGAAGTTCTCATCTTTTTACCTTTTATTGTGGGAGTTATTTGGATTTGCAGGAGCAAACATTGGACTTGGGCTTCATATGATGTAATATCCATTCATAACCGCGGGCTCCCAATGCACATCTATCACAATAAAATAATTATATTCAACCTTAACATTATCATCAATATTTTTGCCACCATTAAGTGTGTCAGGTTAGGATGTTTCGCGCAGTGATAAGCGCGAATTGAATTAGCAGTTCGGTAATCACTCACTGTGCTACCAAACAAAAACAAGCTAATGATGTAATGACATGGCTGATTTAAAACGTTCCTTTCATTGATCTTCAATAAGGAAAGCACCTTCGGTAGTTTTTCTTAACCACAACTTACTTTCTTATAATCCATTTTAGATTATAAGATCGAATCGCTGGCCAGAAGCAAATGTTTCAGTGGATCCAATCCAAAATCTATCGGATCTTTGAAAATCCGTGAAAGCAAGTTGAACACCTTCTTGTCTAGCAAATGAAATATGTGCTATAACTGTAGTTTGGCTCTCTGCGGAAATAATATTTCCACGGTAATGTTCATGACGTGGTTGCATGAATTACATGAATGTAAAATCATGTTCACTAGCACAACGGAAGGTGCAGACATGCAGACATATGTGTGCATCTGACATTAAAGTGTTGTGAGAGTGCACAATTGACAGTAGTGAAACGAGGAACTTTAAGTGCAGACATATGTATGCATCCTCAAAGTTGAGCATTCAACGTCTGGTGTTGGCATATGATACACTTTCTTCATACAGCTCGGAAACCATCAGTACTACAGAAGGAGATTGTACGATTTGAGAACAGGAAAGTAATGCGTCTCGTGAAAGGAGCCCAACAGAATCCAACGTGCAATTCCGCATTCCGCGTCAACGGAAAGCAGAAAGGACCATCGGAATTCAGCCCCTTGTGTCACAACAAAAAGAAGACGTACAATGCTAACTCGAGCTGATTATTACAGTAGATAGAGAGCGACACAACAAAACGCCTGTACAGAAACAAGTTGCAGTGTGATTACTATGCATCAGTCACGAGAGGCAATTAAGGATCAAACGTGATATAATAGAAAATGTCTCCAAAAGAGCACAAAGTGTTTGAAGTCAACCGAGACGTAGAGGTTCTCTTTGAAGGAGCATTTACTGGTCTTCGGTAGGTTGGTTGGTAAGTAAAAGAAATATATCTTTTAGGCTAAGACACTACCAACAGAAATAAAAGAGTGGTCTTAGATCGTCATAGTGTTATTATACTTTGCCCCTTTCCCCGATCGTCATCTCGCCACACATTCGGACATAAGATCTCATGAAGTTGACAGCCATCTATTTCAGCAATTTTTAAAGCTCTTAAACGATTAGCAATGCTTTTGTTGAAGTATAGCCTTTTGATAATCCTAGGAGGAATTGTAGAAAGTCCACCCGTGAATGAAATTTGTGAAAAAATAGTTAAGAATGGCCCACTGCAAAGAACTAGCTTT
This sequence comes from Marchantia paleacea, assembly GCA_014180765.2. Lineage (NCBI taxonomy): Eukaryota > Viridiplantae > Streptophyta > Marchantiopsida > Marchantiales > Marchantiaceae > Marchantia > Marchantia paleacea. The sequence goes on from MUAA02000032.1 coordinate 574,320, forward strand.
GAGTACATCCTTTTCTCGACAACAATTATACATTTGTTCGTGATGGTGCTGCGAGTCTTAACTTTTCATTGATGAAGGTTGATTGAGGTAGTTTTTCAGTCCATAAAAGTTTTTGGAATAGGAGGATGGCAAAACATAATCCTGGGGATGTCATTCATATGACATCCCAAGAGGGATGAGAAGACCTTTTTTCTGTGCTCATCATTGACATCGGTGCGATTTTTCTTACTAGAGGCGCCTGATACGGGAAAAAACAAAAGAAATTTCCTGTAGCAAAGTGAAGGGAAGCTTGAACAGTACCAACGATGCCAACAGAGCAGGAGGGAGCAGCAGCACTCACTCACTCCACACTGGCGAGATCGTTCAGTGATCCCATTCTGTTTGAGGTTGAGGGCGGGGAGGAAGTTCAAGAGAACCTTTTACTTCTCTTGAACTTCCTCCCCTGTGTCTCTTTCCTTTTACTTCTCTGCACTTATCTGGTGACGCCGATTCTGGACTATTCCCCAAAAACAAGCTTTTCCCTCACTCTCCCTCCCTCACTCGGGCAGGAAAGAAAGGCAAGGCAAGGCAGGGCAGATAAGATCAAATCAAACCAAAGCATTTTCTGCATTCCATCCTTGCAGTCTTTTAATTATTTAAGTCCTAGCAGACGCCTCCCCTCCCCTCCCCCACTCTCTTCCCCATCTTCATTCCATAGTCAAAAGCGGCTGCGGCTAAAAAGTCAAGATTACTGATACCTACAGAAGCGACCTCCCTCGAACGCACTTACTACAAACCTCTGTTCACAAAATCAAGTCGCCAGAACTTCTGTGGTATCCCCTGCTGCAAGATGCCCTTCCCTTCACTACTGCAGCAGCCCAGAAATACATTCGCTTCGACTGGAAAGTGGTAGATTGGTTAGTTGTTATCTTTCAATAAACAATAAAAAACGTCTCCGGTCTCTGCTCACCATGCATGCATGCATCCATCGACATGAGAGTTCCCCTTTTGGCTTTCTGAGTGGAAACGCTGAGGAGAGAAATGGAGAGACGAACGAAGATAGGAACGAGTAAATTATTCTTAATGGACGACAAGGCCGAGAAGTACAATTCCAACGCCATTGAAAAGGCCGGAAATTACCATTTTCTCTTCCGATCGGCAAGAAGGAAGGAGAAAGTGTGAACTCGACAACTGTACGACGTTCCTGGCCGCAGAATTTCGACGTTTTTCTCGTAACCAGAGCCTCGCGCTCTCCACCAGGAATAAAGAAGAAGAAAAGAAGAAAAAGAAAGCAGAAGGAGAGGAGCCAAATCAAAAGCAGGCGAGGACGGGGACGAGAGCACCACGCTATTCAAATAAAAACATTCCCTTTTCCGCATTCCATTGTTGGAAAAGGGAAACTCGAGCGCGCAAGATGAGGCCACAGCATATATAAATATAGAGAGATCATAGGCAGCGCTAGGCCGAAATCAAGCAAGCAAGCAAGCAACGGAGGCAGGCAAGACGCGGAGGGCAGCCAAGGGGCATGGCATGGCGAGGGCAGCAGGAGCGCGGGGCAGCGCCCGCGGCATGCCCGCCCGCCCGCCCGCCCGCCGGCCCGCGAGCGAGTCCATGCGGGATCACGTTGCAGCAGAAGCAGCACCAGACGATGGTGCGGCAGGCGCTCTGTAGCCACGACACATAGCAGACAGGCAGGCAGAGCGACCAACGCCAGGACCAGAGCCCCGTCCTGTCCAGCAGGACGCGACAGCAGCAGCAGAAAGCCGAAAGCGAGCAACCGAGCAATCAACCGAGCAAGCCCAAGAACGAACAAACGAAAGAGAAGAAAGGAACGGGACGGGAAGGCAGGACTCGAGAGGAGCAGCAGAGAGAGAGAGAGAGAGATCAAAGGCACAGTCTTTTCCGCTTCCCGTGTCCTCGGCCCGCCTTGAGTGCCTGGTTTGGTGTCAGGGCCAGCATCTGCTCCGATTCCCCTGGCGCTGGCTGGCGCGGTCGGTCTTGCGCTTTCTCGAGTCGCGCGGCTGTCTTCTTGCATGGGCTGGGCATCAATCCAGTCAGCCTAGCAATGGGTGAATGATCTGGGCGACGATGAGTTCGGGGTTTTGGTTGGATGATTCGTCGGGGTTGTTGTTGCTATGGAGGCGATTATTTTCTGGGTATTGCTGAGAGGGGCGAGGAGGAGGAGGAGGAGGAGGAGAAGCGATGCCGGCGGCCGGCTTCGGTAGCGCCAGCGCGGGATGTTAGGCGGCATGGAAGCGAGTGCTGTGCTGGTGATGGTGGTGGTGCCGGAGGTGTTGAAGCTAAATTCGGTCTCTGATTTGAGGTCAGTGTCCACAGAAGAACAAAAGCTTTCTTGTCATGGTCTCTCGGTCTTCTCTTCCTTGCTCCTGCTCTTCTCCTCGCTCCTCGTCTCCCTCCCCTCGCTCCCCCTTCTCTTCCTCTCCTCGTCCACTTGTGCCCCTGTCCTTCCTCTCGCTCTCTTCCTCTGCCCCTCTTTGCTGGCTTGATTGCTGAGGCTGTCCAACTCCGTAATTCCCAGTGGCCCCGCTTAATTATTTCTTTCCGCTGCCTGCCGTCCTGCTCGGCGCGATTGAACTATTGCTGGCGAGCAGAATTCCTCCGAGGTGGGACTTGCTTCCGCTCTCTGTTTCCATGATCTTCTTTTCCAGACGGGCTTTTCTTCTTAATTTATAATTTCTCGGCTTTTGTTGGATTTTTAGTTTGGTCAATTGATTGCGTGATGGAAGGATGGGTTTGCGTTTTTTTGCGTGGAAGCTGAAATAATTGGAGTAGGAGGGGGCCGTTTATCAGCGTTTTCTGGATTCTGCGTCGGAGAGGTTTAAAGTTGGCTATTGAGGCGTAGAGCAGGGAGTATTGGGGTGGAAGCGTGGAATGAGAGGAGAGGCATTGACGTGATTGATTTTCTTGCAACAGGGAAGAGCGGAGGAGGAAGAGTGGACTAGCTTGAAATCGAGCTTGAACTGATGCAGAGACTCGGTGCTTCTGTGACATTGTGGACCTGGATCGGGGAAGTGAGGTTTTCTGAGCTTCATTACAGGGGATGGGGTTTATATTTACCTAGATTGGATATGTGAACCGGTTGAAGCTCGATCAGAATAATTCCGGAAGTTGTCAATCTGCATTGCCTTGAGCTTAGAGAAGCTCGCAAGAGTGTCCCAGCAGTGATGTGCAAGCTGGATCCTCGACCAATTTTGCCAATGTTGTGACCTAGATTGACGAGAGGAGCTTCATGTGTTGAGCTCAGAGCACATGAAATTCCGGGATCCGGTGAAAAAAATATTTCGCCTGAGCATAAAATCTACAGAGACTTGCGTGAAAACTCTGCACAGATCGTCGCGCTGACCTAGGTTGGAGGTCATGAATTTCGCGGAACTCCAGGTATTGTAACCGAGTGTATTCGTCTTTGCTATTGTAGGTGAAATGCCGCGAAATTTATTTATCCGTGTATTCTAGGAAGTCGTTCTGATACAAGTTGAAGAAGGTAGACATGCTCCCGTTCTTGGAAATATTCAATCGCTTAGTTTTTGCTTACTCATGAGACGTATCCCTCCCTGAAAAATGGCCGGCTGTATTGATACGTTAGAAGGGAATTCGCAGATGGATTCGAGAATTTCAATCAGGAAATCATAACAGCAATTTAGACTACTTCAACCGCAGGACACTTGAAGTGGTCAGCATTTCTGATGATTGCTCGCTCCACTCGCTGGCCTCGAGAGAACGGAGCTGTTTAAGGAATGGTGAGCCTTCAGATGTCAAGGTGAGAACAGAGAGCTTGGGTGGATCGCATGTGATTCTTCCTCGTCAGTAGGTCAGATTTTGAGATCCGCGACAATGAAGTCGGCATGTCTGGACTTCACGTCGGCTGAACGTGTGAGTGAGTGAGTCTGTGCAGGCCTTCATGACCAACGAGGACACGGGGCCGAATCTGAGTAGACGAATGCAGGCCGTATTTCTGCCCAAGAACAGGCTCTGTTCGAGCGATTGCGTAACTTCTTCGACATCCCGTCGATCCGCGATCGCTCGGTGTTTCACTCGCTCGAGCAATCCGAAGGTTGCCATTGTTATATGGCCAGTTCGCCACATTTTTTGCTATGGTGTTTGTTGGCGCTCACTTCTACAGGATGGCTACTTTTTAACTTCGCTGCCAAAGGGTTGGCGTGGCTGCTGGGCAGGGCCTTCAAAGCCAATGTCAGCTTTCAGTTCGAGGGACTGTTCTGCGTGAAGGATCTCAGTATCCAATTTACCAGGGGTTCGGTGGCATCGATTTCGATCGCCGACATCAATCTGCAGCTACTCTACCCATTCGCGTGGTTGGGCATACACTATGGACAGAGTGAGCCCAAGTTACAGCTCAGTATTCTGGATGTCGAGGTTTTTCTGCAGAAACCTAACAAGTCTCCGAGGAGAGGGAGCTCAAGACCCAAGAAGGCACGCGATCGCACTGGTAAGAGCTCTTCGCCTTTCAAATATTGGCCGATCGTTGCCAAGATCGGCAGATACTGCAGCATTGCCGTGGCGGACTTCGTGGTCCGGAGTGTGGAGATACCCAATGCATCGCTGGAGGTCACCAACATGGACCTGGATGCCTTTGATCTCGAGAATTGCCCCGAGGATACCCTCGGAGTCAGGCTTGTCATAGCCCCCATCCAGGCCCATGTTCGAGACTTGCATTTCGACAACGAGGTGCTCGATCTTATCTACGGCCAACAACCGACCATGGGCGTGAACAGGGACTCCGTCCTTTTGTCTCTGGAGCACTTCACTGTGACCAGTAATTTGGATTTCGGCAAGGAGTCGGGAATGGTCATTCAGCAGGTCGAGGTGAGTTTGGGAGATGCTGCGCTCAATCTGACCGAGGAATTGCTTTTCGGTGAGAACGGCCTCATGGCCAAATTGTTCTCCAAGAAGCAGCCCGGGGTGATCGTGCAACCAGAGCCGACGAGGGAACAACCTCCCGAGGTAGAACAACACACCGGCAACGGCAATCTAGCTCCGGAAGAAAATTCGCCAGCGACCAGGGCAAGAAAGGGTCCTGGTTTGCTGCCAGAGAAAATCCTCTTCACCTGGCCCATCTTCAGTCTCAATTTTAGTCAAAGAGACGAAGGCCCGGTCATGAGGAACAAGATTACTGGGATAGCACTGCGGACTCGGATTTCCAAGTCTGCCGGCGAAGCTGATCAAGTCGTTGCAATCTGGGACACTATATTGGAGTGCGGAGAAATCTGCGTCTTGGAGGAAACCGAATGGAGCCTTTTCCGTATAGCAAGGGTCTCAGTAGTGGCTATCGTGGAGATGCAGATCATGGCCAACGTTAGTCCACGGGTGAAGGTCGATGCAAGTTTGGAAGGAACTCGGTGCAACTTGCACTTCCAGTCTGTGGATAAAATTCTTAAGTTTGTCCTGCGTCTGCCTAAGAAGGCCACTAAGGCTAAGCCCGATCGGGCAGCCATCGAGCCTTCTCCGCCGCCGACGAAGAAGAAGCGCAAATCCAAGCTATGCTGGGTCTGTACTGTCTCCGTCCCAGATATAGTTGTCTCTGCTATCGACAAAGAAGGTGCAACGAAGCACAAGATCTGCTCCCAGTCGTTGCAGTTGTTTGTAGACAATGTTTCGGGACCAGCTACTAGGATGCAGGTAGAACTTTGGGAGTTAGAAGTTTTGAGTGTCGAGGAAGTAGATGATAGAAGTAGATTATCGGGAGAAGTTACTCCCACCCAATTCTTCCGTCTGGGAACTTTAGTGATAGAGTGGGGAAAGAGCGAATTGCGCGTCGAGGAAGAGAACGACGTGAGGACCTGCAATGTGTTGATCGTGGAACTGAGCGATATTGTAGTGCTCCTGAGTGCCATTCGGATACAGTCGGTCCTCGGAGCAGCCTTGAATGCCAAAGCATACATGAAAAGTGTTATTGGGGAGAAGCCCAAGAGTGCACCGAGGACTGCCAGCACCAGCTCTTTGAAAAAGAAAAAGGCCTGGATGAAGACGGAGTTTGGAGTGCGAGGTTTGTCCGTGCAGTTAGTGGGGCCTGTCGTGGTAGACGAAGGTGATGTTCTAGATCCGAAGACCGTAAATTATGGAGATCAGGGAGGCAGAGTTGTCATCTCGCAAGCCGAGGATGGAAGCCTACGTTCTGCCAACGTCAGGGCTACTGAATCCTACACATCACGGAAGGGTGATTTTTTTGGCAGAGCGACGTTCGAGATTGCTTCAGGTCTCGTGTCCTCAGATAACGAGAAGAAAGACGTGCAAGTCCTCATCGATCGTGCTGAGCTGCACCACAAAGACCTTGATTCCGAAGGATTCGTCATTTTGAAGACTTCATTATTTCTCGTTGAGACTGCGAGGGTTTTGTATGAAGGAGGTGATACTGTCTCAGGCTTACCAGCACGGTTGCTTCTTAGTTTGAAAACTCTGAATGGACATTGGAATCCCGATGTGCATCTGTTCTACCACGATATTGCTTTGCAACTGACAATGCTTGGAAAAGGCTTGAGTGGGAAATCGAAGGCACCCAATGGTGCGGAGGATGGAGTTCTCAAGGCGAGCGAGAAGGATGAAAGCACTCCTGGTCCATCCAAAACAGCCAAAGCCAAGCAGAAGCTCAGGATTGCTGTAGATTTGGAAAAGCTGAATGTGAGTGTCAAGGCTGCTGAAGAGGCCGTCTTCGGCTTGCATGTCCAGTATTTTGTATCAGAAGATGTAGAGATAGGGTTTCTCGCCGAGCAAATAGTCGTGAAAGCCAATAAAGCTCAGGTCTTTCGTGTAGAGCATGGGCAGTTTTGCAGATTGCCTTGGATCTCATTGGAGGAAAGTGCAGAACTGAATTGGAATGGTCAAGTTAAAAGAGACTGGAAGCTAGTCGTTCAGGCAAGGGCAGTCCATATATTCATGCCTTACAAATTGGGGTTCATGGCTCTGGATTACGCAGCAGAGGACATGGAGAGAGTTTTGAGGATCGTGATGAGAATGCAGAAGAGTAAGTGGAGTTTGAGTTCACAGGTTGCAGCTGTTAGTCCGCCAAAGAAGAAACAGTCGTCGTCTTCCTCACAAATTCAGCTGGTTTTGGTTTCTGTCGATGAGCTGAACTTTGAAATAGAAGAAGAACCGATTCAGGGTTGGCTGGATGAGCATTACCACCTGATGAAGAAAGAAGTCTGCGAACTCGTCGTCAGAGAGAAGCTGCTGGAAGAAAAGTACATGGACACCACCAAACACACTGGTGATTCTCATGTACAACAAAGCCCCGAGACAGTCGCTGCTGCGTTGAAAGCGCTTGAAACCGAGAGGGAGAATTTGCAGAAGGAAACATTCAGGTCTTACCGGAAAGCCTGTGAAAGCTTGGCTCTGGAAGAGGTTTCTGAAGCTTGGAAGGGCCACCAGCAGGCTGGTTTTCGAATGAGTAAGAAGCGCAGATCACTACTCTCCGCGAAAGCCACTCATGTGGAAGTCAACTTGACCTTGATCAAGGGAAGTACAATCGAAACAGCGAGGAGGCTCGACTGTGTTGGTCCGGAGATGCAGATTCCTTACGCCAAATGCTATGGTAGGCATTTGAATCTCCAGGCTTCTTCGTTGGTGGTAAATCTTCGAGACTACACATTGCCTCTGGTTAGCACAGGCTTTTTGGATGCGGAAGGGGATGTCGTTGTAGCCCAACAAGCTACCGCTTTTCCTCCTCAATACAGGATGGAAGTTCCTCTCGGGCAACTCCGGGTTGTAGAGGTGTGGAGATCCATAAGCGGTGCTACCCCTGCATTCAAGACTTTCACCGATCTAGTCATACAGGCTGATGCAGGTGAATTTTCTTATGGGGTTGGATATGAACCACTTTTTGCGGACTTGAGTTATGCTTTCAGTGCGGCCCTCGCCAAGGCCAAGAGTGCCATTCCTGTGGTCAAGAAAGAGCGTAGTTTACCGTGGTGGGATGATATGAGGTACTATATACACGGGAACAACACCCTGAAGATCAAGAACTTCAAGTGGACCTTGCAAGCGTCCTCGGACCCTTACGAGGATCAAGACATCCTGGACCTGGTCGCGGCCAACTTGGATATAGAACAGTCGGAAGGAAGCGTGGTTCTAAATGCCGGAGAATTCAGGTGGTGGATGATGCAAGGTATATCCGGATTCCAGTCCCCTCCATCGGATGTCCGAGACAAGTTTTGTGTCCTACATTCTCCCGGATTCAAGACGGAAATTTTGATGGTATGGGGTTGTGAGTCGGGAAATCCGTTCCAGCATTATCTTCATCCGTTCCCTCAGGATCCCAACCCACCCATCAAACGTTTTGACTTGTACAGGTCGACCTCTTTATCGTTAACCTTTGCATTTTCCTTGCTTACTGCTCCCGTAACTAACGCCATTGGGAAGTCTGGTCAGTCGTTACAGCGCATGATGTGTATGAAGGGCAAGTCCTCTCTCACCGGCGACAGAATTCGTCCGGGTCAGATATTGGGTGGCTTCAAACCTTCACTGCAATCAGATGGGTCTTTCCTTGGAAAGCAAGGGACATATCCAACGCTGTACTTCGGCTCTGACGAGCTCGCTTGGATTTTCAAACTCTGGAATCTGCTGTACCTGCCGCCACAAAAAATTCGGACCTTTTCAAGGTGGCCCAGATATGGGATACCACGAATCCCACGTTCAGGGAATTTGTCCTTGGACAAGGTGATGACTGAGTACCTGCTCAGAGTTGAGGCGACGCCAGGGTGCATCAAGCATATATCACAGCTGGATGATGGGGACCCAGCGCACGGTCTGACTTTCAGTATGAAGAAGCTGAGATACGAACTCCTGTACAGTCGTTGTCAAAGTTTCTTCGACAGTTACGGACCTCGTGAACCTCTTCTGGCCGTGTATCAGGGCTTGGATATCACTGTGCTGAATGCCGTGCTCGACAGAACCTCCGCCTCTGCGCACAAGCACCGGGATATTGGAGAAGAATATGACAGGGAGGACAAAGTCAAAGAACTCTTGGGGCTGCAAGAGGACTTTCTTGGTGACTCGGGCAATGACAGTAGAGGGGCCAGCGAGAGTATGAGCGGTAAGGGGTTTCTGTTGTCCATAGATTCCCTCACCTTGCGGAAGCAGGCACCGAAGGCCGATGTATCGCAGCTCTCTGCTCTGCTACATTACAAGAGGCTGTCTCGAAGTGATAAGGCGCTTGTTTACATCAATGAAAGCGCTGGCAATGGGAGCGATCCAGCTCGGTCAGATGCCAGTGATGACGACGGTTTGGTCTCTGCAGACAATTGTCTCCGTGTCTTTGTGTATGGTTTGAAGCTGCTGTGGACTTTGCCCAACAGAGACGCGGTGTGGGCGTGGTCTGGGGATTTAGCACGGGCCTTCGAAACCCCCAAGCCATCACCTTCAAGGCAAGCTGCCCAACGGAAGCTGAGGGAATTGAAAGAGAACGTGCCATCTGAAGCTTGTGCAAAACCGGCCGTGGCGGTCGTAGAGCAATCAGCTGACACTACGGAGGAGGAGGGTGTTATGCACTTCATGGTTAACGTCGTTCAACCTCAATTCAATCTCGACTCAGAGGACGCCCATGGCAGGTTGCTTCTCGCGGCTGCGAATGGGAAGGTGCTGGCACAGTCTTTCCACTCGATCGTAGCTGTGGCCCAGGAGGCCATTGCGAATGCACTGGCCAAACAAGGGGTTGTCATCAGTCCACAAGGAGGGACGCCTGTGATTGCTTGGAAGCGTCGTGAACTCTCGGTCATGTTGGAACAGGTGCAAGCACATGTTGCTCCAACAGATGTTGACCTCGGAGCCGGTCTCCAGTGGCTTCCTAAAGTTCCTACGGGTGACTTGAATACGGCCCCTAAGGTTCGGCGAACGGGAACACTGCTGGAGCGTGTATTTACTCCTTGCGATATGTACTTCCAGTACACTCGCCACAAGGGAGGAACGACAGACTGTAAGGTAAAACCTCTCAAGGAGCTCTCCTTCAACTCTTCCGGCATTACTGCTACAATGACCTCGAATCAATTTCACATCATGATGGATGTCATCAGCAATCTTCTTCTTGCAAGACTCCCAAAGCCTCGAAAGCGATCGTCAGTGCATCAAGTGAGTGGAGAGGTCGCCACGGAGGAGGACGGAGAAGAGGAAGTTGACGAAGTTGTTCCAGAAGGAGTGGAAGAAGTGGAGATTGCTCGGATTAAGCTGGAGCAAGCGGAGAGGGAATGTCAGGAAATCTTGAACCATTGTGGCTTGTTGAGACGTCTTGGGCACTTCACTGAAAGCACTGAGATACAGACCCTGAAGAGAGAATTTATGATCAAGTGCACAGCGCGCAAGGCGTCATCTGTATTGTTAAGGGCTGCTCTCAAGAGAGCGGCACAGCAGCGTCTTGCGGAGAAAGAAAAGAACAGAAGTCCATTAGCAGCAATGCGGATCTCCTGGACCATCGACAAGTTTGGTTGGAACATGCTTTGCGATGGAGAGTCGTTTGCAGAGGCAGAAATCGATTCCATGATCTTGAAGGTCGACAGGGATTTTGAAGACATTGGTGTTGCTAAATTTACAACCAAATCGTTCGTCGTTAAGAATTGCTTGCCGGGCGCCAAGTCCAGCATGATATTGTCACCCTGGAATCCTCCTGCCGGGGATGAATGGGGCAGAAACGTCATGCTCCGAGTGGATGCGAGACAAGGGGCTCCCAAGGATGGGCATTCTCCTCTCGAACTCTTTGTGGTGGAAATATACCCCTTGAAGATTCACCTGACGGAGTCGATGTACAAAATGATGTGGGAGTACCTTTTCCCGGAAGAAGAGCATGAGGTGCAGCGACAGTCGGTACGAACGCAGCACCAAAAATTGAGTCTCACCATGACAACCACCAGTGGGGGCAGCAGAGACAGTCGACTCGTTTCGAGAGATGAGTATGATTCTCTCATGGACGACGGCACTTCCAGGAATCTGACTCTCGCTGCGGGAACATCGGTTCGAGCCTCGGCGTCTTCTCTGCAGTTCACTTTTCCCGATGACTACAACAATCCAGCTGTCAACTCCACCACCACCACAACTGTGGAGACGGTGAAGATTAGGGAGCAAAAGACGAAGAAGGGCAGCAAAGTCGTAGTGCAGGAGGAGAAGAAGGTCACAGAGGAGAAGAAGGTCACGCGAACTCAAAAAAGTGTCCTGGAGTTCCACAACATCAAAATAAGTCAGGTAGAGTTGCTGGTAACGTACGAAGGATCGCGTTTCTCTGTAGGTGACATGCGTCTTCTGATGGACACCTTCACACGCGAGAGGTTTTCGGGTTCTTGGCGTAGATTGTTCTCCAAGGTCAAGAAGCACATCATCTGGAGCGTGCTGAAATCTGTCACGGGCATGCAAGGGAAGAAGTTCAAAGACAAGTTGCCAGCACCGAGCCACATTGATGGCACCGAGGGCGGCGAAAATTCTAGTGATAGCGATTCAAGCACAAGCCAAGCAGGACACGACGATCAGTTCCCCATAGTTCGGTTTAGGAAACGTGGTGACCGAGCAGGGGAAGGATTTGTATCTTCCATCCGAGGGCTTTTCAATTCTCAGCGGCGTAAAGCAAAAAATCTAGTGCTGAAAAAGTTGACAACGGATTTAAGAACCAGCACTGAGTCAGTCGGTTATATGAGTGGACAAGATTTAGATACCATAACATCATCCCAGGATTTTGAGAACTTAGATAATAAAACTAAGCGGCTTCTCCAACGCCATTCTCGGAAGCTGCGTACTTCTTCTGGGCAGAGAGGTGTCTTCGGCTTGCCGTCCCCGTCATCTTCCTCCTCCTCACCCCAGCATGCAGAGGGTGACCATTCCGATGCTTCTTCAACCTATGAAGACTTCAATGAATAGCGACACTGTAACGGCCGAAGCTCTTCCACTTCGAGAGCTGCTCTTATTCTTCTCATCAATACAGAAATGTTGCAGACGAGACAAAGTCAGGAAGACCAGCACCTCTTGCACACATCTAGGTTGTCTCTGGCATTGGCATCTCTACTTGAACTGATGGTCAGCCTCTGTCTTTGAAGCGTCGAAGAGCTATGATTTTGACACTATTGTATTATGCTTTTGTCTAGAAACTACCCAGGATTAAATTTACGCTTTTCACACGGGTGATGCATTGCAACGATGTCTAGCTCTTAGTGTCTGTGTCCTCACATATCTCTGACTAGAGCAGAGAAGCTCATGAGAAAATTGTTCCCCTTGTTTCCACTTCTTTTGTGAGAGCCACCTGCGGTTGTCGAACGTACACCACGTTTTCAAAGATGGCCAGATCAGTTTCTCAAGTTAGGCGAGATGACTTGTGCAGGTTCTCTGTTGGCCTGTGCGAATTTACTCGGACGATCTTATCAGCACGCATGACGATCACAGGTGTGCGAGTAAGTGAATGTAATCAATAAATGGAGCCTTCTGACTAGATACACGGCTTTGCGGTTGGATCGAGGGAGGGAGATGCAGTAGGCACGTGATGTGGCAGAATGGGTTGCTGGATGATGGCGAGCTTCCGTGCTCCAGGATGGAAATGGAGATGCCGAGTGTGAACGTAACGTTAAAACATATGGTAGGAGAGGTGGTCGTCCTGTGGTATTGCTTCACGAGTTCTTGTAAGTCATCTCCTTGGCTTGCCCTGTCTCGCCTCCCGAATTTTGCAGTTCGCACTCCGAGTCCTGCCCATTGCTCTGTTTTTGAAGTGGGAAGTTGAAATTCTACGGACCGAAGGTGGTGTCATGTTCCTCCGTTGTAGTCTACTCAACTTGAGCTTCCGTTGCTGCAGGCGTGTTGGTGTGCAAGCACCTTGTCCAGTAGATGGTTGGGCTTGCCAAGCGTGTGAGAAGCTCATGGCTATTGTGAAGTATCGGTGGCTGAGATGAGCTTCCGTGAGGTTGCTGGTGGTGCCGAACTGTTGGAGGGAGACTCCGATGATGCACACATCGAGTAACAATGGGGGTCACGAGTGTTAGCGTGAGCGCTTGATGATTGGCTCTCCTACGTCAACCTCGTATCTTCTCGAGACAGCGGAAATCGACGGACAATTATGTGCTGGAGGGTGGATATCTGATCTTTTTGAGTAGTGAACTACACGATGCCTAGCTTCTCGACCATGGGATAAGGGCAAATTTTAAGAAATTGTGAGGCAATGTGAACTATGTGCAGGAACTCGGACGATTGTTGGAGTTCAATATCATACTTAAAAGATTACCGGCCCTATGGTAGTCTGGTCAACAGCTGTATCACATCATTCAAGCACTCATAAGGCTTGGATTAACGTGTATTAAAGTATTGCGAGCTTTCCCGAAAGCAAGGGAATCGCATTTCAGCTTCTGCCAGTAGGTACTAGTTGAAATGTGCATTTGTGCACATTTTTTTGTGAAGCATGAACTCTTCTATGTGCTATATCCCATCGTATGCCGATTGTGGTGTCGTGGATGGATATTTCGCGTTGATCCGGACACTTTCGGATGTGCGATATGAACAATAATCTGGATTAATGAGTGAAAACTGCTGGATGACTGACTATCACATTCAGGGCATGTCACAAGTATGTTCCAAACGTACCCATCAATGCTTATTGGGCATCCATGGATGAAACTTGGTCTCTGCAGTGTGCTGGATTATGTCAGTAATCTGTTAATACAAATTCACCTGACAGGCAATCGGCCATGTGTTAGCACTTCAGGTCCGAAGATATTGTGGACGAATGGAACTGGGGAAGTTCAGTTAACAGTAAGACTCGTCCCTTCACTATAACACTGGTGATTGAGTAACATGCTGAACTATTTCTTTACTGGGACTCATTTTACTTGAAGTATATACATGATGATGTACAACCTGGTCCTGATCCAAACCTTCTATCACAATTTTTCCATTCTAGCATTTAAAGTGCTTTGTTTCTCCTTCATTTGACTATCTACAACTGGACGTGGAATGTTTAGAATTTGTCTATGTCTTTAATAACTCCTCTCCGAACTCAAATGCGGCATTATTGAAAGTCCTCTTCTCAACCAGCCTCTTGTCTCCAATTAGTCCCCACACTCCATGCTCGAACACCTCCACAGATACATCGGCCAAGAACGTCTCTCTACAAGCAAAATCCCATTTGACTTTAGTCACGGGAGCTAGAATGGGCTCCGACAACGTCTCGAAGTCTGCCCTCGCGTGTATCTGCACGGTACAGTGACAAAAAAGTGAACACGTGCTGCTCGTTCTGGTTCCAGGGCATTCAACAGCCAGTGTGATCATGGTTTAATTCTTCCTTAGAGTACAAACGAGGACATATGACACTGGAATACATACTACCGTTACCAATCAACTACTATCTCACCTTAATCGTGTGAGAGGCCGAGACCCCTGTGACCGTAAATTCAGCATTCCGATAAGACATTCGAACATCTGTGAAGTATGTCCCGATGTCAACCGATCGCATGTCGATGTTAGCAGCTTGGGATCTGTATCCCATTGCCCCCACATATGGTGTCTTCACGCCTCCAAGCGTGTAGTACGCTATTGATCCGAGAATCTAACGTTGGACGATGAGAAGACACACTTCAGAAAACATGAAGAGTCGGCGAACGGCCTCAAACAACGTTAAAATTCCCCAAAATCTGGGAATACGAAGGTAGTGGAAACGCCATTTTACAGAATAAGAGAGACACAGGTGATCAAAACTTCCAAGTTTGCAGGCCCTAAAAAAATATAATAGATGGAGTGGGCCCTAATAGCTCCGATGCAAGGTGAACCTCTTGAGCTACATCATACAGACAGCGAGAACTGACGAACTGTTAAAACGATGTAGGGCAAACATATAACTTGACCTGACCTGGATTTCCTACGCTCGAGTACTGATTGATGTTTATTGTCATATTGCTTCAAGTCAGACTAAACTGTAATTTACTCTACCTTCATGAAGTTCACCTCTAGTAGTATTGGAGAGCCAATGGACTTGTGAAACGCTATTACATCATGACTTCACGTCAGTCTATGAGTCAGTCGAAAGTAAAACCAAGTTGACTCACCTGTGCGGAGTTGTCTGCAGAAAAGCCTTGGAACCAAACATGTCCATCAGGGAAGCTTATCCCCCAGTTTTTCTCTGAATGGGCCAGACCAACGCCCTTCCTGGTCAAAGATCCTCCTGGCCCCAAAAAGTCATATTCGATTCTGGATCCCAGAGAGTAGACGTACCAGTGAGTAGGAAGTGGAAGAACCTTGGCCCAGCCCTCCGGTCCTCTCTCTGACCGCTTGGCATCCCACAGAACCTGCACAATTAATCACGTTGAGCTATTAGACAAGAGATGAACTACTGTAACAGCTTCGCTGGATCTCGAAATCACCTCAACCACCTCAATCACCTTTGAGGCAAGGATGCATGCAGGAAAATTCTATTACATGTTCAGTGAGATGAGCTTTCAAAGTATAGCCGTGGATAGTGATGTCCAGTCTGGCTTCACGCGCTGTCATGTTGACCTTCCCCAGTCCTGGCGCTTCCCATTCGAATCCCAAAGGGTCACCGGGTCTCCTGTTTTCACTCCGACCTACTTCGAACTTTGCCTCCTGTCATCACTCAACAACGGACCACGTGAGAAGAAAGATACAGGAATGCTAGAGTTTAGGGCTTGAGAATAAGTTGAAATTTTAGTTGTTCGTATGCTCCAAGCTTCTTCAAGCACTTATCCATCCCAAGCACTGAAGTATTTAGGTGAATAAAGAAGTGGCCACATACTTCTGATATTCCAGGTCTTTGCCGATGCGAAAGCTCCTGAGGGATGGTTGATTGATTGTCAAGTGCCACAGCATCTAAATGATTGCACGAAATACATACCTACTCTGGGTTCCGAACACGAGAACCAGTGTAGTGGGAACGAATTGTGGGTCCATGTCTTCAAGATGATTCTGCTCTAGGAATCTCGATGGACATGGACCTACCAACTTGGCATTCAAAATTGGACCTATGGTACCAACCATTGACGAGTAGTTGCCACTAGACATACAGTCCACAGCGCTCGAACCAGCAGGACAGAAGTCCAGCTGGTTTGAGGCCATGACACGAAATGCAGTGAGGTGTCAGGGCCACCATTCAATCATCTTGCTCGATAATGATCGTCTGCTTCTTGACCACAGACAGCACAAGTTCAGGTCCTTATGGTCCAGCTCAGTTCTACTTCTGATATGGAATCCACTGGGCGTAACATACAGACGTAAAGGTGATCACTTACAACTGTTCCTAGGCCTACGATCCGTCGATCAGGAAAGTAACATTGAGTTGAGGTTACCGGAAAAACAGTTTCGTATTAGTAAACATGAAACTGTCAGTAAGTCGTACTTGATACTTATTTCGGCCATTCTTTTCTTTAGACTAAAAGTTTATTGTACACTTCTGTTAGATTGACGAGGGCCGAGAAGGTACGGCACTTTCGTTCTTCAAATGAGGTTCGTCGATGGTGGAGCGGGTTCTCCACCAACCACCTCGAAACCACTATCAAGGGCTTCTTCTTCCCTTTTGTATTCTGAATGAAGTAGAGAGAACACCCCCTCGAGCATCCGCCAGTCAGTGGGAAAGCTACCTCTAAAATGGCGCGGTTCCTTTCTCTGTGGACAATTTTCTTCAGCCTTTACTTCTTCTTTCCCAAAGCCCGCGCATGAATTCTCTTTACCAGGTACAACATAAATAGCTCTTTGGAGTTTGAGAACACAAAACGTAGATAAGACCTAAGGGAGCACCGTACAATTCAATTCACATTCATCGAATTCACAGAAGCTGAAAGAACGAAAATTAAAGTGCAGAACGAAGGGACATTGTTAAATCATAAAACATAATCTCGAGAACTCACAAACGACAGTGGAAAGATGAAGCAGGCAAGCAACCAACCTTGGACATGGCTGCCCTGGAGTAAGTACGCAGCTTGTAGCTGCTGCTGCCGGCGCCGCTAACTGGAGACGAGCTATTGAAGAGCTCAGCATCTTTAGACGACAGGGTGAAGAGGAGAGTAACTTGGCTCTCGTTGGTAGCATAATTCGTGGCCACAACCATGGCGGCGCTGAAATTACTCTCGGTGTCCAACAACCGAACATACCAACCTTCAAAAGAAGGATAAGGTCGAACTGATTCCGGCAGCCATTTGCTGAAATTGGGCTCATGAGGATCCAGAGGATGCTGCCTGCTCATCTCTCCTAAAACCATACCGTCCTTCTCACTCACCAACGACACCATGCCCGAAATCTGTGCCACCCAAATCACCACATAATAGAATACCACCAACCCCGCACACGAAATCGTATAAAATCTCACACCTTTGAAATCCATCGCTATGCTCGACGATGGACCCCGGGCCAACCTTTCTTTTCTCTGCTGCCTCCCAACGCTTCTTCGCGCAGGCAGGCAAGCTGTCGTTGCTGTTGTTGACGAGTCCCCTGGACACTCCCAACTTATGTATAGATTTGATTATCTGTCATCCTCCAGCACCCTCATCACCCTCATTATCGCCTGAAGAATCGTAAGAATTAAAATTATGGGCTGGAGCCGCCGGACGCGATAATCGGTTGACGTTCATGGATTGTCTTGAAGGTTTGTCAGCAGTTGCAACAGCAGCTTCTGCTGCTTCGATCGGAGCCGAAGACGAAGTACACGTTCTGAATAAGTGAGAGCGAGTTGTCCGTCTTTCAATTTAGAACAGCTAATTAAATAAAGTCTAATCGGAGGAGGAGGAGGAGCGATCCGAGGAATGGAGTTGTACCATGTCGTTGACTCGTTGCATGACGATGAAGAATGCATTGATTCCTCCCTCGGTCCACGACGTTGATCCGACTGTGGTGCACTTGCTTGCACGCACTAGAACCGGAAGAACGAATCTCCCAGCACCATCATTTTCAGTCTCAAGTTCAGTCTTTCCACATTCGGATTCACGGAGGGGGGACGAGCGCATGCGCACTACACGCCACTTCTCCACCAAGACCAAGAGTGAATGAGCATCAGCTGCCTTTCAGAGAAGTTTCATCCTTCGCGGAGCAAGAATTGAGTTGAATCGAAAGGATTGGATCCACTTCTTGAAATCTTCAAATTTGGTCCCCATGTTAGCATTTGGAAATTCAAGATAGTAGATTTGGCACCCACACCCACATCATTGACTATTTAGTATGGAGCAATAAGTTTATTATTGATGTAGGAGATACACCGGTAGCATTTTTTGTTAGTTTGGCACTCTCCTCATGTTTGTTATCTTCATTACATTTACTATTACTCCATATGACATGCTTTATCCCAAGAGTCATGACAGTAGCTACCATCTTTACATCTTTTCCCACTTATTGAACTAGACGCCTACCGCGATAAGTTTATTATTGAAGTAGGAGACACACCTCTAGCATTTTTTGTTAGTTTGGCACTCTCCTCATCTTTGTTATCTTCTTTGATATCTTCTGGTTTGTGATTGCAAATATTTTCATACTTGAGATATACATGAAGGGGCTCATTTCCATTACAGTTATTATTACTCCGTAAGAGAGATGCTTTATCCCAAAAGTCATGACATGAGCTCCCATCTTTACACCTTTTCCCATTGATTGAACTAGAGGCCTACCGTCTACGTGATGGACCGAGAATTTCAACATGCTCTACATTCTCTCTTAGTGGATCCGGCCATTCCTCGTACTACTAGGACTCATCTATGCTCTTGCTCCCGCAAAGATGCAAGCTCGTGGATCTTGGCTCGATCATACATTAGGGCTTTCCGACTCACACAAACTATCTTTTCTACAAGGATGAGGTTCAGCCTTGGCTTGGTCCATCCATTTGCATGTTCATTACTCAATTTTGAGTGTGGTACTATTTTAGATGCAACGGGGTCCATATAACTTGTTGCTCATTCGGAGTACAGAGTATAGCTACCCGAATGGATATGGTGTTTGCTATGGCAAGAGAGAGTGGATACCTGAGATAAAGGGATAAGTGGTATGTTTTGCATTCAAATTTGGTTAGGGTAGAGTTATACTTGGTTCAAAAGTATTAGGTTACTGTTGCAAACGGTGTGGTTATATATCCAACAATGGACATAGTTTCCGAGGGGATGATTACCCATCCTCTTGGATGGGCAGTGAGTGGAGCATCAACAGTCAAGATCTCCAAATATATGGGTATGTAGAGAGTTCACCTCTTTGTTACTCTAGTCTTGGAGTTAATTGGAGCTATGGATGCAACTTCAACATGTTAGTGAGAGAATTTTGAGGGCCTATCATACTAGTAGACAAAGCTATCATTTTCTTTATCATATTGTGTAGTCTATTTTAGATAACTTGTATTCATTGCTCTACATAGAGCATTGGATGGTGTAATCCATTGGAAAGCAATCATGTTAGGTGATAATTCTTATGATGCTCCAATAGTATGTAGATTGTTTGATCTAGATAGTTCGGATATCTTAGGTGCAGTTGAACATTGTGATGCTATTGGTTTTAAAATTCAAGACATATGATTACGCCCTGCCATCACTATCAAAAAGTTGTTGTATGTTCTTCAAGTTGAATCTTCCACTCATGGTATATTGATGATTGAGACAAAGTGGAATAATGTAACCAATCTTGGTTAGTCATAGTTAGTTTAGCCAAAGCGTAGAGTGGTCACTAGATCACAAAAAGACAAGATAGTGGTGTGGACTATCCAAAAAGTAAAAGGGTAAATGACGAGGTGGCTACCATGCATTGGTGGATCGGTTGTGTCTTTAGACGTCTGTTAGGAATTGGTTAGGATAAGATAACAAAACATGCAACCTACGCATGTTAGCCATGTGGCATAGTTTGGATTTAGGGACTCCTCTAGTCCCACAAGTATATAAAGCAAGGAGAGGTCTTGAGAAGACCATCTCTCATCTTGGAAGTCATTCCGAGTCATTGCTTGATGTTACAATGGTATCGAGGAAGCGAGAGCTTATTGTTCCTATGAGTGTGGATCACCCCTCTTGGAAGAATAGTCTGGGTTGGTATAATTATTTGAGGAGAGAGAGTGTTTGTTAGAGGCTGACAGTGGCCATTGAGCTGCAAGTAGTGGAAGGGGGTTATTGTGGGTGCAGGTTATGGATGGGGGAGATAGAATAGTACCGAGATTCCCATTTCTTAATCCTTTTCATGTCAAACTATTATACATTGAGAGAGCAAGATTGACTCAGTATTTGGTTTATCATTTTGGTGCCAACTTCATGGACCAAGTGATGAGATCTCAAGATCCTGTTATCTTACCTATAGTCACCTACGATGTTACTTGGGATCTCACGATTTATATTTTAGTTTAGAGATGGACCTCAATAGACCACCACCGGTGAGATTCAACACACGGTGTGAAATCTATTGTGTGTATCATCCTAAAGCTATGTTTTGGAGCCTAGTTAATAGAAACTTTGGAGAGGAGTATTACCATGAGGTGATAGCATCACCTATTCCTTTTGTGTTGCCAATCTTAAGAAATTGGAGAGTGTTCATCTTAACCCTATACTGAGAGAGAGTGGACGGAGACGAATCATGGAGGACACTTTGAGAGAAATGATTCGGGGAGTTGAGAGATTTGAGAAACACATTTGAGCAAAGTCAGACTCAAGTACAAGAGTTAGCTCAAGAATTAACAGCAGTCAAAGCGAGAGGAATGGAAAATGAGAGAATGAGAGAAACTCCATTGGAGATGGAGACGTCACCATCCATGGTGGAAAGTGAAGAAACAGTGAGAGCACGTGCTCTTGAAGCCCAAAGCAAAGACAACGAGCAAGAGAGCTAGATCTTCAGACATCCATGATTCTCAAGATGACAAAAGCTTGTAAGATAGAACCTACCAGCAGTAGTCGAACCATGGGAGTTTTGGAAGGTTGGATTGAGAGAATGGAGTATCATCTTGCTTTGTTCAATATCAATGATCACATTGCAGGTCTTTTTGTTCGTACTTTGTTGTTGGAGAAAACATCTACTTGGTTTCAGGGTTGGATGATGGAGCTCAATGAGTCAGGCCAACAAGTTACTTGGAGTGCAATGAAGCGAGGTCTTCTTCAGAATTTTCAAGCAGTTGATCCCATCATCACGACACGGATGAGGTTGTGGAAACTTGAAAAGGGAAGTGTGGAGGAGTATATTGAGGAGTTTCGAGATCTTGAATTCAGATACGAGACATGAGTGGAGTTGAAGCCCTTGATTTATTCAAGAGAGGATTGAAGAAAAAGATTCAACGGGGAGGTGATTTGGGACAATCCAAGCAACTTGAGCGAGGCTATTGCTTGTGCACAACGAATGTCCAACGTTTATCACAACGGTGGAGAGGTATCGTTCCCTCAAATCAATACTATGGACCCATGCCTATGGAGTTGGGCAACATAAGGAGGAGAGAAGATTTCATTCCAAGGGGAGTGAACGCACAAGGAGGAGATCGTCGCAACTCGAATCCTCATCGAGAAGCAAATTCAAGAGGAGGAGACGGAGTGGAGGGAAGGCGAGAAATGAGGCGAGTGCTATAATTGTGGAAGATTTGGTCACATTGCCATGAATTGCCGTGCCGAGTTCGGCAAGAGGAGCTAGACCCCCTATCGACGAGCCCTCAACAATCTTGAAGGTGGAGACGAAGTGGCCCGATGGAAACACGGGAAACGACGAAAGCAGGTAACCTTGCCTCGTGGCCTTACTTGGTTCGATGAAAAGGAGGAAGGGCGAGGAAGGAAGCAAAAACATGAGGTAAATGGTTTGAGAAAGAAGGAAACATGTTTGATTGTGACGGATGGCGAGATAGAAGGAGTAAAAGTGAGAGTATTGATTGATCCAGAGCTACGCTACAGAAAATTTCCTATCTCGATCTATTGCTATAAAGTTGGGATTAGCTTTAGAGAAAGATGAGAGTGAAAAGGTAGAGTTGCCAAGCGGGCAAAAGAGAGCATTGAGAGCATTCCTAGGAAAGTGGAGTTGAAGATTGGGCAATACAAGGAATCGTTGGAGTGGAGAGTAATTCGATTAGCTCGCTATGATGCTATTTTGGGTATGCCTTGGATGGAAAAATATAAATCCGAGGTAGATTGGCGAAGGAAGATAGTAAAAACTATGAGTTGGAGGATCTTTGATAGACTTAGATCAGGACACAAAAACTTACCTCTCTATGTGATAGGAAGAACCGCTATCGGTCACAAAATGTATGTATTTTTGGGCCTAATAAGAGATGTAAGCGCTCCAAAAGAGCAATCTTTTTATACATGAGGAGTTAACTTGTATCTTGAAGCGAGTTTCAAGATGTTTTTCAGATGATTTGCCTCGGGTTTACCACCAAGAAGGAGAGTGGATCACAAGATAGAGATCTTATCGGGAAGTTCACCTCCTTGTAAAAGTCCCTATCGACTTGCACCGAGCAATTTGGAGGAATGCAAGGCACAATTGGAAGAGTTGTTGGAGAAAAGGGTTTATCCAACCTAGTGTGTCACCATATGGAGCTCTCGTATTGTTCGTGAAGAAGAAGGACGGCTCCATGCGGATGTGCATGGACTATCGTGCTCTAAATCAACAAACGGTGAAAAACAAGTATCCATTACCGTGAATGGATGACTTGTTTGATCAACTTCATGGAGCTAAGTATTTCACCAAACTTGATCTTAGAAGCGGATACAATCAGATCGAGTGTCGATGAAGACATACAAAGACGACTTTTTAGAACTAGATATGGTCATTTTGAGTATCTAGTTATGCCATTTGGTTTAACCAATGCCCCTGCCACATTCATGGGACTGATGAATGATATTTTTCGTAAATATCTGGATAAATCAGTGATTGTGTTTTTAGATGATATCTTGATATATAGCAAGTCCTCACAAGATCATCAAAAACATCTAAGAAGTACTCCAAGTGTTGAGAGAAAATAAGCTCTATGGTAAGATGTCAAAATGTGAGTTTGGCAAAAACGAAGTAGATTACTTAGGCCATAGAGTTAGCGCTGATGGCATCCAAGTCATGAGTGACAAAGTGGAAGCCATTCAAAATTGGATTGCCCCCGAGAATCAGACTCAACTGCGTAGTTTCTTGGGTTTAACCGGCTTTTATAGAAGGTTTGTGGAAGCTTTTTTGCTCGTATTGCTCAAGCTTTAACAAGTCTCTTAGGCCAAGGGCAGAAATGGCAATGGGG
Organism: Marchantia paleacea; assembly: GCA_014180765.2. NCBI lineage: Eukaryota > Viridiplantae > Streptophyta > Marchantiopsida > Marchantiales > Marchantiaceae > Marchantia > Marchantia paleacea. Next base: position 597,433 of record MUAA02000032.1, read on the forward strand.
TGCAGCTCAAGAGATTGCATTTCAGGCTTTGAAAGATGCTTATTTCTTACATGCACCAATCCTTAAATGGTATGAACCCGGTAGACCAACAAAACTTGCTACGGATGCATCGGGTGTGGCGGTTGGAGGAGTGTTACAACAGAGTGGAAAGATGGATGGCACCCAATTGCTTTCTTTTCACGGAAACTTTTGCCGGCGGAGCAAAATTATCATACCACAGAGAGGGAGGAGTTAGCCATTGTCTTGGCTACTAAACATTGGAAGCACTATCTCGGAGATAAGGAGTTTGTGGTTGAGACAGACCACAAGCCTTTGGTTTATTTAGAAACTCAAAAGGACCTCTTTAAGCGGCAGATTCGTTGGGTTGAATGGCGACAACGTTTCAACATGAAGATCGTGTATGTGGAGGGGAAGAAGCAGCTTGCCGATGCATTGACACGAATGCCATGCATTAATCACATCACGGAGGTGAAGATTCACTACGAATGGTGGGAGAACCAGATCGAGCTACCAAGGAGGATGAGGAGATTGCACAAGCCCTTCAAAGGTCGAGCACATTTGGAGCAGGGGATTGGCGTTCTACAAGGGAAAGATACGGATACCCTCGGATGTTGCCCTTCCATTAACAAGATGTTAGAGGAGGCACATGATTCGCCTATTGCGGGCCATGTAGGAGTGGAGAAGACCATTGAAGGCGTCCTAAGGGTATACTTTTGGCCAAAACTAAGAGAGGACATCACCAGCTATGTTCGAAGTTGTGTGGCTTGTCAACAAAATAAGGCTAGCAATCGAAACCAGCCAGTCTACTACATCCTCTACCAACACCGACTAGAAGATGAGAGCACGTCAGTATGGACATTGTATGTGAGTTACCAATGACGTCTACGGGTTATGATTCAATAGTCATTTTGTGGATAAATTGAGCAAGATGATCCATATTAGGCCCACAACAAAGACGATTCTTTGCACAGGAACTTGCTCGAATTTATATGGATGCAGTTTTTGCTCAACATGGCTTAGCTAGAGTGCTCATCACCGATATGGGCACTCAATTTACTAGCATGTTTTGGAAAACCCTATTTGGGCTATTCAAAACAAAACTAGCCATGTCCACAAACTTATCATCCTCAAGCAGATGGGCAAACCGAAAGAGCAAATAGGACTATTGAGGACATGCTTATAGCTTTCACTTTGGAAGAGCAAGACGGTTGGGATGCACTTTTACCCTTGATTGAGTTTGCTTATAATAACTCAATCAATGCATCCACAAAAGTCAGCCCTTTCTTCTTGATGTATGGAGAACACCCTATCACACCATCTAGCTTTGGTGAGTGTAGGTCACATGCGAGGAACCATCAACCCAAGTTGAAGCAGTGAACGAGTTTATGGCACGAGTCCAACGAGGAGTACACCAGGAAAAGCACAAATTAGCCATTGCCCAAAATCGGCAAAAACAATATGCTGATGCTCATCGACGACATGTGGAGTTTCAAAAAGCGATCAGGTGTGGTTGTCTACTACCAATTTGTCATTAATAGGGGTCCGAAAGTTCAGTCCACGGTTTATTGGACCTTTCTTAATTGTCCAACGGATTGGAGAAGTTGCCTACAAGTTAGAGTTGCCAACACACATGAAAATACATCCCGTTTTTCATGTGTCTCTCTTGAGGAAAGTATACCCCACGATCTCCTTCCTTTAAGAACCCACATCAACCTCCTCCTTTACCAGTACCATGATTGATGGTGTAGAGGAATATGAGGTTGAGAGAATCCTCAAGAAACGGACAAGAGGGCAGCGGAACACCAAAGTGGAATATCTAGTCCAATGGAAAGGTAATCCACTTTATGAAGCTACTTTGGGAACCATTGGCAAATCTTACAAATGCCAAGATACTTGTAGAGACTTTTGAGTCTTCTTGCAACGAGGGCGTTGCGACTTAAATGGGGGAGGTTTGTAACCAATCTTGGTTAGTCATAGTTAGTTTAGCCAAAGCGTAGAGTGGTCACTAGATCACAAAAAGACAAGATAGTGGTGTGCACTATCCAAAAAGTAAAAGGGTAAATGACGAGGTGGCTACCATGCATTGGTGGATCAGATTGTGTGCTAGACGTCTGTTAGGAATTGGTTAGGATAAGATAACAAAACATGCAACCTACGCATGTTAGCCATGTGGCATAGTTTGGATTTCGGACTCCTCTAGTCCTACAGTATATAAAGCAAGGACAGGTCTTGAGAAGACCATCTCTCATCTTGGAAGTCATTCCGGAGTCATTGCTTCAGTGTTACAAATAAAATCTGTTTTGGTCACCAAGGGAGGTCAAAGTCATGGGTTTGGCATTGGTGAGGAAGTGATGGAATAATGACATTTTTTAATCTTAATTGATGGGAATTTATGATTAATGGCTTAAAGAATAATGACATTGAAAAATATGAGGGATAATTTTGTAGTAACTTTGATAGTGACATCTCTTTAAATCAATCAAGAGTTACGTGATTCTAGCAGTTGGATAGTTCACCGACCACTTGAGCATGACAAACTTTGGAAGTATGATATAATCTATCATATGGGTTTTGCTACTTATGCTCCTACAAATTTGAATTCTCAAAAAATGATTTGACTTTACATAGAGGTGTATTTTCAACTTGGATATCATGAACTAACTTCTAAAATTGTTAGAGTCATCAATGAAATGAACATAGTAAGTTGAAAGAAAATTATTTATTGGTTTTCAACATGATTGAGTGAAATCATATGTTTAGTTTTATGCGATTGGAATTTATTTAGTTCATCATGTTATTACAATTAGTTTAATTAGTTCACTTCAAGGAAAGTACAATCTAAGTAAGACAAAGAGAGACATAAATTCAATCAAAGAAGAAAGAAAGATTTAAAAATAACAGTTTCAATTTGAACTAAGTATCAAATTGATTGTTGATAAATATTAAATGTGATTGATGTTTTACATGGTGCAATCAAAATATTTTCGAGTATTGTTGCAATGGTTTTTATTTTTAAAGAGTCAAAATATTAAATTTTATCTTTGCATGCTATGAGGAAAGAGGTTTTTTCTTTCTATCCAAGGATGAATTACACTGATAAATCAAATATCCATGACAAAAAAATAGATTAAAAAAATATTGCAAAATTCAAAAAAAAAACTATGATCCACAAACCATACTCTTTAGTAGATACTTTCATTAGTTTAAGACAACATATGGTGAGTATTTTTTATGTGATTTTTTTTGGATATTTATTCCAATCTTAAATGTGGAAATAAAAAATTACAATCCATATTTAAAACATGATAAATTTTAGCACTAAATAAAAAGTGATTGTCGTCTTTCAACATTCATATAAAAATTACATGTGGATTTGATAAAAAAACTAGGTGACTTTAAATATGATACCATTATTTTTATTTCAATTATCATCCGTATCAACTAAATATGATCACATCTATCATAGCCATATATATTTAAAAAAAAAATTTAAATATTTTACTTGATATACTAATCATTCACATCATGCACTATTTTACTCAATGAAAATATTTCATTGAATATTATTACAGTTTGAAATATCATAATAATTATGACAACTTCTTGTTGATACTTAAGAATACATTACAAGTAGTAAAAATATGACAAAACATGTTTGATCTAACAAAAAAAGGTGAACCTAGCTTCTCTTATATATATATAAAAAGAATGTGGGCACGTCCATTCTCAACCTTTTTTTTATATCATGCATTCTTGTTTGATGTACATTATTTTTTTTATTATTTCTGAAATTTGAAATTTTACACATTTTACTTATTTTTTTCATTTTTTTAATATTTCTTTCACTATTCTAATTTTTTTGATTACATTTATAACACATTATCAACACAATTGTGATAAAGATTCTATCCAAGATTCTATTTGAAATTTTGCATCATATCTCTATCAATTTTTGAAAATATGTGGTTTCACATGAAGCTACTATTTTACACATATCTTTAAGTCGGATTGTGAGATTGACATCAAGACTAACAAAAAGATAACAAATTATCCACAATCCCCATCTCAATAGTGTTCACCTATTCTAGTCAAGAAATATTTGTCTCTTAAATCTTTAAAATATTCATCAACTCAAGAAAAGAATCCTCCATCATAGTATGTGATCACTCTAGTTGAGGATTCTTTGTCCACTAAGATTTTTCATCATATTTCAAAAATATGATGAAAAATATTTTGAAAGACTTTAGTCTGATTCAAAATATTCAGCTTCATTGGTTTGATATCCTCACACTTAGAGGTAATTTTATTCATCTCATACTAACAAATTTGTAACTTGCATAGAGATAATACTTTTTCTCATTAAAATTTACAACAAAAGGCTTGTCATTTATGCTTTTGCCCTATATTACTACATGTATATTATTTAGCTAAATTTGGAAATCTTGATTTATTTTAATAATAATTCATATAGAAAAGTTTGATTTTGTTCTTTTAGCAAGATCGAGTGTGTAATCTTGTATGAGCCTAAAATCTACAAATCCACTTATATACCTTGGGTTTATCCCACACAATTTTGATAAATGATCTAAGTGTTCAGATTGGATCAACATCTATAAAACAAAATGACAGATCCAATTACATATCTTGTATTTACCCATACAAATTTTTAAAATAATCCAAGTGTTACAAATTGGATCAACATGTATACAAGAGTTTAAAAGAAATATAGATGTGACTCTCAATATCTACGTAGTATTGATGTTTGAAAAATCCTTCACTCTCATCACTTATCATCATTTTTGCATTCTTTGGATATGGAAATCAAGGGTGGTCGCAAGAAAAGAAAGACCCATGATGATGGAGAGGAATGAGAAGAACATACGTTTTAGACTTAGCAACTGTACTTCCCAACAACTTTTACAATTTTTTTAGAAGAATTGTGAAGCATCATGAATACAATTTGGAAGGGAAGGAGGTACAAGGAGTCACAAAATTCTCAAAATTCTATTCGAATGATGGGAAGTTGAAGATCTCATTGGAATTTTTTCAAAAATATAGTCTACACCTTGTTAATTCCTGCCAAAGTTGGAGTACACATTGGGGATTGCTGATATCCCCTATAGAATTATGATGCGTGCAGTGCAAAAATGATAAGACTACTTTTCAAAAAAGTAATTCTTCAACTTCTTCAAGCTGTTTGCACATACGACGTCTTCCAAACTTTGGTGTTTGGTTGTGTTCCACTCAAAAAAATAGTGGAACATGGTTGACACAATTCTATGAGAAAAGTGTAACATTGGTGTGGAATATAACATCTAGTGAATCTTTATTTATGTGATACATATATCACTTCTTCACTTTATTCCCCCTTTACTTTGTTCCCACCTTCAAATAATTCATCTTTTATGTCTTCTTCATTTCAAGTCCTAATTGTGATACATGTATCACATGTATTATGTATTCCATTCTTCTAATCTCGCTTATGTGTTGTTCTTAGGGTAATGGATAATGTTGATGGCAAGGAAATCATGTGGCTTGGTGTATTGAGTAGTGGACCATCGAGTAACACCATGAATATGAAGTCAGATAAGGAGTTGTATAATTTTATGCCAAACAAAGACGGACATAATGTAGGAATTTGCAGCTATGTGGTTTGAAAGGCCTATAAATTACACCAAAGACCTAGTTAATCCCTACCAAAAACCAATAGAGCTAATGCAATGGTTCATTGAGCACTCCTACCCAAGGACAGTATCGTATATCTTTTTGCTAGAAGTGGGATCGTCATTCCCACTAAAATGCTAAAAGGAAGATATTGTATTGTTGTGGAGAATTCGATGAAGACGCAATGCATCGGAATTAGAATCGAAACTCTCCCAGCATACATCAATATGCAGAGTGAGCAGTTAAGATCACGTACTGGAAATGTAAGCATCAAATTTAATGAACCCATCCAAGTAGAGGAGCCAATGATTTTGCAAGTCATCCCTCCTCTCTTCAAGGCAAAAATGCCAACAAAAGATGACAAGAACTTTTGGATGAACTTGAGGAGATTTTTTAAGAGTTCAAAAAAGCTGATCCCAACTACAAAACACATAAAGATGTAACATAATCATGTTGGCCCTTTGAGACTGGAACATGTGAACAAGAGTTAAGCACATCTCTTCTTGGTAGATCCACTCAGCCCCATGCATGAACTAGTGGATCTTCTCCATTGCAAGATTACATGTTCAAGTATACTCTTGAGGCTAGCCTTGATATGCATCATGACAAGGAAAAGGTTTCATATGCTCTTTCCAAATATGACAGTAGACCTTGACCTTAGGTAATTTTAAGACAACTTTACATTTCTAACTCAGTCTTGGACTTTGTACATTCTTCCATGTAATTAAATTTTTCTTCCTTTTAATACATCTTTGTTCAATTTTCTCAAAGCGTGTCTGTTGTTTAATTTTCAATGGCAAATCCAAGGACTTCTCTTGAATGATATTATGACAAAATTCCATTGTAATGCTAAAACATAGATAAAATAGATAGAAGAGAAAATTGAGGAAAATCCAAACGAGTGGGAGAAGTTCAAAATAACTCGGATTTTCTGAAATCTTATATGTTCAAAACAAAATGATAATTTAAGGATTCCATATGAAATATTTGTGGGTTATGTGTAAGAAAAAAATACAATCAGTGTTAAATTTTCGTTGTGATAGTGATGAAATAATGAATGTTGCTAGCACTATAGCAACGATAAATAAAAATACTTCCATCTTGACTTGATTTGTGGCTAAAGTATCTGCAAGCGGAGTATTTTTAATTAAACATCATATAAAATGAAAATTATCAATTTTTTTTGCAATGAATACATCATATTCTCTTGATTTGTTCATGATGGTCCAGGCAACAAACGACCATGGCCTAATTGCTTAGACAAACAAATAGACCTGCTACTTACATATCTGCGCGTATCTTTGAAATGAAACAATCTAGACTAATTTAACCTTGTAATTTTCCAGTCATAATTTCGAAGTTTAGATAGAAGATAATTCGATTTTATAGTTGAACCATGTAGATTCAATAACCTCAGTTTCCGCGGTAGAGTATCGTCTTTGAAATATGAATTATAAAACCTTTCTGTGCACATATTCCGTCGAGTCGTATTCACTTTCAAGCATGAACATGGCGCATGCATGTTAGCATATGAGGTGATGCTGTGAAGTTATGTATGTTAATAAGATGGCGAAGAGCTTCAAGGTAATTTCGTTGGTGGTGGTATAAATTTTGTCGCCGAGACGCAACATAAAGAATTTGTAGTACACAAATCTAAAAAAAACCTCTTGAGATGTTTTTCACCTTTGATTAGTATGAACCCAAGAGACACAGTAAAATAACAAAAGGGATGGGAAGACCCCATCAAATCGTACAAGGTTAGTGATATGTGACTTATGCACTATACACTTTGCTTACAAGCAAATTGGATGCTGCAATTCACCTCGCTACATAGAGACAGACGGGCAGGATGCAGCAAATCCCATGGACTGTACACTCATGAATGATGAATGTGTGGGTGAGTGTAATTCTTCAATTACTGAACCTAACTATCGATGGCTCGAGATCTTTCTACTTGCTTGTACTCGTCCTCTTTCCTCAGGTTTTCTGTGGCTTCTTTCAAAAGATCTTCTCCGAACTCGAGTCCGGCGTACAAGAATGTTCTCTTGTCAATGAGCTTGTTGTCTGCAGCTATCCCCCACACCGCGTGCTCGTACACTTCCACTGAAATCTCTGCCAAAAATGTCTCCCGGCAAGCAGACTCCCACTTCACTTTGGCCATGGGGGCAAGGATTGACTCACACAATGTCTCGGGGTTCGCTTTCGCGTGAATCTGCACGAATGGCGGATAGACAGTTGGGTGCAAGATTGATTAGACATGCATAAATGTACTACGGAAAGCAGGAGTGAAGCATCTACTCCACTCCTCCTGAGACTAACCGAGGAGCTCAAACCACGAGGAACAAAGACCTATCGAATTTAATTTACTGTTGCAGCAGAAGTGATCGGCATTGCAGTCGGAAATTTTGACTTGCCTGTATGGTGTGAGATGTACTGACGCCGGTAACGGAGAATTCACCATCTAGAGGTTTGATATCTATATTTTTGAACACAGTTCCCAGGTCATTGGTCCGCATGTCGATGTTAATCACTGGAGATCGATAGCCCATAGCTAGAATATATGGGGTATTCACACCTCCCACGGTGAAGAATGCCGCTGAGCCAAGAATCTGATAAAAAACAAACAATCATGTCAGCACTGTTCGATAAAGCTTGCTGTGTTCGACTCACAAGCTTACGTTAGATCCAGTATTCTGGAGGTAAATACGCTTGCTTCGATCGATCACTTGTGATAGAATCGCTCACGATACCCGAACACCGAACAGGCTCCCCGCGCACCACGTGATTATGGGTCCGAAGGTGCAAAGCAGTTTCAGACAGGAAACGGCTTGACAGGAGAAAAACCTGAAGGTTTCGGGTCGACCACTGTCTGAGGTCTCGATCCGAAGGAGACTTCTAGTTATATTAAAACCTGGCCGATCCCTGAGGTTCACACGCTTCCAGAATCCAAACAATGACACAGCTAACTGACAGAGAGCTTGAACTGCAGTAAGTAGACGAATGACTGAACGCAGGTGAGAGTATTTTGAACATGCGGACCTGAGCGTCATTTTCTTTGGAAAAGCCCTGAAACCAAACATGTCCATTGGGGAAGGTGAGTCCCCAATTCTTCTCGCAATGGGCTAAAGCCGTTCCCTTCCTTGCGAGAGCTCCGTCGGGTCCTGAGAACTCGTACTCTGCTTTCGATCCCAGGCTGTACACGTACCAATGAGTTGGAATGGGGAAGTTTTTCGCCCAACCCTCTGGTCCTTTCTCCGACTGCTCAGTATCCCACAGAATCTGCGTATTCAAACCAGTCTTATCAGCGCTTCTGCATCGAAGCAGACGGTCAGCTTTTCTGACCGAAATTTCCCAACGAGTCCGAAGTCTAATGCACAGGCCATCTTGAGCAATTCCCACAAAGATGTACGACGATTCAACTCTCGCGCAGTGGCCATAGTCTTTTTGACTGGCTGTGGAACTTCTGTAAATTTTCTAAACAATCCGATTCCAGTTGAGAAACTCACCTCGTCGGTGAGATGGGCCTTCAAGCTGTAGCCCTTAACAGTCATGTCGAGGTGAGTCTCGTGAGCCGTCATTTTAAGCGTTCCTAATCCGGGGGCCTCCCATTCAAACCCCACTGGCTCCGCTGGCCGGTCCTCTCGGTACACGCCATCTTGAAACCTCGCTTCCTGCACATCAACGACATACCGTCCCAGCAAGCCAGCGAACCAAGCTTCAGTGAATTCTACGCCCAGAAATGTCCTCTTGGCAAATCATGAAACGAATTTGTCAATGCCATGGCTGAAACCATTCACACTCCGCTCAGATGTAGTGCATCCACCACACCATGGACCAACTTGATTCTGCTCAGAAATGCATCGAACTTTTCGCAGTCCGCCTCAGAATTGACCTGAGTTCACTTCATAGTGCTCGCTCTTTGTAAGCGGAATTGGGATCATGAGAACATCATGCATTACTCTTTGCTCGATTAGACTCGGAACAAGTCAAACATGAAAAGAGAGCGAAGTAAGAGAATATGCAATGAAGGCTGCGGCTGCGGCCTCGGCTTCGATGATTCGCGGAAGCCCCATTATTATCTGGAGTCGGAGTAATAACTAACTCTTGGAGAACGAAGAATGCACATGATGACGAAATGCAGAGAAAGAACGAGAGTCAAGCGAAGGAGGGAGGAGGAATCGAACCGACCTTGGACATGTCTGCGACCGCGTAAGTGCGGAGCTCGTAGTCTGGGGAGCCATTGGGGCCCACGTCCTGAGGGGCGGGAGTGAAGAGGAGAGTGACTTGGCTCTCTTGGGTTGCGTAATTCGAAGCCATGATCATTCCGGCGCTGAAGTTGGTCTCGGGATCCCAGAGGCGGGTGTACCAGCCTTCGAACGACGGGTAAGGTCGCGCGAATTCGGGCAGCAAGTTGCTGAATCTGGGCTTGTGGGGATCCAACGGGTGTTGCGATTGCTTAGCCTGCTCTGGCATTGTTTCCTCCGTCGACACCGCCTTCATTCTCCCCGCCAGTCTCTCGGATCTCTTCTCAGGCTCAGGCCTCTGCATCGAGCTTCTGGCTACAATTCGAACCCCTGGACGCACTCTACACCCGCCGCACACCGACCCCGCTGCAAATTCTTGCTTTCTCAAACCTCGCACTTGCCTTGGCCCCGAATCGACGGCAACGACATTCTGCCTCCGCAACGAAACACAGGGCGCCGTTGTTGCTCTCAAGCGGATACATTCCATTGTTTTGGACAAATGCTTATGGAGATTCTGAGGATTTTTTTCCTTTTACAGTATGGAGAAGATGTGACTTGCAAACCGCGCCGAGTGAGTGCACTCACACGATGACGAGGCGTCAGAACTGCCACGGCCGACCGACGAGCGAGAGGTTGGTTTTCGCACAAATGGAACCTTTAGCTCATTGCCAACGTCAATCACTGCACAAGATGAGTTTTATGACCAATCCGTGGTGGCGCAATTAGTTTTCATTGTAGGCCATTCATTTTCACCCGGTTCGATCCGTTCGAAGCAAGTGATCATCAAATCGAGCTTCGCTCAGCGTTCGCGCCAGGGAACGTTGGTTGCCCCTCTCGCTCGCTATCTCCTTCCCTCCACTGCGTGTCCACTTGTAACGAGGAGCGCGAGCCAGATGTGAGTTCAGCCCTGGTCCACCATTTGCCATAAAATAGTAGACACATTGCAAGCTGAGCTGGATACCATGCACTCGACTACGGTAGCCTCGATTAAACTTGACTCTCTGCACCGGCAAAGCTAGCAGTCAATGAATCCATCGATCCATGAATAAACTTTCTTCCAAGAAAACCTTAAACCCTGCCTTAGGACGGGAAAAGCACGTATCACCGGTCTGTCAAGAAGCGACATAATCTGTCTCTTCCTTCCATCAAGCAATAGACAACCGCGATCGGCGCATCGTTATACATTGCTGAAGATAAGATTTTGTGGCTAATGCATTTGAGGCCTCTGGGTCTGATTCTCTCACTCACTCAATGGAACCATGACTTAAAAACAGCAGGATCAGGTTCTTTGTGATCCGGTCCGCGGCTGGTTGTGGAGTGCCAGCAACTTCATGTGTTTATATCCTGGAAGGGATTATTCTGCTTTGATCTCGGCACTGAACTTTACCCGGAAGTAGCGTTACGCAACGCTGCTGATTAAGCACCCACGCCAAGTCGAGAGTGGTGGAGACGACGAGCTCCCAAACATGAGTTTTCTTCTCATTACTCCGGACTTTGTTGGGGCATAAAATTACTTCACCACGCTGTCGGAGTCCATGATGCAACATGTGCTAAACTGGCGAGCTTTGAGAATAAGAAGTCCAAATCTGTCATTGAGGGCTCATAGAAGGGATGCTTTCTTGGAATGGGAGCTAATAACGTCCACGAGGATCACTCACACTCCAAGGACCGATTCGCTGGAGGATGTAGATCAGCTTCCTGGAGTTAGTTGGGACTGCGGAGGGAAGGTCGAGGGTGGGTGCTTTTTCTACGAAATTCCCACTATGGGGATTGGATTGGCCCACATCCTTGTTATGCAGATAAGGAACTAACTGTAAGACAACAGAATAGAAATAGTTGCATTATCATCATCTGATCCAACTTGTACCACTCTGAGTTGGAGCTGAGAAGCTTTTCATCCGCTTCAGGATCGAAGATGGGTCGGTTCCAGTATATTCTTCGTCTGGGCGTTGGTTCGAATAATCAAGAGTCACCTTTCTTATTCGATGGATCGAGAGAGTTCTTCAACAAGAGTGTCCGATTAGGGTTGAGCTTTGCCTTATCTTTGAAAGAGAAGGTACTGACTATACTATGATGCTCTGACTCGATCAGATCTGATGGAAAGAAGAGGGCTATGGTAGTCACTATCCTGATGTAGACAATCTCCCCTACGGCAACAGCGACCATGTCCTACAGATACATACATACTCATCTCAGTAAGAGTGTCAAGAGGTGAGGTGATTAGGCTTTCCTTCATTGCTCGGTTACATTTGTTCAGCCAAGTATCTAGAATGAATAGAAGCCCACTCACAAGATTCTGCCGAGGCTATTGTTGGAGAAAGAAGGCCTGTGTTTAACCATAAATGGATCTTTACTTTTGCAAACCCAATGCAGCGGAAGTGTTGGTGGATCACACAATCCGATGGTAACTGACAAGGTGAAGATTTTGGCTCACGCTCCGAGTTAACGAACACTGACTGATAACGATCAACCCAGCGACAACTGTCGAAAGCAGGACTCACAAGAAATGTGGTGTACTCTTCTCGGGATACACTAGGAGTATCTTCTGTACCTCACGATGGAACATCACGACCACTTCATTCGATTCTTTCAACGAGGATTGAGACGAGGGACCCTGCATATTTCGACGGACTGTCACTAACCGTTCGAGAAAGCCATTAGATGTGATTCAGTATCGCACCATCCTCTCGACCACCGCAAGACTTTGGGGTCCACGACAATGATAGCTTACATGCTTTCTAATGCATAAACTGCATTCCTCAATCTTCTCCGGTACTGAAAGTGCCACTCTCTGTACAAGTCCGTGTCCCATTCCCCGACATTTTCACCTTTTGAGCAGATGAGAATGACACTTTGAAGCAGAACTGCTTTTCATCCTATTTTTGACAGCGTCGCCGCCTCGCTGTTATCCAGAGTGAAAAGTGCGAAAGCAGCCGGGCCGATGGGTAGTTCCTTTACATCCACATCATCCCACTTCACATCCTCGCTCTCTCCCTCTCTTTTTTCCCTCGACCGAAGAGAAGCATATTTCCCGCTCTACATAGCTCAATCATCAATCTCAGATCTAGTCTTCGATCTTATCGCTCTTCGTTTGCGAAGAAACCACGACAAAAATTACCTCTACTTTTCATATCCTATATTATCTATCTGTCGATGAGACATATCGGATAGATCCCCCAAGTGTACCACCGATAAAATGTGTCAACGAGAAAAGGATTCCTTGACCTTGCTTGGCACAGATCAGGTGCTGGGTCAGTCGGACCCAGTAAGCTCTGGCCGAGCGGACCTGTGGGGTCCCGAGCTTCGTTGTCCTGACTCCTGAGTCGGAGCGGTAACCTCACCTGCAGCTGTTGGGAGGGTGAATCGTAGTTGGGGGCACTGTTGGTTGACTAATTAACGGGTCCTCCATCCAGAACCTCAGCCACAGGAGTCGACATTGTGCTTGTTGCTGACGCTACAAGGCCACAAGATATTAAATCCGGAGGCCTGGAATAAAGCGTTGTTGTTCTTATTATACAGTTTCTGAGGTCCATCCGCCAGATCGAGTGCTAGATTTACAAGTGTTATGGGTTCCAGATGGCCGTGTGTGGGTCTCAGATTTCTGGCATGCAGATCGTGCCGCTTCGAGGCGTCAAATGCGCTCTGCGATTCTCGGACACTGTCTCTCATTCTTCCTTCATCTTTAATGATTGAAATACCTGTCAGACACCAACAGCTGGTTCGTTTTTCCGTCTTTGCGCAAGAATTTTGAGACTTCGAGCATTTGGAGCAACTTCCACCTCCGAATGCTGTGAGACCCGTCGTGAGCTTCCTGAGGAACAGGCTGGGTTGCCTGATCCATATTGGGTTTGATTTGAATTTCCCGTGCGGATTTGATGGTTGAAGAACGAGAGATTGAGTCTGAGAACTTTTTTTTACCCGACAGTTCACGTGATTGGGGTGATTGAGTGGGTACTTAAAATCCCTAGCTAGAATAGCTTACCAGAAATTTGTGTCTCGTTCCTCTGCTCTGAATCCTTCCTTGAGCCTTAGCGCTTGTCAGTGGGTCGCCTCCTGCCTGCTAACGACTGCAGCTTCAAGCCCTTCCATCTACTCTGTCCTTTCCTTGGGTCTATCGTCTGTCCGGCTCTTAATCATTCCGAGTGGAAGCTAGAGTTGATTCCAGCACCACATTCTTCGTCTCATTGTAAAATTAAAACTCGCAAAGTGAACTCTCATCAAATGGAGCCAATTCCGAATGCTAAGTTTTGTGCATATACCTTCATGTTTCTCGTCTCATTTGTGAGTCTCTCTCAACAACGGACTGTGAGTGGGGAGGAGAGTAGCTTCCTGATGAAGCAGCGTCGTATCAAGCAGGAGAGACTCTTCCGACCACCCGCACTGTTAGCAGACTTGCAAGTGCCTGAGGGGCAAATGCAACCGCCATTCAGTTCATCTAACTTCAATTACACCGTCATCGTCCCTGAAGATGTCAACGACCTTCATGTCACAGCCAAATTGGCTCTTGGGAAGGTAAGGGAGACTATTCCACCACCTAATCAAGCGATGTCATTGCACGCGTCAACCAGAAGTTCTTACCTGCCTGTCCTATTCCTGAATCATCTGCTCATTACACAAGAGTTCTCAAGTGGCCTCCTGGAGGTGTGGGACTGGTCTTTGTTCTCTGGGATCACTGCGCCTCATGCCCCACAGATCGAACATTTCAGAGAGATAGGAAACATTCCATCTGACGGTCCTTCACTGGGGCTTCCTCAAGTTTATCGCTGGATGATGCGTCCTCTGTCAGTCCAGAATGCAAAACTGGTTGATGACTCCCATAGTCTAGAATTGAGATTCGTCTTCTATAGGTTTTGGTTTCAAAACTTGTAACCTGGGCTTCCAGCTCACGAGATTTGAGCCTAGCTCTTACGCTCACGCATATGGAGCTACTTTGTTCCTTGCCCAGGAAAACGACAAATTCAGAGTAAAAATCACTTCAAACACTATGGAGGCTGACATGTTTGGGTCTACGCTTGTGCTGAAGAAGAACACGTCGACAGTACTAGTCCAAGTTCATGTTTCGTCGCACAAGCTTGCGACTTCGACCTACCTTCTTCATGTTGTAACAGGTATGACCTTCCATTGAAACATAACTCGATACTCTGAAGCTCTTTATCTACCTCCCAACCTTCTCATTCAACTAGTAAATCCTTCGCACACCTGAATCTCTGTGTTGGGAATATCTGCCACACCTTCCCGGGGAGTAGATCTGATTCTTGACTGCACTGAGTTTGGACTAACAATCGCATCTTTTACAGATTGAAAGTTGTGACACTACAGCCCAGTTAACCTTTAGCTATGAATCTAGGTCACATGAATCTCTCGGCATTATGACTATTTGTAACATCTTCGCGGGGAATGAGACTTGTTAGTAATTGGACTCCAGATGACTAAGATTTATATGTTCGGAGAGGGTCAGAGTAGGTGACTACAAGCCAAACCACTTCCCTCATATTGGACCATTCTCATGGAGCGTCTGTACTAGACGTATCTTCATCTATGCTCCTATCTCTATCAGCCATTGAATCATAAAAGCACCTACTCTGACCCTCTCCGAACTTACAATTGTCACTCGAGGTGAACTGACTGACTAAAAGAAACGTTATCGTAATAACAAAGTCTTTCTGTATTTCCAGGTCCACGAGAATCGCCACCTTCACATAGTGACGATGTCCCATCTACACCTCAGAATGATCCTGCTGGTGGATCGGGTCATAAACCCAAAGACTTCTGGGAAGCTCTCTGCAGCACACTTATGATCTTTGGTGCAGCAATGGCTGTGAGTTCTGTAGCGGTATTCCTGTATGGGCTCTTAGCAACTATGAGAACTAGGAGATCAATGGGAGTCGAGGGCTACCAAGCAATAGGTGGTCGCCGTTGAATTCCTACAGTCACTTTGTCATACACGCAGAGGACCATAGACTATAGACAGGAGTAGGTTGATAAGAAAGATCCCTTTTGTACGGGCTTCCACTTAGTTTCATTCAGCCAGGTTTTAGTCGAGCTCAGCTTAGCTGAGCTGATAGAAGACAGATTCAACGGATGGTTGTGAACTTGCAGTAGCTTACTCTTAGATTACAATGTGTAGGCTCTTCCTTAGTCTGCCGACAAACCACAAGTTGGTTTGGAAGGTCCTCCTGGTCGTAACATATCCAAGCTGGGAACATGTGAGCTGCATGAGCTCGCAGCTAACATATACATGTTTATGTATTTTCGCATCATGTACTAAATAGCGTGCGTGCCGTTTGGATCAACTTTTGTACCCACTGGAAAAGATATGGAGTGAACAAAAGGCAGCCGCCTCTGTCAAGTTTGAATGTTTTACGACTAAAGAAAGATTTGCTGTGGGAATGGATCATAAGTCGTAGTTTCACACACACTGACGTTCAGAGCCATAAGGGCACAAATTTAGGCCAAGAGTTCGTAAGAAGGGATGTAGTTCCGACTCCCGAGAAGATGATATGCGGCTCAAGGTACCGTATAGTAGACGTCAGATTGAGCACTACGGTATCTGCTTCCACACAACACCGTTCAGGACTACGGATGGGAGGAGAAAGTAAGTTTCGAATGAAAAGCAAGTGGCACAAACGGGAAGTGGTAAACTGTTAAGAGAAGCGAGTGAAACCACTTAACAATTGACAAATTAACGAAAACTTGCGTCACCTACTCAAGTATTCCAGAAACAATTCCCTAAGCCCGCGAAGTTTATTTTGACAAGTGTTTCTGCCATTTCGTGAAATCATCCAGTAAGGCCGAACTCCTTGAGCTCTGCCCCATGCAATGCTGGACAAATTAAGCTCCCAAATTTGGAAGCTTACAAGTTACGGCCGAGGATTGTAGGCAGTTCATGAACTTTTCTGACACAGCATATTATGCGGAATACAAGCGTCTACTCTCGCATCGAAATATGCGTTAACCTGTTTTCTGGACTGAAGTAGACGCCTATCCAAAATAGGAAGGCAGTGCAACTTGTTCCATTTCTTTGGCAAATACCCAGTTGATGGCCAAATCTTGTCCTTGGCGCTGGTTAGTAAGTAGCTCAAAGAAACCAAAGTAAGGAGAACGAGAAATTCCCCAACCATGGCCTGTGCGGCAAAAGTAGCGAAACCGCCAGGACAGAAGGTTGAATTTGGCCAATTCCGCTATCTAGACTACGTTTCCTGCACAGTAGCATAAGCAAGTCGTGTACCATCAGGAATCTTGTGAGCGGGTCACTCCCGATGTGAATCAATACTTGTTAGGCCAGCAAGTTTTCAGCTCAAGGCCTTTTGAACGATGTGAACTTTGACTTCAGAAGAAAATCATCACTCTAACTCATCGAACTGCTTTTACTCAACTCGTGGGTCAGAACAGTTGAGATTCGACAGCACTTCTAGAGATGCTCTTTCGTCTGATAGTCAAGTAGGAGGGTTGGAGGAAAGTTCATGAAAGAAGGTGAGGAAAGAACATTGAACAACAAATTTGTGTCGACTTTTGCCAGCACAAGAGAGCACGCCTTTGGGACTGTCATCTCGAATCCGAGGAGTACAATCAGCGTCTCGTTGCATGCGACTATAAAACATGACTGCGCGAGACAGATTGATTCTGTTCTCGTCCAAGTTGTAAGAAAAGGCGCGAGGATTGTTTTGTTCTAGACCGGCTAGCTTTCCACAACATACTGGACCTTTTGCATGTCGAAGCTACGAGACTATCGTAACTGTTTGAGAGCTCTGGATTGGATCGCCATGTAAAAGAATGGTCGGATGTTTTTCTTGCAATTACAAAATGGATTCAGTTTTGACTTTTCAAAAGATTGGAATCCAGTTTGCAGCTGGGGAGGTAACATGTTTTCTGAACTAAAGTCCAAGTATGAATATATCTGACACTTGGTCCATACCGCTCAGACGTACTGGATTCACGTCATGGGCGATTTCTAGGAAAGAACTTAACGTCCGGTCGCTCCAGAGTCTACACCGTCAGAGCACGATACCATCATGATAACTCCATTCATCCAACCACTGCACTCCTGTTTGCGACATCATATGCAACATACACCAACTGAACTCACGAAAAAGTAGTTATGTCCATTCAATTCAGCTGCATGGTCCCCACTTTTACACAACAGCAGCAAGGACTCAGTGTGTAACTCATCGCTTTGTCCCAGGCTGATGGTCTCAGAAGAAACTGAACACAATTGAGGTTAGAGGAAACGGTTTGGATGCTGGAAGAAATCACTTGAGAGCAAGACAACGGAGAAACAGCAGTGTCAGGAGCTCCAAACCTCACGACTAGGCTTTCAAAACAGAAGCAGCGGCGGCAACGACAATATCTACTTCCAACAGTTTACCCGCAGCTTTCTACACTAGTTCGTGGCCGGCTTCTTATGTCGCCCGCGAACAACTACTACTACTACGGTAGTCTGGGGAAAGTGTGAACTGGGGTGCAGTTACTCGCCAGGTGCATCAAAGCACAATAATATATTTCTGTTAAGATTTCGCACTCAAGTCTCGACTCTCAAGCCAGACTCAAACTTACCACTGCTGCAAGGCAGCATTCTGAAAGACCATGATGGGCAAAGGAAGAGATGTAAGAAGGCTGAAATGGAATCTGACATTGCCGGGACATAGGACAGTTAGATGGAGTAAATTTCAGTGTATTGTGGAGCTGGCATTGCGAAAAGGTGATGGAATGAGAGAGGTCTGTAAGTGAACTCGTCAGAGCTGACACTACAGTTCACTTTTTCTTGTCAGGACTCTTCTCACGTTTCGTTGTTAAAATATCCACGTGGACCATTGGTAGACCACCTCTACTTAGCTTAACTGTAAGGCTTCAGAACGATATTCTCATTTGGAACCATGTTCACTGACATGATGGTAACGTACAAGACAACCACAAAAGGTACAGCTTTCCGGCTAAGTTTATGTGTAATCCATTAGCGCAGATCTCCAGACAAAACGTAAGACAATCAACTGATCAGATATTTTTCCTCACTACGATTTGGTTCTTCCAATCTTCTGTGGCTAAATGGTCTTATTCTTCGTTACTGAAAATTAATTTTTATTAATAAATATATATATGTTATGTAGAGAAGAAGCTCTGCTCTTCTTTCCTCTCTAGGAAGTGATAATAGTAAATGAGCGCCACGCCCTTTGTCTAATGAGCTTAATACGTTGAACCAAACAAGGAATGAGATTAAACCTCATGCATTTCCTTATGTAATGTATACAACGCTATTTTCGGTTCGAATTTTTGGGTCTAGTTCTCTTATTCCATGGGTAAAGAATCATATACACTAATTGAGTTACATTTGAGTAGTGAAGATATTTACTTTAGGGTATATACAGTAATTTTGATATCTTTTTTAAGTACATATATTATATAGAATTCTTCTCATGATTAATTCAGTTCGTGTACTTCAACTTTGTTTAGAGAAAAATTGTAGTTATGATCCCCCTAAGTTATTATTTGTACTTCTGAATACTCAAAATCAATCACTCTCCAAATTTTGTAGCCAATGAGTCAGGGGAGCTTTGTTTTGAAAATAGCTGAAAGATGGGCTATCACAGAATATGTCATGGAGCGTGCAAGAATGGTCAAAAATCTAACCGTAATTAGTGTTTAGCTATTTTCAAAATTTTCCATCCCTTAATTAGTGTATACTACACAAGTATACACTTATTAGGGATCCACTTCAGTTACGTGATTGTCTGTAGCGTGAAGATGCAAGAAAGGGATGCTATGTTCGTGAAATCCAATATTTATGGTATTTTATTAAGCGTGGGCGGCCAATCTGAATATGAATGCTAAAAATGACTTTAGCTAACTCCGCCATTTCCGGGTATGAGTTAACGCTCCATACCGGACTTTCCAAGGCCTTCGCCACCATTACATTTGACAGATTGTCATACAGTATTACGTTCGAAGTGGAGTCTAACCCGTCTAAATGCTGAGTAGCTATTTTAGAGATGACAACTTACCGTTACATTGAACATAACCATGTCAGAAACATTTAAATTGCTTTGGTGCACATAGCTCTGAATACCTTCCTGTGTAGTGGTAATATGTACAGTTCAGAATGAATCATCTGCATTCACACGTTCTTTCTCGGAATGATTCTCCGTAACATGAATTTTCAAAATAGAATTATCCTTTAAATCTCGTCATTTAGGGGTTGCCCCCTAAATGACGTGCACTGTAATCGCAACCATATCACAAAGAGACCAAGCCGCTCAGTCGCCAACGAAGTCTCAAACTTTGCATGCACGTACAATTTCACAATGTACTTGCAAGTTTGTAAGGCGAACATACTTATGATAATGTCTAGTTCGATTCTCTGTTGCTTCACGTCACAGTAGCATCCTCTATCACTGAATACCGGGTCTTTGAAAACTTGAAGTCAAGTGACGAATCCCAAAGTGTGCTCTCACATGTCATGCGAGAGCAGTTGCTCTTGCACTAGAGGACTTCTTGACAACAAGCCAACAATGGGAGTCATGTGACGAAAGATATTGGAGTTCTTCCACTACCCAATTGAAGCACAAGGTTAACAAATTTCAAAGTCGAAGTACATATGTGTATTTTTCTAAAGAGAATGTTTCATATAGCCTAGGGGAGTAGACTGAGACCTCTCTTCCGTTTCTGAGGACAGAAGTCGTGCAGTATGGAAGAGGTCTAGATATTTAACAACAAGAAGACTAGGCACATCTCTATATCAACGGAAAAGGTTACTGACCACTAATCTTCGAAACAAACATAGTTCAAGTACGCCTAAAAGATGGAAAAAGAATTAATCGAGATTCATGTAAGGAACAAATAGGAGAAGGGAGAGAGCCTTACAGCGCCCAAAAGCGGGGATCAAAATTCCTGGAAAAGCTGCTGTTATCGCGCAACCTTTAGGGACGAGGAAGACTTTTGAAGGAGTCGAGTTCTTGGTACGGTGTCAACGCAGATTCGGAGAGAGAAAGTTAATCAACTTTCGAAGTCTGCAGCAATGGCGATGTCGTACTAGTCAGTAGCTGCCGTCGTATGATGCATCTCAGTCCATGAGCCGCGCGCATCTATCTCTCCCTCTCTACGGAAAACAATTTATAACCATATCTATACATCTGGGGCGGAGGCTGAAGTGTCTTACACTGTCCCGTCATTTTCGAAATCCCACATTGATTGAATCGAACTGATGTTGTGGCAGTGTTCTCCAGGTGGCACGCATCTGACAAGTTTGTCGTAGATTTGGTAACAGCATATGACATGTAGAGTCGATAATATATATATATATATATGGCTGCATGAGTGAGTGAAGTTCAGAACAAATGGGAAGTATTCACTAGATCAAGATGAAAATATAAAGAAAAAGAACTGTTGTAATTACATAATGTTCTGCTGTCTCATTCTTCGAGGCTTCCTGGTTTAACTATATGAAAAAAGATGACGCCCGCCTGTCTTTTCATTATATTGACGGCTTCATCAGTGCCAATGCGACCTTAGGACTATTAGTTTAACACTGGAAAGATTAGTCTAGTGAGGAGAGTGTACGTCAAGTCTAAAACGACTGTGACAAGAACCACAATGAAGTGAATCCTTTTTATTAACAATTTAGGTTTTAAGGTGCAGATTTTGTGTTTGAAGAAGAAATTAATCCTACAAATTATAAATTCTTCAAGTACGGATGAAGAATAATTTTCTAAGAAAATACACCCACAGGTTGTAGTTCTGTTTGGATCAGTTGAAGGAAGAAAAATAATAATAATATTATTATCAAAAATTGAGAGATCACTGAACATATCAATAAAATTTGGAGAATAAAATTTTGATGAGAAAATAATGTAATGTAACATAATACTGTATAATGTAAACATCTTGTGAACTGAATACATTTTTATTCTGAAAGCGAATATCTTGTGAATTTATTCAGGCAGCAAAATGAAAGATACAGTGGGAACAAAACGTAATAGCCAAACCTTTAAGAAAAAAGAATACCTTATTTTATCAATATAAATTCAATTCAATTTATATATATAATTTAAAAATTTATGTTTTATTTTGTATATTTTAGAAAATATAAATCAATATTATAAAACTTGAGTATTTATATATACTCCAATAAAACAAACAACTTAGATATTTTTTCAAAAAATTTATTCATCACCAGGAATATAACGTATTAGTAAAATTTTCCAATTTTTTAAAATATTATAAGAGAAAAATGTTAAAATATGGTAAATTTTCTTTGAATTTTTTTTCAGACATGGGCACTTAATTTTTTATCAAATTTGTAATGATATGAATCTTCAACTGTAGTACTGGAAAAATCCCAATGATTAGTTTGGGATTGTTAAATGTAAAATTGGTCAATAGTATAATCTGCAATATCTATAAATTTTGAGACTTGAGTCATAGTTACTTTACTTCATTTTAAAGTTGTCATTCAAGTTAATGTTTTCTAGAACTTTCTTTCAATTCTAATGGTTCTTTTACTTCAAAATCTACCATCGAGAATGTTTTTATGTATGATTATGTATATGATATAAAATAATAAAAATAAATTCTATTATTTGATTATTATTTTTAAATAATATCATATACCTTTTATATTAAAATATTCATGTAAAATTGTAATTCTTGATCAAGTTTTAATTATTTCTTTAAGAAACTCTTAAATTTTGTTCACTTAAAACATATTTCTATTCTTTTGCGCATGATTTTGTTAAAAAAAAAAATCTAAAACAGTATACTTTGATTGTCATTAATATATCATACACTCTAAAGTTCTGAATAATTTCTAATCTCTAATCATTTGAGTTTTATTTTCATATAATTATGAATGGGTATTTTATTTTACCCACAAAAGGTGCGTTTCTTTGCAGATGCAAAGAAATAAATCTGATTTTCAAGATATCTTTGCATACAAATAATATCTATATAGCATCCGATTAATTATTTCATACATCTAAATATGCGATATGCGATTCTTATAGTTATTCTTAGTGAAACTAACAAATGTTCCTTTAACCAGATATGCAATTGCGAATTAGAAGGGAAGATTACCCTAAAATACCAATAAACGTAATCGTAATTTCAGACTAGCACACGAGAAATGAATTGTGTAAACCCTCCCAAAACAAGCTGCTCTGCAAGAAATTTCACTGCTGAGCTATGCATTTGAAATTCTTACATTATGGAATTTGTGATTCAGAGTACCGGTAGTCAACATCAGAACTACACTCCCAAACGAGACCCATGAGGAGAAACTAATATTGCGATGAAGGCAATGCACTACTAACTCGTCTCTTGCTGAACTTTCAAGAGGACGGTTAGGTATGCAAATGCATAGCAAGAATAAAGTATAGGAAACCCGTGTTCATGATTCTAACGTGCCCTGTGCGGAACTAAGGTAAAGAGAGGTCATTCCACCTGTTTCCTTGCCGCCCCTTCCCTCGTCTTGTACAGGCCATGCTCTGGTGGGTCTCTTGGTATCCAATTGCATGTCCCTGTTTATTTTTAGCTGCTAAAATAGTAGGATCTCTATCTGTGAAAAATTATTTTTTATTTTCTGGTACGTGAGTATCTATCGTTGAGGATATTTTGATGAAAGTTGTGGAGAACACTTTTCATGGGCAAGAGATCATTTGTATAAAATAAATAGTCAATTTTATGTTTATCTCTACTTGTTATGCATGCCTCGTCAAAAGAAGGTTCTGAGTTCGTGTGCATAGAAATCGGTGCAAAAATTCCAAGTCAGATTATCCGCTTTCTTTTGTCTTAATATTCTTTTTTTTCCTTTTTCTTTTTAAAATCGAACATCAAATATAATGCTAACAATTTTCCAGTGACATAATACTGAGGATGAAAGTTTCATACTAGAGGTAAATTGATTATATTTTCGTGACAGAAACTGAAAACAGAACACATGCTTGGGGCATAAAAACATGTATCAGTTTGAACAAGGAGAATATGCTTTTATCTCCTCTTTATTCACTCATGAGAAGAATGAGTACAGATTGTAGGCAGTGAAGGTAGATTTAGCTTCTGAATATACAAAACCCCAAGATTCCGCTTTGACTTATAACAGCAGGCACAGAAAATCTAAAGCTTTATCTAAAGATCCAATACAATAACCATAACAACCAACATCTGACCAAAATCTATGACATACCCGACATATTAATATTCAAGGACACCTTGTGATAGTTAATATCAGCATAGTTTGTTGTGACGATGAGAAACTTTTTTTGATACCACTGTATTACAGTACTTCATCTGTTCAAATCCGTCTGTACGCTTTTTCCTTCTATGTTTGGGTATAGTATGGTCGGAGTACATGCTAGACCCAATAACTTCATACTTCCTGCCATTCTGACTAGTATTTGTGATGTTACGTATCGAATCACTCGAACTCTGAGTATCTATTACACAAGGAGTATACTTTTTGGCGGCTTTTCCCAGCCATTTAAAAAAGTTTGTATTTATTTCTATATCCTGGAATACATTGAAAACTCACTACAATAATCACCCAACATGCACTTATCAAATGCCTGGAGAGGGCATTGAAGATTTTAGAAGTAGCTTTTGTTTATATAGCACATGGAGCTATATATGATTGGATCACATGCGAAATATGAGCAGTACAACAGCATCATAGGCCGAAAGATCACCCAAAGCTCTTATTATCTTATACAGTACTGTATAATCCTGTTTTATTGTAAATCTTACTTGGCCTCATGAAATAGCTCAAAGGTGACCAACGAAGGTTAAAAACTGAACTACCACGATTAAGAATTACGTCCCGAGCATCGGAAGATCATCACCTTTCAAAGGCTCCGGGATAAAGTATAATAACAAAAGGGATGAAAGCGTACAAGAATAGAACCAAACTGGTAACATGGGGCTAGCCCCAATAGTATCACACCGGGAAATATGTCATACAACAGCTAAGATATCCGAACTACCTTTGAAAAGCTCAACTTGCCATTCGCACGCGGAGGATAGTCGGAGAGGCAAGAGAGAAAACGAGCCCAAGGATTGGCAGCACCGGTCCTGTGGCCGGACCTGGTCTCACCGCGACTACTGCGTAAAGTCCGTTCATTGGGGTCGTCACTTGAATCGTGCCCTTGACGTGGTTCGTCATATATTCAAAAGCCCAGCATCCCATCCGTCCGTCCACCAGTCGCTATACGTATGTATTCTTAAATCACCGTTTGTGCAGCAGTGACCAGTCCATCCATGATCCCGCTGGAGGCCCATCCCTTACCATTACCTCCATCCCAGAAAGAGAGAGAGAGGGGGGAAGGGAGAGCTGGTTGGGGAGGGAAAAAGAGATGGGGACGTGGGCCCTTGGAGTTCGTCCTTGGCCTCGTCTTTTCTTTCCTTCCAACTGCAGCAGCGTAGAGCAGCTGAGCTGCTAATTATTCTCGCGAACTCTGATAATGATTCTGACAACTTCAAATGACTGCAGCAGGGCTTGGCTGGGTTGGACAATTCGAGCAATTTGGTCGGTCTGGAGGCTGGGCTGGGACTGGGGCTGGACTGGAATTTGAGAGGAATTGTGGACATTCGTATCAGATGATGTATGCCTCTGTGTGTGCGCATTTGTCAGGAGAGAGCAGCAGCAGCACTTATTGCTGCAGCCCCAGCATCTTGCTTCTGTTGCTGCGTTTAAAAGTTGGCTCAAAGTCTTAAAGTCATTCCGCTTGATTCGAATGCCGAGGAATGCTCTCTTTCCCTCACTCAACCACCTATTGCTAGGAGGCAGGCAGGCAGGCTGGCTGGTATGGTATGGTAGGGAGGCACTGCAGTTTGTAGGTGCCTCATCTGTCAGACAGAATCAAATACCGGTTTCGTAGAGTGAGCGAACGCAATTGAGCGCAATTGGAATCGTAGTGGGCCGCGGTCGTAACTTCTGTTGTATTAGGCCGCCTGGCTGACTAGATTGCTTGCGTGTTGCCGTCAATTGTAGCGTGGTAAGTGCTGTGGGAATCCTTGAGACATCTTTTTTTGTTGGGCACTACAAAATCGGTGTTTTCTGCTACCACTTCGTTGCGGACCATCTTGACACGAACAAAAGCTGATCTTGAAAATTTGGTGAGACTTCTTACACTCTCGCATGCCCGTGATCAGGATGATATCCTGATTCAAGTCCTGGTGTATGTATCATGAAGAAATTTTGTTGCACCCAATTGGATTGATATGAATTTTCTTCGGTCAATCGCCATTATATTGAATTCTAATGAATATACTGCGTGGAGGTTTTCCCGACCATGTATCTGACTTGGTGTACTAATGACGCACCCTCACGTGCAGACGAATTGTGAAGCTGAAGGATTCATGAACCTCTTGGCGACGAAGGTTTCGAACTCAGACCGACTGGAAATGGCGCACAGATACGTGTTTGTTCTTCTCGTGATAGTCGCCTCGACAACCTTGCAACAAGTTCATGCTGGAGACATCATCACCACGGATGTTGTAATCATTGGAGCTGGAGCTGCAGGTATCAAAGAACTCTTACTCTCTGATATAGGAGGCATGCTTCGTGTGAAAGACGAATCAAAAGCATGTGCATCTCCCAGATCTCTCTACTTTCTTTCTTTCTTTCTATGAGAGCAATGCAAAGTGGGTCCCAATAAATGATCTTCCATTCTTTTGTCCAGCTCAGAACCCAACTACTTGTAATATGACACCTCTCAGCTTTGAACTCTAACTTCCTCGTTGGTAGCTGCGGTTGATCCAACTCGTGAGGTCAAAGCGCAACGGCGGAAGTCTGTCCATGAACAAATTGGACGGCATGGGTATCTACAACATGTTGGTTAAGACTCCTCTCTAATGGTTCATGTTACTAATTCTATGCCTTGTCGTGAAGCGACCGTTGGAAAAGGATTGACAAAACAACTCGCTAGACTTTGTGTCGGAAATCAAATGAGGACTGTCTCTCCTCTTTTTTCCTCATGTGACGTCAGATGACTATGATGGATCTAGCAAAATCAGACAAGACTTGAAATCAGACATCAGTGTATCAGCTCGCGAGAGCCTACTTCAGCTTCTAGTCCTAGGAGCCCACATCTCATAGTGTAATATTTCACAAGGTTCTGTCTGAATCCTTCACAGATTAGACGGAATGTAGACAATGTTTGGGAAGCAACGTGGTTACTTTCTGAACCTTCCACCTTTGAAAAACCGATTCCCTGATTCATACGCTTGTACGAGAATCACACCGATTCAAGACTGAGTATCCATTTTATTTCGAACGATGACTTTTTGAGGACGTTGTACCGTACTATTTTATCGTGCATATAGAAGCAGATAGAACGAATGAGGTGCATGAATACATTGCGATTTGTCTTACCGACCGCCTAGTCCAGTATCATCGCCGCCAACTGTGCTTCTGGGCACCTTGTTTCCTTCTGATTTACGTCTATTCTATTGCTTATCGCATCGTCTCGCTTGAACACTGGAGCAGAGTGTCTGATCATCAGAAACTGCTGACGAGACGGATCAAAATGTGATGCAGGCATAACTGCTGGTAAGACGCTTACTGAAGGAGGAATCACTGACCTTGTGATCCTGGAAGCCACGGGAAAAGTAGGGGGAAGAATTCTAAATGCTGACTTCGCTGGAGTTAAGGTCGAACTGGGTGCCAACTGGATAGAGGGAGTCAACGGGCAGAAGGAGAATCCGGTTTATAGCCTGGCGAATGAAGTGAACCTCAAATATTCCTACTCTTTCTATGAAAATTATACGGAGAATATTTATGATCATACGTAAGTGGTTTCTGACAACTTGTATTTCTGATCTTGTGAGTGGAGTTCAAACATCTTTTATCAGGACAAAGTAGTAGACTACTGCACACAAACGTATCTTACGCTTCGAATTGAGGAGAACTTGAACCAAATCTATAATATCGACCCACAGAAGTTTGACCATAACCGTAAACTACATACGGACGATTCTGATACATTTTTCTGAGTCGTTTTGTGGCCGTCGTGTAGAGGTTATCTTGACCCTGAAGTCGTGGCGCCCGCGGTGGAGCTTGCAGACCTCTCGTTTGATTTCGTGGTAGCTCTTGGAACCAATTTTACTGAAGAGAATGTGGAAGATATTTCCCTATTAACAGCACAGCGTTTTTTTGGACAGTGAGTATATTATTACCTTTTCGTTTGTTCTATTCACTCCTTCTCGCTATCGTACATTTCGTGCCTTCCATTCGATCAGAACTGACTAGAGTATCAAAGAGGGTGTAGCATCATCAATTTCCGATGCGGGCCTGAGTACATTATTACTGGATTATCGACTCAGACATGCGTATGTCCTTGTTTCACAGTTTGTAAGGCTTAGGCATTTTAGTTCAATCACTCACAAGGTAACCTCACCATGGTGAAAGTGCTCATTTTTAAAGAACTGAATTGTATGCCGTTTTCCAGTGTGCCATCAACTCCAGTCGAAATGGTGATTGATTCGTTCAACTATGATTTCACTTGTGCAGGTATAGTATTCTAGCTGCTGACAGGATTACCATCACTGTGATCTGATTCTTAAAATGACTGAGCTAGACTGGCTTAATTGTCAGGCACTACAAGACTATCAGATCTTCTTGATTCCCCACAAGTTGCTGGTCTCCTTCAAGGACTTCAATGATAGGTGAAATTTATTACAAAGAGAATACAGCCTGAAAGTTTTCTTGTAGGTTACTATTGAGAAAGATGTACTTTCCTCCTTGCTTGCAGAACCACCAAGAGTTACAAGCCTCAAGAACAGTGAACCATTGCCTACAGACAGCATACTGGGCCCGGATAGCTTCTTTGTGGCAGATCCAAGAGGATATGCTACAGTTCTTGAACCTCTCGCTCAATATCTCAACAGTGAAAATGGACTATGGACAGATTCTCGCCTCAAACTCAACACGGTTAGTCCCTGATTTAGCCTGTGCTCACAATTTGTCGTTATTTTTGTGTAGACTGTGATTAGAAAGTTAGCTGGTCAGCTAAAAGCTTGTACACCTCGAACTCAGCAGCCTACGCTACACCCAAGCTCAAACCCACACGCACTGATTCAGCAGAGCAGTCTCCTAGTTTACGATCTCATATTAAGTCAGCCATTGCACTCGTTGTGTTCAGGTTGTGACCAAGATTGAATATTCTACAGAGGGCGTGACTGTGTACACGGAGGACGGTACAATATATAAGGCGAAGGCAGCAATACTGACCGTGAGCATCGGTGTTCTTCAAAGTGATCTGATTGACTTTTCTCCAGATCTGCCTGTAAGTCAGTTCCTTGCCAAAGGTTTACTGCTGGACTATCTCTTTACATGTGTTCTTCATAGCATGTGGCCCGTAAGTTCCTACCACGTATGCGTTTCCCTGCCTACTACAGATACATTTGATTCTGTAGCGTAATAAGCTTCATCGCCAATGACCCTGCAGTTTTGGAAACTCTCCGCTATCTACCAATTCAACATGGCAATATATACGAAGATTTTTCTCAAGTTTCCGAGTACATTCTGGCCCACTGGACCTGGTACCGAGTACATTCTCTACGCTGATGAGATGCGAGGCTATTTTCCATTCTGGCAGGTATCACTTCGGACTGCTGTTCATCCTGTTGGCAATAGCTGAGACATGATTACTCATTTAATATAGTTTACGGAACACCAGAAGTACAGTTTAGTCATTGAGTCCCTTATTTCTTTAATCCAAGGCACGGCAGAGGTCTGACATGTGCGTGGGTTTTGCACAATGGTGTTGTTTCTTGATATGTATAGCATTTGGACAATGAGTTTCCCGGTGAGAATCTCATCTTCACCACTGTCACGGATGATGAGTCACGGAGAATCGAACAGATGCCCGAGAACGAAACCCTTGCAGAGATCATGGTCGTTTTAAGAAAGATGTTTGGGCCGGACATTCCAAATGCTACAGATATTCTATATCCCAGATGGTGGCAAGATAAGTTCTTCCGCGGTACCTTCTCCAACTGGCCCATCGGTGTAAGCAGCTACGAGTACAAGCAGCTGCAGGTAGAACACTCATACCTTGGCTTAACGCTCAACTGATGTTCCCATAAAACCTGCAGTTACTGGAGTGAATTTCCTCTTCATCTCTAAACTTCGTTAGAAAGACGCTTACAAGTCAGAGTAGTATAGACATTTTAATTTTGAATTAGGCTTTTAACTGTACCATTTATTGTGGGTCTTATCGTGGAATCAGGCACCCGTTGGACGTTTATACTTCAGTGGGGAACACTGCAGTGAACAGTACAATGGATATGTACATGGAGCAATTTTTGCAGGTTAGCTTCTCATTCTTGCCACTTTGAGATGTGGTGAACAACTATAACTGCTAGATCAAACCATGATAATAATTTGCTACTTCCGCATCTGATCATAGAAACTTGATCGTACGAAGCAATGGGGCATACACGTGAGTTCTGCAAGTCTTCCTTCTGTTACTTCTGCGAAGAGATGAATAATTCCCTGGTAAATCAGGGTATTATTCATGACCTTGCTTCATCTTTTCCCTACTGTCAACATTGTACTTCACGATCCCGAAAACTGTTCTTATCAGTTTAAATAAATACGCAGGCCTCCAAACTCGGTTAGCATCTCCTAGTAACAAGTCTTTTAAAATCAACGCTTTCTGAGAACAATCTCATTGAAGCCCAGCGTATACAGGTCCGTTTTGTCTCTGTTGATAATGGAACAAAGATTTTATCTGATCACTTTGTCATGATGCAGGCGATGAGACGGCCCACGAGGTTCTGAAATGTCTTCAAGAAAATGATTGCAACACGGTCATACCCAGAGGTTTGAAGCCAGCTAAGGAGGTGTGCCGGGCTGCCATCCATCATGTAAGATGTCGAAAAGGCTTAAAGTTAAACAATTAAGTGCGCATTGTGCTCTGTATGGTGCAAAAGCGAGTGTGGTGCTACCAAGGAGTGCCAGAAATCATCCTCACTGCAATTCTGTTCCAACTGCAAACGAGCCCTGTACAATATATACCCTCATCCTTGCAACTAGGGTGCTCAGTCCTGACCAGCCCCACTCCAAGCGCATTCCCCAAGTGACGACAAAACTTTGAAAATGCCATGAGAAGGTCCAAAAAATTCACATGAATCTTCTGTTGGTAATGTACAGACACAAGACTTTTGGTCCAAGAAGGTGACGGGCTTGAAGCAAGCACTACACAACAGATGCAGCGCGTGCGAGAGCTAGATACTTATATGCTCGAGTGGTCGAGAGCCCCAATGTAAATATCTTGAAAGCTCTACACAGTCAGCACTGGTTTCATACGATACTCGTCTTTCAGTCGGCCACCTCCAATCGTTGCAGGAGGGATACATCTCTTGAATCAAATGCGGCAATACGATGCCCTTGCTTTCTACGTCTAAATTGCATCAACTGGATGTCCCTGACCTAACCTGGTGGCAGAGGCTGAGATAAACTATCTAGGTACTTCCCTTCTTATCTTGGGCTAGGCCACTCTTGTATATTCTGTATAGTTCCATTGTAATGTCAATAAATGTTGTCCACCGTTCAGTGGAGAAGTTAGATCAAATGATTGATTATTGACCAGGATCTCCAGTTGAATCATGTCGAGCGTGGCAGAAAAATTCCGAGAGGAGCAGAACACAGTATGTGAAAGCACTCATGTATGCTTCAGCATGGTTGATTTTTTGTAGTATTTTGCTAAGTTGGAGTGACCCTTTGTTTCTAAGTCGTGTCCATCTACACACAAGAGAAGTTGATAAGTTACACTATCCGAAGAAGTGTGCTCTCTAGATGTTTAATCAGCAGATCCTCCCAGGGGTTGTGTTGTTTTTGTTTCTCTTAAGTTGATTGAAAGCAAAATTCAGGAAACAGAAACCTGCGCTGTTAATCTGACCTCTCTTAGTTAACCGGGCAGCTATCTGCAACCGTAATCTTTGCCTGCTTAGGCCTCCAGTGAGAAGTGGATGTATGTAACATCGGATGCGAAGCACACAACCAAGTCTCTGAATGCTAGAGTATGCTTCCTTTCTCTACAAAGGACGGGAACAAATTGCTGTTTCAACAGTGCAATACTGATAGAACCAAGCCAGGTCTCTGGAGAAGCGGTTTCGGTGCTCTACAGCAGAGATGAACTCTCTGACTGGGAGTCTTGATCAATTTGTAATGACATTGTAGAGAAGGAACTAGTGACTACGGAAGATGCTTTCCCTGACTTGCACCATCCGTCATACTGTTCATGAAATTTCTAAATTAGAATGACGATCCGTGGATGTGGTGGTGAGCTCGAAGTTTCTGAAGGGGTATTAGGTTTGATCACTGCAGGCACGGCTTCACAGTTCCGAAGTTTTGGAAAGTGCCAAGGGATCCCTGGGCCTGGTAAAATTACCTTCAAACTAAGAAGAATGACGCTCCTACCTCGAGCCAGAACTACAGTTAGTGCCGGTCTCTTAAAGATTAGAATTTCTCCACATTTTGACTTGTGCTATTCTTTGCTCTATGTTCTTTTCTCTCTCTCTCTCTCTCTCTTCGTTTTTCGTTGTAATAACGAACTTAGATTAATTCAAACTATGAGATTTTACATGGTCCGGGTGTTTTGTATTCCGCATCGCCAGCTACTGTAAGAGGTTGCCACTAAAGGTAACCTTGGTAGTATGCATACTTCCTCCACTAGTGTCGACTGCCCAAGATCGGGTATATATTATTTGTATTATCGGGTTGGCTAAACTTGAATTTCGCAGTGAAAACGTTTGGTTTTCTTGTAGACCTGTTAGTTGCCATGCTAAACCTATGTGTAGATTGTTGCAGAGAATACCCTTTCACTAGGTATATATACTGGGCATTTACTCTGATTTTCAGAAAGGACTTCCTGAATAAAACCTGTTCTTTACATGTGGAGTAAAGCCGATATCCCCCTGATTTAGAATTAAGAGAAGGGTTCTCTAGAGCAGCCATTTCCCTTCCAGCTTTTATTGGATTCTATGTGTATATTTTTGTTTTGACATCGGTGGCTTTGGCCACTGTCAGATCTAGGGTCGGTTGTAATATTTCGTTAATTTTATTCATGTAATTTGATATTATTTACTTGAACTCATCCACTTACAAATAAGTAGCATATAAATCAGTTATCCCTGTTAACTATTCTTTTATTTTTCATTGTCCGTCTGCATAGAATACATCAAATCTCAAAAGATAGCTTTGGAGTTCCATTTCAGTTGCCGAGCTCAATTCATAATAGAAAAGGGAGATTAAACTTTTATATGCCAACGGAAAATAACTATAAAATAGTATTTAATCAGCTCTTTAATGTTTTCAAAAGATACTGGGTGTTAGAATGGAACTCCACGCAAATCATTCCAAATCTGACAACTATTTGAAGTAAGTACATTGATTCATGAGGATATTTTCTAAGCCTAAATAAGTTTCATTATTATTTCACTCTGCTAAATAAAATATTCACAATGCATTTGTAATAGATTCTAATTTTCAAATAATTATATATTATGAAAATAAAACGTGTGCATATAAAAATTTCTTGGAATTTATGCTAGAGTGATTCACAATTGTCCAAAATTGTTTGATAATACACTATGTGTTTGTGAACTTTCTGAAATCACAAAGATACAACATTTTTATACATTATTTATCAAAATAGGAATTTTATCTCAATAAAAATTAACTCAATTTAGCTATAAATCACTACTTGAAATTTTTTTTAAAAAATTCAAATTAATTTCATTAGATTAGTTGAAATAAAAATTACTTCATGGATTGGAATAATACATTGAGGTTTTATAAATTTCAATGTATTATATTGAGAGAAAAGCTTTTGTACATTATCAACTTTAAGAGATGAAAATTTTATTTCACTAAAGATGGATTTCTAATTATCAACATACAAAAATTTTCAGATTTTTTGAGTATCAAAATATATAGAAATATATTAAGATTATTGTTGTGAGAATATGAACATAACAAAATTCAGTTGGAAATATTTCTTGAGAAAGATATCAAAATGTACATATCAATCATCTATAATAAATTTATTATACACATTGATTATTGAATTGTTCCTATAGAAAAATTATAATTTCTTGTAAAAAGTGCAAGTTTCAATGAAGAAAAAATTGTGATTACATAGAATGCATTTGATCATAATTATATCAAAGAAGCTTAAATATGTATAAATCTAAGATAATTTGAGTTGAATAAAAAAATCAAAGAAAACTTGCATGACAGAAAATGAGATGTACTTATGATGTCTGCTAAGTTTATAGAGTAGACACAATCACATGCATATTGAAGATATATACAGTTGTTATTTAATACATTTATTATAATTTTTATTTTAAAAATGAAGATTTTATACACTCATTTATTTCATATAAATATGTAGTGTACAAATGTGCTCTAATAGCAACTTAAAGAAATCGTGGTTTAACAACTTTCACACCAATGAAGCCACTTTATAGCTCAACATTGTAGTGCTAATGGGACTACTTCACTGTTCATACTTACCAAACACAGAAGTAAAGGGTACTTTGATGGATTTCAAAATGGATTAACTGACTTAATTTACATCAAATCTAGAAACCAGCATTAAATTGATCACATATAGTCTACTAGCATACAACTATTACAACTAAATGTACATAATGTGAGATTTTCCCTTCACGTTCGTGAGATTGACATTTACATACCTTGTCATACCGGTTGCAAAAAGGGATCAGTAGAGGTAGATGTGCTGGTTACAACTTCTGTATAAAACTATATGCTCCTGATAGTATATACACGTTACAGGTTTGCAATGGAGTTTTTTTGTGGGTGTCTTGCTTGGTTGAGATTACTATCATATCGGCTTACCCCCATTAATTATTCGCTTCTTCGGCTGTTCATTGGTATCAAGACTGATGTTTATGTTTAAAGTGTCCTCATTACTTTTTACGATTGAAGAATACCAATTGTTTGTTATTATACGAGAACGTGCATGGTCCTGCATTATGCGAGGCGAGTAAGTGAGACTTGTATGCACGGCAGCTATGAAAGAAAATCATGACCACGCACGAAGCATAGTGGAGGAGAGAGATGAGAAGAGCAGTAAGCAAACCTGGAGAATTAAACCCCGCGGCACGAGGATCAAAGCCAGAGAAACCACAACGAAAAGCAAGGTAAAACTTATCGGAAAAACTCATCCATCTAGTTAATAAAATAAACAAAAAAGAAAACAAATCGGAGATAATATTCCCTTTATTGACAAGCACAATACAAAAGAGCCATAGAGAGCTGCCAGTCCACAAACCACATATTTTATTTTCTGATGGGTCTCGGAATGTGACTCTTTCTGCCCACTTGACTTTGAAAACAACGCCTGATTTTGTTAACAGTGATCAATTCTCTGGGGTCAAAGAATATGAGATAAAGAACGGTGTACTACCCAGGTTTAAGTCTTTAAAAGTAGGTTTCAAATGTTAAGTAACCTAACTAACATCTCATTCAACACTGTTCTAAAGAATAAATATAATAAAATATGACTTATTATAAAGTTAGTGCAATATTTTACTAAAATACAGTTATTTATCTCTCTTACGTCATGGTCAATAGATGAAACGCCCTTATTCTACTATTGATACTGGATATTTTACTACTCTAATCGGCATTGGCGAAGTATCCTCTTAGGATCTTAGTGTATGTACTAGCTTCTCTCTTCAATCTTTAATCAATCATAGAGGCTAGTCATTACCGACAACTATCCCACGATTAATACATTCAATTCAACCATCAATGTATAGAAAGACTTCCAACCTCTCTCCATGGACATGCTGTGTGTAAGATACAAATTATAATAATAAGTTCTAGGTCAGTTACGGAATACAATAGAAGAAAGATCCTAAGTGATTAAAAGTTTAGCTTAACCTGCACATGCATGTATTCGTATTAAGCAGATGTCATGTACGTCATTTGATTGTGAATATTCGCAGTTAAGGACGTCACTTATGTTGAAGCTAAACGTACAAGTAAGTAAGGATTTCTATTGATGTCAGAAATACTTTTACCTAGGTCACCTTGAGGTAGCATCAGTACGAGAGTATCCCTTGAGATGTCCTCCAACTTCAATGCCCGTTCATTATTTATTTTATTTGCATCCTGTCTCTTTCTTAAAGAAATGTTGATTGTGGTTGATAAACTTTTAAAATCTTGTCATTTTTGTCTACACTATCTTGATTTGTCAATTTCCATTTTCACCGTTTCAAAAACTTTCTGACCGAGCTACAAATATCCGATTCGAATGATTATATGGTATATCATTTGGATGTTGAAAGTGTCCTCTGAGTTATTTCAACAATCAGAGGTGAAGCCGACAAATTCACGAGCATTATACGAATGATCTACTATTAAATATATTCCAACTCCAGTGGTGAATATTTAAATGTATAGAAACACCTATATAAGCGCATTTGCTTGGAACATGTTGTGGAACTTTGTTTAGGTGCAAACTATTTAGTTGTCTGAAGTAGTAGAATCTTGATGAAGAAAAAGAGGTGGACTAGACTATATTTGTATCCAGGAAAAAGCTAGCAAAACTAAATACTACGAGGTTAGAATCCATGGAAAAGATTAACCAGATCTGACATGTTTAGTATTCTAAAAAATTTCCATTATAGAAGAAAAGTAAAACAGATTTAGACAGATTTAAATTTAATCAGAATGTGCATCGCAAGAATATGAAGAAAAACTCTGCTCCAAACCTTGTGAATATTCTAAAACATGTATTGTTTGCAAGATTTTTGTTATATTATGGGTGTTTATTGCAATTATTTTTGAAATACGTTCGTAAACTAATTACATGGATTAACACTCTTAAAACACATGTCATGTCACCATTCATTAATGTGAAAGTTCATTCTGATTGGTTCTCACGGTTTTTGGATGTATTTTCACACATGTTAAAGTCATTTAGGTGCATAAAAAATTGTACAAAATATTGGTTTCTAATCTCAAGAAATAATTCGCAAAATTGAAAAATATCGTATTTAAAATGTATGTATTTCTTGTTTAAAATGTTTAATTTCCTTTAAATATTGATGTTAAAGTTTCCTTAAAGTGATTCATACGGTTAACGACTCTGACAAGAAAGTCGATTTACGTCATCCAAAAGATGATACGGGAAAGATGAGTTAAAGTCGAAAAATAAACATATCAGCTTTGGAACCATAACATTTCCTTAATTCCAGCTTAATCTGCGGTATACTTCAGGCTCTAAGAGCTTAGAAAAAGAAAGAGAGAGAGAGAGAGATTTCTTGTTTTTATCAACAGTATTTACCTCAAACCTCAGTTGTAAAATGCTCAAGTGCAAAAGTGTTATTTGATATCAGCTGAAGTACATGATTGATGGCACGAAACGCATGCCTTTGTCTTACCTGCATCATACTAAGCTGCCCTATTAAATATCTCAAAGTACAGATTATTTTCATTTTTCCGCACTTCTTATTCTTACAATCCTTGACGTCATATCCTCACTAAGACAGAAATATTCTACAAAATCCTACACCTCCTCATTACGGAGATTTTACTATTCTTTTCAGTTCTCTCTTACTTTATATTCAGCTAACGGAATGATCATCATTTACTTGATCCCAAGTTGATACTTTTTTACCACAAATTTTCTGATAACTAGTGAAATAAGTATAATCAATCCACTGATCCTTCAATGATCACCAATCCTCTTCTGTCCAGTAGTCTGGGCAATCGAACTACTGTATTGATTTGGTCAGATAAGAAGTAGAAAGAGACAAGTTTAAAAAAGAAGATATCTTCTTGGAATTTTTCTATTTGCTCTGATCATTCTAGTGGTTTAACTGGTTGCATTATTTAGTGTTACTTCACGGGTTAGAAAATATTGCTAATATACGATCAACATGAAATTGGTTCCATGGATTAATTTTGTAAAACTGAAAACAGGTTTGGACCCACATCTGCATGACCGAGATTCACTCAAGTAGAAATGAATTCTCAAGAAACCCCTAGCTGATTTAAAATAAAAATATATTTTGATACACTTTAGTAATCCAAAGGTTATTCTTTTCTTACAAAAACATGTTCAAGCAAAGGCCTGGCAAGTTTAGTGAAACGTCAAGGACCTTCGAAATGGATGTATCATCAACTCCATAATCTGATCTACTGGCGGGGATATAAATCTGTAGTATTATTATCTTGTCCCAAATGCAAAAAACCCGTTGTCGTGTTGTGACGCGGCTACTATGAGAAGATGATGACATGTGTCATCTTTAGAGGTGTTGTCATGACGGCGATAGTTTAGGTTAGGAAAACCGACGGCGCACTGTAAGGCTGTTAAGAGCCCACCGTTGGATCTACTTTGTAGGGTCAAGATGTTGAAAAGGCTCCAAGAGATATTATCTTGGACCTTATCAGATATAAAGCGCAATCAGGATGGAAAGGGTATGGGAGAGTGCTAGACACATCACTTTGCTGACTAAGGAGCATATCTGATCGAAGTGGAGCCGACGAGGACATGGATAGAGGACAACATGATCCTCCAGATGTACCGATGCCTAATCCATTTGTGATCAACATTCGGTGTCTTTATCATGATCATTTTCGGGCGTGGTTAGTGTATCATTTTGGAGATAACTTTCATCAACAAGTGATAAACTCTCCAGACCCGATTATTCTTCCAGTTGTTTCCTATGGCGCGATTTGGGACGTAACGATTAATGCGTTTTGATTTAGTTTGGGCGCTATGGATTTGAACTTACCAGTAGTGGTGGCTTTCAACACATGGGTTCCAATCCATCACTATTGCTTACCGAAAACAAGCCATAGGGAGTTGATTGTTAGGAACTTTGGCGAGGAGTATTATTCTCAAGTTATAAACTCCCCGGTTCCATTTGTAGTTCCGTTCATACTTAGCCGGTTTCGAGTTGTCATTTTGACTCTTTATTAGTGGCAACTCGTATTGTGTATAGGATGGCTAATGAGTGTGTTTAGGATAGTTGTAAAGCTCTAAGTTAAAATGGAGCTAATTTGTCCACACTAGAGGTCAAAAAAACACTCTTCATTCTCATTGGTTTTGGAGTTTGGGCCAATGAGGGCTCTTGGGCAACTTCTTCGAGGTTTTGAGGAGTTTTGGAGACCTTCCAGGGGGACATTCGGAGATCTGAGGATTGGGTTGGAGAGCTGACGGGACGAGCTATGACCTGGGCTTAAGAATGGATAGATTTGAAGGATTTGTCACTCTGAAGTGATGATTCAAAGTTAGAGTAAGAAATTTAGACCTTTGAGTGTATTTGGGGAGTTTCTGAGAACCTTACGAGGGTTTTGGGAGATATGAGTCAACAGAGATATAATTTTCAACTCAGGCTTATGTTTTGATTGAAGTTTTGACTCGATTGGACGAGTTTTGAGTACAGAGTGATAGCTTGAAGTTTGTGTATACAGTCAGAATCGCAGGACTGCACTGGCTGTCACGAAGTTAGTACATAGATCATATCTTTTGATATCAGAAATTTTTGTCAATAAAACTTTGCACAGTTCAAGTTCTGATGATGAGTGACCTTGTCATAAAATCTGGGAGCAATTGAAGTCAAGCATTGGGATGTGTGATGGGTTTTGTACACAGGGGTCTGCATATCGCCTTGTGTTACAGTGGGTAAATCACCAATTGTTTTGAGAGATCTAGAAAAGAAAAACATCTGAAACTTTTTAAAGTGATAGTAAGGGTCGTGGAGCAATTTTCTGTAAAGTTTGAACGAAAGTTATTGGTCGAATCATCAGATATCATAATCTTCTTCCGCTGAAGTTTTACCGGCTATAATGTGGAGTGCTGAGGAGAAGAAGAAGAGATTGTCAACTCACACGAGGTTCTAGAGGGTTCTTCTACAGCCAGGCGCTCGGGCGTTCTCAGAGCAAAGAAATGTCCATGCGACACCGTAAGCTGGTTATTGATGGAGGAGAGGCACCTACGGCATTCTTGGCGAGTTGGGTGCTTGTTGCACCTTTGTTATCTTCTCGATTTGTGATCGCAGATAGACCTATTTTGGAGATATATACAACAAACGTCGATACGGGATCATTTTTCTTACATATATTATTTCGACATTTGAGAGACGCTTTACCACGGGAGGTACGACATGAGTTCTCAGCTTTTTCCTCTTTGGCTACCGATTGGACTAGGGATCTACAGTCTATCTTGATGGACCGACAGTTTCAGGAGGCTCTACATTCACTCTTAGTGGATCCTGCCATTCCTCGTACTACTAGAGCTCGTCTACGCTCTTGCTGGGCAAGGATGCAAGCTCATGGATCTTGGCTCGACCATGCATCAGGGCTTTCCGACTCGCCCTAGTTCCGTCTTGACTTGGTCCATCTATCTACATCTTCATTACTCACATGTGAGTGTGATATCACTTTAGATGCATCAGCTGTTCATATGACTCGTTGTCCATTCGGAGGGCAGAGGATAGCTAACAATGATGCCATTAGGGATGTGGTGTTTGCTATGGTGCGAGAGGGTGGATACCTCACATGGAGAGAGCGTTGGTATGCCTTGCAGTCAACTAGGGTTAGGGCAGACCTGTACTTGATTGGGGAGGACCAGGTCACTGTGGCTGATGTGGTGATTACCGATCCTACTAGAGACATAGTTTCAGAGGGGGTGATCCCCAACCCTCCAAGATGGGTGGCGAGTGGAGCGGCAGCCGCCAAGGTCTCCAAGTATAGAGGTATGCAGAGAGATCACCTCTTTGTTCCTCTAGCTTTGGAGTTATATGGAGCTATGAACACCGACTTTGACATGTTCGTGAGGGAGTGCGCGAGAGCCTACCATACTAGGCGACATGGGGTATCACTCTCTTTAGTTGACTGTAGAGCCTATTTTAGGCAAGGTGTTTCCATTGCTATACAAAGAGCACTATCTGGTGCAATCCATAGTAGAGCAATCACGTTAGGTGATGCTCTGTTGTTTGTAGACAATTTGACTTGGATAGTTCAGATATCTTAGTTGTTGTATGACATATTTCCTAGTGTGATACTATTAGGGCCTAGCACCATGTTACCGTTTTGGTTCCATCCTTGTACGATTTGATGGGGTCTTCCCATCCCTTTTGTTATTATACTTATTAAAAATAAAAAAGTTATCAAACCTGGTGAATGTACTGGAGCTTTCCCTAGGCTTGTCACATGATTGTAACCTGCAGAACACCCAAACAAGGAAAAATAAATCTCCGCTCCCAGATATACGAAAATTCCGTGAGGCCATTCGACGGTTTATATAAATATGACCGACACCACTGAGTCAGATGACCTCGATTAAAACTTCATCTTATGGATTCAACTGGACCATGAAGTTACCGGTGTATGAACTAATCCCCCATCGCGTGCGCTTTGGGAGATCCTTCATGGCAGGTGGCCTTTACTGCTCATTCTTCACTTTCAAATCCGTAAGACTGCAAGGGTCAGGAGATAGATTTCGCTTGTAGTCTAGCGTGTTGAAATCACGATGTAGATTGAGGAGTTGGATATGGAGGATTAGAGCGAGCTACACAAATCGTCTTCCAAATCTCTTGCCTCTCCTGGTATTCGCATTGCAGATCGGGGTGGTAAATTCTTACAGCTTAGGGGAGATAGTACTAGACATTCAGTCCAGTCTTTAGTGCACTGAATGTTTGAGAAATCTATGTTAAAATGTCTGCACATTATAGTTTTGTGAGAAAAATCACGAGTTCAATTATCCTCTACGTAACATACTAGAGAGTATTAAGGCTCTTACTGTGGAGAATGATGGAGCTTATAATAGTACGTACGCGTGCTCAAATTCAGCCCAATAGGGTGTGCCAATTTTCATCCCGTTTTGAAAACAAAAGAGGTTTTTAACTCACCTTGTAAATGGTACGTAACCCTCAAATCTAGTTGCGGTATCGATGGCGGTCTCGGCTTTAGTTAAGGTACTCGGGGCTACATATTCTATATTCGTACAGTATCACCTGAATCGTTTGGGAAAAGTCGTTAACCACTCACGGATGGTAGGAGAGTCTCTCCAGTCCTTATTTGAGAGCTGTCTATGTTAAAAGCATGTAAAAAACACCATACTATCTTGTAACAGTCCGGACAGGAATAATTGAGTCATGGAAAAAAAGTTTTATATACTGCATTATCTTCTTTTGACCAAGATACGTTGGGCACTGACAATGCCCCTCAGAACAGGGTTTTATGAACGCACGTCCATGCCAACAAGCCTTCCAAAATTCAAAAAAGTATTAAATATTTCTCTCAATTAACCTCTCCTTCTCAAAACTCAACACCAGGTGTGGCTGAAATTACAACTCTACATTTCACAAGAATGTATGGGTACGATGGAGACATGCTATACGAAAGTCGAAGAATGCAGTACTGGTAAGGAGGATCGTTCGGTGAATATTTTATTGCAGGTCCAGCTCGAATTAACGCAGGGACTTTTACAGGTTTACACGAATGTACATATCAAATCTCAAGATTTACAAATGACAAAACAAAGAATAGATTATAAAATATAAAATAAAAAGAACTTTAACAGTGCCAAATGTACTGCGTTACTTCAATACAGAACACAGGAAACTTGAAGTGAAGTTTGTACGGTAGCCAAGTGGTTTGATAGATTCTTTCTGCCATTTCAACTAAGGAGGTAAAAACTTGGAACAGTTAAGAAAAGAATTCTTTTATAGCTTTGTATTAAGTTACATTAAAAAATTTCATAGATGTTAAATTTTTCTGGGGTCTAAAATAGTCTCCATAATTCACACTAAATTCAAAACAGTTTCAATCATCGCGTGTCTGGACGGCTGAAAGGTATAACCATCTAAAAACTTAAATATTAATGTGTTCATATATTCGTGAAAGTCAAGCAAACACACTGATCCATGATTTTCAATTTGCGCAAATTGTGGTAAACATTTAATTTAACATTTTGCGCACATTCCGGCGTGAACCTCATTACCGCTACTGTAGATGTTCCATAGGTGTAGAAAAGTTGTAGCTCCAGTAAGGTTTCTTTTTTATTTATTTTATCAGAAAAAACACAATAAAATAACAAAAGGGATAGGAAGACCCCATCAAATCGTACAAAGATGGAACCAAACGGTAACATGGGGCTAGGCTCCGGTCGTTATGAGTCACCATCTCTACATATAACCTTACTTTTCCTCCCTGTCCATCGTGCACCCCGATTTTCCTTTGCAGCGCAATAGGATGTATTCGCTGCGTGTTTTGGACAAGAAAAGGAGGGTTGTAAACCTAGGCCACGCAGTCTCTTCTCTCGTTTTTGTCCGCTTGCCTTGGGCTCACACTCGGATTCACACGCCTATGCATTCCACTTCTCTCGGGTGAAGGTAGTTCGTTGTACATTACACTTCCTACATACATCACTTTGCTTCATGCTTTATTTCTTTGTCCACACCATGAGGTTGTGACGCGGTATCCTATGTATTTAGAACACTTTTAGATATACATCCGGATTGGGTTCTCTTGCAGGTTGAGAACACTTTTAATATTATCTCACATGCATCCATCTTTAGA
Source organism: Marchantia paleacea (assembly GCA_014180765.2). Lineage (NCBI taxonomy): Eukaryota > Viridiplantae > Streptophyta > Marchantiopsida > Marchantiales > Marchantiaceae > Marchantia > Marchantia paleacea. The sequence continues at coordinate 640,894 of MUAA02000032.1, forward strand.
GAGTTTATAGAGTCTCGTGGACCTTTCTCAAGACTCATTCCTTTTGTACTATCCTTCTACGGATAAAATTCTTCTCTCTTCTATCACCATGCTTATCATATGCGGGAGTCACTATTTTACATTCGCTGCTGATACTCGATAAGGAGGAACCCTATTTGTCATGGCTAATTATAGAGCTCTTCTATCTATTACTTTGGTAATCTTAGGTTTTGTGTTCCACTCCTTAGCAGATGCTATATACATTGTGGGCCTTGGAGACCACATAAGGGTGACCTTTGATTATTTGACTAATGAGCTTCATCTTGTAGGCTTGAGAGTCAAAATGTCAAAGTGTAGGGCTTGGTCTCCTTTCCTCCTCATCTCCATATTCTAAAGGGATGTATGACATCGATAAACTCCTTATACATTCTATGTGTAACAATAGGGTACGAGGACTTTGTCTCACACTACTTAACCATGGTACTTACCGAGTAAGTATTACATATCGATGATCTTCCTTTACTAGGGGATCTGCATGTTGTATTTTGTATACTCTACTCTAGTATTGCTCATCAATCCACCTCTCTACTTCACACGCTTACTCATTCAACTGCATTTCTATCACGCTTGAGAGCCTTTGATAAGAGTATCATGGATGTCTTTGGTGACATCATTGGACTATGAAACTTCAAGTTTGTGATATGAGATTCGGCACAGAAATAAACATATTTGGAAATTTTGTGTGGAAAAATAGGTTTATTATCGATAAAGGAGATGACACATATAGCATTTCTGGCCAATTGGGCACTCTCATCACCTTTGTTATCTTACCGATTTTTTATTGTATGTAGACTCATCCTTGAGATGAATGCAATGACATGGATGGGGGTTCACACAAGTACTATTACAAGAATGACTCCATACATTTCTCGTACTACTAGGGTTTGTCTACTCCTAGGATCGCTTTTACTTTGGCAAGGGTGAAAGGCTCATGGATCTTGGCTTGACCATGCATTAGAGCTTTCCGACTCGCACCTACTATCTTATATACATCGATGATTTTTTGCCTTGGCTTGATCCTCCCATCTGCATCTTCATTACTCACTTGTAAGTGAGATACTACCTTAGATGATGTAGGGATCCATATGACTGTTGTCTGTTCGGAGAGTAAAAGATAACTACCCATGATGTCATTAGGGATGTGGTGTTTACTACGGCACGAGAGGATGAATACCTCGTATAGAAAAAGTGTATATATGTTTTGCATTTGACTCGGGTTAGGACAAATCTATACTTGTTCTAGGAGGATCATGTTATTGTTGCAGATATTGTGATTATAGATCTTATTGTTGTATATATTGTGGTTACAGATCATGACATGATATTGTTTCAGAGGGATGATTCCTCATCCTCTTGGATGGGATGTGAGTGGAGCGGAAACCGCCAAGTTATGGAGAGAGGTCACCTTTTTGTTCCTCTAGCTTTGGAGTTATATGGAGCTATGAAAGCCGACTTCAACATGTTCATGAAAGAGTGAGCTAGAGCCTACCATAATGGGTGACATGGAATATCACTTTTTTGAACTTATTGTATAGAATATTTTAAACAACGTGTATCCATTACTTCACAGAGAACACTAGCTTGCGCAATCCATAGAAGAGCAATCTCATGTAGTATATAGACCGTTTGACCTAGATAGTTTCAATATCTTAGGTGCATGAGGATATATTTCCCATGTGATACTATTGGTGCCTAGCCCCATCTTACTTCTTTGGTTTGATACATGTACGACTTTATGGGATCTTCCCATACTTTTTGGTATACTACTTGGTTCCCCTGTATATCAAGGTCTAGTTGTTTTATGCTCTTTTCTTTTCATTCGCTTGAGAGTTAAGGTTACTATGGGCCTGGACCTTGTAAAATAAAGTTTCTGGTTTTCCTGCTCCAAGAAAATTTATTTAAAAAAAAAAAGAGTTTTGGTCATTTCGTAATCATTTCCCATCAGTTTGCTTCTAGAGGAAGATTTTAAGCATATAATGTTCATTTCATGGGAAAAATGGCCACTCACAAAGATTAATGTGAAACACATTGACCATTTGAGTGAAAGACAACTAGATGTTTGATTTTTGAAGGGTTCAATATGTAAAAACGAACAAATGATGGGGAGAAAATTCAGAGGGAATGAGAAAAAATAACGGCTTTATCGTTTGGTCAAAACTGATAAGTTAAGCACAAATACTCTTAGAAGGAAACCCAAATAAGTAAAGATGCAGCTGTCAAGGATATGAAAGTGATGGAGTCTGCACAAATGGTTCAGGGAAGGGGATGAGCTACTATTTATGACCAAGGGAGTGAAAGAAGTATTATCTACATGTCAAAAGGAGGATGATAGCTAGATCTGGATTAGATCCTTACATAGATCTTTGAGTATCAGGATACTTCATTAAGAAGTGATAAGTAAATGGAGAATGCCCAGTTTATGTGTCAATCCGCCAAGAGGTTTTTATATGAGCTAGTGTGATATTCCGTCAAATGGTGTTGAATCAAGTTTGTATGCTCCAAGATTGTTTGCTTGTACCCTTGTTTATTGCGCATGCAAAAAAGGTCTTGGATCTTTGTTCCGTTGATTAGCAAGAAAAAAAAAGGGTGGAGTTGAAAAGCAAAAAGAGTTTGCAGTAAGAGATTTCAAACATTGTCAACGACGTCGTAGATACAAGCCATCATCCTCTTTATTCCATGCAGACCAGTTGTTGACTTCCGAACGCATAGCTTTTGCATTGATAATAGGTGATGCCCAGTTAAGCAGAGAAAAGCGAACGGTAGTTGTATTCATCCTGGTTGTGAGGAAGAGAAATATCAAATATGTGTAATATACACATGTGGCAGACGTCATCCACTTTTGTCAAGTAAATCATCTTTAAGGTCACTTATCTACCTATTTTATTATTCAGTGCGTCTCCCTGTTTTACCCGTATCCCGAGGAGACGAAAAGAAATTCGTTGGCAGAGAGATTGTTTTCGTGTGGACGAACAAATTCAAGGATCTGAAGAGGAATGAAATGGAAACTCATGCGGGCAGATTGATCTACTTATGTCAAAAGTGAACCTACACTGGGTTTGACATAAAGTGAAGGTCCTAATGGTGCAAATGATCCGTCCCTTGTTCTATATCTTCCGCAAATGACATACATTTTGTTGTTTTACTGTGTCGCCTGTATTCCTGCAAATGACATACATTCCTTTGCTCCTCTCTAGAGAAGAATGTGTGTCGTGTCACTTTTGTCCAAAGATGGAGGTATCATAATATCCTCTGATTCGAATTTGAATATGTTGTTTCTAATTATTACGCTACTTACATTTGCAGTATCTTCACAGGTCATACATAACCCATCGAGAACTTGGAGAAAAATCTTGGAATATTTGATGCTTGTTGGACTGGCAAACAGATTGGTCCAATTTCCATCTGTCGTGAATTTTAGTGAACTTTGAGAATGATTTTCCCCAATATTTTCACTTTTCACCATGATGTGACATCATCTCTATAACTTGACATCACTTCGGCATCTTCTCCCCATTTTCTTCATGATTAAAATATTTATGTCCCTGTTTGACCCTGGCCTCTGTGAATGAGTGACAAACGAGCGAATATCATGATAATTCCTTTCACGCATCTTGGCTCTAAGAGACATCCTCGATGACGCATCATGTCTCGAGCCTTGACAATCATTTTTCCTTTCGATTTTGAACATCTAATTCTGACGCACCATTACCTTAAGTCTTTAGTAACGGTTCCAATGTGTATTTGTGGCGGATTCTGGCCTCCCCTCTTAATGATCTCCTACAGATTTTTGAAGAAGGTGAATTAAAATTTGATACCATCTTCTTGCTAGACACCATATGAATAAAGGGTTTACTCTAAGTCCTGTCAACCAGATAAGGCATGGAGAAAATACAAAAGGATATGAGACGAGGGCTATACAAATCATTGGAGTACTGAATTAAAGATTCGATAATACGTACGGAGAAAAGAAAAATAATGTATACTGGCGCATACATGAAGAAGAAAACAGTCAAGGTAGAGGAAAGCAACAACTATTTAGGCTGCATGTCAATTTGAGCTACTGTGCATAGACAGAGAAGATAGCCAAGTAAGGCCTAAGTATTAATCAAGAAGTTTACATGAAGCCAGAGACTAACACAATATGCATCTGTGTACCTTCTTGAAAAAACACATTCATTCTATTCCAGTTTGGCTTTAGATTTAGCCAGTGACAAATCGCTATATATCTGAAACATCCCATGGCAATACACATAAGTTTGCTCCTGAACCGTAATCAGTGGCACTGAGAAGAACATTCGATATGATTGGCATTGGCACACAGCTGAAGCAAGTGGGTGATGAAGTCCAATTTGCATCCCCGTAAATATTATACCGGTGCAGTGTATGCCTTGGTTCTAAATACTGCAGCCTTCACACCATGGTTCACCCCCAAGAACAAAGCATGAACTACGGCAAGCACAAAACGAAAATAAATGATGGCTGTCCCAATTATGAGATCTTGACATGTCAGAATATATACTTCAACCCTTTTATGTCTATTTTATAGTCACTGTTTCAGAATCATAAAACGATAAAATATATCGATAATATTTTTCATAGATGTATTACCCAACTTTATCATCTCTCACCTCGGACACGAGAGGAGATCCTTCGGAACCCGACTTTAATCATATTGAGAAACTTCGTATTCTAATACTAATTGAATTTGATTCTCAAGGAAACAGAAGCTTACTCCGTTCTAGTATGTTTGATGTAACCACGATCGGCTGTAAATAGACACAGGCCATAACTTTCACTGTGAATGTTTGCCACGCCCAACCCTTTTGTACTTCCTGAGTCTCATGCGTGCTTTTTCATGTGGAAGAGGATATGCGAGAATTCATACTTTGAAATTCAGATTTCGGAGCAGAATGCAGGAACATGTCATTTCAGGCTCTGTACCGGATTCAAGGTAACAAGACGCGACTGGCATGGTACTGAGCCCCATAAAGTGAGCGACATGATGGATGTAAATTCAAACTCATGGACAGACACTGAAATTCCACTCCACCGCATGAAACGCAAGTTCACAAGTTCACATGAGATGACATCACATCACACTACATGTCATTTCATGCCGGCTGATGTCACGACAGACAGTCCCCCAGTCCAATGTTGTTGCGGACATCGCTGTTGGCTGTGGGGCCCCCGCTTTCGAAGCCTCGCGCGTAAGGAGGCTGCAGACCTTCTCTCGCGCGACGTTAAACTGCGCGGAAATCCGGCGCAGCAGCCAGCTCGGTTCTCACATGCCTGCCGCCGCACATATCCAACGCGACTTTGGCCGTAAAGGCTTGGCTCCAGCCTCCAGCTCTGGAGTCTGGACGGCTCCCAACCCCAGCAGTTTCAGATCACTGTGCGAGATCCGATAACTCTGACCGCCATAGGGCCCAAGAACCCCATAATTAGAACCCTACGCAGACTAGCACAATTCGTTATGTTTGCCTAGACAGAATGATCGTCGAGCATACACATGTATTTCCATGCGGCAGCTGCTGCAGCGCTTACTCATCAGACGAATGCTCTCGAGCGTTGTTTCTTCTCCTGCTTTCCATTTCTGGCCGCGCTCACCACTGGAAACGGTGGGTCGACAGGCATAGAGAGATTCACGCTGCGAGCAGCACGCGGCAGTCTGCTCTGCTCTCCCGTCTTTGCATCATGCTGGAGATTGTTTATGTTTTCCACTGCAAAGATAGTGTGTTGCGTTCTTCTCGTCATGCTCAGGGATGCGCGAAAGGCTCGATTAGTTCTTGGCATCTTCGACTGAAAAGTTCTAGGGCTGGAAGGTGGTGCTCAGGTAGTCAGATCTTGGTGCTGGGTAGCAAATTTCTTTGCACTTTCCAATGAAAATTGATTTAGAAAAAGGTTCAGAAGTAGCATTGTCACATTTGGCGCTGACTGCATCTCTCCAGCGCGAGCGACAATAATCAATCCACCTGCGGAGTATGCAATCATCATCTACATTGATTCCTCTATTACATCATGTTCCCCGATATCTCTCTTTTTGTGAAGGTTACTATTTAAAAGCTGCGAAAAGCAGTGAAGAAAAACATCCATCGATTCTGATGATATGCTCTTCTTTGTGCGAAGAATTATCGCACAATATTAAATGGCTTGAAACGTATGGAATAACCCAACAACAACAATAAACACTCCATCGAAGATACTGGTGTCTTCTACTCATATCTCGTATGAATTTCAGGGAGAACCTAGCATCGACCAGAGGGCTTCCGATCATTCCTGTTATGTCTTCTTCGTCTTTGAGAAGCAGTCCATATGAGAACCTCATCGATCTTAAGTCGGGATCCTTTTGTGTTCACAATCAATTTTCTGCAAGGATTTGTGTCCGGCAAAAGATTCCGACTCATTCGACAGGATGTCTCCTGAATCATGGTACGAAGCTCACCGGGACCACACTGCCCATTTAATCCAGGAGTCATCAAAGTACATTCACTCAACGAGTAAGAGATGCGAACTTGGGTCAACTCTCACCTCAAACAGTTTCTTATATCAAAACAGCGATTAATGACCTCCAACTAGGGTCACCCACAATACATGCATCTGAGAGAACGCCAAACTTAAGTTACTTCAACGCATATCATGATTATATTTTAACTTTGTTCTATTGCTTTACGCTTTTGACGTTCCATGGGTATTAGGTGGAAAATTCTAATTGTTACCAAACACAGCTCGTTCAATGGTTGACTCAATATTTTCTCAACATTGGAGCTCCAACTTACACCCTTCTATTATTGTACCGAGAACTGTCTAAGAGATTCATTTGGCTTTACCTACCGGTGAGGATGAATTGCATTCTAGTAGGTGTATTGTTTGAAACCATATTATATCCTGTGTAGACTTAATTATTGGTAGGCATCCCACTGGGTGTACACATAATGGATTCCAAAACTTGAAAAATCATTTCTCACCGTCAAAATACTTCAATATTCTTTAGTTCTAACACATATCATTCAGAATTAGCTTCATCTTTAATTTTCACTAGTGATGAACTAAGTGTGATGAATAATTATTCCACGCATGTAATAGCATTATGTTTCAATATATATTTAAAATGTATCAAAATGAAAAATAACTATGATCACAAGATTAGAGACTTGAATAAAAAAGAGGTAGTCTTTGAAAGCTGAAAATTATATCAAAGCAGATGGTAAAAACCGAGAAGAAAAAATGATCACCACTATTACGATAGATGAAGTTGTAGCTTTTGTTAAGATTGCTCACAATTTTTGAAAGAAATTTCACATTAATCTGAAATTTGGCTACGATTTATTTGGTATACGTTCATCGAAACTGTACAAACATCACATAAAACACTTGTGGGAATATAAACATGGAGAAAACAATGTTAGCGAAGTTTTCTGCGCCATGTCTCAACGATATTTCCTATGACATCTTCTCCACCTCTGGCATATTAGACGTGCGATATATATGAGCAATTAAAAACAATACATGGTCGTGAGGAAGTAGCATGGTCTGGACCAGGGTATCTTTGTCCATCCTACCCTAAATTCCGCCTTTAAAACAGACTCCAACAATACGGAAAGAAAAATAAAACTCCATTTAAGTTCGTCTTTACCTCGAACAGAACAATTACCCAGCCAGAGTAGGGTGATTAAGATTAGACTAAGGCGAGGCGAGACGGGACGGGACGGGACGCGGTTCGTCACTCAATATCTGACGTGCAAACAACGGGAACTTGTGAGACGAAGTGAAGAGGAGCAATAATGGATCGCAGTGCGAGAAATCGAAAGCGATGGCGCATTTTCAAACCCTCTCACACTTGAGCGCAAGGAGTCCGAGTGCTTGGTCTTCTTTGGCATCCGAGAATGCAAAATGATCATGTTAGCGCGTCGTTTTTGAAAGAGCGCATGCGAAGGCCATTGAGAGGACAGGACGAGACACGAGACGAGATGCGACAGCAGCGATGGAAGAAAGTAGGAGCCAAGTGCAGGAGCAGTTTACTAATTCTGGCATGGTTTTGATTTGGCTATGATCGCGGAGCGGAGCCAGAAGAGAGTATAAGTGTGGTCTAAGTACGCGAGTAGGTGTAAATGATGAACGAGAGACAAGGCGGAATGAGGAAGTTCGGAAGTTAGGATTGAGGTTGAGTAATAAGTCAAATACTGTAGGAGAAGGAGTTGGATCCACAGGTCAAGTTTGGAGGACAAGTTTGTTAACTTTGTCAGTACCATAAACTAGGGCACTATTCTTGATAGGGTATTATGGTGAGATAGTGCAATTATGTTGGAAAAAAAGGAGACTAATAAATGATCATAATAGAGGCTCGTTACGAAGGTGACGGGGTGATAAGGAGAGAGAGGAGAAGAATGAGACGATGACACATGGGGAAGAGCAAGAGCCGTTTTTGGGTGTTTGGTCCTTGGGTTACACTCCCCCATCACTCCATCCATGTTTACATCAATATTGATTTGGGGGCTGCATACTGACAAGAGCAGAAGTGAATGGTCGGTCTCTATCTACTCTATCCTCTCTCCACAACGATCAACTCTACTCTTCTCACGAACCTCACGCCACTAAACGACACCCTACAAGACAGGAGGTTATTCGTTAATTGGGTGCCGAGTTGAACTTGAGGTCCTGAATGGTGCCCGCCTTGAGACAAGAGCTTCTTCTCTCTCCCCGACTCTCTCTCTCTCTCTCTCTCTCTAGTCCTCAAAGACTCTTCCGCGAGTTGGTAGGAAAGAACTCAGCTGAGCTGTTATGTCCGTGGGGTTAAGTGAAAATTTCTTATGCCAGTTTTCACCTCAACTCTACGAGGCGTGTCATGTATATGATTTCCAAAATGGAAGCGAGACGCATTGAATAAAAAGCGTGAAGAAAACAAATACTTTGTATACTTTTATATTCTATTCTGTCTAAAATATTCAATGCAATACTATACAGATAAATGTGACCAAACACTTCTGTCATGATAAAATCGAGTACATTCTCTAACAAACCTGTCTATATTTTGTCCATGTTCTCGTCACATCTCAATGTTAGTGGAATGAAGAGATATGTCTATTAAACATGTTCAAAATAGCTGCAATGGAATAGGTACAAACAATTCTATATGTAAGTAAGAGATGCAACTTACGCACAAAAAACTATTCTTGTATTCTTTCCATTCTGTTTTTGCACAATGGAGTTCCATATGTCAGCTCGCCGTTGTAAATCAACATGTGCTAGGGTTATATAATATAATTGCAAAAATAAGATTGAGTCTAATAGTTTTTGCACTAAATATATGTAATCTTTTCCCCCTAAAGATGAATATATACCACACGATGTCAACTATGGAGGTAAGGACGAGAAGCACACTTGAGAGCCCCACCTTGATTTCTTTTGGAAGAGAGTATAAAGTTTTGAATAGGACAAATGAAAAATGAAATCATTTACTTCCATCAAAAAAAACTTTTTGGGCAAAAAATTGTCTTCCTCCATTTTGGAGAAGTTTGCAAAATACCAAATTAGAATATTCCAAACTACAAAATCAAAACAATCGGCACTTATTGTTGTATATCTTCTACATGTGCATACCTACCTAACTAAGGATGTTGCTACATAAGTCCTACATATCTAATCACAACATACATCACTATCATATCTAACATCATAATACATAGATAGTTATATACCACCATAAGTGTATCAAAATCGGTCCCCTAATTGACGATTAGGCCCTTCTAACACTTTTGCTATCTAGCCCATTAACATGATATGTTCTTCATGGAGTTAAGATCAGATTGCCGAGTGCTACAATGCCCCATCATTAGTCGCATGTTTGCAATCCACACAATAAAACTATCAAACTAGCTTGCCTGCTAATCACATTGAGGACATCTCTACCGCCCATTGGGCATCGTATTGAGAGGAGGTGTCAAACATGACATATGCCATCCTCTTGAACAAGAATCATAAATCAACATATTGGTTGTTCCACCAGATGATCCACATAACATATTGGTAATATGACGCACAATTATGACATGATCCTTCCAAATCACACCATCACAAACCCTCTAAAACCAAAACTTCAGAAGGTAAAATTTCACTTAATCATAGAATTGTGCGACCATAAGTAACATCCAAATTTGATTGGTGCACTTTGCTGCAAGTAAATGTAATCATCAACATGAAATCTGCAAATTGAAGATAGATATTCACTTCCTCGGATGGTAGCATAATGCAAAATAACTCTATGTTGAGCAATAACCAGGTTCTCAAATGCCTTAGATATTACTCTACGAACGAGTTTTGCCCTTTGAGAACACACTCAAACATCAAGATTATCCAAGTTCAAGATTTGAGTTGACTCTCGACATATATCTATAGTTGAATATGGAACTCTATCATATAACAAAAAATAAGGTGAGAATGACGCTAGAGATACTTACCTGCTAAATTGATAACCCATGGCCAATCATGGTAGCTAGATGTCCCACTCTTCCATATGACCTTTGATCAAGCCAAACTTTCTTAGTACTCTCTTCACTAAATAAACAACTCTCTATGCTAGACCATAACCCTCATGATGATCTTTGATGTGGTAAGATGATCGATTAACGCTCGATCACACAAAGCTTTAAACTTGCCCAAAAATTTAGAACGTGATTAATCAACACCTTTGATGGTTCACCATCAAATCGGCTAAGCAATAAAGATAAGAACGCATAACATGTTTCTTCATTTGACATGTCAAAAAATGCCACCAATTGGTCATAAATTGTTGCATCTCAATTTGCATACCTCTCCACCAATAGTGACTTTGAAGTAAGCTATATGTCCGCTTCACTCCAAAATGACATAACTCTTCATGAGTATGTATGATCAACTATGATCACTGAGATGGAATTGGCACAACATGAACGTTGCCATTTTTCCATACACAAAAAAGTTATTTATCTTCCCATTTGAACCAACAAGCTCTCTATAAAACTAGATCTGGCTCCTTGGCACTCAAAATGTCCACCAAATCACATGTACAAAGATATTCCAACACCATCATATCATCATAAATGTCTCAGTTTACCATCAAATTATCCTCAGTCTCAGCATCCAAGGATATCATATCCACCCTCTAACCTAAGAGGGATATCACAAAGCTGTCAAGCACTAATATGCTCAAAAAGTCATATGCATACCAACCTGACATCATCTCCTCATCAATATTACAGTGTCATCGAGTCATGATTTTGTCAACTTGACTTGTATCAACATAACCCATCCATATCACAATTTACCATGCAAGTCTGTGTACAACCGTGAAATCATACTCTTGCAAATAAGAGTTATTAGTGTAAGCTTTATTGTAAGCTTGTCTAATTTCATCAACCACTTCAATGCTTGATTATCCCTGATGAGAACAAATAACATCTTAAATAAGCCATAGCCCAAACAGCTGCCAAACATTCTCCTTCATAAAAAATATACTTAACCTCCATTGTATCGTTGGAGGAACTTCCATAAGCTACTACAAACTCCTTACCCTCATCATCATGTTGGGTAAGCATTGCTTGCAAATCCAACATATTCCAATCAGTATGTACTTGAAAGGAACGGCCTTTCACTGGTCTCCTCAACAAAAGATCTATCTTGTTCATCTCCCAAATGTCACTCTTGATCTGGCTTTGTCAAAGTTTTGCTACTAGTGTTAAATTATCACACATATCTACGATAAAAGTTTGCAAGTTCAAGCAAGGCTCGCACTCTACTAACATATGAGGGTTGTGCAATACGTAAGATTTTCTCTACCTTGGTTTGCTAAACTCCCAATCCTCATGGATATATGATATGACCCAAGTACTCTTCCAGCTCCAAAAAAACTTACACTTTCCAAGAGGCAACTTGAGGCAGTGAGTAATCAATCGCTCAAATACTTCTTGCAAATGTCTCTTATGCTCCATCATTGCAGTACTATATACCATAGTATCATAGATATAAGCTCGTGCACAATCAAGTCCAGCTAGGATCTTATCCACCACTGTCTTGAACTCAACAAGTTCATCCATCAACCCAAATGGTAAAAACTTCCACTAATACAACACATCATTGCCATACATTTGGAGAATGTTCACTTGTTAGATGATGAGTGATGACAAGTGCACATCAAGTGTGTTCATAGATTGGACCAGCGGTATTACTAGATGCAACGAGAATAGGATCTCATTCATATTGTCCACGTCTATAATGGACAAATCTTCTTCAAAGGAAGGTTTATTAAGTGCATATAAAAGAATAAGGAGGCCCTCACATCTCACAGTGGAGAATATTTTGGATGTGGGTAGACACTTTCATGCACTGGTCTATGCTGATAGATCATCCATGGCAATGGTGAACCCTGTGGGACATTACTCATATTGTTGTGTTATCCACCTTTCCATGTCTACGAAGAGGGTGGACCTAGACTTATATGGGATTCTTGCTTGCAACAATTGGTGAAACCCAACGCTAAGAGAAAGTAAGATATGGGCTTTTGTACTTATATTACAACATTACATACATTGTTGATGGCATCATGATATCATGTGTTGGATTAAGCTATGGACCTAAACTATTTGACATGGATTGTGAGTCTTGGATTGGTTGAGCAAAGATGCATGTGACTCTGAAAACCATTGTATAACTGCAAGACCATTGATAAGCTCTTTGCCTACTTAGACGGTGGAGGCAAAACCAAAAAGCTAGAAGTATCCAAGATCTCATCCTCGGTCTTATGAGGATGTAAGAGGAATAGAGTCTTCTTCGAGTGTGGTTGGAGTTTTTTGCATGGAGCAAGCAGTGGTTACCACTACTAAGCTTTATGATACAACTCAAGAGGTTACAACTACAACGGATGGAGTTGTTCACACTCAACCAACGACACTAGTATGAGAAATAAGAAAAGCTTTTTGCTTCAGAAGTTGTCATTTAGCTAACAACATATTATTCAACTACTATGTCTTTTATTTCTATTGCAAAATGAGAGTTGATTTGGGATAGAGAGATTGGTCCCAAAGTGACAAGAGGAGAAAGACGTAGGGTGTGGAGATTTCTGAGAAGCTACAAAAATTATTTTGCCTTCAGTATGAAGGAATTCTATTGTTTGAAGGAACCTGGTATACAGATTGACTTGACAACAAATGCACCAATCTTCCGTCGTCCCTATCAATACAGTGATATAAAGAAAGATTTGATCCAAAGTAGTTGTCAATACCTTCTTGAGGCACGATTTGTGGAAATATCATATGGAGAGTATGCCTGTGTTGTGGTGATCTCATTCAAGAAGAAAATATATGGTAATTCTACATTTAAATGCATGTGTGGTGACTACTGATCTATCAATCAACAAACAAAATCCAATCAATATACTATGCATACACATATAGAGATCTTTGATGTGATTGGGTATGCAAAGGTTTTTAGTACATTGGATTTATGAGTAAGATATCATTAATTGCAAATAAGAGATGATGATAAGACCAAGACAACCTTTTGGACAATTGATTTGTAAATAGATCTGTTATGACTGGAGAGATTGTTATACCAGTAACATCTTCCAAAACATGTCAAAACGTGAATCGTGTAGTCCATGACCATAATCAATCAGTTTGTGTTCCTTAGATGGCCATCCATCAATAACCAAATGTACGGTGTCGAGCAAGGTCTTGTGGCCCCATCAACGAAATATCTTACATCAAGGTCTGCTGATATTCGACAATGGTAGAAGATCTAAGTATTGTCGCATCAACTATGCCATATTGCGGAATGAAATACACCTCGCCATTTCATTTCACTCCACATACAAATATCGATGTACTCGTATGCAAACTGGAAAATAGCAAGCAAACCTATGTTAATCCCTCTAGACAGATCCAGCACACATATGCCCTCTTTTGGATACTGTCAAGCAAAAGACGTTTTATCTAAAGGCAACAACATAGTGGAAGATGGAATAATTTCGTTCATCTCCTCCATGTCATGAGCAAAAAACTCATATATAGCACCGAAAAAGTAGACCATTATCCAATTTAATTATTTTAAATGATGATAATATAAACAATACTAAATTGATTAATAATTTTATATATTTATATATCGAGCTATACTATAACTTTATTTGTAAAAATATCATGATTGATAAGATACTTTTTAGATATGTAAAGACTAAAAATCATTTTATTTATAAGTTAACAAAGAAATTATTTAAAGATAAGTTTGAATATCTTAAGATTTAGCTTTGTACATTATTTAGTCAATATCATTATTTAGATGCATATTAATCTTCATCTTGTATGACCTTGATTAGAAGAATTCATATATTTATTGCATATACTTATAGTTCAATTAGTATTAGTTTCATCTCTCACATATGCATGTAGGTTAGGACCTAGAGAACTTTAGGCTTGCTTTGAATTTTTGAATTTACACCAATATATTTTTAAAATGAAGAATTCTTGTTGTAAGCTAGTGTGAATATATTTATTATTAAAAATAATGTGCAAGATATAGACAAAATATCTGAATTATATCACATAAAATCAATATAATAAATAAAGCTTAAATTGTATATATAACATCAAAAATTTTGTAATAATTTTTTGTTTAATTTTGATTTAAATTAAAATTTTAATCAAAAAATTTATTTTTTTGAAATTTTTTTATATTACATTCCATAGAATAACATATCTTCATGTCAATGTTGTTTAAACATTGATATGAATTTAATTCCTTCAAATGTTATCATAAGGATTGAATGATGTGTTGGAAAAAAATTTAATTGTTTAAAAAATTAAATGAAAAGTGCTCAAATTTTGAAATTGATGATTTTTTAATTTTACAGCAGCAAAAATTACTTGCAATTAGAATCTTGTCATAGCAATATGGATCAAATATTTATATTGATTTTTTTGTAATCAATAGATTGACTTGCATGTGATGCTTGATGATATTTTTTGATATTTTTTGAAAAAATTAATATTATGTTGATTTTATAATATTTAAAGGAGGGATAAAGCATACAAAATAATGATTAAAATTAATATACCTAGAAATGACATAAAATATCATCAAGCATGACATGCAAATCTATCTAATGGTTAACACAAATATCATTATAAATATTTGACCATTGCTATAACAAAATTCTAACTGCTACGAAGTTTTTCTGCTTTAGAACTGAAAAACCATCAATTCCAAACTTGTTCATAGATCATGTTTTTTCCCTCTTTCTTTTGAAATACATTTTGATCTTCAATTTTTGTGCATTATTGTCTAGACCCTCTACTGAAGTAATTTGTCATCACCCAAAAGCTTCGTGCTAGTCTAGACTGAAGCGAAAATTCCCGGGTGTCACATAGTGAGATTAAATGGACCACAATTCCGAAGAAAGATGCAAAGCTAAATGAAAAATAGTAGAACTTTTGGGTTGACTGTTTTTTTTCCTCATGAATAATTCCTGCATGCATGCTTTCGTCAATGTATTAGAGTATCCCAATATTAGGCCGAGCAGCTTTATCAATGCTTGAGAAAACTTGTTTCCTTGTGTAATGGTCCTTTCTACACTTAAACTATTTTCGCCAATTGCATCGTGAAGAGTTCACTTTTCATGATACTTAAATTGAATATTTGAAGGCATTTTAGATATAGCTATTTTGCAGAATTCAACTATGAAGGGAAATGAGTTGTAACTTTCATCAAGTCTACGATATATGTTATACTTCAATGTTAAAGCTACGGTATATGGCGAAAACACTTCATTAGGAAAAAAGGTAGAACTTCTCTTTTGGTAGTTTATTGTTGTCTGCATACATGTAGTCAACTCTAATGCTAGAATACTTTCAAGTTATAACAGAACTTACTAGTAGTAGCTTGGATAATTCGGAGGAAGTGTGATTTCACATGCTAAATTCTGGAAAGGTATTGCTGCACTCGGAGCTGTTAAACTTGAAGTCACTGTGCTAAGCTCGGAGCTAGCTTTGATGCACATGTTCAAATACTTTTGTAAGTTATGGGAGGTCAGGACGCCATGGGAGTTAAGTAATGCGTTACAAATTTATGTTAAAAGCCCTCAAGAGCAGTCTTTGCTTGGCTGCTGGCCACATAGTGATGCAAGCCACACTAAAAACTTGATGAAGCAAGGACTCGGAAGAATGTGCTCAATGCGCGATGGACGCATAAATGAGTACTACATGTTCAGGGCCAGGTGCTTCGCTTTTTGAACTCTTTAAATTCAAGTCACTGTCTACGTTGCTGGATACTGGTATGCAAGTAAATTGTCCGAGATTTCGACTGAATCTTGAATCGTGCATCGAAAGTAGGCCAGCAGTATAAAAGTAGATCATATATACCCAAAAATTTGAAGTAATATGTTGATAGAGGCCAATGAAAAGTGAAAACAGGAAATATTCTCTTGAATGGTAATACTGTATATCATGGCCACTGTTAGTAGTGAATAATACTGCTCCTGTAGAATTTTTCCGATTCCAGTCACATGGTTTTGCATACTTTTCAAAAGGAGGATAAGAATGAAAAACAATTATTGCATCGAAGCGAGGGCAGATCAAAACAGTACAGCATAAACATATCCGAACAGAAAGTATCATACTGTGAGTAGTGTGTATTTCGTTCAGCTACTTCTCTCGCCATAATGCTCAATCAAGAATTCCCTTTTGTACCCGATCCAAAAAGAAAAGTGGAAAAGAATTTAACGCTGACTGTGGAAGTGAAAAAAAAATGGAATTTGAAAGCGACTTCTGATATTCATCGCATTTCTCTTGCACTGAGCACTTTATTCATGGGCTATGGATAAATGAATAAATATGTTCTCACAAACACTCCTTCAGATTTTTAATACCCATCATTCACGAAGTTCTAGGGTGTAATTTATCGTTATGAGACATTAACGATTCCAGAATCTGCAAGTGCCTGAACATTTATGCTAGCTTCACGCGTTGCTCATGGTAGGATGAGTCCATTAATACATCATGATATTCGTTCATCGTCTAAAGAGAGTGCGCCAAGAAACTTAGATCCGAAAACGGAGTCATACATTTCATACATAATGCTCTCTCTGCAAAGTGTTTTTCTTGCTCTGATCCCGGGGTGAGATAGAAAGATGGTTTTAATCTACAATAAAATGTGCACTGCATATGACTTTGTATCTCATAAGGCCCAAGAAATTAGGGGGTGGTTCGCCAACATGATGATCCCTCGCTATATTCGCATGATGGTATTTGTGCCTTCTTATCCTACCCTTACGTGAAACTGACTTGAAAACATTTTCCCTCTTTTCTATCCCTGAGAGCGTTTATTGTTATTTATCCTTTGTTTATACACTAATTTTCAAGCATCTGAACGTCCATGTCTATCCCTTCTGCTGAATATCTGTGACATTGACCGCGAGCAGATACAAGGGCGTCATAAATCCAAGTAACCGTGTTTTAATCTGCAAGTTGGATTCAAGAGTATGTCGGTGAACTAGGAGACTATCAGAAGAATTTGGATACACGGGACATCAATATAGATGGCCCGGAATTCAAGATATTTAAAATATCTACATCAACAATCTACACCCTCATATTCTCGATTGTTCAGTTGGACGTTACATCATCTCATGATATACCTCCAAATTTCAGTCTCATTATTTGGACGAGTATAAACACAAAAATCATCAAATTTTTCAATTGAATGCCCTTAGTAAAAATGAAATTTTTTTGTATTAATGTTTTTGTGTATCAAATCATATTTTCATTGTTCAAATGCGTGAAGCTTGTTTTGTAATTTATACTACAAAATTCTAGATATATATGTATGGATTGAAAAAAAATCATTAAAGAAAACTTATCATAGATTGAAAATTTAATGTTAAATAATCATATGTACAAAGTAAATACATAAATCATCAGACACATTGAAAATTTACAAATACAAATCTTATTTAACATAAAACATTGTAATCATTATATTTGAATTTTATTTTGAATTTTATATTTAAAATAGTATATTCAATAAAAAAAGGATTTCTACAGATTAAAAGTTTTTTATATTTTTTCATTAAAAAATCCAAAAATATATATTTAATATTTTTATGCTCTGAAAAATTTAATCATGATATAAAATCTCCAGTATCTATTCATAAAATGTGTTACAAATATTGAAAGCTTGTAATTTAAATAATATATAAATCGTAATTATATTAAAATTAGGAAAAAATTATGGACCAGTAATTTGATCAATTCATTGAAAAATTCTTGACCTCAAAACAATTCTCATCATCTTTGACTATTCATCTTATTATAATTATAATTTTTTGACATCACAATCATATAAAAGATCTTGAAATGTTGGTAACAAATAAAATTTGTTATTTTTTCATGTTATAATTTACACTAAATGCACTTAACAAGTTTTAAATTAATTAACACAATATCATATATTTATTATGTAAAAATTCCATTCATATGATTGTATATTTGTATATGAAATATAAATTAAAATATAAAAAAATTTATTTGTTTGATTTAATTTAATTTTGTGTGCTGATTTTTATATTTTAAATTAAAAATAAAGGCTTTAAAATTTACAAATCATAAAAACTACTGCTAAATTAATATTTTTTTAAGAAATTTGTGTTATTCTATAAATTATGGGTCAGTATTATTAAAATTATATATTTGAATTCTCTTTATAAATATATTTTAAAATTTCAAAGAAAAAATTATTATTTTTTGATAATATATAATTTTTGTTAAAATTTTTGTTTTATTGATTGAGAAAAATTATATATTTTATTAATCTTATTATTTTATAAATATAATATTTGAAATAAAATTAATATTTTATTTTTTTTTTTTTCCATATGTTATTTTTATTTCATCTTTGATATTATATATTTAAATTCATATTACAATCTTGTAATATGATTCATTGATTAGGATGTTAATTTTTTTAAAAAATATTTTTTTATTTGGTTTTTTTGTCCTTATATTTTTATTTTATCATGAGCATGTTTATTTAATTTATTTTCCTAGTTTTAAAAAATGAGCATAAAGTTGTTGTATTTTGGATATATTTTAGAGTTTTCTGCCAAAAAAAATTAGTTTTTATTTTTTCCAGTCATACCTAAGTTATATTAATCTATGTATTACATTTTTTCATAACTTAAGAAAATTATTTTTTTTGCACTTACTCATAACTATTTTTACTATTTGTAAAAAAAATTTCAAAATGTGGTGGTGATCTGAAAAAGCTGGTATGTGAAAAAATTATGCATGATCAAGTGTTGATAGTTTTATGAATGAACTATGTATTTTGATATACATCAAACACCAACATGCAATTTTTATCTAGTGAAATAATTTTGTTGGTAGCTAGTAGGATTTTTAGTTCATTCCATGATTTAATGTTTTCTCCTCTTTTGTAGAGGTATAGCTTTATATTTAAAACAGTCTTGCAAGTTATAGATTCACAATTCTTTTGAACATATGATTTTTTTTTCCAAAAGTCATTAGCTTTATATTTTTTAGATTTTTGGGAGTATTTTTGATTGATGAAGTTAATGAATTTAATTTTTCATTAAATTTGCAAAGAAGTCTTTCATCATGGAAGCAGATGAATATATGAAAATTATTTAATATATTTATTTATTGAAAAATATTTTTTTACAAAATTAATTTCATTATTATTTATTCGAATTTGGACTTGAACATTGTTTTGATGTTTAAGATACTAAAAGTCATGGTATTAGTAACTATTGGTTATTACTTAAAATATCTGCATAATGCTTAATTTTGGAACTAATTTGTTCTTTATGGTTATAAAAAATCAGCTAGCATGAAATTATGTCATCAATGGAAACCAACCAATCAGATCATGTTTATTAGAGCCCTGATAGCTTACAATGAACTCTCTAATCTTATCCTCAACAAATCCCTCTCAAGTCAATGCATTGATGGACAAAGAGACATTATTAGAGTTGAGTTAGTCTAGTTCCTTAACAACCGAGCCACTCTTTCCGAAAACAGCCATAGGATTAAGTCATTGCTCTTGACTCAAACAACATTTTAACAAATACATGAATAAAAATTGAGAAAAACATTGGCTTAACTACTCCAAAATTAAAGAATTTAACACCACTATATATGAAAGTCAAGTAATTATTTGATTGCCACGGCGTGGGCTACACAAATTATAATGATTCACTTATTCCTTACTTATCTTTGTGGCGGTGCTGAGTAACGTTTACTTCTTTGGTCACTACAACCAAACCGTTCAATATACCCTTCCGTTCTCTTCTCTCCGTCACTTCTCTTGTTCATGACTTTGATTTTCCTTTTGGCTGTCCTAGTAATTTAGAGAATATAGAGGCATCGCCCTATGAAACACACATAATTCCTCTTGAGTAAATTTTGTAACACTTAGGAAGTTAAATGGTTAACTGTTGACAGTCCGAGAATGAGGACTCATAGTGTTCTATTCCATCCACCTCTCGTCCCCATATGGAATTTAAAAAATCACTTTCCGCACCGAAACTCCTTAAACACAATTATCAGAAGTTTATGTGTTAAGGGATGTGTTACCCATGTCTTGCAAGAGTTGCAGGCGGAGCCAGTACCATTTTTCAAAAGCATTAATTTCGCAAATTGTGCACATTGCGAGATTGGTGTCCCTAGTATCATAGGAATAAATCAAATTCTTTACGAGTATCTTTTGCAAAATTTTTCTTTATTTTTTGCAGAGATATAGTAACCACTAAGTGATCATTTTAGCTGAGTACCCAAAAGCACTTTGCAATTATGCTTGGCCAGCTTTTATTCGTTCGCTGTTTCTGAATCTGAGCTGCATTCAGAAAGTTTGTCTTTAGATTTAAAACTATTCCAAATTGTTTGTGTCTTCACGCAACACAATGAATTACTCTATGCAATCATTTACATTGTAAACATTAGATGTGAGCCATACATCAAACACATCATACTAAGATTATGTTCCCAATGTTCTGATTCTTCTAAAATACTGTTGGGTTTACTATTAGGTATTGGTTAACTCTAGTTATACTGCAACTCTAGTTAGATGCTGAGTAAGGTTAATTGACACTACTATATAAAAGTGCTTGTGGAAGCTCTATGTGACACACTAGAGCTCATTCTTATGGAGCAATTTGAGAGACCGAGAGAGAAAGCTTAAGATCAATAAAGTGATTTGTGTATTCCCGTGGACGTAGTCTCAAGGAGGTGAACCACATATCTCTTGTGTCGACTACTTTGGTGCATATGTGACTCATTGTTTGCCATCTCGGATCAACAATTGGTATTAGAGCAGTGGGAGTGATCAGAAATCATCGATCTCCTTAGAGTTGAGTGTTGATTCTCGACTACATGACGAGCAGCAAGATAAGCAGATCGAGAAATGAAGATAGTTCTATTTGTGGGAACATGGAAGATATCATGATGGGTGCATCACGACGATGTGGTGATGGATTCAATGAAATTGGCATATCAATGCTTACAACGAGGTGCAAAATCACGGTGAAAGGAGAGGACTAGCCATAGGGACTTTTGGAAGGAAGCAGGAAAATTGGAGGACATGATTCTAATCTTTGAGACCACTGACCGGTGCATAGATGAAGAAAGACTAGTCGTTTCTGACGTGCATGCAGAAGAGGAATACTCTACCAGACATCACAATGGAGATATGAGCAGAATATTGAAGAGGTTGTTTCCTCAATCTCATGGGATTGAGATCGGTTTGAATTTGGTAAGCAATTAAGTGGAGGATTTATCGCATGCTAAATATGCATCTCGAAACTAGGATGTATTTGACATCCATTATGTGATGACATTGACTAGATTGAGTCGCAGAGAGCTAGCAACATACTGCTCACGCTTTTCGAGGAGGAGAAGGGGAGTCCGATTGTGAAGGAAAATGGAATGTGGTGCCGATGATAAGCGCATGGAGTGGAGCTGGGTGTTGCCAATGAACAAAAATGTAGTGATCATATGCTCTAGCTTGTGTTTTGATTGAATTTGAAGCTTTCAGGACATGTATACGATGCGAAGGAATAATAATAATAGTCATTAGGGTTTGATGTGGTTTAGTTTTCTCTTTAGTATACATTCTGTTGGTAAAATCTATTGGCAATTCTTGGCTTCTTGCCACATCTAGACTTTGATCATGTATTGAACTTTCCTTGTTTTTGAGCTTTGTAACTTTTGTCCTTCTTGTACACTTGAGCTAAAATCTTCGAGTACTTTAATTCTCCTGGATTTGCTTGTGGGTATAAATATGTACCTTTGAACTTGTCTAGTTATGCCAAATTCTATCATAGAAGTTTGGAATTCTTGAGCTTCTTTTTGCACGATCGCAATATCTCCACATAATTTTGGATCGAAGGATACTGTTTGAAGGGGGTCGCGAGTTATAGACAAGAGATCCAACAATCCTTTTGGAAGATGGACTGCACCGTTGTTGACAACATGAACTGTTGTGTGTACTTTTGGCTGTCTTTCACACTTCATGGGTATGATGATTCTGCCGCAGGTATTTTATTGACAAAAATATTCATGAGATTTTATAAAAGCGATACGCATTAGCTTACTATATTTCTCTTTGTTGAATCCAATTCACAGACAAATTATGGTTTAGAAATTTTATTAAAGGTAAATTTTCCATTTTTTTTCATATGATTGGAAAAGAGGCAAGTTTGGAGGTTTTATTTGACAATCAAACAACACGAGGGACGAGTTCACGGGCCATACGGGATGAAATGATAGTCATGAAGATTGGAGGTGTCAAATTTGACATTGCCAAATACGATGGATAATCTGATTATCTCTTATGGGAACGTTAAATGAAGGACATGCTCAAGGCTAATGGTTTGGAAAATTATTGAGGTCCAAGACCGATTTGATATCAGAGGACGATTGAAACGACATGCATGAGATGATTGTACATAAAATGACATTATATCTACATCCACATGTAATCAAGTAGTTGGATGATTATGTATCATCACTTGTCAAATCGACTCTACATGTCCTTGAAGCTTATGAGCTTTAAGATGAAGGACAATGGGACCAAGATAGAAGATCATATCAATGTGTTCAATGATCTTGATGTGGACTTATAAAATCTTGATGAGGGCATGAATGATAAGAGAAAGGCTCTCCAACTATTGAGTTCTCTTCCTACGTCATATCAGACTTTGTAACGAGTATTACTACGTAGTGATAGGAAGACCATCACCAACAATGAGGTGATGACTGTACTACTTATGGACGATCTTTAGCAGAAGATGCTGTTATCTTCTCAACCATCGACTTCTTTAGGAACTGCGTTGAACTTGAATCGTGGAAGACCTCAGAAGTGGACAAATGGTGGAGAGGAGAGATCTAAAATTAGATCTAGGTCTAGGGGGAGATCCCAAGACCAAAAAACTTTGCTATATTCGAAGTGTGGCAAAACTAGCCACCTCAAGAGAGATTATCGTGGCAAAGCAGTTGAGTTTTCTTAGCTAATGTGGCAAAAGAAAACAAGGAAGAAGATAAGGAGGATCTGCTTGATGACGACTATGTTCTATGAAGTCAATGGTATGCCATATGCATTTCATCTTGTAGGAGAGATGATGAATGGATTCTAGATTGTGCTTGTTTTTACCATATGTGTTACATGAGAAAGTTTTTAAGTTCTTCTTCGATATCAAACGGTTTAGTTTTGATGTAGAATGATCATCCCTATCGGATTGTGGGTATTGGATGTGTCAAGATTCAGATGTTTGATAATATTATGCGCACATTGATTAATGTCCAACATATCCCTAATATGAGGAAGAACTTGATTTCTCTTGGCATGTTAGACACAAATGGTCATTAATGGGAAATAGTTGATGGTATACTTTGAGTCATGGCTAGAGTACAAGTCGTCTTGAAGGGAAATAGACACAAGAATCTATATGTGTTAGAGAGCAATATTGTTTGTGAAGAAGCACATATTTCTAGATCTCAAGATGAGATTAACTACTTGTGACACTTATAACAAGGTCACATTAGTGAGAAAAGCATGTCCATTCTTCAAAAGAAAGTATTTGTTTCTACACTACGGTCTAGTAGTTTAGAATTTTGTAAGCATTGTGTACTAGGAAAGTCGCATCAGACTGCTTTTGGTGTTGGAACTCATAGTTCCAAGGAGATGCTCGAATATATACATTGTGAAATATGGGGGCCATCGCCTACTCCCTCACATTCTAGAAAGTTGTACTATGTATCTTTCATCAATGATTATCCAAGAGTTGTATGGATTTATTTCTTTCATAAGAAGTCTGAGGTCTTTATCACTTTCAAGTAGTGGAAAGTCCAAGTTGAGACTTAGACTAGTAAGAGAATGAGATTTCTATGATCAAATATTGGTGGGGAATACACTTCTGGAGAATTTGAGGTATATTGTCAACAAGAGTGGATAACTCGCCATCTCACTACATATATATTCCACAACAGAATGGTGTTGCTTAGCGGCTCAATCAAACATTATTGAAATGGAGGAGTATGTTGAGTTTTTCATGTTATCACATGCATTTTGGGCTGAAGCTGTCAACACTGCAGCTTATTTGGTAAACCTTTCTGCTTCTAGTGTGATTAATTACATGACGCCGTTTGAGATGAGGTATGGACGGTCGGCAAGTTACCATCGATTGATAGTTTTTGGATGTAATGCATATCCTTTCATACCCAAGGAAAATAGATCTAAGCTGGATTTTACTTCCAAGAAATATATTTTTCTTGTATATTAGAGTAGTGTGAAGGGTTACATGTTGTGATATCCCTTCACGTATAAGTTGATTGTCAGTAGAAATATTTCATTCAATGAATCGACATCATTTAGACTCAGGCTCTTCATACTCACAAGGAAAAATCTCCTTTTAACATTGTTGAGGGGAGATTAATCATGATGGGTTTCATGATGAGGCACAAGGAGGTGCTCCCACATAGGAGCAAGTTATTCAATTTGAGGAAATGCAAGAGCATGATGAGACTAGCGAACCTCAATATATGCCAGCATATGAACATCATGATAAAACATCAATTAGGAGTACGTTTGGATGCTCTATTCATGCTCCTAAATAATTTGGCCAATGGACTGATTCAACTCAGTTAAGAGATGAGGATATCTGTCCTAATGATGACGATGGTATGGCTTTGATCTTGGAAGAAGGGGAATCTCTTTCATATGATGAGGCTGAAGCTTCCATGGACAAGCTCGAGTGTGATGCAACGATGCAGAGGAGATGCAATCACTAATTGACAATAAGACTTGGGAGTTATTCAAACTTCCAAAGGTTCAACAATTAGTGGACAATAAGTGGATCTACAAATTGAAGGATATGCCCAATGACGGAATGAAAATCTACAAAGTCAGGTTGGTGGCCAAGGGATTCACACAAGAAAAAGTGTGGATTACAATAAGGTGTATTCCCTAGTTGCTAAGTATGACTCTATTTGCATGTTGTGTGTACTTGTGGCTTTGTTTGGTCTTATTTTAGATTAAATGGATGTTGTCACTGCTTTCCTCTATGGCAACTTGGATGAGGTGACCTTCATGAGACAGCATATGGGCTTTTTGAGGAAAAGTCAAGAGTATATGGTTTGCATGGTTCTAAATTCCTTGTATGGATTGAAGCAAGCCCTTGACAATGAAACAAATGGTTTGAAGATTTCATGAGGGCACAAGGTTTTAAACGGAGTGTGTTTGACCCTTGTGTATACATGAAAAAGGTGAGTAATGAAGTATTTGGCTTCATTATTCTGATACTCTGTGTGGATGACATGCTCATTGCAGTTAGGGATAAATCTGATGTTGATAAGCTAAAGCTCTCTTGAGTTTTGAGTTTAGAATGAAAGGTCTTGGTATAGCAAGGAGGATTTGGAGGATCGAAAGTTATGGTTAACTCAAGGTAAGTATGCTAGGAAGCTACTTACGAGATTTAACATGAAAAACTACAAGGCAGTGAGTACTCCTTTAGCTCATCACTTCAAGCTCTCGTGAGCCTTTTGTCCAACAAATGTAGAGAGAAAGGTTTGATGTCCAAGGTTCCATACGACAAGGCAGTGGGAAGTCTCATATTTTTTATGATTTGCACTAGGTATGACATTGCTCTAGCTATGGGCAAGACTAGCATATATATGTCAAATCTAGGGAAGATACATTGGAAAGTCATGAAATGGATTCTTAGATATCACAAGTGTATGTTGGATTTTGGTCTTGTGTTCGATGCTAAATCCTACAATGCCAAATCACTAATTGGCTATGTAGATGTTGACTATGGACAAGATTTGGATGGGAGAAAATCTTTGACTGGGTATGTGTTCACACTTTTAGGTGGATATATAAGTTGGAGATCTACACTTTAGAAGTGCATAGATTAGTCTTCCACAAAAGGTGAGTATGTAGCGACATCGAGAAAATAATTTGGTTGGATAGGCTTGTTACAGAGATGAGATTGACATATGACATTGTGAATCTTCATTGTGACAATCAGAGTACTTTACATCTAGCTGTAAATAAGGTGATGGACAATAGAGTGAAGCACATCGATATCCAATACCATTTTCTCAGACATGATGTGTTTGACAAAATGATTGAGCTAGTCAAGATTGACGGTAAACTCAATCCTACTGATGCCTTTACTAAAGTAATTCCTTTGGAGAGTTTTTAGAGACATCGTATCAAATTACAAGTATTGCATATGGGCACAAGTGTACTAGCAATTATGTTATATCTATATATGATTTTACTCTATCATGTTTAGATTACGGGTTAGTTCTAGTTAACTGTAGTTCACAAAGGGACCTATGTTAGGTTTCCTTCTAGGAATTCCCACATAGTAATCATATAGGCAATAGAGGTTAAGGACCCCAAGACCATAGTCAAGGTGGATAATGTTGGGTTTACTCTTCGGTTTTGGTTAACTTTAGTTAGACTACTACTCTAGTTAGATACTAACTAGGGTTAGTTGACACTACTATATAAGAGTGCTCGTAGAAGCTCTTTGTGATACACTAGAGTTCATTCTTACACTACAATTTGAGAGAACAAGAGAGAGAAAATTTAAGATCAATAAAGCGATTTGTGTGTTTCCGTGAAAGTAGTCTCAATGAGTTGAACCACATATCTCTTGTGTCGAGTACTTTGGTGCATGCGTGACTCATTGTTTGATGTCTAAGACCAACAAATACAACACATCCAAAATGTCATTAAAATGAACTTTGTTAGAAAATTGTTTAACATTTGTGGATTAAATATGGGAAAACACAATGTATAAAAGTGTAATGAAATTGCCTAAATGAATGGGGACACCAAATAATATAGCAAAAAGTAATACCCATCAAATCGTACAAGGATGAATCCGAAGGGTAAGATGGGCTAGGCCAATAGCAATTGCCTAAAGCGCAGTTTGTGGCTGGAAATCAACTCGAAACTGTGCTTAGGCTTTGCCACAGTTTCTGAGGGAGTAAACCATCGAAAATGGAACGAACTTTGAAGCCAATATCAATCGGATACTTTGTCCTCTCCGTTTACTTTTATATCAATCGGATCGATCAAGATCTTATGGAACAGAGCTACAAATGACATTTATACCACTTGAGTATGCCCGAACAGTTCGCTCATGAGAGTTTAATAATCCTTGAACAAGCTACCTGTAGGGAATGTTTGCCCACAATGAAAGGAGTTAGATTTCATAGAGGCTAAATGCAATATTTTCGACTATTTTAAAGATTCAATGAAACACGAAGAGTACGGCCCCGGAAGCACAAGAAGTGTGTACCTGCGAGAGCGGACTTGTAACTACCGGTAGGACGGACGGGACGTAAGGCAAGCGCAAAACATCGCTCCCGGAAACCGTTGGCAAGGACGAGGAAGCGAGAGAAGGGAGAGGGGGAGAGAGAGAGAGGGAAGTTGGTAGACCGCTCACTCGTTCGCTCGTCCACCCGTCCCCAAAAGATACAAACGAGTTGAAGGCCAAGGGAACGGGAGGGAAGAACCTGCTCTGATCTCTCTGGTCACTCGTTCCCTCACCTCACTCGCTTTGCGCTTCGCACGCGAGAACACCCGCTGCCCACTAATGTCTCACACGCGAGAGCTCCAACTCCCAGCAGATGCTCCCACCCCACTGCCAAGACTTCGCACGCGAGAGCTCCCTCACACCAGCTCACCGCTGCTCTTCGTCTAATTTCGCACGCGCCACCGATTGCTACACGAGCCCACCTCCCCACCACTTCTCGCCTCTCGTCGACTCCCGTCTTCCCTCAGCCCCAAGAAACCTCTTCCTTTCTTGCTGGTCTCTCGCGCCGTCTCTGCTCGTCTCGTTTTGACGAAGACTATTCGAGAGGGAGGCGGCTTGTTTGAGAAGTTTCGGGGGACGAAAAAAATGGATGGATTCGCATGAATTTGAATGTCGGAAGAGTTCATCATATGTGTTGATTTTAATGTCGAGTGAGTGAGTCGAGTCGCATCTGGGCCGAAATGGGCGAGCCACGTTGAAAAGTCCGTGAGTTCACCCGCATCGTTCAGTTGTATGCGGGGTCCACGCGACGCACGCTTGGGATTAATGCCGCTCGATTTCTCCACCCATTTCTCCTCTCTCACGAAACAGCGAAGCGCCTTCTTCGCACGCTTCGGCGTCCCCCGCTCCGTTCTCCGCGCGGTAATTTCGTCTTCCTCCCCTTCCTTCCTTACCTCGGTCGACGGCGAGCCCGCCCGTCTCCGCTTCTCCTAGACTCCGCCGCACTCTTGGCTTACAGCAAATCTTCGTACGTCACGCTGGTAACATCCAGCAGGAGAAAATAGGTCGTATGAAAAACTTATTAAACGAATGGACACATACTCAATAAATTTAGACACCTGCGAGGGAGGTAACGATCGGCACGGTAACCTCTCAGTGAGATACTACAGCTGAAAAGCAGCTGCCTGGAGGGTTTCGCCTTGTCAACCTGCCTGACGGACAGGAGGAGGTAGAACTCCTCCTTCCCGGACGGAGTGTGCCGGAAGCAGCTTATATCTCTCATATTCCGTCCCGGGCAGGCGTTTTGAAGCCATGTGACCGGGCCTTCTACTACGACTACTACCCCTGGGTCCCCCGCCCTCCTCCTGCCGCTGCCTGCCTCGTCCGTCGTCCACTGTACTACATGTAGTTCCATTGCCCTCGTCCGCCGAGTAGTAACGTCACGGGAAACGACCTGGGACCCTCTACTGGAGCTACTACTACCACCTGAGCTTGACGCGGCTGACACGTGCCCTGTACCTTCACCCGTCGTCGATCCGCTCACTCTGCTGCTGCTGCCTGCTGATGAAAGTGCAGTGGCGTCTTGAGTCTTTGAAGTGAGAGTGTGGGCGCGAGGAGGGGCCTTTAGAACTGGAGCTTGTGCTGTCGCAGAGAGCATTTGCCCATTCTTCGCCAGAGGAGAGAGAGAACTGGAGTAGACTGGACTGGGCTGGACTAGAGTCGAAGGCAGTGGAGTGGTGCTCCTGAGCCGAGGGAGTGGGAGGGGAGGCGAGGCGAGGAGAGAGAAGCCAGGCAGCAGAGGAGGAGGGAGGGCAGCAGGCGCAGCAGCCAGCCCAGCAGCGCTTTGAGTAAAGCCAGCTGAGCCCAGGCTCTCGGCGGGACACGCACAGAGAGAGAAAGAGTCGCAAACTAGGCACGCGGAGAGAGAACGCAGCTGGAGCGAGCTCGCGACTTAAATTCCATGAGGTCTCATTCATGCACATTAGATTCCGGTGAGGACTGCATACTATCAGCGTGAGAAAGAAGCTGCGCATAGGTCCGGAGTGAAGTGGAGAAGGTGGAGAGAAGGCGAGGCGTGACGAGAGACCGGAGGACGAGTAGCCGGGAGCTGCAAGTGGCCTGCAGTACACCTCGAGGCCTTTGAGCGGGATTGAGCACGAAGAAGTCGTGAAGGAGGAGGAGGAGAAGCTCGTTTGTACCGCTGGAAAACGTGACAGCGTGCTGAAATCTGGAAGACGGAGGGGCGAGGAGGCGTGGTGGTGATCTGGATAAGCGCAGGCGGCTTAGTGATCCGAGTAAGCCAGGGCTTCGTAAGGACGGTATATAGAAGTGTTTTCTCGAAGGCGGAGTTCCAGAAATAGTTCGAGCGAGGTGGAAAGTAGCATGAGCGTGGAGAAGCTGGACTTCCAATAAGATGGGTCTTATGAGCAGGGCTGCTGTTGAACCAGACGCAATGGGTAACAAATCGACCGATTCACGATGGCTCTTTCCTCTGAGGAGATTCGAGGAGGAGCTTTTGGAGCACATCCTCATGTCAGCTAGTTGTTCCAATCCATGGCCCGGTCGCCGCGGTGGCAAGGACGGGGAACCCGGTGCCCAAAGCTCTGCTGTGGTCAAGGAGAGAAGCAACGTCACTGACGTTGTGCAGCGTAAGATTGAGAAGATAGGTAAGAATGTCGTCGGGAAGGTGAAAGTACTGAAACAGGTCTTCACCGAGTCTCTAGATAAGGGCTCCGAGAAGGAGGCAGGTCGGGCCAGCCGCGAGGAATGTAGGAAAGTAGCCTGCAATGAAATAGTTCGCGCTACTCTGCACCGGCATCCTGGGAGCCAGCTACCCGATGTTTTCGTCTGCACCCTTCAAGCCCACTTCGACTCTTTCCCGAACAGGTACTTGTGTCACGACTCCCAATCCTCTCCTGCCCTCTGTCACCCTCCGACCTTCACCTTCATTCCTCGTCTAGATATCAAATCTACCCGAGTAGTGTACTCTGCACACGCAGGATCTGCCAGGACAAGGCTTGGAGCAGCCTCGCGGGTTTCGTTGATTTCTGCCACTAGTTCTGCATGCACATGCACTACCATGCAGAAGCTCTCCCAGTAGAACAAGAGTACTGCCTTCGGCGACCGGACAGAGGGGCCCCACTTCTTGAAATTTTGTTTGAGGTCCTTTTAGAAGTTTGTCTCTTCTACCCTCAGCGAGGGGTTGTAGTATCGGTTGACGTTGCGTTGACTGTAGGGGACCGATGTTTGATTCTGGTCCAGAGCGATGTAGAGGTCCAAGGGGTAGATGCGAGCAGTGGATTGACTCTAACGCGTGCCTGCTCTGAATTTGCAGCTATGCGAGGGCGGGATTCAATAGCGAGCAGGTCTTCATGCATATCCGCTTGCTGGACCAAGCCAAAGTGCAGCCTGCGAACATGCCTGTTCTCCATCTTCAGGCAGCTGACTGCATGAGCCGCTCCAGCAATGTCAGCGAGTTTTCATCGACTACCAGCTCGCCTTCCTCTTCCGTCTGGGATGACAACGACCGGAGTTTGATGGACGAGGTTATAGATGTGGCCTTCGCGTGCAATTCCTCCGTGTCGAAGCCCGCTCTCGTCTGGGCCTTCGAGCACGAGATGATAACCGTCAGACAAGCGACCGTGTTCGAGCGCAAGGGCTCAAGTCTTGGAGTCATCCAAATTCAGTGTCCCCGCGAGAAATCGCAGCAAGATTTCATCAGGCAGGTTATAAGAACCGCCATCCGGAAGTCAAGATTCTCCAAATTTTCCTTCGGTCTGTGCGGCTGCGAGGTTCCCAGCTTCTCGGACCAGAGGGGAGACGCCCGTTCCACCTGCTCGAGCAAGGAGCAAGCTTCAGTGTCTTCAGCCGAAGAGGGCACGGAATTCAAAGAAAATTACTGGAACGAGGCAGACTTCAATTTCACCTCGACGAGCTTTGTCAACTCCGGCTACGCTGCGTACGGGTCTTACGGATACCCCTGCTACCGAGGTCCATCGTCCCCGGGTGGCCTTTTTCGGATTCTAGCCGCTGAGGGCACGTCTCCTGAAATTATCTCAGGCGAAGCGGAGCTCGGCAGATGGCTAGTGGACGGGGCCGAGCTACTCATCGAAGAGGATGTAATTTCCACGGGATCGTCAGGTACCACGTACCATGGGCATTATAAGGGCGATGAGGTAGCGGTGAAGGAGGTGAAGGGCTGCAAAGGTGGGTTGATCATCGAAGGTGACCTTAGGCGGGATGTACTATCTCTCTCTAGTTGCGACCACAAAAATCTGGTTCCTTTCTATGGTATCTCCCTCGACACTCGTCACTCCAGCTACATAGCTACGGTGTGCAAGTACATGGAGGGTGGGTCTCTGTTTTCTCTCGTTCAGAAAGGAGGCGGTCTTCATCTCTCCGACCTTCTGCGCATCGCCAGGGACGTAGCGGAGGGGTTGCGATTCCTGCACGACCAAGGCGTAGTGCACAGGTGAGCAAAGAACAGAACCTAGGACGTGCCATGGAGGGTGCAGTTTGTAGCGCTGGTTCTCTGGAGTCCCAACTCCTTGCGTGTCTGAGTCCAATCTGTCGTGTTTGTTCCAGGGATCTGAAAAGCACGTCTGTCCTCTTTGATGGGAATGGCGCTGCGCGAGTCGGTGATCTCGGAGTGGTACGACTGTGGAATGCCTTCACTGAGGACATTCCCGTGGGTTCGAACTTCTACTGGATGGCACCCGAGGTGAGGCCTTGAAAGAACGATGATGTGCTTTCTTCCCTGTCATTGGTAATCTTTTAAAGATTCTTGGATTTGCTAGTTTACTCCGGGTTGGTGTTGATTGCCGTCGTGCCTTTGATTGTGCAGGCTCTGGGAATAGACTCGGAGAGCAACACGGTGACGGGCAAGAGCGATGTTTACAGCTATGGCATGCTGCTCTGGGAGATGCTCACGGGCCAGCAACCTTATGCCAGTTTCTCACCGGTGCAGGCAGCCCTGGGCGTTGCAGTGCACGGCATGAGACCTATTATCCCTGACACGACGTTTTTACCGTTGAAGTGCTTGATCGAGCAATGCTGGGCCAGCGACCCGCTGGACAGACCGGATTTCTCGGAGGTTTTGGAAGTGCTGGATATGGCGACCCAAGAGCTTCTAAGCCGCGACAAGTCCTGACTCTAGGAATGCGGATTGATCCTCAGTGTAGTTAGTTATGTATCCCTCCCGTTTCAATTTCGAGGCAAGATAGTCCTCACGGGGAGAATTTCAGTAGTAGCTCCAGTATTTAGGTTTTGGGGTGAGATAGATCGTCACATCCATCGTGGGCCGGCGAAGTTACGTAGGCAGTGAAGAAATGTAGCGAAGCAAGGTGGAGGATTATCGATTCAGGTTGCCCGTACTTAACCAGTGGTAGTGCGCCAACAGCTCAAACTGGAGACGCAAATCCCTATGTAGGAAAGATGCCTGCTTTGGCCTTTTGTTGACCACGAGGAGCCCTGCAGCTCACAGCAATCTCTGCTTCGGTTCCTCCTGGTTACAGTTTTGTTCTTTGTACTATACTGTATAACCGCTCTTGCATAAGCGATGTCGTTCCTTTCCGTTCGCACCAACGCGTCTCAAGCAGACCATGTGCATGTTCAATTTCGTGTCTACTTGGCGTTCCTTGATTCTTCGTCCTCATTCCTGTGCGACCTCAAGGAAGGTGCTGTGAATGTGGGGCTTTGTCTGGCCTAGATAGAGATCTAGAAGGTGGGTCTTGGACGAGGGGGAATGGCCAGCATGGGATGTGAGATTCCGTCCAATCCTGTCGCGCGATTGGCATCTCGCAGCAGTTTGACGTCATTTGATCATTGGGATTCTGTCATGACATCTCTTTGAATTCTAGAAGTGGCATTCCTTTATTCGGTCAGTAAACATAGTACGGGCTAGTAACGTATCAAGATACCTCACTGTCCAACGATGATCGGCGTTAGCTTCCTCCTTCTCGCGGGGGCGCTGTGTAACTAGTTGCTGGGGCCTTTCGGTAGGATCGTAAAACACTTCCTGGTTGTTTTGTACGAGCGGTGGGGAGCAGACGCCCCCCTGACACGCAGCAGCGCTCGAGCTGCCAAAGCAGGCGAATATGATTTCCCTCCAAGTTGAACCCCCGCAAGGTACAGCAGGCGGTCCGTCGCGGTCCATCTCCTCCCTCTTCCTCCCTTGAGACAGTGGACAACGTGTGTAATCTTTCGCCTGCTCCGCTGCTTCGCTCGCTCGAGGGTCGATTTGTTTGGACTAGTCGATGACTTGAGCACAAACGTCGCCTGCGGATGAAGCCCACTTCTTGCGGAATATTTAGAGCGATTGGAGTACAACACTCATGGAGCTTACACGTATTTAATGAGTGATGTTGCATCGCCGCCTCTTGCATGCGCTTTTGTCCTTGTCACCATATACAGTAGAGCAGCTGCAGGTTGAGGCTTGAGCAGTTCACGTCATATTTGATGGGGTCCAACCCCTGTTCCGTCTCTACTCCTCTCTATAGTCAGTGGAATGATGAAACGGAAATGGGGTGTGTGCTCATTTCCTCCCAGCCAGCCGAGCTTGTCCACTCGCCCATCTGGTGTCGTCATCCATGTCTAAACGTTCGGGTTATTTCTCCTTGGGCTCAACGGGTATGCTGCTCCAATCGATGAAAACCTTCGGGAGCATGGCCGCGTCCAGTCCTGGGGTAGAAGAAAGGAGCTTGATGGGAGGCAAAACGGACTCATGAGCCCATACAGAACCACCACCTGATTTTCAAAGTTGACCTCGGAAGTATCAACTCCGGGCACTCCGGCACCAAATAGATTCGCTGAATCCGACTACTTGTGTGGCACATCCCCAGAACGCGTTGCAAACCCCCTGCTAGAGTCAAGATCGCCTACTCTTCTTGCTTCCCTCCATCGCGCACTCACTAGCCCAGCGTGACCAAGGATGCTATTCTGTGCAGACTTCCATCAAATCAGCAACAACCCTACCGAAGAAAAGATAAATCCACCGCCTCCACTTTCTTCCTCTTCAAAACCATCTCTCTCTCTCTCTCT
Organism: Marchantia paleacea; assembly: GCA_014180765.2. Lineage (NCBI taxonomy): Eukaryota > Viridiplantae > Streptophyta > Marchantiopsida > Marchantiales > Marchantiaceae > Marchantia > Marchantia paleacea. The sequence goes on from MUAA02000032.1 coordinate 675,779, forward strand.
CTCTCTCTCGACCACGGTGTCATTTCAGTGCTCGACGTGGACGCAGAAGAAGAGGAAAGGAAAGCGGCGTTGGTTGGCGGAAAGGCATGGAATCCGGACAGATTCAGCGAGCCAGGCGAGGTTGAGTCAGTGTGCAAGCCACTGGACAACAAACATCAGTACACCACATCGCCCTCGAAGGGATAGTCCAGCTAGCTCAGGGGAATGTATAACTAAAGGGCATTTGAAGCGATTGCTGACAATTGGGCAATTTGGCATCTCGGCGATGAATTTTGTTGCGTATCGTAATGGATGGAGGCCATAAGAAACAGCAGAGGCCATGGATTAGGGTAAAGCGGGACCCAACGTTATTAGAAAGCCAAGGAATTTGGGAGTGGCTTTTTGAAAGTGCCATTACGTCGTGTTGTGACGAAAAAGCTCCCCCCCTGCCCCACTCCTCTAGGGTTGACACCGTGACCAACCAACGACGGGCACCCGCGGCCCGCCGGTCAAGCATCCATCACCCACAGGGCCGAGTGTCTCCTAATTCACCTCATGATCGAATCGTTCCAATCACAGCTACAATCGACGACGTAGAAATTCATTTTCGGACACACACTAAGCTAATCCGAGGGTCGATTAGGTTAATTTCAAGGGAGCGGGATGGGGAGGAGGATGGCGGCGATTGGTAGCAGCAGCAGCAGCAGTTAATTTCAAGGGAGCAGGAGGAATTGCAGAAGTAGCACCGGAGTCTGGAGTAGAGGCCATCCGCCATGTCGAGTGCCGTTTAAACAGCGCTCGAACGGTCCTCAGATGCGGGGCAGCACGCACATCTGGTCTCACGATTATTTGGGGAGCGCGTAAGATTTATCACGTGCATAAGGAGGCCCACAAGATCTTCTTGAAAAATGCTCGGCTTTCCAACGTGGCTGTACCGTGAACCTCGTGACATGGAGAAAACTCCTTTTTGTCCGAGTCCTTTGGGCCCTTTTTCAAGAAAATACAATTTTATTGCCAGCATACGAGCGAGTGGAAAGCCCTTCATGTCAATCGGAGCTCACCGCCTCCCTTCCTCACCTTTATAGTCGCCAGATTTTGAGGAAAAGGTGCGCACCAACGGAAAGGAAGGAAAGCAAAGTGGAGGGGAGGATATGGGAGGGTAGACGGTGTCTGAAGCGCGTATGTGTCGGACCCATGAATCTTTGCCTTCGTACGAGATCCAGCCGTCATGCAAACGGTGTGCATGTTTGTCTTTCGTGGATTCACGCAGATCATTGAACAGCGGCCGACCCATTTCGAGACTCACTTCTCCGTCTCGGATTTTACTTCTTGCGTCCAAAGCTTCCTCTTCACGAGAGTTCCATAAACCCTATGTTTTCCAACGGATAATTACGTACATACACACGCACATTAATGCCTTGCATGAGGCATTAGTTGCTCCCGTTACAACTTGCGATAGTTTATGATTAACCTGAAGCTTTGGCCTAGTCTTGCCAGATCTTCGTCCATCCATAGCCATCCGTTACAACACGGGGGACCAAAGCCAAGAACATCGTCGGCAGCGTCGTCGATGCTGGTTCTTTCGGCGTTGAGCAATGTGGTTCATCTAGTCGATCCACTACTACTCACTTCGAGAAATCGACGCTACCCTAGCACGAGACTTGCGTCTATATTTATGTGAAGCGCAGACACATATCACGGGGCGTAATGTTGGTGCTCCCTCTCCCCTGCTCGTTTCGCTGGACGACTTATGGTACCGGCAGTGCGCTTCCTGTCCATCTGGACGAACCGCTTTCCGACTCGGTTCCGAGTGGATCCAACTTTGAAGTCAGCTTGCAACTCTTTTGGGGTGTCGAGGTAGGAGTAAGAAAGTGAGAGGCAAAGTTTCACAGTGTTCAAATTTCCCACAGATTTGCCTGCCTTTCGCGAAAAGATTCCATGTACAAAGAGCTCGAGGAATGTTGCTCCTGATGAGCCGCCCTTTGCACCGTCAACTTTTGTTTCTCTGAAAAGGCATGATGACAACAGAGAGAAAGCGAATCCTTGCAAATTGGATCAGAGCAAAAGTCAATGTGATACACATTCGAGACCATAGTCTGTCTATATTTCCACTCTTTCGTTGAAGCGTTTTTGGGTGCTTGTAGTCTCTCACCGGACAACAATATGGTCAACAGGCTTTTGTGAATCTGAGCAGTGCAGTGCAGTTCAGTGCAGTGCCGCGCAGATGGGGGAAACCGGAAAAGCAAACAAAACAACTTTCCCTATAATAATGACCATCAATCGATTGACGTGTGATGTGGGAAGCGATCTATCCAAACGATGAAAAGCTCGTCGTCCCACATCCACACTGTGGAGTGTGAGAGTGAGTGTTTGTGTTTGGGGGGGCTGAAGCAGTCGCTACATGTAGGCCGTGACAACCCGCATTTGTTGATGCGACCTCCTTACCCGTCACATGGCGTCATGGCATATATGCTCCCGCTGTCAGCAAAGTGTTCTGAGGTGGATATAAAGACACACAGAAAGACTCTGGGCTCTGGACACTTGGAAAGATACAGTACAGTGGAAGGAGTCGCTACTTTTTGCTGTGTACGATCTTGGTCCCGCTGGTCCTTGGGCCATAGTAACTCGCTATCACTGCCTGACATGTCCCGTCAGAGACGTACGGCGATAGCCAGTCGGTCAGTCGGCCGGTCAGTCAGTTCCCGGCTGAGGTTGGTTACGTTTGTCTCTTCACCCTCGAATACGGAAAATAAATCCTCCCAGTAAAAGACATATGACTCACCGGGCTCCGTCTCAGACTACGGCAGCTAGCTAGCTCACCTCAATCACCGTCACCGCCGTCGCTGTCACCAGCACCAGCACCAGCACCGTGTCTATACTCCGAGCAGGATCAAGTCATGACTCAAGAATTTGTGCACTCGATCGATGCTGAAACAGTGAAATTGAACGAATTTTGTGTGCCAGCCGTGCCAATGGCTGCACACTGTTTGCTCACAAACCCGAAACTCGATCACCACCCACTTCGCTAAGTCGAGGAAGGTGCAGCGTTTGAGCCAGCTCGTGCTGTTCTTACTTACTGTAAACTGAAGTGCAGTGCATTGGACTGCCGCGCAGGAAGCAGAGCGCAGTCACAAGGGGCAATGGTGACTGTTCTCAGGTCTATTCTTCCCTACCGTAGTAGTCTTACTTCCCTCGGTCTACTCACTCATGTTCCTGTTCGTCGTGTGACCGGTGCGCATAGAAAATTCTGCGTAGTCTAGCTATGGAAATAACTGCCTGCCTGCCTCGGTTGAAAACCGGCAAGTTCAAAAATGACGACGATGGAGATGTTGGAGTTTCTTCTCTCAAGCCGACGGAGAGATCACATCCCATTTCTGAGCCCGGACTCTTGGTATAATGTGATATTTAAGATCGTGAAGAGAACATTCTCAGGTTCAGAAAATATTGGAAATGCATATGGTAAAAAGGAAAACATGAACGTATCTGTCGGAGAGGTCACGCTCTGCTCACGAGTCCATTTTCTTGAAAAGGAAGTTCAGAGTACACAAAGAAATCTAGAGGAAATCTAAAGAACACCTTCCCCTGAATCGCAAGGTTGTTAAAGAAATGTTATAGGATGAGGAGGAGCGCGATTACGCTTGCCTGCTTGGACGTCTACGAAGAAGAAAAAGATTCGAGACTTGAAGATAGCTCCAGGCGACATGCGCATCATGTGATATGCTCAAGAGTTGAGTATCCCTAATAGAACTGGGTATATGTATGCATATAATATCAAGAGCTTACCGGTTTGTCGTCTTTTTTGCTCGGTAGTGGAAGCAGACCTTCGTACATGGCCTTCAGGTGAACGCTAAAAACACCTAATCCAAGGATTGTTACCACCATCATAGAAAGTATATTACCCACTGGCAATCATTTGTCATCATATACCTCGCCCCTCACTCTTCCCAAAAGTTCCGTAACTTCTAACTATCGATATCTCCAACGATTGATTGTACCGTCCAAATTATATAAAACCCGCTTGTTTGTACCAAACACCACTAAGGATCGGCAGATTACTGATTGATGCCGTTCCATAGATGTAGATAGACCGATAGGTTTTAGCCCATTGTACGGGGATCATTTCCACTCTCTCTTACTTACCATTCAATCATTGAAATTGCATTTTTTCTGAAGGCAAAAGTAGAAGTAGTGAGGCTTATATTAAAGTTATCTCCATGAGAAGGTTTTTGTAAATAAGAAATTTCATCCCAAGTCCATACAGAAGAAAACCAATGGAATGGGATGATGCTATCTGCAAAGATACAAGCCAGCCCAATCGAGCTTCACAAGAAACAATCTTGTAAATTGTAATTGTCTGATCTTGAGATGTCATTTTGTTCTTCTCTCCCTCATATTATATTGCATTCTGGGCGTGGGTGACGTCAACGCTCATCAGGGAAGATCTACACGAAGATAGAAGTAAGCACTCGAAGACAAATGTTTAAGACATATCTTCAAGCCAGTACATCTTTCACCTTCACCAAAAGGGGCTTCAAGAAGAGATAGAGAGAAATAAGAGAGTGGAAATAAAACAAGATAGAGAGAGAGAGAAAGAGAGAAAGATATCAATGATAGGGTGTTCAGCTACTGATCTCGTCTCTGATATAACTGCGTCTAGTTTAATTGAACTAGTTAGTAAGGGGAGGAGGGAGGAGGAGGAGGAGACAGGCACAGTACAGTAGCCGTGATGGCAAACAGAAGGCCGCCTGCTGGAAAAATCACGAGAAAATGGAGCTGTCACTTTTGACAATAAAAACGGAGTATAAAGTAGATCACATTCTCGTAAGGGGAATAAGAATTTGTTTTTTTCTAGTTCAATAGGTATTGACTTTGATTTCGACGTGGATCTTTCCGAATTTTACCATGAAGACGATCGAGGGTTCATTATTATTCTGTGGTAAAATGTCTCTTTTGGTGCCACCCACCCACCCACCCACCCATCAATGAATCCATCCATCCATCCCTCCTCTCTCCCTTCCCTCCCTTTATGCAGAAGCTACGGAGTACACAAACCTTAAACTGGGCAATTCTACATGGCATATTCGATTATTGCCATGGTTCTTTTCAGGGCACGAGTAAAAGCTTATAGAACTGATAGCAAGAAATATTCCTTCTGAGTAAAGAGCGCATGTTTTTATTCGGTGCTGGTCTGCTGGGAAGACAAAGTGGAATGATGGAGGGTGGAATGATGGACGGTGAGTGCATCACTGCATGTGATAATAGTGAATGAGTAGTGAGTGAGTGCATCCCATCCAAATGCAATTTGATAGTCCAGACTCCAAAGCTTTGTCATGGTCTACCTTAGCTGGTCTGCGCTATGGTCGGATAAGGCGACTACAGTTTACTCCATGCGTCGAGCTACATCCTTCTGAGATTCTCGTGAATAAATAAATCATTTTCTCTCTTGCCACCCTGGACCGTTTCACCGGTGCATCTTCAGTGCATTCGAACGTCGTGGTGCACTGGTGCTCATTGTACCTGTTGGTCTGATGGGACAAGATCATCAAAATATCATTGTTTATCTCATCAGTGTGTCGAACGGACTCGAACTACATGTTTGTTTCCGATGTCCTCAAGGGTGAATTGATTGTTTTCTCCTCGGCGGCAGCTATCATCACCGGTGAATCTCGAGTGCATTTCGAGAGTCGTTGAGCTGTGATTTTCTTGTGCCCGTTTGGTCTGGCTGGATAAGAACACCACAAATCTATTGTTTATTAAATCCATGTAATCCATGTTGGCCTAATCTTTACGAAATTCTTATGCATGATAAGTTGATGCTGTAGCCTGCCCTAGAATGTACAATCATGCATGTAAAAGTATTTCGAGTGAAGTCGAGTGCATTTGAGTATTGAACTGGAGTTCCTACATGGTCCGGTCGGATAGGGTCACTGCCATTGACCGAAGTTCCTTGCTATGTTTCGTTTGAGACATAGTATATGTCCCTCCTGAGATCTTCAGTCCATCCTCAATGCAATATGTGGTCGTCCTTCATTCCAGCAGCAAGTATCGTGCATGCGTCACCATCGATTGTGGTTTATTTGTTTGATTCTGGTCGGATAAAATCAAAATCTTCTGCCTTTAGATATTTGAAATGTTTTATCATTTGAAAGTCTCTTATTCATCTTGCTGGTCCAGTTTGATCAGTGTGATTCTGCTCTTCTCCTTGCAAGAGGTGCCTTGATGTCCTTGGTGACGTTTTTCTTTTAATTTTCCTCAAAGTCCATGTTACATTCACCCTCCTATGTACTTATTGCCAATCTTTGTGTCAACTTACGCCGTAGATATTTCTCAATTCCTCACTGACATGCATGTGATTAAAGTTGACCCTTAATCATTTACAAAATCCTTCATACAGAAGATGCTCTGCTCATACGTTTGATAAGGCATTAACAAGTCTGTGGCATACGTAGGGCAACGAAACAGGATACGAAACTCAGACACGAGGATAATTAATAATTAGAGGAATTAGAAAGATTAAAGAACTCCGTGTAAAACTGGACACTTCAATTCTAGCAGCAGGTGCATGAGAAATGAAAATGTCGTGCATTGCTGCCAAGTAGTCTCCACAGTAGCGTTACAGCGCACTTCGTGCCTGGTTAGTTCATTCCTTGTTGCATCAGCCTTCAATGAAATGCTCTTATTATCTCAACATGGCGTTTATCCTCGTTTCACCACTCAAAAGCACTTGTTGTTCTCTTTCAAAATAGTTTCTTGATTTGAAAAATCTAAGCTCAATCATGAAGCTGAGTCTGTGCTGACTTCTGTCAAGACACTTGATTGATGACGAGGTAAGAAGTTGTACATTTGGAATGACAAATCAAGTGACTGTTTGTGTGGTCATGGAGCTGACGATGGTACTCGAAAAATCTTAATAAGACTTGTTGGCTGAGATGGCACTCTTATTCAAACAGGAAAGTTGGGAACTCACTCTGATCCTTCTGAAGAACCAGGACAACCGAGGTTTGTACCCAGCATAGCAATGATCAATTTCTATCACACCAAAAGTAGACTTTACGAATTGATTGTATAGTAACGCAAAGCAGGTGATGGTTATGGGATCCTAGCAATACTAAGAAGGATGTTGCAAAGACCATATGGCTGGGAGAAGAATGGTGCGTGATCACTGAGCGCTAAAGAATATACTCGCTCAGGTGGATTGGCTTTGATGATCTGTGTCTGCTCATCAGGCCGTATGGCCAGATCCGATCCCGTCCTTATGTAGAACCTCCTCACCCTGCCGTAGTTCTGTGGTGTCAAAATGATAGACTCGTCTCCCGGTCTGTAAGGCGTTGGATTCAGCAATGTACTTGCCAGAGTGATTGCCTGCATCCAGCCACACACACTCTAACATTGAGGAACTCTCCAACTTCACCAGTGAGTGTATTTTCAGAGTTCAGAAAATGTTAATGCCAAGTGCCGTAAACACCCCTGTCCTCATAAGTAACAGCAGCACTTGTTATTCATCCTCTTCATGCAAGTTTATTCTGCGTATATGATATTCGACTTACCCAGCGTGGGGTCCTGTTATACAGGAAAGTGGGGGACGTTGACACGTTGATGCTTATAGAGGTGGGAGGATTACCCTTGGGTATCAGGTCATACTCCTCCAGCATCCGAGTCAGAACCTGTGATAGCAGTTTTCATCAGTCCAACTATCACCTTCCACAGGCAGTCTTCTATCTATTGGGATGCTCATTGCGGGGATGAAGAATTCGGTTCTTCTTATGTTGGTGTGGAAAGCCTCATGGGTGAAGTGAGTCTTATCAGTGCTGCGACTCTGATCATGCACACAATTATACGTCATCCTACTTGAATTGGAAACTAGAGACTTTTGATGCAGGACTCAATATATAGCTGATTTATGTGTGGAGTTTAAGAGCATTTCACAATCTAATGGAGAATTAGTGTTTCACTGTACTTGCTACACAGGAGCATGGAGAAGCATAAGTCGACAAATGTTGCGGTACTTGGATTGAAGAGTTATTCCACAGCTATCTACAGCATGCAAACAATGTTTACTTCAAGAACTTCTAGTGATTTTAGAAGCTGTCTATAGATTGATCAATTCCAATCATATTTATCGGTATAAGTTTCAATTCTTTGATATAAATATAAAATATTTATGTTTTATCATAATGCAAAAATGAAATCTCTGCAATATATTTCTTGTCCGATCTTGCAAAATCCGAAAAGAAAAGGTGAATCTAATGACGTTACGGAAACTTACCGATTGTGGCAAAGCGTTGAAAAAGGTTTGCTTGTTGGTTGGCATTATCGATGTAAGAAACACTGCTTTCGAAATTTTTTCTGGAAATTTTTCCATTATCACTGAAATAGATCCTCCTCCCAAACTATGTCCTACTATGATCACCTGCAATAAGGTCAAACCAAGATTACTGTCATCAAATCCAAATTTGTGATTTGCAGTACCTGAATAAATGGACCTGAAACTCATTTACATACACCATGCAAGATTCTATGTATGGTTTGGCTTAACAAGTACAAACTGCGTACGTTGCGACGATGCGAGAAAGTACAGGAGTGCTATTGAGTTAACAGTTTCCAATCATCAGCATGTCTGTAGTTTTCAACTAACTAACATTTCTAATCTTCATATAAATTTAGATTGATGTTACACACTAGTACTTGTCTGTCATAGTCCGTAGACCACTCGCCAGGCTTGAGTTGCCTTGAGAGACATCTAGATAAACATTGCAACTATCTTCAATGGATCTCCTTGGGTTATTATGATGATTTTTAACATGGTTACATATGCGATGAATAGTTAGATTTCTTTCTTGGTCTAGAGTTCTAAGCCAATGGTGAATAGGTCAGTTCTCATATGCTGGAATTCTTCAAGACTGTTATCCGTTTCACATCTCTTCCAGCTATTCTTCTTTTAAGACATACACAAAATTCTTTGAGAACCTCATATATGTCCATCCAGGTATGTTTCTGGTGTCTCCTTATCAGTAGCCTAGGACTCATTTATAAATAAAAGGTATGAAATGGGAGTTTTACTCACAGGTTTGGTTATAGTTGCGAATAAATCTGTGAGTGGTTTCACATATTCTTCTACAGTCTTCACTTCCGATGCGTCAACTTTGTTAATTCCTTGAGAGGTCAGATCCACTCCGAATGCACTGTAACCTGCTTCTTGCAGGAATGTTATCACCTGTGCGAAGGCCCAACCACCATGACCAATTCCTGGTACAAGTACGAACTGTGGATTCGTGATATTCTCCTGCCACTCAGTTAGAATCTATATTGTCATTCCGTTCTCGGAAACAGTTTGGTTCCTACCAGTTTTAGAAAAATTCCAACTTGAGCTCAAAACGATATAAAAAAATCACCAGTCTGAACACATTACAGGGAGTGGTGAAGAATCAAACATGTAGCCAGGAAACTGAGAAGGAAACAAAGTAAAACGTGATCACCCAGATTTGAGAAGAAAATGAACTTCACTGCTCCAGATCTTAGTAAGAGCACAGCAAAGCTTAGCTTATCTGATCTTTGTGATACAGACAAGGATTTTCAATCTCTTAGACATTAGCCCATTAGATTACATTTTTCTGCAAAGATATTTGCTTGCATGCCATCGGTACAACAGACTAGAACTGAAATCTATCAAACCAAGAAATTCTATGGCCACACTTTTGTCATCGAGAGCAAAATAAATAAGTCATTAACTGAAGTACCAAACAATATTGGCACCAAGAAAGGCTTCTGGTGCACAAAAGTACCATATATGGTGAACGGACTTACCTGTGCATGAGCTCCATTGAGAAGCATACTTGTAATGACGAAACTCAAAACAAATGTTGAAGGAAGCCGAACCATCTCAAACGACCTCATTCTCTAACCGTGCTGTGCTGCTTCTCTGGCAACTTTCACTCACTGAGTGAAAGATCTCTTCGAGATGATTCCTCCCGTGGCTTCCCCAACATTATAACATGGTCAACAGAAATGAATGATGATTCACGTGAAGACTACGAGTATTTATGCATTTCTCAGAGCTAAGCCTGGAGATTCAGAGAACTTTTCAACTGTTTCATACCATGATGGACTAAAATTTGGCTCGTCCTCGACTTGTAAAGTAAAGTTCCTCACGACCCGAAATCTGATACGTCAGCGTGTATTTTGCATAGAACTACTGTGAGTATTTTACAGCACGATGAGATGGTCAAAGACGGTCAAGCGTATGTCAAACGCTAGATAGAGCAGTACATTACATATCTAATCACCGTCTTCCTGAAACCTGTTGGGAATTTTACATCCACAAATGGTCAGTAAATTCATGCAGGAAGCTTGGATCTCTATCTACAGGCACGTTAGTTGTAAGATATCCAGAGCGACACGACAGTTTAGATTAATAGAAATCTAATCATTCTGAGTTTTGAGCGGAAAATCAAAATATATCGGATCTAGAATCCTTGTGGGCACATGAAGATATATTTTCAAGCACTTCTAGATAAATTGTATCTCGTATGTTGGATTGGGGCTCATGCATAACGTCTTGAATTTATATACACATCTATTTGGGACTTTTCGCACTTGCAGACAAATAAGCACTTTTCAACCTCGAATCAATGAGTGAAGTGGACGGCACTATTTTAGCATTTCGAATGTCTTCAGGAACCATTCCTTTTTGAACGTCGACTTCCAAGATTTCATCATAAGTTTGTTATTGGAGCATGACGACATAACTTTTCAGCACTATGACTTTTGGATGCAACGCAATTCACACATGCCTCACGTTCCGATCGTCTACACATCGAGGAGGTCAGTCCCGTTCGATCAAGGGCCCTGCTTCGGTTTCCGAGCCCGTCGGGCCTATATATGTAAAACGACTGGACACAGCATGACCATCAAACTCAACTACGTGGTGCACTTTTTCCGCATCAGTTCCTGGACCTTTCTTCCAGCTCATCGATCATCTTTAAAGAATAAGATATTTCAGTTGACGAAAATCTACCCTTGATGTTTTTTTGGTCGATTTTTTACTATACTCACCTATCTTCAACGAATTGATCCTTCGTGAGTTCTCTTTGAGCTCATTTTGAGAAGCCATATTTGAAAGAAGTGAAGCCTTAGGATCATGGTAGAGGTCAATAAGCCCGAAACTCCTTTCAGCCTACTCCAGATAACTTGAGTTTTCCAGGTTTGTGTTCCTTCCAGCACACACAAATCAGAACAGGTCTGAAAAGGTTTGTCGGGATATTTCATTTTCTAAAGGACATGGCAGTGCTTAGTGGAAACCAATTTCTTGAATTTGTTCATGACTCGATTGAGTTGGATTTCTTAAAGCCTGATTCAGCTCCAAGGAAGGAAGAGCGAATAATTCACAATCGAATCGTACCAATTTAATATCTTACTTTCAAACTCTTGATAGATCCACATGCATAAGAGATAAAATATCTCGAAGTATGATAAGTGTGTTGAATAATAATAATTTTATTTTTTATGTAATGATGAAATAATACATAGATAAGATTGTGTACTACACTATAGGAACTTTAATGATGGGGAGACCAAAAGCAAATCAATACAAAAGTAACATTATATACAGACAATAAAACTTTCAAAGAAAATAAAAATTTGCAAAGCATGGAGGCCTACAATTATGAGAAGGTTTCACATAAAAGAAACTAAGTGGAAGAAAAATATCAATGTACTAAAGTCAAATCCTGAAAGATGAAGAGGTTGAAGCCGAATTTTTGTTCCTACATTTGACTTGAAACTGAAAGAATGAATATATTACTGAAAAAATTTAGTGTATTTTGGTTAAGGAAAAATGAAGAATGCAAACAACAAATCTTATCCAAGAATAAACTTATCGAGCTAAAAAAACCCTCTTGTGTGATGAATGTGGCCTTGCTGGATGGTTGTGCAAAGCGTCACAGAAGAACTTTAAGACAAATAGGCACACAGAGTCAATAAGGAAGAATACTGAAATTTGTATGTATGAGAATCTAAAAAAGTCCAGCTAAGATTACCGACAAAGAAGCACACAAGCATAGTGCAATTGACAAATATTTTATAATATATTTTAAAAAATAAAATCTATAACAATGATATACAAAAAAGTATAAAGAATGAATTTCTTGAGAGACCCATTTGTAATGAAAATATCATATAAATACAAAAAATATTATTAACTTATTATTTAGAAGTATTTTAATACAGTAATGAAAATAAAAATATCAAAAGTAAGTTCTCAGTGTTATATGATCTCATATGTGTTGTATTATATAATACACTCAATAACTATTAGATAACACTAGTTGAATGTACTTTTTACATATTTGTGTGAATAGTCAAAATTTTTGGATTTTAGTAGATAAAAATTATTTTAAAATAAATCAAATTATATTTTAATAAAATATAGGTAAATTTATTTTTTCTATTTTTTAAATTAATTTTTGATATTAATTTACAAATCAAAAATTTGCTCCAAAAAATCTAACCATTTATTTGCTAAAAATAAAAAATTAGTAAATAAATAAATAAATACGTAATAATTTAAGTATGAATTATAAATATGTAAATAAAAAAATTAAGATAAGTTTGTAAACTTTTAAAAATACAAGATTTTAGATAGATTTTTAATTCAAAAATTTGAAATACTAATTTTTTTTAAGAAAATTTTGTTTTATTTTTTGAATAATATTGAATTTTTTTTATGTTTTAATATTTTTACTAAAATTATTTTTATTTTAAAAACTTAAATATTTCCATGCAATGCACACTGAGTATCATCATTCTTGAAATATTTTCTTATAAATTCCAAGAATGATAAAATTTGAAATTATAGTTTTTTTCAATATGAAATGCATTTTTATATTAGAATTGGAGTTAAAATATAAAATTAAAAAATATTTCTACTTATAATTTTTAAAAAAAAAATTATAAAGACTATATGATATTTATTTTTTAAAAATCATATTTTTATTATTTTATATGTTAAATATGTATGATTTCATTTGACACCAATAAATTATATAATAAAAATTATTATTATAAAATTATTACAATATTTTTTTAACAATAAATAATATTATATTAAAGTATTAAATAAAAATTTAGATAATTCAATTGATGACTGACATAATGAAGATATATTACCATATAAATTATTATATCACATAGCTTTATTAGAAGTGTAAATACAATATATTATGTTAGAGTGTAATTCTGATGTTGTATTTCAATCCTATTTATCAAAATTATGATTTTTTTAATTATATATATTCTTTTAATTTTGATATTTTTTTTCTCATGTGAATTTAGATTGGTAATGTAACATATGATATTGTAATCAATTTAGTACAAGTGTATGTAATATGTTAGATTGATAATGTAACATATGATATTGTCATCCAGATTGTGTGTGTGTGTGTGTATATATATATATATATATATCATGTTTGATAATTAGTCAGATGAAGCTTAAAACCATTAGCAACTTCAAGTTTACTTTATTATTTTTCAAATCTTTATGTTTGGATTGAAAACCATTTCTGAATTTTATGAAATCTTAATTATAAAAAATTATATCATTTAAAAAAAAAACAATTTTATTAGTTAAATTCAAGTTTATTATTTATATGATATGAAAGTTCTTGATTTTTTAATGAAAAATTGAAAAATATTGCACTTGATTTTTAATCCTATGTATTTGGATTAAAAGATTATGGTCGAGACAAACGCACTTTGAGCTACAAAGACTCTAGGTTTCCGCACTAGCTAATATCCACCATAGCCATCCTATCAAAGACTCAACTTCAAAAACTGCAAGGAGACCTAATTAAAACTCTACCCCTTGAACCTTAAGTTCTTACCGGTGATGTCAACCCAACGGCAGGTGAAATGCTAATGGTGCTAACTACACTGAATAGTGTAGTTAGCACCATTAGCATTTCACCTGCCGTTGGGTTGTATATGCGCATGCTCATATCTAACTAAGGGTGCCGCTACGTAAATCAGCTTGAGGCTGGTGTTATTCTTTGAGAGTTAAGTAAATCATAATTCAATAATACCTATATGAAAGATTATACATTTGATTAATTTGATATAAAAAAATAAGATGTTTTATCCACAAACAAAACTTATAATGAAATAATTTTATTTATTGGGGTCATGGTTTGCTTATTGCGTTGGATCCTGCACTATCTTGATGCATGTATGAATATGGAATCTTAAAAACTTAAATATTCTAAGTACATGTATTTCAAGCTCTTTACGCTTCGAGCTGGTAGGATGTGATATATAAACTAAACTATGCTAAAATTTCTCACAATCTTGCAGACGAGCTTATTCCGTAATTTACTACTTAAACCCAGTAGATGACGAGTCCGTGATATAGAACAAGCAGAGAAAAAATTACTTTGTTATCACTTTCAAGGTTATGTGATGTTCTTCATATATTATTGTTTCATTACTATATGTGCGCTTCCGTGCTATGCGTGCTGTTGCTTACTTCTAGACGACATGAAGTCTCGCACAATGTGATGGATTATGGCAGATATTGATAAGTCTGTACGTTAAGGTTTTTCTTTAGTTTTCATGACATTTTGGTTACAATTGTCTGTATCGACTGCTGGTTCTCACAATTTCGTTGAACATCTTCTCCTTTCTAGGTTAAGTTGATTCCTTGACTATGTTACGCTGTAGGACATTCAGGATTATTTTACACAAATATTCTCTCATTTCGCATACGCTCCTGTTGGTGAACAGGTTGACAGATTAGTTTGTTCGTTTTAGCTGTGCAAAATTTGCAACTGCAAAGACCAGGTTCAAGAAGAAGGTAAATATTAGACTACCTACGGTTTTCAGTGAGAGGACGACACGATGAAACTCAGACATCGGGAGAGACTCAACTACGATTTCGAGTACCAAGTAGTCAGAACTTACTACACATGGTACAGAATTCACTTTTGAAGCAGGACCAACTGCTTTCCAACTTAGGAAGTAGCAAGTATTCAAGTGATTGAGAATATACGGCTCCTTACTTCCATAACTGATGCAATGGAAACTTCGTTTTACATCGTTACCACCTTTACTTCAATGAAAGTACGTTTCTTATCAAGATGTATATGAAGAAGTCTAAAGATCTTACACAGTCTAAAGCAAAGTACTTGCATCGCATTTGCAAATTGCGACAATGGAGCAATCCCGTATTCGAGGTGAGACACATGTTCTCAGTATAATCACAGAGAATGTCGAATAATACAAGGTTGTTGCTTGAGTCCAAAAGCTGACTTTGAGAATGAATTATGTATAGAACATCACAAACAGGCTTCAGAGGGACCACAATAATTACAGAGCCATTGCACTCCTCCAACACTCAAAGAGTCTGCACTGCGGGAAACCTGAAAAAGAAGCTGAAACTTTTCCCTTAACATCTACACCAATAAAAACGGACTTATAGCTTATTGTCTACATCCCTTGTACAATTCAGCGATGACGGCCTGCACATCATCAACGTAACAAACCCTTGTCAACGAAAGTGCTCCGTGTACCTCAAACAATCAGTTTGGCTAGTCCGGACTAGCCATTGGACTCTTCATTGAAACAATACAAACTGCAACAATTTTAACACACAGAGACTTAAATACCTCGTAGTACTTCAACAGTTGAGGACGCTTCTTCTTGTACGTGGGAGTCAACAAGTCCCTCTCGACGTCGAAGGGTTCGGCTTCAAGATGTACACCCCTGATGACTTCAAAGCCTTTCAACTGCATTTCGTATCATATATAAGGAGGGAATAATTTAAAGGTCAGAAAGAACGAAGACTGTTTTACTAAACATATTCAATACTACAACCTTTTTTAAGGGTTGGTTTATCGACTCATATGGCCCCCAAAAAACAGGTATGTAACAAAATAAAAACCTGCCTGGTCCGCTGATGATCACTTACCTTGCTGCTTTTAGCAGTGGTTCCTAGTTCTTTCAAGATAAACTCCTTTGCTTTGGGATTATTGCAGAGCTCTTGGAACGAGCCTTGGATTCCACTCGCAGCTGCCCAATGTTCAAGAACATCACGTTTGGGCACTACCACAGCCACTAGAGAAGACTCAAAACTGTTACCGTAAACCCAAATCTGGCACAGGACAAAACCAAGGCACAGATGTAAGCATGAGATTGCTCGAAGATCAGCTAAAAAGATTGAGTGCAGTTACTAGATCAATACCTTTCAGTGACCTGATGTGTTTGCAAAAGAAAGAGGTGATTCAAACTGACTGGCTCGCACATTGGATTAGTACAGATAGAGCCAGGGAAAAGCGGTGCAATAACCATATCTTACCGATTCGACTGGATGGCACAGGCCGTAGACATTCTCCAGATTCTCTACGGCAACATACTCTCCTTGAGAGAGCTTGAAAATGTTCTTCTTGCGGTCAATGATCTTCAACGCTCCGTCTTTCTGCCATTCACCAATGTCACCTGGAAACCAACGGCACCTCAGCTGTCGAATCTTAAATCTATTGGCTCAATTTCTATTACAGAAACTAGCACTGTAATTTTGAACTTTCTTTACATCTACTTCATTGAGCACCTTAACCCCAAGGTATCCCGGATACTCACCAGTGTGGAACCAATCATCAACAACTGACTCCTCAGTGAGATCAGGACGTTTATGATATCCGGCAAAAACTGTTTTACCACGGATGCAAACTTCTCCTCTTTCAGGGGTGTTTGGATCCTTTGGAAGAGCTTCATAATTCATTTCTGGAACAGATTCAAGGCGTGCCTCGATGTTAGGCATTGGGGGTCCTACAGTTCCTTGCATAGATATAATATCCGGTAGAGATATGAAACTTCCAGCACAAGTTTCTGTCAGGCCTGCAAGATAGAAGATCGTCGAGCCACACAAGAGGGATAAGTTAGTGAATATACCAGAAACGGACCTCCACGATGAAGCTAAATAACAATATCCATCTTCGGTACTTAGCACTGTCAAAAGCATTCAAAAAAGTAGGTTATGAAGGGAGTTCTGCCTTTAGAGTGAAACAATGTTCTTAGAGATCTGCCGAGTTTTCATACCATATCCTTGAATACATGGAGCACACATCGTTGTCCTCAAAAACTCCTCAACATGATTCGCCAGAGGCGCAGCACCAGACAATATAAGCCGGACGCTACCTCCAAGACCAACTTTCACCTGGAGTAAATCACCATGGATTCAAAAGTCCTTGAAAAGATATGGATAGAAATGTAAAACACTATTTCCGGTTCTCATTCCGTTCCGACAAAGGACTTCACTGACTACTAGCAGAGTTCGAGTTCTTGTCAGCTTTCATGCCATCGAGAAAGCAACAAAACAGAGGTAATCTAAACGTCATGATCACGTGTGACACACCATTTTCAAACAACCCACAAATCCAAAGTTGACGGGTTCTCGCATATAGGCAAACCTTGTTGAAGACGAGGAAGTCAAAGATTGGGGCAGCCTTTTCTTGCGGTTTGCCATTCTTGATGTTCTTCAATTTCCTGCGCAAACGACGATTGATTCGGTAAAGTCAAGCCACGGGCAATAAATTGAATGAATTTAGTGCAAAACTTTAGAGGATTCATAAAATTTGAGAACATGGAGCAAGTTAGATCGATAAGGCTAAGCAGCACGTCTTAGATGTTAATCATCCTTTACGAGAAACGGTTTCAACAATCGAAGTCACTCACATCTTGTAGCCAAAATCAAACAGTAGCTTCTTAATTCCACCAGCGGCGACGATCTTGGCGTTCAGTCCTGGGATGGAAAATGTTTCATCGTCAGACACAATGGATAATGGAATACCCTCTCGCTTAGAAACACAAAAGCTAGCTCCCAAGGATCAACAAAGCCACTTATGACTGACTCAACTGACTCGCCGAGTTCCAAAGGCTACCAAGTTGTAACGACTGAGTCGCTTAATTGTAAGTGCTTGCAACTAACAACCCTTTGCAACTCAACCCAGCTCATAACCAATGTATCACACTGAAAAGCACCACAGCCGAGTCTATACTGAGACCTGTGTAGATGCGATCGAAAACTCGAGGAACCCCGGCAAAGAATGTTGGCCTCAAGGTAGCAATATCCTCGGTAAGCAATTTCACATCCTGCATTAACCAAAGTATGTCAGAAATTTGAAATACGAGGAAGGTACTTCCATGCAGCCGTAAAAAACATGACACAAGACTGAAGTCATAAAAAATATGGGATTAAAATGTCGGACTTACCCCTCTCCAGAATCCAATTGAAGCACCAATATACACGAAGTACTCTTCCAGACACCGGTCCATGATATGTGCCAAGGGAAGGAATGAGAAGAAGATGTCATTATGATCAAGCTGCACAATTCAAGAGTTGACATCAACTCTCTATCAAGATTCAGAATGTATCCATCGAAATTTTTATGACCAAGATGTTTTTGCTAAAATAACTGTGGGTCAATAAGCTCTTCGAACCAAATTCGTACCTTCTCGTCCAGTTTCTGAAGGAAATGCTCCACAGCTGAATTGAGATCTACGATACTCTCATGTTTAATAAGCACCCCTTTTGGTTCTCCTGTTGTACCACTAGTATACATGATTGTGCAGATGTCTTCTCCTTTGGGAAGACAAAAATCGCAACTGTTTTGCTCTCCCTGTTCATCGCAGTTGGTCAGGACAGCCAAGTTTTACAACCATATGTTTCAATGGCAGACTAAAACAAGAAAACAACAACCAAAAAAATTTATTTCAACTCGTTCTTTCCCTCCATCGGATCAGTCGTACGTCAGGAAAAATTCATTTGAATGCAAACTAATCTACTGGTGCTTCTGATCAAGTATCATATGTGAAATATATGAAGTTCAACACATATGACCTACTTTGATTGCACCTGTAATAATTACTCACCAGATGCAGAAACTGATTCCAGGAATAGGCAGCTACCCCATGAGCCTCAATTTGAGCTCTCTGATCTTCAGGAATTTCACCGAAACTAACGAATGCTGCATGATAGATTGACGGTAGAGCAGGAAAGGACAGGACCCACAATTTTTGTCAGAATTTGTAGAACTAAGCGTATGACGCCTATCCAATGTGCAGAACTTTGGTTAGAAAGCATGCTCAGAACAGCTACTACAGACAGCTGAACAAAAGCATGTACAATCTCTTTACAAAATAAAGAACATATTTCAGCAGACAGCACACGTAATACAGCAAATTGCTGACGACACATCAGTCAAGTATGACCATTTTATCTTCAAATTCCTCAGTACACAACCTTCTAGTCAATTGTCAGCAGAAAAACAATCAGAGTCCGAGAAACGTGTCACCACTCACTCTTGATAAATTCCTTTGCCTTCTCCAAAGACTTGATCATCTGCGCAGTAGATAGTATCAGTCGGCAAAAAGTCTCTACAATACGATGCTTCTTCGAGGATACAATGGGAAAATAGTTAAGATAAGAAACATATGACCATCACTCACAGCCGCAAAAAGCCTTGAGTAACCTTTCAACTCGATCCTCCATTACACGCATATTTGTGGATATCGAGGAAAGAACTACCCAGTAACTTTGAATCAGCATGTGGTGTGAGCTCAGGAATGCTTATGGTTTGCATCGAACTAGTTGCCTATTTCAGAAGTCACATATATCGTTCTGTCAAAAGAAAACCTTTGACTTCAGCAGAAACGCAGTCAATCAAGTCCAGTCTGAAAACGATTGACTACGACATCTTGACACGAATGATTTAGAGACGGTCTGAATATATACCAATGGAATCTTCATCTCCTGTACGAAAACAATGGAAACCTCCGCATGACCGATAATGTACTCAACGGCCTCCGCACCTGATTACCAAACTAACGTATTAATACAAGTTGTCATCATCGATAACCTGACTCGGCAGTACTCTTCATATACCTACAAAATGTGGTTCCAATACTGAATGATCCAGGAATCATCACTTACTTCATTGATTCTAGAACAATCATGTCTCAAGCCCATTAACTAATATCACTCAGATTCAACCTTACCGAAGTCGTGGCGGCTCTGATTTACTTACCAAGGGTATCATACAGGGGAACGCAGTAAATGCTTTGAGAGTTACATGCCTGTGACAAATCCATCCAGAGAAAGTAAGAGACTTACATTCCAAAAATTAAGTCACACCAACGAATATCTTAGCTTCTTCACTTCCCTAAACACCGTTGCTACTGCTAGATATAGGCAGCAATCAGATCATCACAGACACAGATGAGAAAAGTCAGGTCGCGATTATAATGGAATTCATCGTACCTCCATAGACATGAACCATTCAGGTGTGTTGGCTCCATAAATTCCGCCACGATCTTTCTGCACGCAGGTCAAAACGATACGTACCCAACAACAGGTCAGATAATTCTCCGAGGGAGATTACTCCCTCAGTGACTGATAGAAAAGAGACGTGGTATCGAGTGATGGCACGAGGTCCCAGTAGCGTCAGAGTAGGTATGGAATGCTCGCGCGGAACTGGGGGTCTGAAGTATACCGGGTTGACTCCAACATGTCGCATGGCTGACCCAATTCTTTTCACTTTGTCGAACACCTGCTGGTACGTTTGCCATTCATAGGGTCCTGCCTGTAGACACCAAAGACTATATTCACATCAGTACATGAAACAACGTCAAAGATCCACGTTTAATTGGATGACATCTATGCTGCAATGCCCGAGCCGTCACCCAGTACTACGCTCTCAAACCCCCTCTCTATTTTCGTAGAAAGACAAAAACTATATGAATCATGAAAAGTGAGGGTATTTACTTTCCCGTCCACTGTTTTTCGCACTCCCAGCATGTTTCTGTCGGGATTTCTCTTCGCAGACACACTGTCGAAAACAGAAAAGCACATCGGGACAACGCTTATTAGTTGGCGATTTGAACTATCGGGTCAGCATGGCATGAGGTTCATGGTCGAAAAGGCATCCGATTATGATGATAAATAAGAACTCTTCTGCGCCAGCAACCCAGATGGCTCTTTCAATCCACTTGACTTCCTGCAGACAGATCGACTCAACATACAATGCAGAGTCTAAAATGGTCCGAATCTGACAGACTCCTCATCGCGAAACCTCGGGTTTGACTTGAGTCGAGTTGAAACAATTTTTTTCTCCATGATTTCTCGTTTTACGAGAGGCCAGCCAATATCGGAGAGGACTAGATGAAGCTCGCTGGCACGAGTAGAGCCAGAACTACCGATCAATAAAGCATCGTGGACTCGCAACGGTAGCTCGCCATGCTAGGCATTTGCTAGACACGCATTTGCATCCTTCTATTTTTACAATAAAACCCAGCGATTACGGTCATTGCAACAGCTCTGCCAGACCCCAGGGAACACGAGGAAAACAAGGGAGAAATTTGCAGCAGAGCCATCCAGCTTTCCCGTGTACATCAAACAGAACGTAACTGGAGGTCTGAAACTAGTCAAAGAACAAAGATCACGTGATAAAGGACAGGAGATTGTACGAAAAGCTTCTAAGCCTTCTCCCATCGTTAGATCAAAAAGTTGTGACAAGTACCATAAAGGAATCTCCGGTTCCCCTCCAACGCTTCCCCGTGATCCACTTATTGCACTTCCACATTTGACTAATTGGGTCATGCAAAGTCGACAAACCTGAACATGTCCCAGCACGTGGCGATATCCTTCAACGGAACAACTCCCTCCTTGGCGAAAATGCTCTTGTAAGTGTTTCCGATTGAAGGAGCGCCATCCTTGGCTTCCACACCATCTGCAACCTTGTAAATGTAACGCTCTGGTTTCGCCATCGCGTGATCTAAACTTTCAAAAACGAAGATTGCCGGTGATCCCCTGTAAAGTAGAATTCCAAGAATCCAAGTATGTGAGCTTCCAGATAGAGAAGCTACTGCAATGAATGAATTGCCTGCACCTAACACCACTTTCCCGACCCTTTAAAGACCAAGATCAATTGAGCTCGGCCAACTACAGGCAGAGCACTGGACGACCGGACGAGCAAATCAGCACAACCTCAGCCCAAAAACAGAAAGAGCTGATTCAACACTCTCCTCCCGCCTGCAGCCTTCTTCATCTCTTATTCTTGATGCTCGCTCACATACACTCACTGGCAATCAATCAATCTACCATCCATCAATCCACTCCCTGGACTCAACAGCACAAGAGCCAAAAAAAGATAAAAAATACCAGCGCAAAACAGCGAATCGAATCGAACAGTGTGAGCAGTGACGAAAAAGGACGGTCCCACGACCTCACTCACGACGAACTGTGAAATCAGTCCTCTCTCCCAGCAGCCAGCAGCAGCAGTTGCAGCTTCCGCTTGGGCGTTACTAACAAGATCCACGCCGCTCCAAGAACTAGAAACAAGGCCCTCCCTTCTTGCATTTCCTGCTTATGCCGCAAGTAGTGCAGCAGCTGCAACCACCACCACCACCCCCGCTTCCTCCTCTCTCTCTCTCTCTCTCTCCCTCTGCCGAGTCTGCTCCTCTCTCTCTCGTCTTCTGCGCGTCGTCCTCTTCTCTTTCTCAGCAGCGTCCAGTCCCCTCCTCCCCTCAGCTTTTGATTTGAAGATCTCCCTGGATGGACATCCGCTGTCCCTTCCTCGGCCGAGTCCGCTCTCCGCTCCCCGCTGCTGCTTCTCTCTCTCTCCCTCTGCGCCTTCCTTTCCTCCGCTTTCTATATTCCTTCCATTCTTTCTTTTTCTTCCTTTGAATGAGCCAAGTAATAAATTCGGATATGCGAGGAGATGAGATGAGAGAAAAGCAGGGCGAGCTCGGCAGCGAGGCAAGTCAAATCTCTCTTCGTGTACACGGGCCTGCTTAATCTAATCGCGGGTCGGGGTGGGACCACTTCCACCTTCCGCATTCAATTATGACTGTGTCACTCTTCTCGCCCGTTTGTCCGCAAACGATTTTTATCTACACGATGGTCAACCGTGTAAAGCTTGCGATGACCATGTCCTTGATCTGCACGTACCGTCGGAGTATGTACGCTACCACTGTACAGTTTCTTGTTAAGTTCTTCTTTTCGAGAATGAATTTCTCGTTCACATTCACGATTTACCAAACTAAACCTTATGTTTTATGTGAAATAGGAAGACACAGTAAAATAACCAAAGCGATGTTTTATGTGAAATTATTGTTTGGTATATATATTCGATGATTAGAATGTAGTTTGTGTGATGGGGATGGGTATGTATGTCCGTTTTTTTACTTCGTATTCTACAGGGGATATGATGAAGTTCAAAGATTCCGAATCCACGAGGGAGAGTGATTTAGCCACAATCTGTACCGTCAGTTTCCTCGAACCAACTCATGTTACCCTACTGTGAATGATTGTACTCAGTCGATATAGAGAGTTAGCCACACCCTGTTCATTATCGGTCATGGTGTTTAGTGATGATCTATGGAAGGCGGCCACCTCACCATGTAGATGTTGAATTCCTTTGACAAGTTTTTTTAAAAGTATATTTTATTTCTTATCGTCCTGTTTTTGGGCCAAAGGTTGTGTCTATTTCTCTCGACTTTATTTCTCTTGACTTTAGATGAGCATTGGATTACTCTCCATTTTATATCTCTATTTACGCGTGTGTTTTAAATCTTGGATACTACCTGTAGACTACAAGGCATACCAATGCTCTCTCCATGTGAGGTATCCACACTCGCAATAGCAAACTTCACATCCCTAATGGCATCATGAGTAGCTATACTCTGCACTCCGAATGGACAAAGAGTCATATGATCACCAGCTACATTTAAGTGATACCACACTCACATGTGAGAAATGAAGATGTAGATGGATGGATCAAGCCAAGACGGAATCTCATTGCTTTAGAGAAAGTAGTTGGTGCGATTCGGAAAGCCCTTATGCATGGTCGAGCCAAGATCCACAAGCCTTCACCCTTGTCGGAGCAAGATTGTAGATGAGCCCAAGTACTACGAGGAATGTCTAGATCCACTAAGAGTGAATGTAGAGGTTGCTCAAATTTTTGGTCCATCAAGATAGAATGTAGACCTCTAGTCTAATCGGTGGCCAAAGAGAAAAAAAGGCATGAGCACATGTTGTATCTCTAGGAATAAAGCATTTCTCGTATGTCGCAATAGTACTGGTAAAATAAATGATCTCATATCACGTCTCTCGCATTTATCTTAAGGATGGACTTATATGCAATCACAAATCAAAAAGATAACAAAGGTGACTAGAGAGTCAAATAGCCAAAAATGCTATAGTTGAAGTCTCCTCCATCTATAATAAGCCTACCCTTCTCACAAAATTGGTAAAGATGTCTCCATGCCATATCTCATGTCACACATTCAAATGTACTCTCTTGTAAATTCTTGAAGAATGTCATGAGTGGTTTTTGTTTCCTTCTTCTTTTTTTCCTCCATTCTTGATGTTTTCAATATGACAATGAGAACATATTATCTAGCTTTGTTTTCATGAAAAAAGTGTGGATACTTTTTGATTTCTTCATGTATCCAAAATAAATACATTGCCATACATCATGTAGCTGATTTTTGAAAAAAATGATGAGGCAAGGTGGATAATTATAACTTATCAATTGATTTTTCTTCCAAAGATTCCAATATATTAATATAAATATATTATCTCTAGCTGCATGTGTTGTTATTATTTTGAGGTTCTTCATTCTTTTCGATGGAAACAATAGTTATAAAATATATCATGTGCATTGATTGTTCCAATATAATAAGGGATTTATTAAATGATATATCCATTGATAGTGTTTGATTACCAATTGCTAGAATCCTCATCGAGCATATTATATTTGATTTGGGAGGACTAGTGTAATATGACATACGTGGTGGTTATCAATCCTACACTTGACACAATTTCAAAGAGGATGATCACCCATCATGGAGGATAGGCAATCACCCATCAACCAATGTCTACAAGTATAGGGTAATCCATAAAGGACACCTCTTTGTTACTCTAGCTTTGGAGTTATATGGAGTTATGGACCGACTACGACATGTTCGTGAGGAAGTGCACGAGAGTCTACCATACTAGACGGTATGAGTATCACTCTCTTTAACTTATTGTATATCCTATTTTAGGCAAATTGTTTCCATTGCTCTGGAGAGAGCACTAGGTGATGCAATCCATAGAAGAGCAAACACATTAGATGATGATTCTTTAGATGCTCATGTTGTTTATAGACCGTTTAACCTAGATAGTTGGGATATCTTAGGTGTAGTATGACATATTTCCCAATGTATGCTATTGGGGCCTAGCCCCATGTTACCGGTTTGGTTTCATCCATGTGCGACTTGATAGGGTATTCCCATCCTTTTTATTATTTTATTGTGTCCTACCTTTAGAGTTTACATTTTTAATTTATGTACCAAACAGATGATGTTGCGCGTGAGTTTATACTTTAATAAACCACCACTTAATGCTTCCCTTTTCACCCTAATTCACTTAATGCTAAAACCTCTCAATGCTTCACCGCACTATAAATGAAGTCTTTACATCCTCATTTAATGGTCAAGCAGGACACACACATAACAGTAATGGAAGAGTATGATTTAGACCATTAAATCATTCAGTTTGATGCTGTGAAATCATATTTCCAAAAGTTTATAAATAGGGGAATGGTGGAATAAACTTTGATCTATCGCCCTTGCAAGGTGTTTCCACTTATAAGAACATTAGTTTGACCGCTCTTTTGGGGATCATATGATCATTGTTCGGTCTTTTTTCTGCTTTCTTGAAATCCTTGATGTGTCCAAAATAAAGGAGGGGACTAAATTGCATTAGGAAAGTGTTCCTAAACGAATGGGTGCATGGGACGGAATAGTTGAGAAAGATCAAGACGAGTTCTAATCTTAACCGAACTTACTGATGGAAGTCAATCCAAGAAGTTTGTTGTTGCAGCAAGAACCGAGCGAAAACTCTACACAACCGACCTTCGCTTCTTGTTCGATTTCCAAAGTTAGTGATGCTGATGTCGAGCCTCTTGTGAACTTGTGTGGGGTCGGGTTCGCCCAAGAATCGGACGATCAATCTCTATTAGTCACTAGTTCGGTAGATTTGGTCACCGGCAGATATTAGAATTAGAACGAGGTGTTCGCGAACTTTTGACGTTTACTGAAGGGAAGATGGTGACAATCGGGAAGTACGTTTGCGAGGAGATCAAATTTTTGTACGATATGAATCGACGAACTGTGGACTCATCTTTCGAATGAGATCAGTCCCAGATGATCTGCTCTTCCATCTGCTAACTCTCCTGAAAGCTGGGGGTGGAAGAGGGAAGGGAAGTAGGATCTGTTGAACTGTAGGTGCTTGCCACCTTGAGTCATGGTGGGCAAAGTCCAGGAAGTTAATATCCCAGGATATCTGGAAGGTTTTCGAACATTCTTCTTGACGCAGAACTCGCAGTGGATGACTTGACTATTGACGATGAAGTGTAACAGAAAGAAAGCTTTCTCAGCCTGTGCAAACCCTGAACATCCATCAGCTTTTGGGAGAAACTTCTCTGTACGCTGAAATGGTCTCCATGGAGGAAGTGTGAAAGTCCTTCCGACCCACCTCTCCAAGCATAACTCCTAACGTCGTTTCATCATGGTACACTTGTTCCCCTTATGGACGCGAAGCTAGCTTTGCTTAGCCGCGTGAACTTGTGTTCTCCACTTTGTATCAAGCTCTCAAGTGATCCGTGCCAGGCGGGAAAAGCTTGGTACCGTTCTGGGTTATAGTTCATGTTTATCTCACGTATGAAAAATCTCAACGAAGTAAGAAGTATAAAGCAAAACGTATGGGAAGATCCCATCAAGCACACATGGATGAAACCAAAGGAGGAAGATGTGGCTAGGCCCCAATAGCATCACAATGAGAAATATACTAATGCTAGTGGTCTTTGTAAAGTAATGGATACACGTTGACAAAAAAAATCTAAAATAATCAGCTAAAGAGAGTAATCCCCTTGTCTTCTAGTATGGTAGGCTCTTGTGCACTCTCTCATGAACATGTCGAAGTCGGTGTCCATAGCTCTAAAGCTAGAAGAACAAAGAGGTGACCTTTCTACATACCCCTTATATTTGGAGACCTTAGCTACTACGGCTGTCGCATGGACATTACTTCACTTTGAGAACGCTTGGCTGTAGAAGAACCCTCATGATCCTCGTATGAGTTGACACTCTCTCTTTCTCCTCCTCAGCACTCCACATTCGAGTTCATTGGAATCGGTAAAACTTTAGTGAAAGAAAATTATGATATTCAACAATTGGACCAATAATTCTTACCAAAACTTCACAAATAATTGCTCTACAACCTTGTTGTTCTCTCAAAATTTTTTTTATATTTCTCTTTTCCAAATCTCTTAGAAAAATTATTGAGTTGTACACTATATTACAAGACGATATGCAGATCCCTGTGTACTAAAACCATCACACATCCCAATCCTCCACTCCAATTGTTCTCAAATTTCATGAGAAATTCACTTATTATCCAAGCTTCAACTCTAAAAAGTTTTATTAATGAAACTTTTTGATAGCAAAAGTTATGATTGTTAAACTAACTTTGTGACAGTCAGTGCAATCCTGCAACTATGATTGTATGCATCAACTTCAAACTATCACTCTATATTCAAAACTCATCCAATCGAGCTGAAATTTCAATCCAACACATGCATGAGTAGAAATAATATTTCTATTGAATCAGTTTTGTCAAAACCCTTGTAGTATTTTCAGAATCGATCCAAACACACTCAAGGGTCTGAATTTCACTCTTTAACTTCAAATCATCACAATAGAGTGACACCCTTCTCAATTGCATCCATTCTTGAGGCCACCTCATAACTCTTCTTGTTAGCTCTTTAATCCTATTTCTAAATCTTCAAATGTTCCCATAGCAGGCTTTCAAAACTACTCAAAACCTCAAAGAACTTGACCAAGTGCGCTCATTGGCCCAAACTCCAAGACCAATGAGAATGAAGAGAGTCATTTTGATCTCAAATGTGACCAAATTAGCTTTATATTAACTTAGAGCTTTACAACTATACTAAACACACAACTTAGTCATCATATATACTATATGAATTATCACTAATAAAGAGTCAAAATAACAACTCGAAATCGGCTAAGTATGAACGGAACTACAAACTGAACTTGGAAGTTTATAACTTGAGAATAATAGTCCTTGCCAAAATTCATAACAATCAACTCCATATGGCTTGTTTTTGGTAAATAATAGTGATGGATTGGAACCCACGTGTTGAAAACCACCAGTACTTGCAAGTTGAGATCCATAACGCTCAACTGAATCAAAACGTATATTGTTAGGTTACAAATCACGCCGTAGGAAACAATTGGAAGAATAATTGGGTTTGGAGAGTTTATCACTTATTGCATAAAGTTATCTCCAAAATGATATTGTGACCATGCTCGAAAGTGATCACGATGAGATCTTAACAGCTTTACAATGAGCCGTCAATCATCTTGACCTAAAGTATTGTCATCATAACAACAGCTCTAAAGATGACATATGTAACTATCTTCTCATAGTAGCCGCGTCACAACACGACACTGCTCCACTTGCCGTCCATCGAGGAGTATGGGTAATCTTCCCCTCCAAAATATTTTCTCGTATAGGATATGTAACCACAACGTACACAACAATAACCTAGTCCTCCCAAACCAAGTATGGGTCTACCCTAATCCAAGTTGACTACAAGGCATACCAACGCTCCTTCCATGTGAGGTATCCACCCTCTTTTGCCATAGCAAACACCACATCCCTAATGACATCATGGGTAACTATCCTTTGCCCTTCGAATGGCCAACAAGTCATATAGATCCTTTTGCATATAAGGTAGTACCACACTCACATGTGAGCAATGAAGATGGATGGATCAAGCCAAGGCATAACCTCACCATTGTAGAAAAGGTAGCGGATGCGAATTGAAAAGCCTTGATGCATGGTCAAGCCAAGATCCATGATCATGCGCCTTGCCGGAGCAAGAGTGTGTACGATCCTTAGTAATACGAGAAGTGACAGGATCCACTATGAAAGAATGTAGACCGTGTTGAAACTGTTGGTCCATCAAGGTAGATTGTAGGCCTCTAGTTCAATTGGTGGGCAAAGAGAAAATTGACAGGAGCTCATGTTGTACCTCCGGAGGGTAAAGCATCTCTCTTCTATCGTAATAGTACCTATAAAGGAAATGATCCCCCATCCACGTCCCTCACATATATTTCAATAATGGGCCTATCTGTAATCATAAATTGAGAAGATAACAAAGGTGTTGAGAGTGTCGAACTAGCCAAAAATATTATAGTTAATGTCTCCTCCATCGATAATAAGCCTACCCTCCACACGAAATTGGCAAAGATATGTGTCTTTGTGCCAAGTTCCTTGTCACACACTCAAAGATCTCCGGTTTGATGATGTCATCAAAGATACCCATGATCTTCATATCAAAGGTGGTCAAACGTGATATGAATACAAATGAAGGAGGAACCGTGCAAAGTAGGTAAGTGGATTGACAAGCAATACTAGAGGAGATTATACCAAATACCATTTGCGGATCTCTTAGTAGAAGAAGTTCATCTACATGTAGTACATCCTGGGTAAGTGTAGTGTATAAGTAGCGTGAGACAAAGTCCTCAGACCTTACTCACACTTCTAGAATACGTAGGTTGTCTATTGATGCCATACATCCCTATGTAAGCTAGAGATGATGAGAAATGCCCAAAGGAGACCATGCCATACACTTTGACACCTTGACTCTCAAGCATACAAGATAAAACTTGATAATCAAGTAATCAAAGGTATGCCTAATGAGGTCTATAGGGAAGCAATGTATGTATCATTTGCTAAGGAGGGGAACTCAAAACCTAACACGGCCAAAGCAGTGGACAGAAGAGCTCTATAATGAGCCATGGTAAATAGGGATCATCCCAAAGGATCTCATTGTTGAGTTTCAGTGACAGACTGTAGAATAATGAATCCTTTCTATGAAAATCCATGATTATAGAAGAGAGAATAATATGAACCGTAGAAATATCATATGAAAGGAATGTTGCTAAAAAAAGGTCCATCAGCCTCTCTAAGCTCTTTAAAGATGGATGCACATGAAACACTATTAAAAGTATATTCAACGTCCATTTGCAGAAAAATTCAATCCAAATAAATATTTAGGAGTGTTTTAATGCCCAACGATACCGCCTCACAATCTCCTTGTGTGGACAAAGATATTGATGGAAGTAAGAATTATGTTGCATGACCACGGTATGACTAACAAGGTGCAATAAGACCTCCCCAATAACAATCGGTCTAATGCTTCACGATTTATTCTCCATATCAAAAACCCGACTAGCACACAACACATGATTAACTAACAGCGGGATCTCTCCTCTTGCAATTGAGCAACCACCTAGAACAACTTAATGAAACCATTAGAATTTAGTGAAACCACTAGATGGATAATATGCTTGAAAATAATAAGACAAACTCCCTCATGGTAAAATTGCATTCAACATCACAAGGAAACAAATGTAAGTCACCAACCTAACTTTCGTACCCCAGGCGGTTTTTGATATCAGAACAAAAAGAAGAATGTCCAAGACCTATAATTAAAGTACATTTTTCCCAATCTTAAGATAGTGATAATATCTATCTGTCTGTATGTCATCACCAGTTGTTTGAAGGGGAAGGAAACAAAGTACGTACTATTATACAAGGCTAATTTCATCCTCTTCGATGGAACATTTCTGAGTGAGTATTTCTGGTCATGCACCTACTTGATTTCACTTTTACTTTTCCAGTGAAGTCAAAAGTACAAATTTCCGTTAGATTTCTGGGAGGGGCATTATACCTTATGCACCCATGGATAAGTTCCACATTCTGGCTATTTGATGGTCTGCCTGTGGCCTGATGTTGATTCTAATGTCATATACTCAATTCTCAGCCTCAAAGTGAGCATAAGACATTCAGTCTAACGTGGATATGTGCGATCCATCCCTGGGTAAGTACAAGGTCTGGAGACACTCCCGAAAATGAAACACGGCATAAGAATCTTTGTACTTTGGTAAGTGTTGGGAAGCTACTCTGGCTGCCAGGTCATTACAGAAAAGTGCATACTCTCCACGACTAAGATTTTGCACTTTGCCAGAGCATGCACTTGCTAGATCACTCATTAAAATGTTTTCAGATATAGATGTTGAATTCCCCCTTTTGAAAGTCTAGTGTTTACAAATTGAAAAGTCTGCTGGGTGCAGTCAGTTTGAGTTCTAGAAAAAATTAGAGTTATCTTTTCTTTTCTTCACGTCTAACAAGGATAATTAAGTTTTTAATGACAACTCCTACTTATTGATCATGGCAAGATCAAGGCACTTACACACTGCTGAGAACCTGAATGAATACAATCAGATCAGTCGGTGGGAAGGCCTTGCACCTATCCAGGTTCGACAATTCGACTGTAGTTTATACCGTAGGCCTGTCAAAGTGAACATTCAGTCACCATGTGAGCCCGTCCGTCCGTCATCATGACATGAATCCCATGATTTTGAGGAGACTCCGAAAGTCTAAACCTCAACTTCCTTAAGAGCTGGAGAGCCTTAACCACCTTATGTACCGTTTTGTTATTTTACTGTGTCATCTCCTTATGTACTTCATTCGCATCATAGCGTACTGTTGCCTTACCCTACTCGAAGTCAAGGCTGTTGAGATGTTCGAGACTTAGCAACCCATGGTACCCGTCAGTCGTTGCTATGGCGTATGCAAGCAACTACTTTAGTTATATCAAAGAGGAGTAGACATATAGTAGACTCTCTCTAACTGGAACACCACCATAGTAGACTCCCTTGTTGTACTTAAGAAGGATTTGCATTCATGTAACACCTGTATAATTGCAATTTACAGAGAAATTGCAGTTACGGAGTTCATACCATCAATTTATCTACAAACTTTGTAAGTGCAATTGCATTTTCTGAAGATTAACAAATGTTTATTTTCTGAAGATTATTTGCATGTGTAAAGAAGGGTTTAGGTAATCTTACGGGGTACCCCGTAAGATTACCATGCACTTCCTACTTTACACAAGCAAATAATTGCACTTGCACTTAGAAATTTGTGTGTAATGACCTCGGGAGTAAGGGTTGAGTTGCTATCAAACATCTGCAATTTGCACAAGCCCCGTGTATTTTATCCAGGAATAACACTTACCTTTGCACTTATCAAAAATAAAAAATTTCACAAAAATTGCGCTTAGAGAGAGTCCATTCTCTGTTCTTAATGTGAATAACATCTAAGTTTTTTGTCTCTCGATCCTTGGGTTTGCATCCCCTACACATCAAGTTCGAAACTTTTAAAAGATTGAGCTAGCCTCCACAATTGTGTTTTAATATTGGCAATTTTTAACCATTTCTTCTTCCAAATACCCTTGGAAATTGGATACAAAGAAAAAAATAAAATAAAGAGCTAATCAATGAATTTAAAAAAAGATGAAATATTTTAGTAAGTTTTACATGTAATTCATCAAATGTCTTACTTTATGTTAGATGCATGTAATCAATTGTGTACCGTTTTCTTTTTCCTCATCATAAAATATGAGACGGTTTGCTTGATAATTAGCCATTACTTTCTTGCTCATGATATCCAAATTTCTAATTTTTATAAGAAAATTGCATTAATATCTTGCTAGTTTGTCTTCACATAATTATTATTTAACTTCTCTAGATAAAAGGGTTATTGTCATATTATGAACATGCAAGTCAACTTTTCCAATCACTATTTGGACAATACTACGAAACTTTCATTCAAATATGTTAGCATGTTGAAATAACTCAAAAGTATTCTCTAATTCAATGTGGATATATGTCCTTGATCAATCATTTAGACAACTTTCAAAGAAATAAATGCAAATCTTTGTACTTTTATTCAACATTGATTGAGAGATTTTGATAGACACTAAATAGAATAAAGATGATCCGCACATCCATGAATGCATATAAATTTTTTTATTTGCTTATTTTTTATCTTTTGATCATTTGAGTCCATATTTTTAATTTGTTGTAAGACAGTCACTATAATTTTTACATCATATTATGATTTTTATTATTTGATCAAATTTAGCTTGTGATGAAGAGTGCAATATATAGTCATAAATTATTTTTTTTGTTTCCAATCTCAAATAATTTTAAGAGTATGGAATGATTTGGTGAATGAAATCAAACTCGTGCATATCTCATAGATTATGAAAAGATTTTATGCACAACTTACAGGGCAGTTGTTTAGTTGCAATATTACTTGCAAGATTTTATGCACAACTTATCTCATTTGACGTGTCAGGTAATGCCATCAACTCAATCCATTTGAAAAATGCTCCATCATGACCAACACATATTAAGGATGTTGTATAGTCAATGGCAAACAATCTGCAAATTACAAGCTCCAACAATCCTCAAATTCCATTGTAGATAGGGGATATAATTGTGATGTAAATGCATTGAATGATGCCCGGACAAGATCACATACCATACATCTTACAACAAAGTGTTGCACCTCAGTCTCCATACCTCTCCAACAAAAGTGACTTTGAAGTACATTATATGTTTTCTTCACTCCAAAATGACATAACTTCTCATGAGCATGTTTGACCAACTATGCTTTCGGAGATGGAAGTGGCACAACATGTACACTGCCATCTCCATATACACAAAAAAGATGTCTACCTTTTCATATGAACAATCAAGCTCTTTATAGAATTCAATCCCGCTCCTTGGCACTCAAAATATCCACTAAATCACATGTAGAAAGATACTCCAATACCACCATGTCATCATGGATGTCTCGACTTATAATAAAATTGTACTTAGTCTTAATGTTCAAGGATAACATATATACACTCTGACCTAAAAGAGACATCAAATAGCTCTCAAGAGCCAATATATTCAAAAAATCATATACTTTCATCCCGACATTATCTTTGCATCAGCATCATTGTCTCATTGAACCCAAGTATTGTCAACTTGTAAGAGGATGCATTAGGACTATGGTCATCGGCTTGAAACATGTCTTTTTAGATTCATGATGAGCTTCTAAAAAGCATTGGAGCTAAACTTAAGTGAAAATTATCGCTGAGATCACAAATTTAACGGTATAGATTTTGATTTAGTTTGAATGTTATGGATCTAAACTTTCAAGTGGTGGTAACTTTCAACACTTGGGTTCCAATCCATCACTATTGCTTACCAAAAGCCAGTCATAGCGAGTTGATTGTTAGGAATTTTTGTAATGAATATTATTTTCAAGTAATGAAATTCATGTGTTCCATTTGTAGTTCATACTTAATCGATTTTGAATTATTATTTTAACTTTATATTAATAGGAAGTTATATTATTTATATTATAGCTAAGATTATTTTTAAATCTCTAAATTGGAGTTATTTTGGCCACACCATAGGTAAAAAAAATCACTCTTCATTCTCATTAATCATGAAGTTTGGACCAACGAGGCACTTTGATGAAAAATTTCAACGTTTTGACTAGTTTGGAAGTTTTTTCAAGAAATGTTTGTGCATTTAGGAATAAAGTTGGAAAGTTCACAAGTTAGTTACGAGGTGGACTCAGAAATGGATGCAATTGAGTGGATTATCAATTTATTATGATGATATGAAGTTGAAAAGTGAAATTCAGATCATAGATTATATTTGGAAATATTTAAAAAAATATTTGAAGATTTTGAGGGATCATATTAGGCTAACATATAGTTTACAACTTGGTGGTGTGTTTAGATTAAAAATTTAACTCAATTGAAGGAGTTTTAAGTACCAAATGATAGCTTGAACTTTACATATACAGTGAAAATTACATAATTATATTGACATGATTATATAATTATTGTGATGTTTGATGTGACAATGATGTATATTATGATGTAATATGTATGTACACAACAAATGTCATAACTTTTGTAGCGGTATCCCTGGTTAGGTAGGTACGCAAAGTCGAAATAGATACAACAGTTAGAACGAGTAGTGCTATTAGCACAGTTCACATTGGACATATGTTGTTAAGGCCGATAGTGCATTTAGTAGACCTAGGACTCAAGGGGTAGAGTTGAAATTAGGGTTCCTTGGAGGGCTATTTTTGAAGTTGAACATTTGAGAGTGTGGCTATGATGGAACATTAATTAGTGCATGAACTTGGATTCTTTGAAGTTCTAAGTGGGTTTGGTTGAACTTTAATCTATATTTTATGCTATGGTTGCGAGCGGAGTGTTCTTGTGGACGTTTTGAGAGTAGAAAAGATTATTGTGATACAATTGTGTTGATGTGTGACAATCTATGTATTGAGATGTTTCATGTGATGACAATGTATGTGCACGAACAAGGGGAGTATAGGAAAAGAAGTGGAAACATGTAAGGAAGGCACAAAATATCATCAAAGTGTGTCTAGCGGGACTTAGAGTGGAGTGAGAAGGACTACAAGTAAATGTAGCTGGAGCAGTGGGTGGGGCTATTAGATGAAATACCAACTAAGCACTCCAATATATTAGCTGGATACAATAGATTCGATTGTAGAGAAGAGTTTAACCAAGAACTGAAAAGATACTGATGTTACTAAGAACCGACTAAACTACTTAGAGATTAGATCGTACTGTTTACCGGCTGGTTGGGTGGATGCCAAGGGTCTTAAGGGGGAACCCTTTTGAGTGTTATATGTTTTTCTCAACTTTTTTTGGGGTGAAATTCGTCATGCAGACTAGCCATTTTACAGCAACAACAACAAAAAAGAAAGAAAGAAAAAGATGCCCATGAGGATGTGTCTAGGGACAACAAGAGCATTCACAAGGTTAGCAGATCCAGGGAGGATAGAACGTACCCAGGCAAAAGAAAAATCAATGGGGTCTGGACTCTGGTCCAGTAAGGAATTGCTAGCAAATGCCTCCTATTTTTGGATTGCCAGTACAGTACAATACAGTAT
The DNA here is from genome assembly GCA_014180765.2 of Marchantia paleacea. Taxonomy (NCBI): domain Eukaryota; kingdom Viridiplantae; phylum Streptophyta; class Marchantiopsida; order Marchantiales; family Marchantiaceae; genus Marchantia; species Marchantia paleacea. The sequence continues at coordinate 711,720 of MUAA02000032.1, forward strand.
ACAGTAAACTGAACCTGTAAAATATGTTCTTAGCCTTTTATTAGACCCATCACTTGTTGCCATGTGCTTGGTCGTGTGTATTTGTCACGAAAACCTGGCTTGGGTCTCTACGTTCGCAGGTGACTCTTCAAGTTCCTCGATGAAGAGAAAAGTTCGTACAATCTGCGTACACGACTTCGTTTTTCTCCCAATTTTTTGGGAGCTCATTTATAATTTTATACTGTACTGAAGTTGAAAGAAATGAAAACTCCAGTACGGTACAGTTCTTTTGAAGGCTTCTCTCCTCTTGTCAGGGCCTGGGATCAATGCTTACGTGCAACTTCTAGGATCTTGTGATCATGCTTAGTAGCCATGGATTACAGCGCCATTACGCTGGTGCACAAGCTCACGATGTCGCAGAAGAAGATCTGCGAGAAGGGTTTTCTAGACCAAGCAAATGCAGTACAGCATCACGATCAAGACATCTCCTATGACTTATTCCGTTAGCTTTCTATGCTGATTATATTAGCAAATTGAAGTGCTTTGAAGCTGACTTAATTTGTTTCCTCTCTCCTTTTGCTGTTTCTTCTTTCCAACGATTTATATCGGAGGGCATAGAATTTGGAAACCATAAGTCTCTTGCGAATCCGACAGGAGCTCGATGGATAGCTAGAAGCCTCTATAGATGTCACTTCGAAAAAGGATTGAATCCTTGTAGCTGTCAAAAGAACCCGCCTTTGGAAAGAGCTTTTTGAAATTGATTCCGTACATACGCAGGCAGGCAGAACATCCACAATTCCCGATTGTCCCATCTCTACATCATCAAATGAGCCCAAGACGTCAGCTTCACAGCCTACTACAGTGCACTTCTTTCGCGCCTACCAAGAAAACCTTCATCGCCATAGGTTCCACATATCAGGCTCGCCATCCACTGACAGTTTTTGGAACTCAACAAACTGGATCTGTGTTTGATATGTAACAGACCCGAGCACGAACTGATAACGACACAGTGATGAAAGAAATCAAAGTCGATACAAATTACTTAAGCGAACATGGACTTCAGCTTATATGACCTGATCCGCTTATCTTCCGTACGATAGTTCCGTAATCTTGCTGCGACTGTTGATGAGTCCGTCCGCACGGGCACTTGCGTCACGTGGGGCCATAATGGACTGGTCACTGATGAGGAGCAATAGACATGCATGCAGTTAAAGTAGTAGTAGGACACACTAAAATAACGAAAAGGATGGGACGACCCCGTGAAGAATACATGGATGAAACCAATAACTTAACATGGGGCTAGCCCCCAATATCATCACAATGGAAAATATTTCCTATTGCTATTAACATATCCTAACTATCTAAATCATGTAGTCTACAAACAACCTGAGCATCCTAAGAAGCATACCTCACATGATTGGATGGATTTTTCCAACTAACAGTAATGAAAACACCTTGACTAAAATAGACTATATAATTATATGAAGAGACTGATACCCCACCGTCTAGTCTAGTATGGTAGCCTCCATATAACTCCAAAGCTAGAGGAACAAAGAGGTGACATCTCTCTATACCCCTATGCTTGGAGATCTAGATGCTGCCGCTGTCGTGTTATGACGCGGCTACTATGAAAAGATGATAACATGTATCATCTTCAGAGCTGTTGTCATGACGGTGATACTTTAGGTAAGGATAACCGACGGTGCATTGTAAAGCTGTTAAGAGCCCACCGTTGGATCGATATTGTAGGGTCAGGATATTGAAAAAGGCTCCAAGAGATATTATCTTGGACCTTATCAGATATAAAGCACAGTCAGGGTGGAAAGGGTATGGGAGAGATCTAGACACATCACTTTGCTGACTAAGGAGCTTATCTGATCGAAGTGGAGCCGACGTAGGACATGGATAGAGGACAACATGATCCTCCAGATGTACCGATGCCCAATCCATTTGTGATCAACATCCGGTGTCTTCATCGTGATCACTTTTGGGCATGGTTAGTATATCATTTTGGAGATAACTTTATGCAACAAGTGATAAACTCTCCAGACCCGATTATTCTTCCAATTGTTTTCTACGGTGCGATTTGGGACTTAACCATATACGTTTTGATTTAGTTTGGACGCTATGGATTTGAACTTACCAGTATTGGTGGATTCAACACATGGGTTCCAATCCATCACTATTGTTTACCAAAAATAAGCCATAGGGAGTTGATTGTTAGGAACTTTGGCGAGGAATATTATTCTCAAGTTATAAACTCCCCGGTTCCATTTGTAGTTCCGTTCATACTTAGCTGGTTTCGAGTTGTCATTTTGACTCTTTATTAGTGGCAACTCATATTGTATATAGGATGGCTAAGTAGTGTGTTTAGGATAGTTGTAAAGCTCTAAGTTAAAATGGAGCTGATTTGACCACACTAGAAGTCAAAATAACAGTCTTCATTCTCATTGGTCTTGGAGTTTGGACCAATGAGGACACTTAGGCAACTTCTTCGAGGTTTTGAAGAGTTTTGGAGATCTTCTAGGGGGACATTCGGAGATTTGGGGACAGGATTGGAGAGGTGATCGGAAGAGCTACAACGTGGGCTCAAGAATGGATGCATTTGAAGGGTTTGTCACTCTGATATGATGATTCAAAGATAGAGAGAGAAATTTAGACCTTTGATTTTATTTGGGGTGTTTCTGAAAATCCTACGAGGGTTTTGAGAGATCTGATATAATTGAGATATAGTTTACGACTCAGGCTTGTGCTTGGATTGAAATTTTGATTTAATTGGATGAGTTTTGAGTACGGAGTGATAGGTTGAAGTTTGTGTATACAGTAAGAGTTGCAAGATTGTAGTGACTGTCATGAAGTAAGTACAATGATCATATCTTTTGCTATCAGAAAGTTTCATCAATAAAACTTTTCACAGTTGAAGTTTGGATGATAGGGACCTTCTCATGAAATTTGAGAGCAATTGGAGTCAAGGATTGGTATGTGTGATAGTTTTAGTACGAAGGGGTCTGCATATCACCTTGTGATATAGTGTGTAAATCGACAATTTTTCTGAGAGATCTAAAGGAGAGAATCATATGAAAATTTTCTGAGAGAACAAAAAGGTTGTACAAAAATTTTCTATGAAGTTTAGACGAGAGTTATTGGTCCAATCATTGGATATCATAATCTTCTTCCGCTAAAGTTTTACCAGTTGTAATAAACTCGAATGTGGAATGTTGAGGAGAAGAAGAATAGATTGTCAACTCATACGAGGTTCAGGAGGGTTCTTCTACAGCCAGACGCTCAGGCGTTCCCATAGCAAAGAAATATCCATGCGACACCGCTCCATTTGCCGCCCATCCAGGAGGATGGTTGATCATCCCTTATGAAACTATGTCACTTGTAGGATCGATAACCATCACGATTACCATAGTAACTTGGTAGTCCCGAACCAAGTATAGGTCTTCCCTAACCCTAGTCAACTGCAAGGCATACTAACGCTCTCTCCATGTGAGATATCCATCCTCTCGTGCCATAGCAAACACCACATCCTTAATGACATCATGGGGTAGCTATCCTCTGTTCTTTGAATGGACACCGAGTAATATGAACACCTGCTGCATCTAAAGTGATACCACACTCACATGTGAATAATGAAGATGAAGGTGGATGGAACAAGTCAAGACTGAATCTCATCGATGTAGAAAAAGTAGTTGGTACGAGTTGGAAAATCCTAATGCATGGTGGAGCCAAGATCCATAAGCATGCACCCTTGCAAGAGCAAGAGCGTAGACAAGCCTTGATAGTACCAGGAATGATGGGATCCACTAAGAAAGAATGTAGAGGGTGCTGAAATTATCGATCTATCAAGATAGACCATAGACCTCTAGTCCAATGGGTGGGCAAAGAGGAAAAAGAAGGGAGTTCATGTCATACCTCCAGATGTAAAGCATCTCTCGTATGTCGTTATAGTACTTGTTAAGAAAATGATCATGTATCCACATCCCTCGCATACATCTCAAGGATAGATCTATCTGCAAACACAAATCGAGAAGATAACAAAGATGCTAAGAGGGCCCAACTAGCCAAAATGCCCTAAATGCATTCTCCTCCAGCGATAATAAGCCTATGCCTCCATACAAAATCGGCAAAAATGTTTATCTCTATGCCAAATCTCGTGTCACACATTCGAAGGTCATTGGTCCGATGATGTCATCATGTAGACGAGCAATACTAAATGAAAGTATATCAAACGTCACCTACGGATCCCCTATAAAGGAAGGTCATCTACATGCAAAACATCCTTGGTAAGTGCATCATCTAGATAGCGTGAGACAAAATCCTCGGACCCTACTGACATTCCTAGAATACGTAAGCCATCTGTCGATATGCTTGAGAGTCAAGGTGTCAAAATGTAGGCTTGGTTTCCTTTGGACATTCCTCCTCATCTTTGGCTTCCAAAGATGACAAAGAATATCCAAATAATCAAAGGCATGCCTGATGTGGTCTATAGGGCCCACAATATGTATATCATCTGCTAAGAAGGGGAACACATAGCTTGACATGGCCAAAGCAGTGGAGAAAAGAGCTCTATAATGAGCCATGGCAAATATGGGTCCTCTAAAAGGATCTCTTTTTCGAGTATCAGTGATGGACTGTAGAACGGTGATTTTCTCATGGAAAAGTCATGCAGATGGAAGAGAGAAAAATGTGAACCTTAGAAAGATCGTACGAAAAGGATGAGACTTGATAAAGGTCCAATGGCCTCTTTTAATTCTCTAAATCCAGATGCATATGAGACACTATTAAAAGTGTTCTCAACGTCCACCTACAAGACAATCCAATTTGAATGGATATCTAGAAATGCTCTAATGACCAACGATATCACCTCACAACCCCCTAGTTTGGCGACTCCAAACTGGTGTGGACAAAGATGCTGTTGGAAGTGTGAACGATATTGAAGGACCACGGAACGAATAACTAGATGCAATAAGACCTTCCCTATAGCAATTGGTCTAATGCCCCCAGTGTACTTCTCCATCGCGAGAAGTCGACTAGCATCCAATACCTAACTAACTGATGCATCCATATGAAATAACTTAATGAAACCATTAGCGGGATCATCTACTTGAAAGCAATCTTGAATATGCTCATATACCATCCTGACAGGCCCCATGAGGATAAACGTACGGATGTGCATAAAGAATGGACAAATAGTGATCTTTCATAACATAATGGCTCTTATGGATGATACTTCAAGACCTCTTATGATATGTCCTCGCCCATGGGTGGATGTAAAATGCATAAAGAGGAAATAGTGTCCTTAGTAGGATGAGCCATAGACAAAGGATGAAGGGCATGCGCGGGTCTACTATACTCCCCGGCCTGCTCCAAGATCCTACACTGTCGCAATCAAGCCGAATCTAAAGTATCTTGTGGCTAAACCCAACTTCTAACTTATGTGGCTCATATAGATTCCTCCTGCAATGTAATCCAATCCCATGCTCAAAATCTTTGAAATCTAGCTCTCACCTCCAAATGTCCAACATGCGCCCCCCCTCCTCCTTGTATAACATAGACATCTAAAAATCAAGCTAACTCGTCCATGGGATCACATGCCAACCGGTCGAACGGTAAACAAAAAGCACTTATAGAATCGTCATGGAGTGCAAGAGGGAACATATGGAATAAACGAGGACATGGGAACCTAGTCTTGAAAAATCTTACAATAGACCGGCATGGGTTACTAACCAGTCCCACGATCCGAAACTGAGAACGATCAATGAATGAAATGTTAGTTTGAATATTCTCTGAAGTGACAAATGTTGATGTGATGGCACTCCTCACGGATGCATCCCAAGTGTTGGAATCATAATCTTTGTAATTATATTGAGTGAGTGAGGTTAAAAGAGGATGCCATCAGTTGAGCCGGGTTGGAACTAGCAGACAGACATTTACTTCCTCCTACCCATGGCCAAGATTTTGCACTTCATAGGCTTTGAGCTAATGGAAAGTCATTGTTGTACGTCCTTATGTCTCTCGCACACGCCACGGACTATAGCTGAACGGTCACCATAGAATATGATGGATTGAAGGAATACATTTCAGAAAAAATCATGACTCTAAATACTTACGTTACGTTGTAAGCTGATTAAACAAAAGTTATGGAGATCGGAATAAAAAGTTATGAGTGTTTTTTGATTTTAGGGTTTTTATAGTTAGCATTTTTCCATGTGAGATGGGGTGTCAGGGGGTTGTGGTTTTGCAGGTGGGAAATAAACGATGGAGTGCTCGGTGTCCTTAACGTTCTCTTTATGCTAGATATAGCTTCACTTCCCCTCATGGGGCCGTCAAAAGCGGTGCATGATACACCATGTCCGGTGTGTCATAGTCTCTTTATCTGGCAAGGGGTAAAAACCCATGTGGAAAAGATACACAAAGATTATGATTGGATCACTTGGGATGCGCACGTGAGGAGAACGATCACATCGACATCAACATCGGCATTAGTTACTTCGGGAAACACACATACTACATCGATTTCTTCGTTGATTACTCAGGGTATACCAATCGGATCTTGTCAGTGATTGGCTTCCCATGCAGGTTGTATTCTAGGGCTTTTTGAAACTAGATTCCCATATCCACATTTATTCCATAGGCTCCCTCTTGCAATCTATGACGAGGTTAGACGTACTTTTTGCTTACTGCTCAATCGAATGGCACGTGATCCCATGGAGTTAGTGTGATTTTTATTTTTTATTACTTCAGTGATTGTGCCTAAGTTATACTAGAGGGGGCCATGCTGGACATAGGGAAGTGGTAGCTAGATTTCAGAAATTCCGAGTAGGGGATTGGGCTACATTGCAGGAGGAGTCTGTTCGGGCCACACAGGTTAGGAGTCGGGTTCAACCTCATGATACTTCTGATTCGGTGCAGTTACGACGGTATAGGATCTTAGTGTAGGCCGGGGAATATAGCAGGACCGCACGGGCCCTTCATCCTTTGTATATGGCTAGTTCTACTGAGGAGTCAATTTCCTCTTTATGCCTTTTACATCCACCCACGGGCGAGGAGATACCATTAGAGGTCTTGGAGTATCAGCCATAGGAGCCATTATGTCTTGATAGATCATTATTTGCTCATTCTTTATGCACAGCCCCACGTTTGTCCTTAGGGGGTTTGTCATGGATGGTGTACGAGCATCTTTGAGATTGCTTTCAAGTGGATCATCCCTCTAGTGGTTTCATTGAGTTGTTCTAGGTGGCTGTATCACTTGCGAGAGGGGAGATTCCGTTGTTAGTTAGTTAGGTACTAGGTGCTAGCTATCTTCTCGTGATGGAGAAGTACACTAGGGACATCACACCGATTGCTATTGGGGAGGTCTTATTGCATTTATTCAGTCATACCGTTGTCCTGCAGCATCGTTCACACTCCCAGTAGCATCTTTGTCCACACCAGTTTGAAGTCACCACTCAAGGAGGTTGTGAGATGGTATCGTTGGGCATTAGAGCACTACTTGATATCTATCCGGATTGGGTTATCTTGCAGGTAGACGTTGAGAACACTTTTAATAATGTCTCACGTGTATCTATTTTTAGAGAGCTTAGAGAGGCTGGTGGACCTCTATCAAGCCTCATTCCTTTCGTACGATCTTTCTATGACTCACATTCTTCTCTCTTTTATCAGCATGACTTTTCCGAGGAGGGAGTTATTGTTCTATAATCTACCGTTGACACTCGACAGGGAGATCCTTTGGGAGGATCAATGTTTGCCATGGCTCATTATAGAGCTCTTTTGTCTACTGCTTTGGCCGTGACAGATTGTGTGTTACCCTCCTCAGCGGATGATACACACATTGTGGAACGTGTAGATCACATGAAGCATGCCTTTGATTACTTGACTACCGAGCTTCATCTTGTAGGCTTGAGAATCAAGGTGTCAAAGTGTAGGGCTTGGTCTCCTTTGGGCATTCCTCCTCATCTAGAGGGTTGTATGACATCGACAAACGGCTTACGCATTCTAGGAGTGCAAGTAGGGTCCAAGGATTTTGTCTGACACTACCTAGACGTTGCTCTTGATGAGGATGTTTTGCATATAGATGACCTTCCTCTACAAAGAGATCCACAGGTGGCGTTTGGTATACTCTCATCTAGTATTGCTTGTCGATCCACCTATCTTCTTCGCACGGTTCCTCCTTCACATACATTCATATCACGTTTGACAGCCTTTGATGGGAGGATCATGGACATCTTTGGTGACATCATCGGATCAGGGACCTTCGAGTATGTGATATGAGATTTGGCATGGAGACAGACTTCTTTTACCGATTTCGTGTGGAGAGGTAGGCTTATTATCGATGGAGGAGATTGCACCTATAGCATTTTTTGCTAGTTGAACACTCTTGTCAACTTTGTTAATAGAAATATCCTTAAGATATATGCAAGGGACGTGGATACAAGATCATTTCCCTTACATATATTATTGCGACATATGAGAGATGCTTTATCCTTGGAGGTACGATATGAACTCTCGTCTTTTTCCTCTTTGATCATCGATTGGACCAGAGGTCTACATTCTGCTTTGATGGACCATGCATTAAGACTTTTCGACTTGCACCAGCTATTTTCTCTACATCGATGAGGTACCGTCTTGGCTTGATCCATCCATCTACATCTTCATTACTCACATATGAGTGTGGTATCACATTAGATGCAATAGGTGTTCATATGACTCGTTGCCCATTTGGAGGGTAGAGGATAGCTACCCATGATGCCATTAGGGATGTGGTGTTTGCCATGGTACGGGAGGATGGATATCTCACATGGAGGGAGCGTTGATATGCCTTGCAGTCGACTAGAGTTAGGCCAGACCTGTACTTGGTTCGGGAGGACCAGGTTATTGTGGTGATTACCGATCCTACTTGTGATACAGTTTCAGAGGGGATGATCACCCATCCTGGAGCGGTAGCAACTAAGGTCTCCAGGTGTAAGGGTATGCAGAGAGGTCACATCTTTGTTCCGCTAGCTTTGGAGTGATATGGAGCTATGGACACCAACTTCGATATGTTCGTGAGGGAGTGAGCAAGAGCGTACTATACTAGGCGGTATGGGGTATCACTTTCTTTAGCTTAATGTATAGCATATTTTAGATTACATATTTCCAATGCTATGCAAAGAGCACTAGGTGGTGCAATACATCCGAGAGCAATCACATGTTTTTTGGGACAGTATGTTATTTATAGATCATTTGACATTGATAGTTGAGATATTTTAGATGATGTAGTACATATTTCAAAGTGTGATGCTATTGGGGCTAGCCCCAATAGTTTGGTTTCATCCTTGTTCGGTTTGATGGGGTCTTCCCATCCCCATTGTTATTCTACTATGTCCTTTCAGTCCTAAAAAAATTCAACGAAAGCTCTTCGAGCCAAGGAAATGTCAATTTTAAGATTGCAGGTCGGTGGAAAAACCCATGATATTGTAATTATTTCAGATGTGAGGTAAGATGATGAGAGTAGATTAGGATCAGCTGAAGGTGGAATAAAACTTGGAGGCCGAACGGGAAACACCTCAAATTGCGGGTAGCATTTATATTTCTTCCAGCACTTTTTGCTGGAATGTACATCTTGTCGTTCGGAATGTTCCCCAAGGATCCAACAGATTAACTACAGAACGACTGATAGACCCAGTGAATGATGGACAGACGCACCGACTTGACATTACTGAGGTGGTATAATAATTATTATTTTATCTCTTTCTTTGAGTTGTGTATGTAAAAGAACACAGCGATTGTGTGTGTGTGAGAGAGACAGAGAGAGAGAGAGGGCGTGTGTCTGTGTACATTGCTCTCTTTTTTGAGATGTATACGTCGGACTCCGGATACCGGGCACCACGTGAGCATCCAGCTGGCAAGTGAAGGTTCGGGCCCTCTAGGTTGGGAGCATGATGACGAGGAAGTAAAAACTTGTTGATCGGGATCCAAGTTCCAACAACCGGCCGACGAAGCTCACAGTTGTGGCCAGGGGTTTATGGAAGTACAGTAATTCGCTGGCCAGCGCCCGGTGGCCGGCAATGAAAGTCAACACACGCGGAACGACGAGTCACGATAGCGTTCGAGACGAAATGTTGCCTATGACTGGATTGCTGCAAGTTCACTGGATTTGTTCTGTGAGACATAAAGTCAACCGTATGTTTGATACGGCAGTTGTACATGCTGTTTTGGACTGTTTCATAACCCGCACTGGACTCCCTCCCCGAGACTCCCCTCCCTTTCCCTTGTGTTTCTGCGACTTGTCCCGGGCGGGGCGTATGTAGGGTCACTCACTAGTTGCTCCGCGCACAGTACAAAAGCCCAAACATTCTCCTCGAGAACGTTTCTACAGCAATGACAATACTCCTCTGAGTCGTCGCATTGTCTCTTACAATGCTTGCATTGTGGAGACTTTGGATTTCGCCCGATAATACCCATGGGTGGAAGACCGGACTTGATCATCTTCAGATTCAAAACGACAAGAGCATTTGAGAATCCCGATTCTCCAACTGGGACCTTAGGGTTCTCCTCAATCGAACAGTTAATCTCCTATGCGTTGAACATTTGCAATATGATGGGAACGTACCCAACCTTCGCGCTTTCATTTCAAGGAGAATGTCTCCTTTCCCGAGGAGGTGAGAATATCACACACATCATGAGCAGACGATCCGAAACTAGTTCCGAATTCGCCACGTTCTGATCCAGTTCAACCTTGAACTGAAGAAACTTTCGCCGGGTAGATTAGTCTACAGACTCAAACGCGGATTTGCAGCAGTGCATGCAGTTCCGTCCGTCCGGCCGGCAGTCTCCTCGTCTCAAGATCTGGTGTCTAGACTCTGTACATCGACCGAACACAATGTAAAGTATGATAGAATCTAGGGGAAACCCGACTAATGCAACAAAAAGGATGGGAAGACCCTACCACTACACGGATGAAACCAAAGGAGTAAATGATGTAGTGCACATAGTCATAGAAGTGCACATAGTGGACAAACCTTCTTCCAAAGGAATTATTTATTTCGACCATAGGACATAGTGAAGAGACCTTCACATTTCACATTGGATAGTATTTTGGATGTGGGTAGACACTCCCCTGTAGTGGTCTATGCTCACATGTCACCCATTGTAGTGGTGAACCTTTTGGGTCAGCCAAGAGCTGCATTACCCACATTGTTGAGTTATCCATCTTCCCATTACTAAAGAGATGGAGGACCTGGACTTGTATGGGATTCTAGCTTGCAGCGGCTGATGGAACACAACGCTGAAGAGAGAGAGCGATGGGATTTTGTAAGGGTACTACATTGGTATCTACATTGTCGGAGGCATCACGACGTCATGTGTTGGGTCAGGCTATGGACCTGAATTGTTTGACATGGATGAAAGAAAGAAAGCTCCAATAGTATTATAACGAGAATCAAATCCTTTACTGCATCTAAAATATCTGAACTATCTAAATTCAACCATCTACATACTACATGAGCATCCAAAAAATCATTACCTAATGTGATTGTTTTCCTATGGATCTCACCATCCAGTGTTCTATGTAGAGCCATGGATACACGCCGTCTAAAATATACTACATAATATGCTAAAGAAAATGATATATCATGTCATCTAGTATGATAGACTCTCGTGCACTCTCTCACAAACGTGTCAAAGTCAACATTCATAGAAATTTTGGTTGTTGTCACTCCACTCGTCACCCATCTAGGAGGATGGATAATCATCCATCCTCTTGAATTTAGATTATAGGACTCTAGTCCACTTGGTGGTCAAAGAGGAAAAGGATTGGAGCTCTTGTCATACATATGGAGACAAAGCATCTCTCGTCTAGTGTAATAATACTTGTAAGGGAAATGACCCCCATCCACTTCCCTCGCATACATCTCAAGGATAGGCCTATATGCAATCACAAACCGGAAGGATATCAAAGGTGTCAAGAGTGCCCAACTAATGAGAAACACTATAGATGTTGTCTTCTCCATCGATAATAAACCTATCCCTTCACACGATCAAAGATGTTTGTCTCCATGCCAAATCTCATGTCACGAACTCGAAGGTTCATAATCTGACACCCATGATCCTCTTATCAAAGGCGGTCAAGCATGATAGGAATGCATATGAAGTAAGAATGATGCAAAGTAGATAGGTTTATCGACGAGCAATACTAGATGACAGTATATCAAATGTTACCTAAGGATCCTCTTGTAAAGGAAGGTTATCTACATGCAGTACATCTTCGGAAAATATTGTGTCTAAGTTTTGTGAAACAAAGTTCTCGGACCCTACTGACACTTCAAGAATGTGTAATCCATATGTCAATATCATATATATCTCTAGAAGCTAGAGATGAGGAGGAATGTCCAAAGGAGACCAATCCCCATACTTTGACACATTGACTCTCAAGCCTACAAGATGAAACTCGATAATCAAAGTTCTACCTAATATGGTTTACAAGGTCCACAATGTGTGTATCATCCACTAAGGAGGGGAACACACAACATAGCATGGCCAAAGCAGTAGACATAAGAGTTCTATAATGACCCATGGCAAATAGAGGTCATCCCAAAGGATCTTCCCGTTGACTATCAACACGGAATGTAGAACAATGACTTCCTTCTTTGAAAAGTCATGCTAATAGAAGAGAAAAGAAGGTGAATCGTAGAAGGATTGTACGAAACGAATGAGGCTCGAAAAATATCCATCAGCCTCTCTAAGCTCTCTAAAGATAGATGCATGTGAAATATTAAAAGTGTTTTGAATATCCACCTGCTATACAACCCAATCTAGATGGATATCTAGGAGTGCTCTAATGCCCAACAATATTGCCTTGCAACCTCATGATGTGACGACTCCAAAATGGTGTTGCCAAAGATGTTGCTTGAAGTGGAAATGATGTTGAAGGACCCCAGTACGACTAACAAGTCGCAACAGGACCTCCCAATAATAATTGATTTGATGCCCCCCTTATCCTCCTCCATCACGAGAAGCTAACTAGCATCTAATATCTACCTAATTGAAAACAAAATCTTTCCTCTTGCAACTGATGCAACCACTTGGAAGATCTCCGTTAAATCAATTGAGGGATAATTTGCCAAAAAGCAATCTCTAAGATGCTCATAAACTAACCTTGACAAACCCCCTAAGCATATGCGCGGGATTGTGCATACAGAATGAACAAAAATTGATCCATCAAGACATAATGGTTCTTCTAGCTGATACTCCAAGATCTCTAATGATACTTCCTCGCCCATGGATGGATGTAAAAGGCATAAAGAGGAAATAATATCATCAATATAATTAATCATAGACAAAGGATGAAGGGCTCGTGCAACTCTGTTGTACTCCCCATCATGCCCTAAGATCCTACACCTTCGTAATCAAGCCAAATCTGAAGTATCCCGTGGTTGAACCTGACTCTTAACCAATGCGGTCTATGTGGACTATCATGCATTGTAGTCCAATCCCCTACAAGAAATCTCCAAAATCTTGCAACCACTTCGTTATGTCTTGCACATCCCCTAGTATAACGTAAACATCATAGTGAAAATAGGAGAAACAAAAACCTTGGTAACTTATCGATGGGATCACGAGCCAATCAATCGAGTGGTAATCAAAAAGCTCGTTTAGCCTCATAATGGAATGCATGATGGAGCTTATGGAATAAGTTTGGACGTGGAAATCTAGTCTCAAAAAGCCATAGAATAAAACTTGATTGGGATGCTAACCACTCCCATGACCAATATATCCAGAATTATCAACAAAGGGATCGATGTAGCATGTGTGATCTAGAAATGATAGATGTAGATGTGATCACCAGTCTCACATGCGCATCCCAAGTGATCCAATCATAATCTTTGTGCATCTTTTCCACATGGGTCTTTATTCCTTGCAATGTAAATAGAAGATGACATATCAAACATAATGTATCACATATCGGTCTGTGCGGTCCCATGAGAAGAAGTGAAACCATAGCTAGCACAAATAGAATAATAGTGACTCATGGTAGTCCATAATGTATCTACTCCCACTTGCAAAACCACATCCCTCTTACACCCCGGCTCACATGAAGAAATGTTAACTATCAAAACTCCAAAATCTAAAAGCATTAATAATTTTTATTCCGTTTTCCAACTAGGTTCTAATAGAACCAAGGCATGAAAAATAAAATTTTGGAATAAAAAAATTTTCATACATCTCTAGAATTTGATAAATATTACTCGAACCTTAAAAATAACAAATTCAATAATATCTTTATATATAATTTTCCATACTGTTCTATTTATATTTAAATAGAACAGTAAAAAAAAAATTTAAAAATAATAAAAGTTATTTTCTATTCACTTTCGGAGAAGTATTATTTCACAATGACTAAAAAAACTATTCACATCCTCATAAGTTACTCTACTGTCTCTCCCGTATCCTCCCGTAACCCTATATATATCAATCACCACTGAATCTACCATGCACAATGCTCATGCTATGCTGTTCCTACGAAGTGTACATTGAGTATGTACTACAGTACATACTCATCATACACTTCCGGGGGCGAGGGCGAGGGCGAGTTACAAAGAAAAGAAACCCTCTGGATATCATATCTCGATAGTTTAGGCCACCAACTACAGCTCTGAGACTCTGAGCACAAGATAGGTCAAGCGTGCACGTCATATACACTAGATGGTGATCGGCTCTCACGCATCAACTTTCGTGGTAAAGTACATCATCTATTGTCCGCGAAGGATGGAAATCCTTGTCATGCACGTGCATGTGGCGATAGCAACGAGTTCAAAATCGTTCATTATGCTTTTGCCGCACTGTACATGGCGAGGGTCTGCAAACTCGAGGTGGACTCTGGAAATAGTGCATGCTCCCCACCACGAAGCTGTAAGACTTTGGTGCTGCGGCAGTGGTGCCTTCATGACGAGCTCATAATTCCTTAAGAGGATCACGGATCGATTTCCGACTGTGGGAACAACTCCAACAAGAATGACCTTCGGGTATGCAATGTCGTAACAGTACCAATTTCAGGTTTGTACAGAGTATGTATGCGTCACTGGGTCTGACAATGGAAAACTACAAACATGCTCGGTCTGTATACTCTGCGTAATCACGAGTTGGGATTTAAACAGGGAGAGATAGCCTCTTATCATGAGAGGTATCAGTCCTCTCTGTTTCCATTTGCCTTGGGGACTGATATTTTTTTCCTTGGTTGGCCTTCGTTTTGTACTTTTTGTCAATGGGTTATCCATCGCAGCTTTTATCCCATGCGCCCATTTCATCATTGAAATATATGTTGTTTAATAATGATTTCAATTACTCCTATGGATTGGAGTAATTGAAATCCATAGGAGAGCAATCATATTCGTGAATATTTCTTGCGGATTTCTATCGGATGCGATTGTGATAGTTATTCAAATGATTACCCAAACATCTTTTTGTTTGTAAATAGTTTAATCTAGGTAATTAAGAGCCGTAAGACATATTTCCCAGTGCGACGCTATTGGTATCTAGCCCAATGTTTCATCCAAGTAGGACTTGATGGGGTCGTCCCCTTACTTTTCGTTATTTTAGTGTGTCCTCTTCCCGGACTCGAGTAATATGCAAAAATTCGTGGAAGTGAGTGGAAATCAAGGATGGAATTGGTGCTTCGGCTACTGGTGCCATACCGTAATCACAAGTCAATTCGGTGTATGTCCGTACGTAACCAACTGTCTCCTAAGCTCGGGGCGATTAGAATCAATTGCAGATATGCACTACTGCAGAGCCGGAAATGCAGAGGATCTAAAGCAAGGGGACAAAGATGTGAGATCCACGGCAGACTACGCGGGTTCTTCCCATGACAAGACAATGGACTGCGATTCATCATCGTACGGCATTGTACCGAGCCTTGTTCAGGGAATTGATCGGCTGTCTGCTGAAGCTGCCTCCGACTCTTGCTATTCAGGGCTAGACGATGTAGGCAAGTATGACTCCGCCACAATTTCACTTATACTTGTGTCTTACAGCCACAGTTACTAGAAATAGAACTCAGTAAGAATAGATTGCAGAGTACTTTATGAAAATACGACAGTGAAGTTGGTAGCTCAGCTACTTGAGAACTTATTGCCTGTTATGTTCTGGCTGCCTTCTCCGAGAGTCCGTCCCAATTTAATGGCGTTTGGACAGTTACGGCGGCAGCCCCTGAGTTGTCGACGTTGGCTCGCTATAAGAATGATATTAAAAAACAGGTATGTATATAAATTCTATGTATCAATAAAGCACTAGTGAATATATTCATGTTGAGTGACAGTATTTCTCGCTATATAATTATTCAGTCCATAAGGCATAGATGTATCTGACAAGAACAATTGATTGTATTTAGCATGTTATATTAACATGACTCTCCACAAAAAATCACTTTTGAAGCTTGTTTTCACGAACAAGTGTGGTTTCATTTAGTGTTAACAATCCGAAAGCTAGTTTTCATTTTATTTAGAAAAAAAGGCGATGCGCCTACTGGGATTCATTATAAGAAATAATCCTAATAGTTTTCAGTTCTTACATTCCATCCGCTGCCTCACATTAACCCAGGTCGGAACTATAACTACTTCGGTGGTGATGAGACTCAGCTGAGGATATTCATGACGGAAGCTAGTTTGTCATACCGTTTGAGAGGAGTTAATTTAAAATATATCTATTACAATTTAATACTGTTTAACTTTGAATGTACAATACAAATTTAATCTATAACTATATATTGATAAATTTGGGTGGAAATCACTATCTCACATGAGGTTCGTGATCAGTTTAGGATTCACGGGTCGCACCATTGATTATCTTAGTTTTATTTAGTTTCAACATGAAACAAGAGAACCAGTAAAATAACAAAAGGGACGGGAAGATCCCATCAAATCGTATAAGGATTGAACCAAATAGGTAACATGGGGCTAGGCCCCAATAGCATCACATTGGAATATATATCATACAACACCTAAGATATCCAAACTATCTAGGTCAAACGGTCTACAAACAACATGAGCATCCAAAGAAACATCACCTAACGTGATTGCTCTCATATGGATTGCATTAGCTAGTGTTCTTTGTAGAGCAATGGAAACATGTTGCCTAAAACAGCCTATAGAGTAAGCTAAAGAATGTGATACTCCATGCCGCCTAGTATGGTAGGCTCTCGCACTCCCTCACAAACATGTCAAAGTCGGTGTCCATAGCTCCATATAACTCCAAAGCTAGAGGAACAAAGATGTGACCTCTCTGCCTACCCCAATACTTGGAGACCTTGGCTACTGCCGCTCCACTCGCTCCACATCCTGGAGGATGGATGATCACCCCCTTTGAAACTGTGTCACGAGTACGATAGGTAATCACCACATCCGTCACAATAACCTGGTCCTCCCGAACCAAGTACAGGTTTGCCCTAACCCTAGTCGGTTGCAAGGCATACCAACGCTCCCTCCATGTGAGGTATCCACCCTCTCGTGCCATAGCAAACACCACATCCCTAATGGCATCATGGGTAGCTATCCTCTATCTTCCGAATAGGCAACGAGTCATATGAACACCTGCTGCATCTAAAGTGATACCACACTCACATGTGAGTAATGAAGATGTAGATGGATGGACCAAGCCAAGACAAAACCTCATTGATGTAGAGAAAGTAGCTGGTGTGAGTTGGAAAGCTCAGATGCATGGTCGAGCCAAGATCCACGAGCTTGCACCCTTGTTAGAATAAGAGCGTAGACAAGCCTTAGTAGTACGAGGAATAGTCGGATCCACTAAGAGTGAATGTAGAGCCTCATGAAATTGTCAGTCCATCAAGGTAGACTGTAGAACTCTAGTCCAATTGGTGGCCAAAGAGGAAAAAGACGGGAGCTCATGTCGTAACTCTAGGGGTAAAGCATTTCGAATGTCGCAATAATATCTATAAGAGAAATGATTCCGTATCCACGTCCCTCACATATATCTCAAGGATAGGCCTATATGTAATCATAAATCGAAAAGATAACTAAGGTGCCGAGAATGCCCAACTTGCCAAAAATGCTTAAGGTGCAGTCTTCTCCATCGATCCTACCCCTCCACACAAAATTGGCAAAGATGTTTGTCTCCGTGCCAAATCTCATGTCACACACTCAAAGGTCCTTGGTCTGATGATGTCACCAAAGATGCCCATAATACTCCTATCAAAGGCTGTCAAATGAAGTATGAATATAGTTGAAAGAGGAATCGTGTGAAGAAGGTATGTGGATCGATGAGCAATATTTGACGAGAGTGTACCAAAGGTCACATACGGATCCCCTAGTATCAAAAGGTCATCTACATACAAAACATCCTCGGCAAATACAACGTCTAGGTAACGGGGGACAAAATCCTCGGATCATATTGGCACTCATAGAATGTGTAAGATGTTTGTCGATGTCATACATCCCTTTGGAAGCTAAAGATGAAGAGAAATGTCCAAAGAAGACCAAACCCTACACTTTGACACATTGATTCTCAAGTCTACAAGATGAAGCTCGATAGTCAAGTAATCAAAGACATGCCTAATATGGTCTACATGGCCCACAATGTGTGTATCATCCGCTAAGGAGGGGAACACACAATCTGACACGATCAAAGCAATAGACAAAAGAGCTCTATAATGAGCCATGAAAAATATGGATACTCCCAAAGGACCTCCCTGTAGAGTGCCAATGGCGGACTGTAGAACAATCACTCCCTTCTCGGAAAAGCCATGCTAATAAAAGAGAAACGAATGTGACCATAGAAAGATTGTACGAAAGGAATGAGGCTCGATAGAGGTCCACCAGCCTCTCTAAGCTCTCTAAAGATGGATGTAAAAGCATTCTCAATGTCCACTTGCAAGACAACCCAATCCGGATGGATATCTAGAAGTGCTCGAATGTCCAATGATATCGCCTCATAGTCTCATAGTGTGACGACTCCAAACTGGTGTGGACAAAAATGCTGCTAGAAGTATGAATGATGATGCATGACAACGGTACGAATGACTTAACGAAATAAGATCTCCCCAATAGCAATCGATTTGATGCCTCTAGTGTCCTTTTCCATCGCGAGAAGCCGACTAGCACATAGGACTTGACTAACTCACAATGGAATCTCCCCTCTCGTGACTAATGCAACCACCTAGAACAACTCCGTGAAACCACTATAGGGATCATATGCCTCAAAGCAATCTCAAAGATGCTCGTATACCATCCCTAACAAGCCCCCTGAGGACAAACGTGGGGATGTGCATAGAGAACATGCAAATAGTGATCTATCAAGACATAATGGCTCCTCTGGCTAATACTCCAAGACCTCATGGTATCTTCTCGCCCATAGGTGGATGTAAAAGGTGTAAAGAGGAAATTGTCTCCTTAGTAGGACTAACCATAGATAAAGGATGAAGGGTCCACGCGGCCCTGCTATACTCCCCGGTCTGCCCCAAGATCCTACACTATCGTAATCACACCGAATCAGAAGTATCATGAGGCTGAATCCAATTCCTAACTTGTGTGGTCCGAACAGACTCATGCAATGTAGTCCAATCTCCTGCTTGGAATCTTCAAACTCTAGTTGCCACCTCCCTATGTACGACACACCCCCCTCTAGTATAACATTGGCATCATTGCGGAAGTAATAGAAACAAAAACCAGGTTAACTCATCCATGGGATCACATGCCAATCGATCGAGTGGTAAGCAAAAAGTATGTGTAGCCTCGTCATGGAATGCACGATGAAGCCTATGGAATAAACGTGGACATGGGAAGTTAGTCTCAAAAAGTTCTAGAATAGAACTTACGTGGGAAGCCAACCACTCCCATGACCCGATTGGTATATCCGAAATAATCAACAAAGGAATCGATATAGTATTTGTGTTCCCCAAAGTGACAAATTCCGATGTCGATATTGATGTGATCGTCCTCCTCACGTGCGCATCCCAAGTGGTCCAATCATAATCTTTGTGCATCTTTCCCACGTGGGTCTTTACCCCTTGCGATGTAAAGAGACGATGACACACCATACATGGTGTATCACGTACCATTTTTGGCGGCCCCATGAGGAAAAGTGAAGGTTTAGCTAGCACAAAGAGAACGATAAAGACACTAAGCACTCCATCATGTATCTCATCCCATCTGTAGAACCACAACCCCCTAACTTCCCACCTCACATGGAAAAATCTAAAAACACTCATAATTTTTTATTCTGATCTATATAATTTTCCAACTATGTACCAATAAAACAAATGCAAGAAAAGAAAGAGATTGGAATAAAAAAATCCCCACCCATATATCCAATTTGAAAAAAATTGCTCAAAATTCACTCAAAATCCTAAAAAAATAAAAACACTAATATCTCTCTATATCATTCTCCATAGTCTTCTATTTAGGTACCAATGAAATTGAAAGATGAAGAGAAATATCTATTCACTCTCTATGTTTGGCAAAGCTTAACCACACAATATGCAAAAAAGGATACTAACCTACTCTCATCTTTCACTCTATAGCTTCCCTCTCTTTGTCTTTTGCAAGCTCGCGAGCTCTATGCAAAGCAACTTCAACTCATATTCCATTAAAACTAAGAGCAGTTTCTTCAATAATTGTCTTGGAGCTCCCAAACATGTAATAGTTGAGTTGAAACAAGCATCTAACATTTAAGTGTACAAATTACAATTTGTACACAATTACAAATATATTTATTACCTTTCTGTCAAATGACATGGAGATGGATACACATATAAATCCAACTAGTCTTTATCTCTAAATTAAGTACTTCCAAGGTTTTTGCCATTTATTAGCTATATCAAGTTTATATGATCTTAATTAACTCTACTCATGTAAAAAACGCTACACCAAATTTAATCTCTTAAATCCTAATGATATATTTCCAACACTTTAGTTAGATATAAACATCAAACTTGAAATAATTTATACAAAATTGAAATACGTAGGTAGCGTTAAGTTCTTATGAAAAATAGAATTAATTGATTTTATGGCTATCATTTCACATAGTAGATTAATTTTTGAAGGAAAACATTCTTAAGTTAATGATGATTCTTTGTTTGTTGAAAAAATCGGTGGTCACGTTACAAGGGTAATCTCATTAGTTTATTTACATTTGGACTTAAAACACTATTTCAATATCTATGAGACTGAAAAGTACACAATGACCAAAATCATTAATTACTTTTATCAAGAATACTTAATCAACCAATAAGCTTACAATAATGCAGTAAATTACATGATATACCAACTTTAATGTATTTTTATCATTTTAACATATATAGTGCTCATTCGATTTTCACCTTGTCAACGAATTTTGTTATATTGGCCGTTAACATAATCATTTGTGAATCGTTTAAAAGATGCTCGGTCTTTATGGCGCCGGGATAACATGGTATGGAAAATAGCGAAGACGATGGCAGTGTCACGTGAAAAATTGAAAGGCAGTGGTTGGATCTTTACTTGCTACTATATATACTTAACTTGAGCCAAGAGATTGGCGGCTAGAGACGGAGATGGTGGTGCATAACAGGACAGATATCACCCTCCAAAATGTAAGTATCAAGTGGAGGTGGATGAGGATGAGGAGTCCACTTGCCTGCCTATCGATAGTGAAGGTTAAATTGGGGCAGAGGCCAGAGGAATGCGCGACGGTACAGCGAGTTCCCATTTGGGCAAATAATGTGTTTGACTTGTAGTAAGTAATACGT
The DNA here is from genome assembly GCA_014180765.2 of Marchantia paleacea. Classification (NCBI taxonomy): domain Eukaryota; kingdom Viridiplantae; phylum Streptophyta; class Marchantiopsida; order Marchantiales; family Marchantiaceae; genus Marchantia; species Marchantia paleacea. The sequence continues at coordinate 733,420 of MUAA02000032.1, forward strand.
TATATTTAGATGTAGTAGTATGTTGTATACCTGTACCAAACCGTATTATACCTGTTTAGATGGGAATGAAAATGTATACTGAGGTGCTTTGTAGAAGAACAATTGTTCTTCTAGTTCAAAACAATACTATCACCTCCCATAACCACATCAATTGAGACGGAGAGAATAGTCTTGCATGAAATATTATAACAAAATTTCATTATTAATGAAATGAAATAATGGAACAAATTTAAATAATTTTTTTAAAGATATAATTTTAAAATAATAATTTAAATATTAACAAATAAAAAATTTGATCGCTGAAAAAAATTATATATTACACAAGTATAAAAAATATGCAACTTTATAAAAATATATATAATTAAAGTTTCAAACATAAATCATTTGATATCTTTTTATTTTAAAGACAAAATCTAATCTAAATTGTCTTCATGATCATCTGTTTGGTGTGTTCTTTGTTGAACTCGTGCATGTTGTGCTTGTCTACATTGTACAATGCGTAGTCTAAATGTTGCATAGTGTCTGATTGTTGACATTATTATCAACAAGTTGCATGGTATAGTCCATGTGATCCCATATACAAGAGCTTCAAGATTAATGATGTTTAGGTTGTCATCATCATCACTAGGCTCAAAATGGAATATAAATGGTTGGTTTGGGTCATTTTGTTCTTGCGAATTATTTTGTGAAGAGTTAAAATCTATGTTTACTTGTCTTTCTAGATCTATATTTATTTGAAGTGGTTGAGGAGCATCGGTTGTTTGAAATTATATATGCTCATCTACTAAAGATCTATATCGCTCAAAGTGCCAATCATGTTGAAATCACACAATGATCAACTATAATGCCTAAATATAAATCTAAATTTAGATCTAAGATGTCCTTGATTTGCATAATCTTGCACCAAATACTTTCACAAGCAATACAAATTATACAAAAATGCATGACATATATAAACCCATCTTTGAACATATGTATATCATCTCTATTGTGGATGTGCATGAATAAGTCTAACTAATAATTTATCCCAAAGCTCACTAAAGTTTTGCCATGATCTATATGCACGATTGTTGTCATCTTGTATAATCATGTCGCTCATATCCGTCATTAAATGTTAAGTAAATATTTCAGTCAAATGATCTAATCTTGAACAATTGCAATTGTATTTGTAATCATATTTTAGTTTTCGCCAATGAGCTTCAATAATATTTATGGTCCAAAATATATTTATTCTTGAATTGACATAGAAATGCTCCTAAAAATTCAGTAGCGGAGAGTGTCGTATATCAATGGAAAGTTCTTGGAGGTAGTCAAAAAAATAGCAAAAAACTTTCTAATTGAAAAAAAAAATACTTTAAAAATTATTTCTTTTATATTAAAAGATCTAAAAAAATATTAAAATATGAAAGATATTAGTTTGAGGAAGAAGATGCGAGAGGTTCAAATTTGGAATCAAAACAAAATTAAAGAGTGTTGTGTATCAATGGAGAGTTGTAGGAAAGGGCCACAAAAGCGACAAAAGATTTTTTTTAAGTGAAAAAGTAAGAATACTTGAAAAATTATATTTCAAACACTAGAAGACCAAACAAAAATTTGAAATATGAAAGATGCTATTTCAAGTAATTGAATGAGAGAGATTCAAAATTAGAATCAAAACAAAATCTGCAAAAAATTTGTATCCCTCTTTGGACTCCTCTCCATAGCCCAAAAGTACTCATCCCATTCACCATCTCACTTTTTTTCCGAAGAAGTAATTATTTCACTTTTTGTTGGTCTTCCTAGTCATTCAAGCAAGATGAATGACTAGGATAATCCATCACTATTTTGTGAACATAGTCTTAATTGTTGATGTATTTACCATATTACCATATATACTTCAAGTTAGTTTTTTTTCCCACAAATATATATATATATATTTGGGTGGGTCTTTCTACTCATCTTTTCATCTTGTTTGTATGACAAGTATAATCCATGAAACTTTTATTATTTTATTTAGTGAGTGTAGTATTTACGATTGATGTATTTATTATATATAGTTCTGATTTACTATTATTAATTACATCTATCTTGTTAGTATGACACACATGCAATTTATAAACATTAGTCAATTTAGTAACTTTAGTTTGTTATAACTTTTTAGGGTTTACATGTTTGAAGTTGGGAAATCTTTTCCTTTAGACTTTGAATTAATCTCCTAATATTTTATAATGAGCTTGCATGTCTCTCTCTTGTGTATGACTGGATATAAATTGTAACAATAATCACTGCTCAATTGAAGAAATCTTCATATCACAATGATTATTATGATGAAAATTCATTGATTATTCTTGTTACATGTTTATTGCATAAGAAAATGAAAACTTTAATGGATGCAATAATAATTGTTTATGATTATCACAACTATGCTACTATGAGTGGAATTTTGTTTCTATAGTTAAATAAATATTTTACAACAAGAGTTATTCCTAGTGATGGATGTATAAAATATTTAAACATTATGAGACAAATACCTAATATTATATATGATGATGATGTTTATAGTGTTAAGGATATATATTTTTTATCAGAGTTTTGAACATGGCTAATAATGAACTTGAGTCTTTCATAAAAGATGCAACCATTGAGGTACTTAATATTTATTTTTCATATGAAAAATATAATGATGCTAGCATATTAATATTTATTTATATAAAATTTTAACATTATTTTTATATTTTATGAGTTTTCAAATTTTTTTTCTTTATCTCCAATATGATAGTTCATTTTGATGCTCGATAATTTTATGTACTAGATTTATTTTTTCAATAATTTGGATGCTATGCATAATTTTTGTATACAATCATAAATTGTATTTACGTTTATCATTAAAACTACATAGATATAATTTAAATAATTGTCATGATTTATGTAGCGGCACTCGTAGTTAAGTAGATGCTCGTACGTAAAGAAGATATAACATGAAGTGTTGTTTGCATTGGAGGTGTCATCAGGGTTAATAGTGCTCTTAGAAGGCTTAGGTTTCAAGGAATAAAGTTTGAATTAGGAATCTTGAAGATTATGACTTTGATAAAACGTCATGTATTAATATTATATTCTATATAGTTGGATTTTCAACGTCAAATTATCAATCCAAAATCATAAAAGGTCTTCAAATTGAATTTTAGTGCTTTTATTGACTTACTAAGGCTATGTTAGTATGACAAAGGTTATTTTACTATGTCTTTTTTATAATTCGTATGACAAAGTTTGATTTGATCCTTCGATGAATATTTTTAAGATGGAATATTATTATTTATGATTCTTGTGATTGATATAATTCCATTTTGGCTCCTTATTTATGCAGAAAATTTATTTATGTTGGTGTTTATTGTTTGGAGTGTTAGTGTCTTGTGTGATGTTGATAGTGGGTCTCAACTTAGAACCATTGACACTATTTATGTTTTTCCTCGATGAGATAAAATTTAAAGATTTGTAGAATGGGTGAGTACTTGTGGTGACTGTAGGTTTCAAGTAACTCTTATGTCAGCACCACAAGCATAAGGTATTCGGAGCATCACAAGGTGCTTCGAATACCTTATGTTATGATTTTTGATTCAAGTTGGGATATAGTTACTAGGGATGATACATTGGTATCAACATAAAATTTTTTGGAGGTTCTCAAGCAGAGATTGCTAGTATTAGCAATGGGTGCACCTGAAGCAATATGCGGTTTCAACCTTGGCTATTGAGGTTCATAGATGACTCATAGAAGACTTTGATTTGGAATGGAATAGTAACTTGATGCCTACCTTCATGATATTTTGGAGTGTATTCAAGGAAATACAAAACATGAGATACCAAATAATATAGCAAAAAGAATGGGAAGACTCCATCAAGTTGTACATGGATGAAACCAAAGGGGGAAGATGGGGCTAGACCCCAATAACATCACAATGGAAATATGTCCTACTGCATGGGGATGATACATTGGTGTCACAATAAAGTTTTTTGGAGTTTCTCAAGTAGAGATTGCTAGCATTAGCAATGGGTGCACTTGAAGCAGTGTGTGGTTTCAACCTTGAATATTGAGGTTCATAGAATACTTCGATTTGGAGTCACTAGAAGACTTTGATTTGGAATCAAATAGGAACTTGATGACTAGCTTCATGATATCTTGGAGTGTAATCAAGGACATACAAAATATGAGATACCAAGTACTATAGCAAAAAGAATGGAAAGACTCCATCAAGTTGTACATGGATGAAACCAAAGGGGGAAGATGGGGCTAGGCCCCAATAACATCAAAATGGGAAATATGTCTTAATACATCTAAGATATTAAAAAGATCTAGGTCAAATGATCTACATATTATAGGAGTGTGTTCCTACATCATTATTGTAGAAAATGAATAATATCAACTTGACTACAAAGGATCCGAAATGGTATCTTATACATGGATATCATTGAGCTTGATGATAAAGACATTCAAGATTTTGACTCATGGTTCAATTTGAAATGAATTTGCAAGCCTGTATTATTTTGTTTATTTATGACATGGAAGGGATTATTCTAGTATTTAAAGGATCCACTAATGGACAAATATCTTGAATCTGGCGTAAATATGGTGATGAAATTGAGTTCTAAAGATAATACTGGTCTTCAAAGTACACCTCTATCACTTATGTTATTGTTTGGTGGTAAAAATCCATCTTTTCTTTTTGTCACATATGATATAGTTAGAGTTGCTCAAGTTGAAAAGAATTCAAAAGTTCCAATCTTTAATCCTATTCTTTGCCTAGTTGAAGGGAATCCATTAGAGTGAGGACTAACAAGCTAAAAGACTTGCAAGGCTTTTATCAAAAAATTGGAAAGAGTATGCAAGAGGCACATACTCAGATGTAATAATTGATGGATGTTATTATGGATAGAAGGTAGTGTAGTAACATGGAATCTTGGAAGCTCAAAGTGGATTTGGCTCGACTATAATCTCTTTTTTATGCTATGGTTATGAGCGGAGTGTCCTTGTGGACGTTTGGAGAATAGAAAACATTATTTCAAAAACTTAAATTGGATTATGTGGTGAGAAATGTGAATTCTTGGAGCAATTAAGATGTTTTGGAGAATTTTGATCAATGATAGCTATGATTTTCTTACTCTAGAGTTTGCATTGCGTTGATGGAGTGAAGTCTGTGGTGGTGATCTAAAAGTAGGGTCAATTTGAAGTTGGTGTGATCAATTTCAAATTTATATATTTTATGTTTTAATACTTAAAATTCAAATCAAAAATTTGATGGAGGGAACACTACTAAAAATTGACAAAATGGGTTGATGCTCATAGTAACCTTGATGCTTAGAATCGAGATTGGCCAAAAAAAATTTTGAACAAAAATGATAAAAGTCCAAGATTTGATATTTCAAAATTTTCAGGTTGAAAATAGGAACAACATGCTATAACATATTCATATAATGGCCATTTGATCTGAAGTTTGGTGGAATCATAGAAGATGTAAATCATTAAATTTATGGATAGAGACAATAAATACTATCGCATGGGTATTTGTTTTCTCTTCCTCAGCGTTTGATTGTAGAAGAACCTTGATCACTCTCATGTGAGCTGCTATTCTCTCTTTCAACTCATCACCAATCCACATTCGAGTCTATTGAAATCAATAAATCTTCCGCATAAGAAGATGATGGTATTCAAAAATTGAACTGTTAATTCTTGTTCAGAGATAATTGCTTTACAATCTTGGTGTGCTCTCACAAAATTTCTTAATGTTTCTCTTTTCTAGCTTTTTCGGAACAATTCTCTAATCATACAATGTATCACAATTCGATATGCAAATTCATATGTTTTAAAATCATTGCACATCCCAATTCTTCACTCCAATTGCTTTCAAATTTCAAGAGAAGATTATTATCATACAAGCTTCAACTTTGGAAAGTTTCATTGATAAAAAATTTTGATAGCAAAAATGATGATTATTGTTTTAACTTTGTGATAGTCAGTGCAATTTGCAACTCTAACTTTATATACAAACTTCAATCTATCATTCTCTACCCAAAACTCATCCAATTGAGTTGAAAATTCTATCCAAATACAAGCTTGAGTTGTAAACTATATGTTAGTTGAATCACATCCATTAAAATTCATGTAGGTTTATGAGAATAGTCTTAAATACACTCTAGATTCTGAATTTCACTCTCAACCTTCCAATCATCAGAATAGATTGATGACCCACTCAATTGCTCCCATTCTTGAGTCTAGCTCTTGTAATCAGCTTTTCAACCATCTTCCCCAAATCTCCAAATGGTTCTTGGCAATGCTTCCAAAACTCCTCAAAACCTCAAAATACTTCATCTAAGTGCCTCCATTGGTTCAAACTTCACTACCAATGAAAATGAAGAATGATTGTTTTGACCTTGTGACCAAATTAGCTCCATATTAACTTAGAGCTTTACAACTAACGTAAACACATTACTTAAGTATCATATAAACAATATAAGTTGCAATTAATAAAAAGTGAAAATAACATATCGAAATTGATTAAGTATGAACGGAATTACAAATGAAACCGGGGATTTTATAACTTGAGAATAATACTCCTCATCAAAAGTCATAACAATCAACTCGATATGGCCGCTTTCAATAAACTATAGTGATGAATTGGAACCCACGTGTTGAAAACAATCACTACTTGTAAGTTCAAATCCATAGCACTCAAATTAAATCAAAATATATATAGTTAGGTCCCAAATTACATCGTAGAAATAATTGGAACAATAATCGGCTAGAGAGTTCATCACTTACTACATAAAGTTATCTCAAAAATGATATAGGAACCACGTCCAAAAATGATGAAGATGAAGACATTGAATGTTGATCATAAATGGATTGGACATCGGCATATCTGGAGGATCATGTTGTTCTCTATCCATGTCCCACATCGGCTCCACTTTGGTCAGATAAGCTCCTTACTCAGCCAAGCAATGTTCTAAATCTCTCCCTTCCCCTTTACGACCTGATATTGCTTAAAATTTGATAAGGTCCAAGGTAACATCTCTTGGAGTCTTATCAATATCCTCATCCTACAAAGTCAATCCAACCATGGGCTCTTTAGAGCCTTACAATGAGCTGTCGGTCATCATAATCTAAAGTTTCATTGTCATAACAACGGCTCTAAAAATAACACATGCCATCATTTTCTCATAATAGCCATATCACAACATGACAGTGCAGGCTTTGAGTCTCAAAATTACAAAATTTTGTTGTTTAGGGTTTCAAAATTAGAGTCAAAGATTTTTAATTTTTTTGTTTGCAAGATAATTTTTTTTTCTGTTAGTTAGAAAATTGAAAAAAGTAAGTACAATGCAATGCTTTGCTCAGCTCAATTACCAAAGTCAGATTACAAATCTAGAGAGCATAATGTCTCCAAAATTGAGTTTTAGTGTTGTAAATTATCTACTCAGTCTATGTTAATTAGGATTGGATTGGATTGACCTTTTTGATGTATATTTTTGAGATGGACTATTATTATTTATGTTTTTGGTGATTGATATAGCTCTATATTGGCTTCATGTCTATGCACCATGTTTGTTTGCATTTATGTTTTGTTGTTTGGAGTGTTAGTGCTCATGTGTGTAGCCGATAGTGAGACTGGATTTGAGGACTAGTCAGACTATACATGTTTCTCGTAAGTGAGACAAGACTTATAGACATGTAGAATGGTTGAAGGTCTATGGTGATACTAGGTTTCAGATTGCCATTGTGTTAGCACCTTGCGATGTCTTGAGTATCTTCTGTTGGTTTCTGGTTCCAATTGGGAATCTTTTGCTAACGATTATGGATATGATACACTGATATCACAATGGAATTCTCTAGAGATTTCAAAGAAGAGACTGTTAGTGTTAGTAGTGGGTGCACCCATAGCAAAGTGTGATACCAATCTTGGCCTTTGAGGTTCTTAGTTGACTAGGATTTGATATTAGAGAGTGCTGAAGTTGAGCTTGGTGATATCTTGGAGTGTGTTTCCACACCGTTGTTGTGGGACATGGACGATATCTATGGGACCAACAGGGGTCCAAGATAATATTTGGGTAGAGTTGGTACCTTGAGTTGGATGACTTTATACATGAGTTTGACTCATGATGTGATTTATAGCAGATGCATAACTCTACATTGTTTATTTAATTTATGGCTTTGAATGGATTATTCAAGCATTTGGAGGGTCCGCTGATGGATGATTATCATGAATTTTGGCGTGAACACCTTGAGGAGATTGAGTTTTGGGGACAATACTAATCTCCAAAATACATCTCTATTACTTCAAGTATAATATTTGGTGACGCGAGTGTATCCTCTTTATGTGTCATTAATTATACTATTGAAGCTAGTCGAGTTAGGAAGAGTTTAGAGGTCCCAATCTTAACCCTATTTTGGAGTTCTTTGCATGGTTGAGGAGATACTACTAGTGAGGATTGATAAGCTACGAGGCTTGCAGGATTTATAATGGAACACTAAGGAGAGCATTCAAAAGACGTATTGTTGAATGCATTGGTTGATTAATGTTATCCATGGGGTGACAAAAACACAAGTTATTCAATATTGGTATGGGATATTGGACAGGGAGTTGAAACAAAGAGTGAAAAATATCACCTTACTATGTAAGACACCAACTACATTGGCCATTGTGTTTTGTCTTGCTAAGCGTATTGAGCTCGACATGCAAGAAGAGAGATTGGTTATTACAGGATTCATCAACTCCTTCATGATCCTAGTCTATAATACAAACCTAGGATGTGGGATAGTCTTGACCATCCAGACTTAGTGATGAAGGTGCCGAATCATGATCATTGTCATAATTTTTAGGTCAACAGTCAGTTGTTGGGATGGTGTGTTGGACACGTGATGGATGGCATCACAAGAAGGATTGACTTAAAGATCAAAGAGTGGATCATGTTGGATCAAAATCATATGAGCATTGTCACAGATATGGTCACTTGATTGATCGATGTTTTGATATCCATCCAAAATTATGATTAGTGAGTGTTGTCATAACAGTCCCTTAAAGAGTACAAGGAGTTCAAGGTGGCAAGGGTGGTGGTAGAGAACCAGCCCCTTGTCAAGTGTTAGCCCATGATGCTAGTCATGAGATGAACATGACATCTCGAATGGAGCAATTGGAGCAGAATATAACAAGTATAGCTATAGTCCAGCAAAGATTAGATTCTAGAGCTGATGTTTCTATATCTTATGATGATGATGTTGTACACGTCATGTATGCAAAGGTACAATCATGTGAACTTTTTGTGACTTGTAGTGCAACACAAACTATTGAGTCTAGAGAAGCGTCCGTAGAGTTGGATTCACAATGAAGCAAGGCTGGTCAACAAGTCAAACTTCCTCAATTGGTCATATTGTATGAGGCACTCAATACCTCATACGTAGCTCCTAGATGACCTAGTAGAGAGTTGAAGGTGGAAGACAATGTTGATGTACTTGGAGATGGAGCAAATAGAACCCAACCATCAACATTGTCTAAAGTAGCATCCAACACAATGTTGACAATGACAAATACTCTTGTTCATTCCCATGTTTTCTCAGCCAAGGATTTATTCGCGTTTGGGGTGTCATCATCCCATGTATTCCAATTGATAGCCACATTTTGCAAAATCAACTAGGATATGTTGATTGCTTATGGTATCGACAACACTAGTAGTGTTGATCTTGGGATCATGACAATTACTAGTGAATCTTGGCAACATGTCCTTGCTTGAATGATGGAGTTGCCAGCGAGGCCGACATATGAGCATATCAGGATGTCACCAAGTGTGATGATGTTTAATAACAAGAGTGGTGTTTTCAGTTTGGTCGAACCTTCAAAAAAGGTTTATCGACCTCAACAAGTGTTGTTGGATTCTTATGCACAACCCCTTATGCTGGATAAAGATACACTGCTTGGTCTTGGTTTGCAAAAGACCGATGTGGAAAGATGTTCATTTCAGGATCAAACATCTCTTGGAGATTCTAGTGATGCACTAGCATTATACATCATCTGGATGGAGTTGACTATGCAAGAGCAACCAGATCATGTCAGGGATAACTCTATAATGTGAATGTAACACTAGGAAAGTGAGGAGAGTCCACTCGAATAGCTCAAGAAATTCTGAAGTTGAGAGATCCCTCAATGGTTTTTTTTTCTCTATATAAAGTCCTCAAAAAGGTACAATATAGATAAAATCTCACAACCACCATCCATCTAATTCCTCAAGGATCGATGATGTGGCAGACACTATGAGCACACAGATTGTTGATGTGTTACTCCAACTAACATACTAACTAACACACAAGATACACAACCTAAAGAGCACACGGATTGCTGATGTGACATCTTTAAATAATCCACTAATATTCAACTCAAGATTATCTATCTCCACCTTACATCACCTCTACTTTAGTTTTCACTAACTAAAGATGGTTACAGCAAGCACATGTTGTAGTTATACTTGCAAAGCCCTTTGATGTATTGGTGGATGCAACAGTGTTATATCCAATGGGATTTAACATTGATTATTGGGAGGAGACAACCTCTTATCCTCCATGTTGGTAATCTGATGAGTGCCGAATGAGTCGATTATTGGTATAGTTTATAATAGTATCTAGCCCTTTACTAAGTGGAGGTTTGGCATATGTTGCAACCTTCCATTCTTGTGTAACTTGGCTTGGTGATTTGTTGGAAGGAAAACTAGATGCACATGACAATCTATCTTCATAGGATGTTATTGTCATGCCAAGTCTTAGTGAAGTAGTGTCATCCACATTAGATGAATCACTAGATACTTCATGTATGCAACTACAATAGTTGACAGATTAGCTGTTATATCAAACTTGGAGTGAGTCTTTGCTCAGGACATGAAAAAGATGAAGGAAATTATTCACTCTTCAACTATGTTGTTAACTTTAGATACAACGCATACTGCTTGGCAATATCTAGAGGAGGACATATGTATGTTGGATATGTTTGAAGGGATCAACACAAGTTTGATGATTTTTATATAGTTTAGTATACAAGTACATCAATACTGATATGTGGAGCAAGATGGGATTGCAAAACGTGTTTTATTATGCCATGTGGCACAGTTGATGCAATGTTACTCATATCATTTTTGGTGATTCAAGGATATAAATAAGTCTTATCGCCATATATTTTGTTGTTGGGGGCAAAATACCTTGCTCGCCATGACACCATACATTTGATTATTCATGGATGATCATGTTAGGTCGAAAGTGAGTTGAAGTCTTGGACTAGGATAACCTAGATGTTTGAATAAGGGTGTGTTTTCAAAGGGCAAAACTCTTTCATAAAGTATGTCCATGGTATTTGAAAACCTGGCTATTGCTCAGCATAGAGATACTTTGTGTTATACTGTTATTTGAGGAGGTGGATATCAAGCTTAAATTCGTAGATTTCATGTTGATGATTGCATTTACTTGCAACAGAATGCATCAATCATATTGGATGTTATTTATGATTGTATGATTCTATGAGTATATGAGATTTTATCTTTTGGAGTTTTGGTATTATAGGGTTGTGATGATATGATTTGGAAGGATCATGTGTGTAATTGTGCACCATGTCACCTTCCAAATATTGATGGTATCATGGATCCAAGCCTTGCAATTGTGCAAGCATGCTTGAGATGTATTTTATGTGGATCAGTAGGTGAAATAGCCAATATGCTTATTTGTGATTCTTGTTCGACAGTATAACATATGTCATGTTTGACACCTCCTCTCAATGTGGTTCTCGGTGGGCAATGGAGATGTTCTCGATGCGAATAGCAAACAAGATGGTTTGACCGTTATATGGTATGGATTGCAAAAAGATGATTAACGCTGGAACATTGATCTTAGCCCCACGAAGAATATATTATGATAATGGAGTAAATGGCTATTTGGTGATAGAGAGACCTAACCACAAATTAGGAGGATGATTGTGATACACTTGTGTTGGTGTATGACGATCTATATATTGTGATGTTTGATGTGACATCGATGTGTATGTATCTGCATGACAATGTCACCAATTGTATGCTTCTCACATTGAACTTTCATAAATTTGCTCCTTATTTTGATATAAACTTGGCCATTGAGGTTTAAAGCAATACATATTCAAATGATTTCCAAACCATTTGATAATTTATTTTATGTCACGGGGATTGACAATCCTTCATATCAAGTCAAGCGACTCTGGCATGTATTCTAGATTGATAAATACAAATTCTTGATTTGCAGCTTCAGAGTTATAAAATTTTACACCTTTTTTTTGCTTCTTGATTCTCATTCCACAATCTTTAATGCATGTTGCAAACAACAGTGACTTTTCAGATATGGAATATCTTTGATTGTTGGAAAAACCAATCATAACGCTCATATCTAAATAACCTCTTTATCCACAATTGCAAATTATGGACGTAATCGTGTTTGACAAAGAGCTTGAAAAAATTATATTATGCAATTTTGATGTAATTCTTTTTCCTCTCAATGCCATTGTAATGCAAACATGGATGCATGTCTTCAAATCAAAATTTTTTTTTAAAAAAAAGTTAAAAGAACTCCAAATCCACCAAGATTGAACATAACTATAAGCAATTGAACATATAATTTTTTAGTTTTGAATGTAGCATCTATAAATATTTCAAACATGCCACTAGGATGAATCAAAATTTTTAAAAAAGGTATTCAAATGCAAAAGCCTTGATGGTTTGAGAATCTTTATATGAAAGTTCACCAAAATCATGAGAATTATATGTATCTAAAATGAATAGGTCTCGTTGATCCAAAATGATTATTTGTATTTCACATGTTATTCTAGATGATTTTTCTATTCAAAAATTAACTTGAGTTCTTGATATAACATGTATATCAATGAATCTCTCATTTCATAATAACTAAAATATTTTCAAATTTTTGAATATTATTATTTATATATCTTTGAATATACTATTTTGTTAATTCTGAAAAAGTATGAGCACAATATGTAAGTTGCTTGTGATGAATTAAATGCATAACTTGAATTCTATGAATTTATATTTCATATCAAATTTCAAACCTATTTCTCCTTTACATTAAAATCTTGAAATTGCTTCTCTTGTTTCACTATGTGTTCTTGAATGTTGGGGTGCTCGTGTGTCTTTTGCTAACCGTTTGAAGATAAAGATCAATAACAATGATAAAAGTCACAAAAAAATGCAATTTTTTATAACATTCTATTGTTTGTACGGCCAAAAAATAATTATTACGTTCAAAAATTTCATCATCCACATGTATTATCAAAAATTTGATTGTAGACCTTTGGACGTATGTAATAGAATCATTTTCAAAAAATTGATTTTCGAGTCCAACATCTTGAAGCAAATCACTTTCAATATTTGCATGAATGAAAGCATAAACTTCATCTTCATTCTCATTAGTTTCAGAAAATAAATATGAATAAAATCTTGAATGTCTTCAAGATTACAAACAAATTGTTTATCCCATGTGAAGATCTTCTTCTTTCTCCCAATTGTCTTCATCTTCTTGTGATTGTGGATTATCTCACCTTACATTCTTGATGAATAAAAAAATAATATACACCTCTTCAAGGTATGCATAATGAATCTATAGTCATTGTATGGTTGCACATGTTGTAAGAATGCAGCATTTTTTTTCATTTTTGGAAAAAAATTATAATGATTGTGAAAATATTTAATGTATATAAATAAAATAACTAGATTAAAAATCAAAATGCAACGTATGTAAAAATAAAAAATAAAAGTCAATAAAATACATTATATGTAGTTGTTTGACTTCAAAAGATAAACCTCTTAAACTTGTAAATGCTTAATATTTTAAATGTAAAATAAAAATATATGAAATTAATTTTTAAAATTATTATGTAAAAATTTTTAAAATAAGATTATAATTTAACCATAATAAAAATTTTGATTTATATTTTATTTCAACATTATATATATATACACGATTCAAAATAATTCTAAAACATTATAATATTACAAATTTATATATATTTTAAAATTTAATTTTTTTAAAATATATTTCTGTGTAGAAAATATTTTGAAGAAAACATAAAGGGAAACTTACAATGTCTAAGGATGGATTATTGAAATATCTAACTAGAGTTTCAACATTGTATCTATCTTGGAAATTTTTTTTGGTGCTCCATTTTATGCTATGTCTAAGAGTTGTAAATACTTTTCCATCAAGTGTTTGAAAAATTCTAACATCTTCTTGAGGCATGCATTTCATAACATATCCTAGAGCCACAAACATGGGTCTTTTTTAAAAAATATTGATTTACTCCACTGGATGGAGTAAGCTCTTGTGTCACATGTACCCAATGACTATGTAAAATTTACCATTTCAAGCCACTAGATGATTTTGCAACATTCACTATTTATGCCTAATCACCAATGCCTACATTCACTTCATTTTAAAAAAATAAAAATAAATGTTACTAAGATGTACATCACAATGAAGCATATTTGCTGAATGTATGACCTTCTCCAATATTCTCCACAAAGTTAAATAAATTAAATAAAATTTTTCTCTTAATAATTCTATATCCATCTCATACTTTTTAGAAAAGTTATGCTCATGAACTATATCTAATTAATCATCTAAACTACCTCCATTCCAATATGAAAATATTGTCAATGGAGGATTAACTTGTGTCTCGCACCAATAGGTTGAACCCTAGATGATAATATCTTCCAATCTATATTTTTTAGTTCATGATTTATATTAGTTATTTGTATTGTTTAACACAGTAAAGAACAAACACATCAAAATAGGAGAAATTTGAATCAAACATGTATATAAATTCCATATTTTTCATCTCCCATTTTTTTACCTTCCTAATATTATTTTTGTTCAACCGAACAATACCATATGATTGAGTATACAATTTTTTAGGAGAGTACGGTACTTTACAATCCAAACTTATTTTTTGATGACGGTCACAACATCACTAAAAAGTTGGGAAGACTCTTGAATACAACATGCCCATCTCGAGTGTTTATTATAATTATGAGGTAGTCAAACATTGGTCTCTCCAATGTCCTTAACCTCAAAAAAGAATGACATATCATTCAATGTGCAGATTCTATCAGGGAATAGGGCATAAATACATGGAACACTACCAACCATCCAACATAGGATGGAGACGGAGCGATATCATGACTAAGGGGTCAGGTTTGTAACCCCTTTGAAAAAGTACGTAATGGTATAGCATGTAACTTTGCACCTAAAACAAGAAGTGAGTGGCTCCAAGAAGTCATTAAGGTACTTTGGATGACTACTCAAAATAGAAAAGATCGGACCTTCCTTCAAAGGATAAGTAATGCAAGGAAAAAGTGACCATAGAAAAGAAGAAAAAGAGCCAAAATGAATCTCCAACAAGGAGGAATCAGCTCCTGAAGTTCATTGTGGATGTCATGAAGAAGATGTTGCATCATCATCTTCATGACATCCTTGCTGATGTTTGTGTAGAGGTGGAGAGATGATTGAAGGAGTTAACTCCTGAAACTAAGAGTTACGAAGAGTTATAGCATATCTACGTTTTCAAGTAAGCAATTGAGGGTGGACGAGGTCATGATTGCGAGAACGGATTCTGTTGGGTATTATGATCTATTATGCAAGTGAGCTATTGCTCACTTGCATAAAATAAAAGTCAATATTATCATGAAGCAACTCTTGGATGATAATAAGACTTATAAGAATATGTTTATCCAAACCTTGCGGTCTAGCAAGCCAAGGGCTCTATGGGAAGAGAAATTGCCCATTGTGTACTAAATGGAGCAAGAGGATCTGGGAGCTCTGAAGATAGAGAGAGATATTGATGGATGCATACAGAAGTCAATACCTATTGACTCTAGATCAGGGGTCAATAAAATGATTGAGGATACATCCCAAGCATTGGGATATAAGAAATACAAAGATATCCCATGAGGTCTATGCCTTACAAATCAGTCAAGGAAACGGCCAGTTGGCAGGCAATGCTGACCCAAGTAGCCGATGTCCCCTTTTTACTCACTTATATTGTCTTAAAACCACATGAAGATAGTGGTTACAAGGTGTTGATTGGAAGATCATGGTTGTATGAAGCACATGTCACTACGAATTGGAAAAGGAATACCCTTTCTTTCTTCAATCCAAAGGCTCCATAGGCTTGTAAGTTGACTATTTCATGATGGAATTCAAAGTATCAAGGCAAGACAAAGTCAGATTAGGGGGTGATTGACCCAAGTGACCAAATAACATATTCAGGTTAATCTTCTTTAGATGAGATCAATTACTTGGAGTATAATGAGGTCGAAAAAGACCTCAATTCAGAAGAAAAATAGCAATTACAAGTCAATTTGACCGAAGTGAGGCTAGCCACACTAACGGAGTTGTAGGACCTAGTGCACAGCAAGAAGTGGAGGTGACCTTGGCACATAAGCTAAGGATGAAAAAGTCATTGACTTCAGAAGATTTGACCTCTTTGATAAGGCTCTTATGGAAGTTTGAAGATGTGTTTGCCTGGAAGATTGAAGAAATAAAGGGTATATCTCAACAATGGGGGGAACATAGGATAGATTTGATTGAAGGGGCAGTTCTTTTTAGGCAAAGACACTATAGGTTGAATTCAAAATATCCCCTTTTGATCAAAGATGAAATTGATAAATACTAACAAACAAGAATTATCTACCTCGTGTTGAGCAGTGAATGGGTTGCAACTATTGTGATTGTGCCTAAGAAAAATATGGGCAAAATTTGTGTTTGACAAGATTTTAGAAATTTGAACTTGTCCACTAAGAAGGATCATCACTGGTCCTATTCAATGATGCCATTCATGATCATGACCTAGATCATGTAGCATGACATGAATGATATAATTTCTTGGATGAATTCTCAAGTACAATCAAGTATCCATTTGGGAGGAGGATAAAAATAATACTATTTGAAAAATCTATGCTTATCATAAGATATCTTTTGATCGATATAATATTCCAGGATTACTTATCCCGATTCCTTGAGGTCTTTATTGCACACTCTACAAAAAAAATACCTCTACTGTAAAAAGATCAAAGCTATCATTGATCAGAATTCACCAAAATACCTTCATTGCTCAAAAAACTCATAATTTTCATCATAAAATCCAATTTCAGTTTTTCAAACATCCACACAGACACTCCGCTTATAACCATAGCATAAAAGAGAGATTACGGTCAAGTCAAACCATTTTGAGCTTCAAAGACTCCAGGTTCTTGCATTAGCCACTATCAACCATCGCCACACTCTCAAAGATTCAACTTCAAAATATTCCAATCCAAGGAGTGTGAACTCAACGAAGAATTACATTCTGAAAAATTATATTCTTTGAAGAAACATAACACAAGAGACAAGAAAACCATTAACTCAAAGTGGACTTGAATTTTGAAAACCTTTGCCATTGAACTATACAACATTATCGATATGTGTAGCATTTTTTCAAGTTGGAACAACTTATTCTTTGTTAGGTTGTGTGAATGCGTAGACATGTATCGATATCACAGCATTTGCGTGTCAATCAATGTCTTTGTATCCGAGTGAGTGGTAAAGGTGACTGATGGTGTTGTGGGCTGAAACTGGACAGGATTGCTTTAGCATATGCGGTTCATGCAACTGCAGGCATTGTTATTCCTACGTTTGAAGCAAGTACTGTCACCTCTAATTCGACGACACGACGTGTTTTCGTTCTAGCACGCTCTACGTTGCTCCCGCAGAGAAGGCAACCAACAGGCCTGCAATCGAAGGTTGGTACGACCTTCACATGCATCCCTCTACGTCGTGCTTCAAACCGGAGCATTTTAGACTCTCGTAGCTTGATGCCCCCAACCCCAGATCATATCACAGCACCCTACACATCGAAATTGGCCAGTTTCTGCCATTTTAAAACCTCTGCAATTCCATCTCCACGTCAGCGTCTGCAGGTATGCAGGGCATGCTCAGTTTGTATCGATTGACTTTGCCTGTAGTCACAAAATTGCTCTAGTATTGACTCCGATGTTTTCTACATCGCATGAAGTCATTATGCCACAAATGACACCATACGGCCGGCATCCTTGTCGACTGTGTGCAGTACCGATGCACATAGATTTCGGAATTTTTGCGGTTACCCGATATGAAATGTGCAGATTTGGGGCTGCCAAGTACGAGGGCAAAGTCGACAGAAGATGGATCGGAAGCAGAGGAATTTACGGCAGTTCACTGTTGCTGCCAAGGAAGAAGATGACTGCAAGCCTTCTAAGCCTCAATTTCAAGTAATGAATCTCAAAGGCGATAGTTCCAAGCATGTGTCTCGAGAATAAAGAAATATATACCGGCCTCAGTTTCATGAAAGTAAAATAAATACATAGATTTGAAGGCAGAAGATTTTTTAATTCATTCACAGCTAATATTGGGTCCACATTTTTAATTCACAACAACGTACCTACTCAGAAGAATCTCGATGGCCGACTTGGAGTCGAAAAACACGAAAGCGGCAGACACTTTCCTCACTATCCTGCACACGGTCCGGCGTGAGACAACTAGAAGCTAGCGCTTTTCTCCTGGTGGTCAGTCACTGACACTCGAATTAATTGGCACCCGAATCGGTCTCTCCATCTCTCTTTCTCAGAGTTGGCATAAAATATGGTGCTGCTAGCAACCTTCTACAGGTGACTACATTCACATAGTAGCATGCCGACTATGCTGGAACCTGGAAGTGTGAAAAAAATTTTCTGAATCAATTTACGCCATACCGATTATAGTACAAACTGGATAAATGGTATGAAAACATGGTATTTGAAAATACGTACAGTCATCTTTCCTAGAATACGGAAGAACAGTAAATGGACAAAAATAAATATATTATTACATTATATTTAGTTTAACATTAGCAGTTAATGCTATTTTTATATTTAGATGTCAAAATATATTACACTATCTTTTGGGGCTAACCCCATGTTACCGGTTTGGTTTGACTTGATTGGTCCATCCCTTTTGTTATTTTACTGTGTCTACTTCTGACTCTTTTACATTAAATTTCCCAAATGGAACACACTGTAACGACCCAATATTAAGGCGCATCTGGCCCCTACAATGGAGGGAGGCACACGGTGGCCTGATAGGGTCGAACCCAGTGACGGTGACATGTGAGTTGGAAACCGTATGCATGAGCTGGCTGTGGCTTTGCCCGCTACGGTACGCACACTCAGGGGACAAAGTACAATACTGTACTGGCAGTACTGTAATGATCCCGTACATGACATGCAGCATACAGCCTAGTGTATTGGGATTTTTACGCTCAAATATAAGAAAAATAGTTAGTGCGGAGCACATTCATCTCTAATATGTAAAATGTGCTTGCATGGAACACGGTATGGAGAGGACTGGTAGTGGTGTACTCAAATATCTGATGCTCTTGCACATGGACTACTGATACTGGTGAAATAATGTCTTCCTGGACTTCACTCGAAGGTTTTAATATCCTGGATCATAGAACAATCTTTCACTGACAATGTTATTAACTTTGCCTATGGTTTCATGCACGGCAATACGGAATATATAAAAATTTCTATGATCTTACTGTTCTCACACAAAATCTATGATTGTGTGCATCTTACGACGCTGAGAATGCTCTGATTACTGCTACTTCGCAACTATGAGGTTCAGTTCAAAAATTCGGGGAATAAATAGATATATTTGAAAAGGTATCTTTGGTTCAAAACCTGGATCAACTTGGGCTTTGAATCTTCACTAGATTGAATTACTTCTTCTTCTTCTTTTGCCTTTCCTGGAGGTTGGAGCCTCAAAACGGGAGGTAAGAGAACTAACCCCAGATTGAGTTCAAAGCTCACCAAATACCCCTAGGATTTGCACCTAGCCACCCCCCTTGAATTGAAAAGGGGGATAGAATAAAATTACACTACATTACAAATAATGTATATTACTTGTTAGGTACAAGTAATATATAAAACAAAGTAATGTGGTACATTAATTTTTTTGGGGTAAATTCAAATATTAAGAGTGAGTAGATTTTTGGTATTTTCTATATGAAAAAATGAAGAGAATATGGAAATATTTTTGATGAATAGCTCAAGGTCGTTACTTGTTGATGAATTGATGGTTTTAGTAGAGCCATGGTTTAGTTTTAGTTTGTGAAAGTTTAGTTTCAAAAGTTTTATGGCTCTTACCTGGATCAGAGCAAAAAGGTGAGCTTCATTCATAGTTTATTGTCAAAAAACTTGGTGCATCTATCTTGCCAAACTGCTCTAAGAGGATTCTGAGGGAAATAATTGCTAGATGAGTTTGAGGTGTGCTGGTGTATGTGAGATGAATCCAAGTAACTGTTCGTGGGTTTGAAGAGAAGCAATATCAAAACCAGATGATTTGTTTTTAAGATATGAGTCCACTTCAATCCATATATTGAGAATGTGTTTGCATTTTATAACGCAGTGTATTTCATCTTCGTCTTTCGAGCATCAAGGACATTCTTTAGGTTTACCAAATTTATGTATTTTGGAAGCCAACCATAAATCTGTGTGTGTGTGTGTATATAATTCATATATCAGTGCTCGGATTTTACTGTCAAGAATGTGAATATGTATTACTGAACATAAAGTCCAGGAAAAAATTAGGATGAAAGATGTATTCCACTTGTTTTGTGTTTGAGTAGAATTGATATTGATTACATACGCTTTGTATATAGAGTTGGTGGTAATCTCGTGAAATGTTTTTATTCTCATGCCGTCTATTAGAATCATACGATTTGCAGAAAGATGTGGACTTAGATAATTTCCTGTGTATGTCAATGTCGAAAGTTTTCGGTGAGTTGTGTGTTGAGCATTTACAATGGTGGCTTGCACATATTGTGCTTTGGGATCAATTATGACTTCGTGATTGAGATGTGAGTTGTTATCTATAACATTATTGTAGAGATGGATCACTCTTAGTTTAAAACCAAAGTTAATATTTCTAGTATACAATAGATCTGAGATATTTCTTGTAGCAAACCATCTTGTTTTTCAATAACCCAGTCTCCTATACACAATGTTTCTTTTTAGATGAACGCGTAATAATAGCGTCTTTGACTTCCATAATGCGTCGAGGGGCTGCTATTCCGCCAAATAGTTTTGTTTCCTCAAGAGATTAAAACCTTTTGGTAAGAATTTTTTGCTTTTACATAGAGTTCTTTGACATTTAAAGGGCCTTTTGAAACGATCAATTGATCAATTTTCAATGTTCAAATTTTTTATTGATCAAAATGGATTCTGTTCCAAGGTAATTGTGATCTAGTGGTGACAGTAAAATGGTTATACATAAAAGCCACGCAGATAGATATGGTTGCTTCTTGCTGATTTTATCAAGTGAGGTGATGTAGGATCGCTTATGAAAATCTGAGAGTGTGAAACAGTATCGTGTAAAAATGAAATGGGAAAGAATGGACCAATTGTCATTTGTACATTGAACACTAAACTAAATCGAATTACTACTTTGAAACCACTGATGTACATTATGCAGGCTTGATGCTGAAGATGGTTCATCGTTCAAGGTGCATAAAGTTTGAAGAGGAAAACGATTCTATACGCCATGCACGTCAAACAGATGTCTAAAGACTGTAATGAGCTTTGAACTTTATCGCTACAATGCTGGAGATATAAATCTCCTGTCTGACATCAGGAGAATCATGACAGCGTTAGAAACCTTGAGATATGACAGCCTTGCCCAAATGATCCAAGCCTCCCAGGATATGACATGAATGCATGTCAGAGTCTTCACAGGATTTCAAGCACCACTAAAAAATTGTCAAAACTGTTGAAGTTAATGAAGACCCGGCGATGAGTTCCATGAAAACTCGAGTATGTGGTCTGAATGGGCCTCCTGTAGTACTCCATGTGTTCATTGAACTTCATTCTCGTACGGTTCTTACAGGCCAGATTCAACCCAAGGTTCAGACTTAGGAAGAAATCTCTACAGGGTGTGTGCGTTCATTTGTGACGGGCTGGCGTAAGATTATTTATGTCGAATATTCATACTAAAGCATCATCACCACCAACATCCACAACTTGTTAAAATATTGGTGGCCAGACTTGAGTGATAAATGTCTGATATTTCTGGCATCATCTCATGATCACTTGAATGCAATACCAGATTTCTGACTGAAAAAGAGGAGATTCCCTTCTTCATGTTTTTTCTTGGCTCGTTCAGAGACAGAAAAAATATGTCAAAGCAGCTGAAACAACCAATGTCGCCATCCTCTCACAAACAAGAGTATAACGTGGATGATTACAGGATGCCGAAGAGAAGATAATTCTAAGGCCGAGAAAGTCAGCTAAGAAACATTCCCCATCAAGTCAGCAATATTTCTCCGCTCAACTTCCTTCCATTCCAAAATTACTTATCCAGAACTCTTGCCTTTCTTAGGTATGAAAAATTCTACAGGTTTTTTTCGAGTTATTTTTTCTTCTTCTTGTGATTTGGCCGTCGCATTTTTTATGCTATTCCCTTCTTTCCTCTTTCCAATCTTCCACAATACATATATATATATATATATATATATGTATGTATGTTCATATGGCTGCATCGCCATATGATTCGCACACACAAGGAGACATTGACAGCAGAATGGAAGGGTAGATATATCAGAAGTCATCTGACCTACTTTACGGAGCTCTGTACATAATATGAGAAAATAACTGGATAAAACAACGCTTGAGCACTGCTCTGATCCAACGACAAGGGAGTTGTTGATGATGTCTTGTATACTGAGCCAAAAATATCGTCACAATTCTCATGTATTTCTACTCATTCTTTTGAGACTATACAACAGATTGCAGAAGCATGTAATTGCCTCGCTATTGTAACGCCCATTCGTGAGTGATTTGAAATGCTTTGCCCACCTCGGCATCAAGACATAGTATAATAACAAAAGGGACAGAAAGACCCCATCAAAGCGGACAAGGATGGAACCAAACATGTAACATGGGGCTAGCCCCCAATAGTATCACACTAGGAAATATGTCATACAACACCTAAGATATCCGAACTATCTAGGTCAAACGGTCTATAAACAATAGGAGCATCCGAAAAAGCATCACCTAACGTGATTGCTCTCCTATGGATTGCACCAGCTAGTGCTCTTTGTAGAGTAATGGAAACACGTTGCCTAAAATAGGCTATACAGTAAGCTAAAGAGAGTGATACCCCATGCCGCCTAGTATGGTAGGCTCTCGCGCACTCCCTCAAGAACATATCGAAGTCAGTGTCCATAGCTCCATATAACTCCAAAGCAGGAGGAACAAAGAGGTGACCTCTCTAAAATAGGCTATCCAGTAAGCTAAAGAGAGTGGTACCCCATGCCGCATAGTATGGTAGGCTCTCGTGCACTCCCTCACAAACATGTCAAAGTCAGTGTCCATAGCTCCATATAACTCCAAAGCAAGAGGAACAAAGAGGTGACCTCTCTGCATACCTCTATACTTGGAGATCTTGGTTGCTGCCGCTCCACTCGCCGCCCATCCTAGAGGATGGATGATCATCCCCTCTGAAACTGTGTCTCTAGTAGGATCGGTAACCATCATATCCGCCATAGTGACCTGGTCCTCTCGAACCAAATACAGGTCTGCCCTAACCCTAGTCGATTGCAAGGCATACCAACGCTCTTTTCATTTCAGGTATCCACCCTCTTGCGTCATATAAAACACCACATCCCTAATGGCAGTATGGGTAGCTATCCTCTGCCCTCCGAATGGACAACGAGTCATATGAACACCTGCTGCATCTAAAGTGATACCACACTCACATGTGAGTAATGAAGATGTAGATGGATAGACCAAGCCAAGAAGGAACCTAATCGCTGTGGAAAAAGTAGCTGGTGCGAGTCGGAAAGTCCTGATGCATGATCGAATCAAGATCCACGAGACTGCACCCTTGCCCGAGCAAGAGCATAGACAAGCTCTAGTTGTACGAGGAATGGTCGGATCCACTAAGAGTGAATGTAGAGCCTCTTGAAACTATCGGTCCATCAAGATAGACGGTAGACCTCTAGTCCAATCGATAGTCAAAGAGGAAAAAGACATGAACTCATGTTGGACCTCTCGTGGTAAAACATCTCTCGTATGTCGTAATAATATATGTAAGGGAAATGATCCCGTATCCACATCCCTCGCATATATATCCAAGATAGGTCTATCTGCGATCATAAATCGAGAAGATAACTAAAGGGCAACGAGTATCTTTCTTTTTGGAGCATATTTTTTATCTAACCAATCATATAGATCATTCTCAGCCTCTAAAAACCACGCCAAACGGTTCTATGAGTTCACTCGACATACTCACGGGCCTGTCGGGGTGGTTATCTTAGGCGAGAATGATCTGAATGCTGGTCAGGAATTTCAGTGCGTAGCGATCCAGGTTCCTCGGAAGACTGCAAAACTAAGGTCGGCAGTTCGTAATAATTGGTACAGGACTCAACTTGCCCGATCGCAAGCGGCTCCAACTCGCCAAGAATGCCGTAAGTGCCATCTCCTCCACAAAAAATTATCCCAACCACAAGGTGTGTGGAGGCAGTTGGAGCTGTTGGGGGATTGTGCTGAATTGGATATGGGATTGTGCTGAAATGGATATGGCGTCTATGAGATTGTGAGATACGTGTCTCGAGGTTTTCCTCCCTTTTGTCTCAGTCTTTGGGGACTCTCCTTCCCCTTTAACAGTTTTTTGCTCTCACGTGTTTCGTTCTCAAATAACTGGACTCGACAACTCAGCGTGAATTAAAATTTGTCAGGTCTTCAGAATTTAGTTAAAATGTTTGTTTTATAAAGTCATCGATCGATCATTGCGTGTCATATTTGCCTCTTTTCAAAAAGCTGAAGCTTTAAATGCATGAGAGATGTAACGAACTCCTGTTTCGTTTTTTCCAGCAGAACAAAATTCGATTACAAAATTGCGGTTGTTATGATGGTCGATGTATTTCAATGGCTAGGAGCTCAATTGCGTCTTCAGTTATACATTGATTATTATATGCATTTTTCCTGCCAGCATTTGTACACGGTTAACTCAATCCCTGAACTATCGATTTTTATTCTCATAGAGCTTAAATAGTGATTTCATAACTAAACTTCCTATAGAATATCTTCACATTTTTTATATGTTCTTGCGTCTTTAGCAGAACTCAACATTTTGTACAATCTACCCTAAGCTATTCACGAAAAGGCCACGTGTATTTGAAGTGTGAGTACTTCTTTCTAAAAAAGTGACTTGTCACATCATATAAACATGGAAAAATCCATAGGAAAGTAATCACGTTATGTGATGCTTCTTCAGATGCTCTGTTATTTGTAGACCGTTGACCTAGATAGTTCAGATATCTTAGGTATTGTAGGACATATTTCCGAGTGTGATACTATTGAGGTCTTGCCCCATGTTACCGGTTTGGTTCCATCCTTGTACGCTTTGATGGGGTCTTCCCATCCCTTTTGTTATTATACTTTGTCCGTTTCTTCTAAACATGGAAAACCCATACATGGATGAAACCAAAGGTGGAGGATGGGGCAAGACCCCAATAGCATCAAAATGGGAAATCTGTCATCCTGCACCTAACCTCTCGGAACTATCTAGTTCAAATGGTCTATATACTACATGAACATCCAAAGAAATATCACCCAAGGTGATTGTTTTCATATAAATTGCACCAACCACTCCTCTTTGTAGAGCAATGGATATACATCACATACACCTATCAACATATCACTAATGATTACATGTAAATAACAAATTTGAAAACTTATGTGTATAGGTTCACACATATTAAAGTCCATATTGTTTTAGTTTCAATTTCAGTCCACTTGATACATCTTCCACATTTATGAATCAGGTCCAAAGTATAATAACAAAAGGGATGGGAAGACCCCATCAAAGCGTACAAGGATGGAACCAAACCGGTAACATGAGGCTAGGCCCCAATAGTATCACACTGGGAAATATGTCCTACAACACCTAAGATATTTGAACTATCTAGGTCAAACGGTCTACAAACAACAGGAGCATCCGAAGAAGCATCACCTAACGTGATTGCTCTCCTATGGATTGCACCAGCTAGTGACCTCTTTAGAGCAATGGAAACACGTTGCCTAAAATAGGCTATGCAGTAAGCTAAAGAGAGTGATACCCCATGTCGTCTAGTATGATAGGCTCTCGTGCACTCCGTCATGAATATGTCGAAGTCGATGTCCATAGCTCCATATAACTCCAAAGCTAGAGGAATAAAGAGGTGGCCTCTCTGCATACCTCTATACTTGGAGACCTTGGCTACTGCCGCTCCACTCGCCGCCCATCCTAGAGGATGGATGATCACCCCCTCTGAAACTGTGTCTCTAGTAGGATCGATAACCACCACATCTGCCACAATGACATGGTCCTCCTGAACCAAGTACAGGTCTGTCCTAAGCCTAGTCGATAGCAAGGCATACCAACGCTTTCTCCATGTGAGGTATCCACCCTCTTGCGCCATAGCACACACCACATCCCTAATGGCATCATGGGTAGCTATCCTCTGCCCTCCAAATGGACAACGAGTCATATGAACACCTCTTGCATATAAAGTGATACCACACTCACATGTGAGTAATGAAGATGTAGATGGATGGACCAAGTCAAGACATAACCTCATCGATGTGGAGAAAGCAGCTGATGCGAGTTAGAAAGTCCTGATGCATGGTCGAGCCAAGATGCATGAGCTTGCACCCTTGCCCGAGCAAGAGCGTAGACGAGCTCTAGTAGTACGAGGAATGTCTTGATCCACTAAGAGTGAATGTAGAGCCTTATGAAACTGTCGGTCCATCAAGATAGATTGTAGACTCCTAGTCCAATCGGTAGCCAAAGAGGAAAAAGACACGAACTCATGTCGTACCTCCCGTGGTAAAGCATCTCTCGTATGTCGTAATAATACATGATCCTGTATCCACATCCCTTGCATATATCTCCAAGATAGGTCTATCGAGAAGATAACGAAGGTGCAACAAGCGTCCAACTCGCCAAGAATGCTGTAGGTGTCATCTCCTCCATCAATAATAAGCCTACCCCTCCACACAAAATTGGCAAAGATGTTTGTCTCCTTACCAAATCTCCAGTCACACACTCGAATGTTCCTAGTCCGATGATGTCACCAAAGACGCCCATGATCCTCCTATCAAAGGCTGCCAAACGTGATATGAATGTAGGTGAAGGAAGAAGCGTGCGAAGAAGGTAGGTGGATCGACGAGCAATACTAGATGACAGTATACCAAATGCCACATGCGGATCCCCTAGTAGAGGAAGGTCGTCTACATGCAAAACATCCTCGGCAAGTGCAAAGTCAAGGTAGCATGAAACAAAATCCTAGAATACGTAAGCCGTTTGTCAATGTCATACATCACTTTGGAAGCTAAAGATGAGGCGGAATGCCCAAAGGAGACCAAGCCCTACACTTTGACATCTTGACTCTCAAGCCTACAAGATGAAGCTTAGTAGTCAAATAATCAAAGGTCTATCTAATGTTGTCTACAGGGCCCACAATGTGTGTATCATCCGCTAAGGAAGGGAACACATAACCGGACACGGCCAAAGCAGTAGATAAAAGAGCTATATAATGAACCATGACAAATAGGGGTCCTCCCAAAGGATCTCCATGTCAAGTGTCAGCGACGGACTGTAGAACGGTAACTCCCTCCTTGGAAAAGCCATGCTGATAAAATAGAGAAGAATGTGAACCATAGAAAGACCGTACGAAAAGAATGAAGCTTGATAGGGGTTCACCAGCCTCTCTAAGCTCTCTAAAAATGGATGCACACGAGACACTGTTAAAAACGTTCTCAACGTTCACCTGAAAGACAACCCAATCCGGATGGATATCTAGAAGTGCTCTAATGCCCAACAATACCGTCTCACGGCATGGTGTGGCGACCCCAAACTGATGTGAACAAAGATGTTCCTGGAAGTGTGAGCGATGTTGCAAGACAACGGTACGATTGACTAATCGCAATAAGACCTCTCCAATAGTAATCGGTCTGATGCCCCAAGTGCCCTTCTCCATCACGAGAAGCCGACTAGCACCCAGAACCTGACTAACTTACAACGGAGTCTCCCCTCTCGCAAATGATGCAACCACCTGGAACAACTCCGTGAAACCACTAGAGGGATCCTCTGCCTGAAAGCAATCTCGAAGATGCTCATATACCATCCCTGACAAACCCATGAGGATAAACGTGGGGCTGTGCATAGAGAATGGACAAATAATGATCTATCAAGACATAATGGCTACTATAGCTGATACTTCAAGACCTCTAATGGCATCTCCTTGCCCATGGATGGATGTAGAAGGCGTAAAGAGAAAATCGTCTCCTCAGTAGTATTAGCCATGGACAAAGGATGAAGGGCTCGTGCAGCCCTGCTATACTCCCCGACCTACCCAAGATCCTACACCGTCGCAATCGCGCTGAATCAGAAGTATCATGTGACTGTGTGGCCTAAACCCGACTCCTAACCTGTGTGGCCCGAACAGACTCCTCCTGCAATGTAGACCAATCCCATGCTTGGAATCTCCAAAATCTAGCTAATACCTCCCTATGTCCACCATGTCCCCCTTTAGTATAACGTAGACATCATCGCGGAAGTAATAAAAACAAAAACCATGCTAACTCGTTCATGGTAAGGCCTTCACTTCTACTAGAAGTCTGATGTATGGAATGCGGCCACTACCTATATTAGTATCGTGTGAAATTTACTTGACTCAAGTTATGATGGAAAAAAAAATTTCTCAATGTTAGACCTTTAACAAAAGTTTAAATGGACTTTCATTTCCAAACCAAGTATATTATCAATTTTAATGCATAAATAAAATGGAAATGAGCATGCTCATATATCTTTAGTTTCCATTCTTATCAAAAGTTTTCAAATGTAACAATTTTTAGAAATATTAAAAATTTAATTTTTTAAAATTAATATAACTATATTATAATTTCTTTTTGATTATTTTAATTTTAATTTTAAAACTAATTAATATTTCTAAAAATAAATATCAAATATGTGGATATGCAAGATTGTTAAATCCAAATTTGTGCATGCACATGATGGTGCATTGATTGATAATGTGCACACTCATGATTGATGATATGACTTATCCTTAAGTCATAAGGAAAAAAATTTATTTTATTTTAAATATATATCATGACAAAATGACATGATGTGCATTCAAATATATATTACATCTATATCATATGTAAGTATTTATATGCAAAGAACCTAAAGAAACTAGATATCAATGTAGATCTAGTCTATATTAAATTGAATTATTTATATCCAATAATTATTATCAAAATTTATTTAAAAAATAAAATTTATAAATATATTACATATTATAAACTAATATATTTTTAAATTAAATATAAATTTTAATTATTATATAAATTTTGATATTCAATATCAATATAAAGATGATGTAGATAGTTTTTACATTTACATAATTATATATATTTATTTTGTAATTTTTTATTTAATGTACATTAATCTTATGAACTTGATGAATTATAAAAATATATAAGGTTTTTTTATTTGTAAATTTTATATTTTTAAAATCATGGATGTTACTTTAAAGTTATATTTTTAAATAATTCACAAGTCGGATTCATAAATTTGGAGTTTCGTGAGGGGAGGAGGGTATGGAGATTGCGGGGAGAAATACAATAGAAAAGTGTACTATATTTTCTTGCATATTCTGTGGCCATATTTTATCAAACATGGAGAGTGAATTTTTATCATCTTCGTCTTTCAATTTGGGTTCCGTTGGTACCTAAATTGACTATGGATAATGATATAATGAGGTATGAGTGTTTTTGTTTTTTTAGAGTTTTGAGTGAATTTTGAGTGATTTTTCTTCAATTAGACATATGGGTCAGGTTTTTTTTGTTCGCATCTCTTCCTTTTCATGCATTGGTTCTATTGAAACCTAGTTGGAAAATTATGGAGATATGAATAAAAAGTTATTAGTGTTTTTAGATTTTAGGGTTTCCATAGTTAGCATTTTCCAATGTGAGGTGGGGTGTTAGGGGGTTGTGGTTCTGCAGGTGGGAGGAGATACATGATGGAGTGCTTGGTTTTTTTATCGTTCTCTTTGTGCTAGCTATAGCTTCATTTTCCCTCATGGGACCGCCAAAAGCGGTGCGTGATACACCATGTCATGTGTGTCATTGTCTCTTTACCTCGTAAGGGGTAAAGACCCACGTGGAAAAGATGCACAAAGATTATGATTAGACTATTTGGGATGTGCATGTGAGGAGGATGGTCACATCGACATTGGTATTTGTCACTTCGGAGAACACACAGACTACATCGACTCCTTCGTTGAGCATTCAGGGTATACCGATTGGATCGTGGGAGTGGTTAGCTTCCCATGCAGGTTCGATTCTAGGACTTTCTGAGACTAGATTTTCATGTTCACGTTTATTCCATAAGCTTCCTCGTGCACTCCATGACGAGGCTAGACGTGCTTTTCGTTTATCACTCCAGAATTTTATTTCCACTTTGAACAAGCAATAATGTCTTTATGAAAATTTTCTCACCTATGGATATCTATAGCTTTAAAAGAATGCTTTTACGATGAGATTTCATTTCTAACAAGATTATGAACTCTCATCCATGCTTGCAGTGTAGAACCTTTATGATCACTTGATGTAAGATACCCCAAGAGAAATCTTCCAATGGAAGTGCTCGACAGATGATAGAATCGAACACGACTGTGACCGTGATATCACTATTTCTTGCAATATATAAAATGCTCACTTCTGCTTCTGTAAAATTTTATGGTTGAAATTTTCAATAACCTCTTTAACGTTTAAGTCTTAGTTCTTCTGGTTTACTTCCTTATTACCAACAGTATTAACTCATGTATTTTCGTTTGATTTCCTTTTCCTTTCTGGATGCTAGTGTCCCTCGCATGTGCATGTATAGTTGTTTCTTCCTTTCTAATTGCATTCTACCTTCGGAAGGTCTTAAAGGAAATTAGTGGCACATGCAACAACAGAAAACGAAAAGGCCCATTAAAGGGCATAAAGAGAATTCAACAAATATGATATATATCATGAACACGGGAACAAACTGAAAGAGGTAAGCCTCTCAAACTCTCAAGAATGTTAAAACTGGCTTGTTTTATCTCATGGGATTATATATGGCTTAATATAGTCTTCTTCAGTACAATTTTATTTTCTCGTAAGGCAGATGCCAACATTGATTTACTCGAAGCATAAACTTCCCGCATGAACACACTGATAAACACTGAAGGTATGACTTTGTTTCAATCCACAGAAGAAGAACCACAAACTGATCTGCATCCTTGCATTGAATAAGTTTTGAAGTCGAAAGGTCGAACGCATTTTAAATGAGATACAGAGTACCACTTGTAAGCAATGATTTTCACAAATGTGGAGTGAAAGAATGTTACTTGATGAGGAACACAAAACTGGAGA
This sequence comes from Marchantia paleacea, assembly GCA_014180765.2. Taxonomy (NCBI): domain Eukaryota; kingdom Viridiplantae; phylum Streptophyta; class Marchantiopsida; order Marchantiales; family Marchantiaceae; genus Marchantia; species Marchantia paleacea. The sequence continues at coordinate 764,959 of MUAA02000032.1, forward strand.
CCTATGACGCTGAGTCAGTTATCATGAAAGAGCAAGACCTTTATGTTTCTCAATCTTTGTGCCAAATATAATGTCAAACATAACCGGAAGTGATTATCTGCATGAAGAGGGATAGTTTGCAGTTGTACAAATTTATATATTTGGTCGAGGCAGGAACCATGACTGAAGTCATATATTCCTAAATCAGTATTATGTGGAAGTTGAAATGGACTGTCCAAGCAGTGCGGTTGGACAAACGTTGAAGGACCCACAGTTACTGCGATCTTGTACTTAAATCACAGGGAACGTCCAAATCTTGGACAAAATATCCGCGGATTAAGTTGACTACGACTAACACATCATTGATCTGATGGTGCTACACACACTCTACTATGGGGCCTACCTCACAAACATAAATAATCCGGCCTTTCGATGAGCTGATATTGTCATGTCTCACGACCTTATATACCAAAGAGGCTACAACACTTTAAACGGAAGTTCAAAGTCTTGATTTCCACTTCGAAAGTGGTCACCTCTACTGGTTGATATGTGTGTTTCGGGGATTCCCTGCTTCTAACCCTTCACTGGAGCTCTACACATCTCCTTCGATCTCCTCTCATCATCCAAATGACACAGTAAAATAACAAAAAGGATGGAAAACCCTCATAAGTAGTACAAGGAAGAAACCAAACCGGTAACATGGGGCTAGGCCCCAATAGCATCCCCCTGGGAAATATGTACTACTGCACTTAAGATATCCCAACTATCTAGGTCAAATGGTCTACAAACAACAGAGCATCCGAAGCATCCAACAGGAGCATCGGCTCTCCTCTCATCATAGATGTGCTTCCCCGCTCATAATATGGACAGTGAAACAGTGTGCGTGGTAGCAGTCACTAGCAACCTAAGCCAGTCGCAATGACAACTTGTAGAGCCAAATTCCATATGAAGGCAATTCAAGAGTCCCCCATATTGGCAGTGGTCACTCGCCTCGGCATCAGGAGCAAATGGATACAAGCTTGGTCAAGGTTGTCCCCTCTACTACGGGACGACAATAGCCGTGTATAATCAGAGTGAGCCTGGATCCAGTCTGCCAGTTACTTTCCGAAGCTTGCGAATTGCTCTAAGATGCCTTTCTTGCCCTTAATGCAACAATGCAAATCTCAAGCTTGCTCAAAGTACACCTAGACTGGAAAGCCTTCAAAATTTCTGGTCCAAGTTTGTGATAAATGGCCCCTACCTACTAAAACTCTAAAAACCCCGCCATGCACTTGTGGACTTGTAAACCAAAAAGTGACAGTAAAAACAGTTCACAGAACTTTCAAAGGAATCGACATACAGTGGTATAGATGTGCATTGAACTCCCACCTGCAGAAACTAATATATTTTGGTTGAAACAGGACGTTCACTTAGTGCGCACTGACATCATGAGTGGGGCCAGTAAGACAGGCTTCCAGTCGGCTACCAAGGATCTAAACCAAGATATTTCATGATTAGACAGGTGAGTCTGTCAATAGAAACTTACATCTCTCCTCATCCTTGAAATTTTGAAGCATATTCAACTACCATCAGTACCTCGTGTTGGTCGATTTGGGGCTGGAACGTGGTCAGCTGGACTCGGGAATCATGGAAGCCTGACATTGTCCACAACAACAATCAATTGCTGACCCTTTTGAGTCATCCGATTTTATAAAGTCCTCAAAATTGCCAGAAAGTGGTTGGTCCGGTACGCGCAAGAATCTTGGGAATCCATAGAAGTAAATCTCAGACCAGCAAAAGCCTTCCGCCCCAGTCCTAGTTTGTCGCACACACTCCTATATCTTTTTGTCACAAAATAATGATCCATTCCAGGTCAAAGGAATATTATGCTTGTACTCGGAATGGACTCAAGCAATAGTAAAACATCCACCATAAGTGGGGCATTTACTCCTCAGTTCTGATTCAAAGAACGTAGGCTCTAAGAAGATTCAAACGGAACATGTAGAAATGCGATCGGTTCCTCCAAAGATTGGGAAAAAATAATCACGAGCAAGCCTCTGCATCCATCAGAAAGCTCTGTCAAATTCAAAAAAACAAGTGACTACTGACCTCTGCTTAAAACATAGGATGTTGGTCCTCTCTCTTCGCAGTCCATCAGAAGGATATACTGGTAAATTCACATATATGCAGCACACCATCAAGCTGAAAATACCCCACTTGCCTGGCTTTCCAAAACACGAAAATGATGATTGACGTTATCTGCTAGAAGGAAACGGATCAGAAGAACACACTACGGGTACACTACATCTACACAGACTACTAACTAGAATGTGTTCTTGAGCTATGGATTCATTTAAGACAGAAGAACGCGGAAATTAAAGTGCCATCACAGGTCATGCATTATTAACACCAACGTCAATTTACCAAAAGTACATCACTAAAAATTTTTACTATAATGTACAGCGAACTCTTGCGTCCCAATCTTTGATCTGACGCGAGTTGGACAAAGCCGGAAGCGAATATATTGTACATTACCAATTTGGTGGTGTATATTGTCAGGTAGCAGCTTTTCCCCTGTGCCCTTTTTGGGAACTCTTCAAATCCCAGAGCTGATTACAGCCACATCAATGCATATCCGACTTGTAAGTCTGTGAAGCCAACAGTCCACCAAACTGGAACAGTGCAGTACTGTCACTATGAATTACTGTGATTGGCTTTGCGATGGGTTCTACTCGAGCATCTTTTGACACATATGCTCTTCTTCAGAGGATGACAAAATCCGTGGCTGCAAACCAGTTTGAATGAAGTAAAAAACAATTGGTAAAGGGACAATATCTAACCACTCGGCTAGCTATCATCAGTGAAGAAAATGAAGAGCCGCTGCTGATTGACAACTAGTCCATGTGAAAAAGACTCCACCAGTGCTGAATTTTCTGCAATCTGACAGTAATCGGGGACCGAGCTTCGATATGTACACATAATTACTCCTCTTGCTTGACAGACAATCGCTCTGTAACAGAAATTTGGAATTTGCATCAGTCTAGCATCCTTCAATCACGAATAGCACTACTTTTTCTGACTTGAATGCTATACTACAGCACACGGAACACTCCATACATTGTGACGAAGCATTCTGGAAAAAAAACTTGCAGAGAGGGCATTAAGTTTAAGCCGAGAGTATCATACTTAGAAACTCGTAACTAGTTATCATAGAGGTGCCCCATAGTGACATGCTAACAAAACGAGGAACCAGTCCTTTATAGAAACCTCTCCAACCGTTCTCCTTGATCAACTGCTTCACCGTTTGTGAGATAGTAGGTGTCCCTTCAGTTTCACTTTTCAAAACCTGCAAAGTTAACAATTTCTTAAGATTATCAAACGTAAACAAGGATTTTGAATAAATCCAAGTTTCTAACAGGTGATATGAATTTGCCTCGAGCACAAATTCACTTCCATAATAGCAGGGTGCTTCATCCTGCAACTATACCATCCGTACGTCGTACCTCGATGGAGCCAAAGTATGTGATATGATAGCGCACCACACTTCAGTAAAGAAGAATCCGAGGCAATATCAAATTACAGAGGTGCTTTGTTACCTGAAGACGAGTTTTGATGGTGTCCATTGGTGTCGTAGCGATGGAGGAGACAGCACCAGCCGCTATGCCTCCACTCGCCTGGACTAGAACCATTTTGGCCTGACTGGGTGGCTCTACATCATCCCTTGATCCATAACCAAGCCCTCTGTACCAAACATTCACGTCGAACATTTAGAATGAAGGATACATGAAACCATAGAACAGCGCTCAAACCTTGAAATACATATACTGAATAAGATGACTTTCTGAAAATCAATCCAGAAAGTTCCCGCCCGTAACAAGTTCTTCCAACTTAAATGACTGATTCGGTTCTTGCATGATAAAAAAATGGCGAACTCAAATTTAGTAGAAACTTTCCACTCAAGCAGTCTCATCCAGATATTTACTGATATCTACTGATGTTCATACACCAGTAGATATAACTCAACATTCACTCCCAACATATACTCTTAGTACTCGATCTTAGATGTGGAAAAAACAATTCATTCAAAGTAAGATGGATTTAACATGGCATTTCCATGTCGCAGCTCGAAGAACATAGACCGTTAGATGCAAACACTGTACTCATTAGTACGTGCCTGTCGTAGCACGAATATCATAGACCCTGCGACTGGCTGAGCGGTGTTAATAGACGGACATGAAACAAAACAATGAAACCTCAACCTGCTATCAAACTAAGCATAATCAACTGTATATAAACAAAAGTTCCTAAAGTTACCTCCATATCAGTCGTTGACTGGAACCGTAAGCAGCCCACCAAACAGCGCTTGAAGGAGAGTATGTAAGTACAGACATTCCAAACCCTCTGTAGAGACCTCGAATACCATCCGCTTTAATAATTTGACGCACTGCATCCATACTACCACTGTAGTGGGTTGTTCCAACAGTTCCTTGGACCATTAATCTTTGACTAACCTGCACGAAAAGTATGTTCTTAATAGGCAGGAGCAGTTTTTATCATTTGAAACGAGAGTTGACCTGTAGACGTTGACAAAGCCAGGAATTTATTTTGATATATCAAAATGAGGAAAGCAGATCTTGAATGACGCTCACGAACCAGCTCTTAAGAGAGAGAAGAAAAATACAAACAAAACAAAACCAATCTGACTATCTGATATAGTCAATCAACGTCAATCTGACCACATCTCGAGTACAGTAAGTATTTTCATTTTCATTTGCACTTGCACTTGCACTTGCACAGAAAACTAGACGTAGATTTTATGGATCAGCCAAACGACGCATATTACAGATCCTACTAAAGGATGTAATTAGATTACGAACAAACATTGGTAAATCAATTGCCCACTACTTCTGCTTTGTGAACCTGAAGTGATAAATCATGTCCAGAGCATAGAAAGTCTTACCACATCCAGAGGTACGAAGACTGTTTGGGATGCCATTGAAGATAAGAGACCCGCTGCACCATTAGCCACGGCCGCAGCTGTGGCTTCTGGTAGTTCCATCCTCTCTGCAATCTTCAATGTCGCAGCTTTGGTAGTTTCCAAACTGGTCATAAAAACCATTCTGCTGGGGATAGCCCCAGTGATCACTATTCCAAATCCTCTGTACAAACCTCTAATACCTTCTGTTGAAACTATGTGTCTAACAATTGATCCGGCTGTTTTGTGAACAGAATCTGCCCGCACAACTTGCAGCCTCGTCTTTATTACCGATATAGGATACAGTGCTCCTGATATCCCAGAAAATAGACCTGCACCGACGAGGTAAAACTTTGTCTTGTCTAATCTGCAGACAAAAAATCCGACAATACAAAGTCGGTGTATGAGCTGTCTATTATAAGTTTTTTATTCTATATCACTCATTTATCTTAAAAACCACTATTTCCGTAACGGCCTCTTTTATGTAGGATTCTCTGCATGACACGACTCACGGAAGCTGCAAGTGGAAGTTTGTAGCTTTTAAGTAAGTATGTATTTCACACCAAAAGCTTGAAATCCTATCTTTGATATTCACCTACCTGTCAGACTAGTTCTCTTCTGAGAGAAGGTGATCAGAAGAGTCTAACACTCATCACTTAACCTTCTGGTAGAAACATGCGATCATAGTCTAAGTTTGGACATCTGAATTCCATTATAGTACTCATTGTCCCCACTCTCCATTCATCTTTTCCATAACACTCCTATCATGTCGTCATTTCTAACAATGACCGTAAGAGCTCCCAAAAACAATCAGACTTCTAAACATCAGATCGTAGTATTTGCAAAGACAGGTTTTCTGTAAACCTTACTCGAAAAACATCAGAATGGACAGGAAAACTTCCAACCCACATAGATGGAGAAAGAAAACAGAGCAGGTACTAGACAGAAGTATTGCTCCTTTATGTCTATAAAGGTAGATGGCGACGAGTAAGACTGACAGCCAGTCCTCATCTATCGCAGTAAGAGTGCTTGGTCTTTCAAACTCATGCAAACTCCATACACGGGTTGCTGGTTACATGAACTTGTCAATGCTAATGTCAATCATTTCCCTACAAAGGCAAAATTATCATCACACTCAATTCTATGAGACAATTTCCATGAAAATAGATGAATTCCTATCTCCTGAAGTATGAGTTGAGCTGGTTGGACAAATACTGAAATACAAAACGGACTCCCACCACTAAACTGTGGTCTGAAATTCATCAACCAAACTCTTAAAGAATGAAGACTTTGGTTGGGCTACAACGTTAATCTCATTTTTTGCAAATCGAGAAAGCGGAAGGGAGAATCATGAATTGCAGATACGTTACTACGTCAGATACATAGGAATAAGGCATTTTCAAACTTCACAAAGCTAAAGAGGACAATCCACTCTCTCTAAAAAGAAACAGAGAAATGCTCAGCAGTGCAATCTTGTTGTCAGGAGAAACAAAGATGGATCTCGTTTACAGATCAAACCTGGAAATTTTAGGCGATCAGAGAGATTCTTGTGTTTGTGGATTTGCCTGAGATAAACATCTAATAGATGTTTGATCTGAGACACCTTTGGGCTGAAATCTCATAAAAGCCTTAAGATTCTGAATCTGATTATGCTGACTCGGCACGTCAGGCCTCATATTCCGAAGCATGAATGGGATACTACTGTGGATCTGATTCTGTAGAAACCCATCTGACAAATATCGAAAGAATACTCACTGACATGCAAATCACAAATTTCAAAAAAAGACGTCCCATCAGTCATACAATAGGTCTACATTCCCAAAACCAAAGGGTTTTGGCAGCAGAACTGTCACGTAAACACAAGAAAATGACAAATCACCTTCAATGAACAACCAGAGCAAGGACATGAACTTCTCACCTGTCCCAATTGATCTCTGCCTGCGGTAGCGCCATATCAGCCGTCCGGTGCGATGCTGCCATATTCCAAATTCACACTCTTACACACACTCTCTACCCCCCTCTCTCACTCACTCGAACTCTGCTCGTCGTCCCTCGTTCCGTCCCTGCTCTCCTCACTCCACCTCCTCCTCCTGTCCTCCGCAGCCCTAACTGGACGACGACACAGCCTCAACCCTCGCTCCCGATTCTACATGAACTGCGTCACCCACCCACCACCAACCCACCGGTGGATCGACTCCTCCTCAAGTTTCAGGTGTTAAAAAATTCGCGTCACCATTCTTTTCACGCAAATTGGGAAATCTAAACACGGCACGCATCAAAGCCTAGAGCAGATCAAACTACCACACACACAACAGCCCAGTCTCGGACTCGCCAGAGGAGGAGGACGAGGGCGGGAGGCAGGCAGGCAGGCAAGCAGCACGCACACCTAACCTCACTTCTTACTCGCTCACTGAGTCCGGGAAGGGCAGGGCAGGGCCAGAGCGAGGGCGGGGCGGGGGCCAGGCCCAGCCCAGGGACGGACCAGACGGGACGAGACGAGATCGAGCGACAACGAAAACGAACGAACAAATTGGCCCCAACCCCAAACGCCAACGTCAGACGTGGCGCTGCGTAAACCGAAGGCTCATCGCGAGCGTGCCTCTTTTGAGGTTTTCATAGTGGCGAGAAATCGCGAACTTGGCTTTTCGGTCCTTGGGACCATCTGATGTGCTGTACCCTGGCCATGCGTTCCATTCACTTGTCAGAGAAGTGATAAGCTGCAGTTGGAATATGCTACTCCTCCTCCAAATGTACCCCATGAATTCATTCCTACGCCCATACTCTGGCCCGAGTAGGCTCCAGTTTCAAATTTGGCAAGTCTCTTTCTCGAGCCTCGGTCAACCATGTAGATTCGAATCTCCCTCTCCACTTTCTCCAGACGGGGCTCTTATATTAATTATATCATATGAAACTAGGGGATATGAAGAGGTGTTTACTTTAATGCTGATTTTTCTCCCTTTGCAGTATTTACATCAAAGGATAGAGATTACATAAGCTTTTTACTCGACCCTGCATATAACATTTGCTGAATATTATATTATTTTTCTGGCTATCTCCATTTGGACCTGAGGGCCGTTAATCGGCGTCAATAAATCAGATCATTTCATTTCATTATGTAAAAATGTGAGATGATCAGATCTTCGAGATTATAATATATTTCAGAACCGAAATGAGAAATAATGATTTCACAAGACACATGACAAATATATCGATGGCACAATACTGTACACCAAGGAAGACAAACAAATACCCTCTACATAACAGGCAGTAACTTCATCGCACAACCGATGTTATGACGTTTAATTACCGTGGTACCGTGCAGGGAGGGGTGCTGCACGCAAGGTACCGTAGGTAGCAGGCGAGGCGCTAGAGAAGTGGCCCTTTGCTGGCAGTCCCGATACTGGAGATGGGATTCTGGGAGCCGACTCCAGCCAAAGTTTGGTCCTCTGGAGTCCGACGGACCGGGTTTCGGGAGCGAGCTTGTCACTTCCACCAAATGTGGAGATGTCAGTGAGGCACAGTTCCGGTTGTCTCAGAGTTTTCCCAGGCGGAAGGTTCTGCTTCCGTTGACTAGAGTAATGAGAGCATCACGTGCATACGGACGCCGACGGCCCTCTCCCTTCGCTCGCGCCCGTCTTGTCTCATCCCGATCCCCGATCCTAGTCAGACGACCCGCCCCACGCTGTCCTGTCCTGTCCCGTCCCGCCATAATCAACGAAGCGGCAGCTGGGCTCTCGATGAATGATGAAGCTCGTCTCTCTCGTAGTCACTCAACGGTATGCGGACCCAATTGGGGTCCTCATGGGTCCAACAGCGACAGAGATCTATGCACATTCATTCGGTTCAAAACTCTCCATTCAATACAGTAAGAGCATGAGTGAGGTCAGGGTTCCTTGGAAATTGTTGGAGCTGGACAGCAAGGGCCGGGGACTCTTTGTGGATCAGCCGCAGCAAAACGAAGGAGGGGCGGGCGGGCAGCGAGGCGGGATGTGGTCCGGACTGTCCTTGTGCACAGAGCAAAACAAACTCGAGAAAAGAACGGCATGGCATGGCCGCATCGACAGATCATGTAGTCGTACTTGGCTACTGGACGGGACGGGACGGGACGGGTGAGGTGGATTGCTCGAGCAGCGCGGCGTGCATATTGAACCGCGGCCATGAATTAGCAGCGGCAGCAGCAGCTGCATGTTGTCGCAGACCAGGCGAGGAGGAAGCAAGGAAGGAAGGCACTCACGCACGCATGTAAGTGAATGATCGATGGAGGGGCACACAAGTGCTCTGATGTTTCTGCTCGGAAATTGCTCATCAAACCGACCGTCCCAGAAACTGTTAAAACGCTTGTCCCAGCCAGGAGCCGAGCCGTTCCGTTCTTATGCCGCTGCCGAGACATGTCTCGCCGCTGCGATTGGATGAGGGGGTGCGTTGTTGTACTTCAAGTAGCATGAACGAATGAATTCGGTTTTCGGGACTCGCGCCAATGGCTTTGTGTCTTGGTGCCGTGTGAAGAAGCACAAGACAAGGCGGTACAATTCTCTAGGTCGACAAAGACAACGTCCGAGCCTCCGAGAGCGAGGACCAACTAGCGTAGAGAACAAGCGCATGCCATGGCTGTGGCATGTCTTGCCCATGCAAAAGCGCCGGCTGCTCTTTCCGATGGTCTTTGTCCACCAGGGCTCGCGCAATCGGATCTCTACATCATTCCGTTGGTTCAATTCTTAAGAGTTCATGTCGAGAACAGAAATTCATTCACGTGGGGAGAAAACTCCTCCTGCATCGGAACTAACCTCCACTGTACGTAAGGGCGGCAAGGAAGACCTCCGCGGCAGAGTTGCAAGAATCGAAGGGCTCAATACGTGACGCATGCAATGTCATTTATCCCCAAAACCTGAGACTGGGAGTTATCTCCCACCACATTGACAAACTGTTCGAAGGGCTGGACGCCACGGGTTTGCTTGCTTGCTTCCTGATCCTAACCAACCGGAATGGATGCGATGAGTCGAGCAACAGGCTATAGCTCGAGGCTGGCCTCGATTGGGCAGCCGGCCACTCACATGTACTATGTCGGCTGCTCCACCACCCAGCGCCGGGCAGATTCGCCCATCATGGTCATGCCCAGATACCGATGGACTTGAAAATAGGCTAAAACCCGGGCAATGGTTTTGGATTTTCGATGTCGCAGACCTGGTCTCAGATGCCCCGGGCGCTACTGGCTCATCCCTAGGACCGTGTGGCAACACTCTGGCCCTCAGTATTATCTTGGTCAGATTCGACCAATGCTGGTTCTGAAACGCGGTTATTATCGTATATAATCGTTTGACTGCAATAGATTCTCAAATCGACACGAAAAATCATCGTAGCCTTCCAGTCATCACAAGCTAGACAGTCTATACTCTGCTGCTCAGGCAAGCTTAATTTGCTGACCTGGTGCCAGATTTCGACTGTCTACGTAGCCAGTTGAAATTCACGATCCGAGCGAACCGAGCAAGTCAGCGGGTTGGTCAAGTTGTCTAGAATTTGACAACCTGGACCAACTCATAATCGAAAATCTTCGACGAACACGCAATATGAGATCATAGATGTCCCGCCCTACCTCGTGAAAGAACTACTGTGGTTGGCGATTGATGCCTCGTTTTATTCACACAGAGAACTACAATGATCCGGCCTCGCCACTATGATATCAACTCTGCCACCTGATTTTATCAGAGAAACGGAGATTTATGACCTCTGCAAAAAGCCGACCTGCAAGGTAATGAACAGGTTACACCCACCAGCTGCATCAAGACCTTCGATGATGGGAACAGGGTCAGACCGCAGGTGATCTTCCATTTGATCTCGACCCGACAATTCTATTATGAACCAGTAATTTGAACAACTTGCATAACCAACATGCTGATGTGAGCAGTGAGAAGGTTAAAATTCTTACACCCTCTGTGACCTCGAGCAATCCACAGAAGCCAACAGTTTGTACAAAGGCCACACAAGCTGACGGTTTTCACGTTCAAAACGAACAATTACACTCCCACATTATCCAAGCAAATTATCTACATGACCGAAACTGAAGAAAAACCTTTGAATCAGACAGGCCTGATATATAAGAGGGACGGCTCAAGCAAGCCCTAGCTCTGTCAGAAGAAAGGCAATTTTCGAATCTGGAGACTAAGCTTATCACAGGAGAATCTTTTGAACTCTTGATCACCAGACCATACTTCATCAATAAACCAGGTTGATAAACCTGGTCTGAGAAAAAAAGCATCTAGATCGTAGGATAAAAGCAGCCAGTCTTAAAGCCCAAGGTTACTTGGAACTCTTTATTAGAGAGAAGAGCCTCAATTTACAATGTCACATAATCAGAAGTCCTCTCTACCTTCCCATTTACACACAATCTACACGTACACATATGACAAATCTACAACGAGAGATAGTTATGGACAACTCCAAATAGAAATTTCCGTCAATCATTTCCTTCATCGAATTCACTAATCTGCAGTCAAATCTTTTGTGCAGAAAGAGACTCTCCACGAAATGAATAAGCTACTTTTCGGAGGTCTTCAGTGGATAATCTCGTCCAGCACACGAACAGCAGGATCCTAGCTTCGACTTTCTTCTTCAGGTCCAGGTGCCCCAATCTTCATCAGCATCATCAAATTGCCGTGAGGACACTTGTCATTGTTGGTTCTTCACCAAGAGCGGCGAGCGCAACGAGCCGGAAACAGGGTCGGCGGGCCAAACATTCTCCTCGGGCTCCATCGGTGTGGTTGCTGGAGAAGCGCTTCGGGATCGATGAGTCTTAGATATGATCCCGGCAATGGAATTGACAATATTGGTGGCAATCTGTGCCTTGACATCTCCTCGGCGAGGAAGACGGCCTCGTTTGTTATCATCATGAGACATAGCTGCTATCTCTTCGCAGGGGACTTAAATCAACTCCTCCCAGCAATGACAAGCAAGTATCAAAAGCTCTCAGAATTCCAGCAATTACTATGGACCCGTGGAAGCAACCCAGTTGCAAGCTCAGGCTGAGCGGCGGCCTTCGATGAGTCTGAGAACAGAACTCCACAAAACAGACTCGAAGAAGAAGGAGAAGATGGAGAACAAAACCGCAGAAATGGCCAACGGACGACGGCGCACTCAGAATTCAAACTCCTGGCTGGACTCTCGATATCCACCGGTATGAATCTGCTTCCGGCTCAATCGAATGGTTTTTCCCGATGACGAGGAAGATTTCGTACAGGTCCCACCCCGGAAGCGATGTAAAGCTCGCGCACAATCTGGGACAAGCTGGCCTGCGGGTAGCTTCGACACTTGAGGAGCAGCTGACAGTCGAGAAACAGCAGAGAAATAGCTCTTCGAGACGAAATTAAACTCAACGGATGAGTGCTGCCTCCCAGAACCTCGACAACCCTCTCTCCTCTTTCTCTCTCTCCGTCTGTGTCTGTGTCTGTGTGTAAGATGCAGCCGCTGCTGCTGCTGCTTCTGCTCTCTCCTCGTCACGCCGCAAAGAGATCTGCTCTGGGCCGCTGCCTCCAGACAAGATGAGACTAGAAGGGGACCAGAAGAGGAAAACTATGTCACCTCGATTTAGGGAGGCGAGCTATATAGGCCCTCTCGCCCCTGCGCCGCCGTCGTCGCCCCGCCCGCGGCACTCGCCGTATCAAAGTCACTGAGGCGAGACCGGATGGTTGGAAAGCAGATAGGGCCGGGGCGGGGGCGGGGGCGGGCAGCTCATGAAAAATTACAGACAGTGTCTGGTCCTTAGTTAGGAGTGGCTCAGCGGAGGACGATAGCATGTCAGAGTGGTCCCATATTATAGTCCTACGTCCACGTGATGAAATTTCAGACATGACATTTGCGGCACATTACCCTAATTGTACCATCGTGCATGTTATCTCACGTAATGAAGCTTACGGGGAGTGAAATTACCAGCACTCTCATCTCGCAAACGTCTTATCCGGTACTATCATGCACAAATTATGGTTGCACAAGTCGCTAAAGCCGAGATCCTTCACTGATCACGGGTGTAATATCTAAACCTGCGGGGTGTACAATCAACGCAAATTTGCCCATGCAAATCATGCGCAAATTTGCATGATTAGCTCATCTGGTTCAAACTTTTTTTTTTCTGAGCAACATGTGCATTGCATTATCCCGTACCTTGACACCAGTTGTGATCAATACTAATTGATGATCTAAACTCTAGACATACAAGTTCTGACATAGGATTTCCTGGGTATTATTGACATAACCAATTGTCATGATCTTACCTAGGATTTAGTGTTTCCGTAAGTTCATGATTAGTTTCTTCCTCTCTCTTGCCTCCCTTCAGCAACCACAAGAATCCCATCGAAGTTCAACAGAGTTGTTCATCTCAAGACAATTGTGCACCTGTGCATTCCCATGTTCTAGCAACGTTCTCATTTTACCTATGATTTAAGCAATTTAGCTTTATCCATTAACTTTAATTGACTTATTCCATTTTTCACTGAAATTTCTCATTCTTCACTTCTGTCATGATGATGTATATTTTCATTCCTGTATGCGGGCAGGCATTCGCAAGGAGGACCGGACTTCTTGATTCAATCTGAAAATGGTTTGTTATGGGGGTCAACCATTTAAGTTTGTGATACCTCCTCACTCTGACCATCTTGCCAAGCTCATGATTTGTGATATCAAGTTTATAAACCCAGTCGCAAAACTTTCAGTTCAACAGAACCTATAGTTACTGTATGAGTGAGGAATGTTTTTCAATTTAGGCCGAGATCAGTACCCAAACTATTTTCCTCATACAGGTATATTCAGAGTAAAAATCTCTATTTTGATCATAACCTCTATTCTAGCCCACACTTTCCTTAGTGATTGATGGATAGGCTTTGTCACATATGAAACTCACATTTCCTCAACAAAATTTAGTAGTAAGTATCTGATTCAGATGATCCACATGTGTTTCTTAGTTCAAAGAAATTTTGAGTGTAAAAATAAAGGTCCCGGCTCGCACACTCTGATCGAAGAAGAAGAGAACCATTCAAACTGGAGTCCAGTATAATATGCACTACTCAGTAAAATCTGTTCCTACAGGCAAATAAGGTGATACGTACATAGTACATGTTTTAAAGCTTCCTTGTTGTCTTATTGTTGTTTGAAGAACTCGTGTTCTCTCCATAAAAGACAAGAATTAGTTTCTACTCCGAAACATGAATTTCAAGGTCTTTTGACATCACGGTCCTTCAATTGATATTCCACCTGAGCTGAATACTGGGGAACGAGATGCTTCATAACTTCGACAATTTGTACCCACAAACTTCATATTCGAGGAATTTCATTCCTACCATTGAATATTGGACGTTTGAGACTGATATTCAACATTCTCATCTTTGAAGCTGTATCAACTTGCTGTTTTAGCTATGTAACACCAGAGATACTTTTCAAAAGGGAATCCTATTCTCTGCAAACAATCAGAAGGTGAAAGTACATCTACTTCAGATTTATCTGTTAATAACTGATTGAAAGTTTCCTATTATTTTCTGTAAATTAAATGAAATGTGATCTTGTAACACCCCGACAGTCCAGGGACGTTCTACATTCTCTTACATATATGTGGTGACCACGTTCTGAAAAGTAGCTTCACCAGTCAGAAGCAGCTTTGAAAGAAATTTTTTTGGCGATCGCGGTGTTGCACCTTTTAGATGATAGATTCATCTAGCTTTCCAGATGGAAACGAAATAGAAACTGGAAAAAGGGTGCACGTAGCTAAGTGAATCAAGGCAGATCCACCCCGTAGGAACTGAGAGATCCGGGCAACGAGCGTGGCAGGCCGGCCGCGGCTGGCCGGAATCCAGTTTCAGAACCTGGGAGTGTGTGTATCTTCGATGCGAAGGCTCTTGAGGCCCGCGCAAGGAAAGAGCCCATAAAGGACAAGGTCATCAGGTGACCAATGAAGCTGAGAACTACAGTAGAGAATCACTAACAATAGTACGAGGATCGAATAGGAGTGTTACTTAAGGCATGGAGGGATGGTTTCAGACTTCAAGACTTCAGGCACAAGCAAATTAGTAAATTATTGAGCTGATACGAAAGCTAGTTGCTTCCATACAAAGGGTTCCCTTCCAAGTGTGCCTGAAAAAATCTGCAATAGACAGAACGTACATATACCACAAATTTCATCAAGCTGGTCTACTGAAATGTTGCTTTTCTATTTTCAACATTTTATACCGTCTGAAATGTCATCCACTAGGGTCCCTAGTGGATGACAAATACCGCCATGGAGAATCCCCTGTGGTGGGGAATATGTGAGTAGATGGGATTTTTGTGAACAATCTCACCTCAATGAATTTCTCTCTAAGTCCAGTAGGCTAGTTGAGTAGTAAACACGTTAAACACTTTTCTATATGTATATTTATTTATTTATTTAATGAGTCGTCATGTCTCATTTAACACTTTCGCTTTGTGGTAACCATCAGTCTCCATCAAGAAATTCCGCTTTAAATTGTGAAATAATCATCCAATTTGTACATTCTAATTGTATGGACAAAAGTAAAAGAACTTATCTTCCATATAGGTCGAAAAAATTCAAAATTTACATACAAGAGAAATGAGATATTAAAATTTTTTTCCACTTATGGAGGATCTCCCTTGAGACACCAAGAGGCACGAATATTCTCAAACCAAAAACCAGAACATCAAGAGGAATGGAACATCAAGCATCCAACCTAAGCTTCATCCAATCACAACAATACCTTGATGGTATCACAAGTAACTAATACTTTCAAAGCCAATTGACAAAGCAGCACCCAACAAACATTCAAATATTATCCACAAAACAAAAATCATTCTGATTGATATGTTTTTGAAATAAAAATAAGTTAAGGTGTCATTCCTACCTTTATTAAATATGTGAAGTATATCAAAAAAAGGATTTGCTTTCTATAACAACGTTTAGAGTCGTAAGAAATTAATCAAATGTGGTGAGAAACTCAAATTATTAGTTAGAAGAGTCTTCATGATAGAATAGTTATACCTGAGTTAATTCTATGTAAATTTATGAATCTTGAGAGGAAATAAATTTATTAAAAAATATTTTAAAAGATGATCATTGAAAATTATGTGTTGATATTATAAGGTTGATGAACGAATGTATACATATACATTTTGATCATATTTCTTTAACTCTTACATAATAAAAAATTTATATATTATGTTGATAATCAGCATGTTTTTCTCAAAATATTTAAATCAATTAAATCATGTTTTCATACTGCAGCAATTTTTTTTATAGCGCTTCAAATAAGACATAACTTTTATTATAATGAATGGTTTATATCTCATTTGTCTTCAACGTTCAGAATTGATTCCAAATTTTTCTTATGTTTTGGATTTCAGATCCTTATGACATTCTTTCCAAATTTGACATGAATATAGAGTTACGAAGTTACTTAAGAATCCGAGTTGTTAACACATGGATGAGATTACCCAATAGTTCCCAAAAGCAAAAATTAATAAATTACGGGATATAGATGAAAGATGAATATCACGACTTTCAAAAAGAAAATAAAAAATCTCTCGTTCTCCACAAAATAACTTCTCATGAAAACTATGGTAAGAAAACCTTACAGATCAAGCATTGTTTGCGGATCTTAGTTTCTCATAAAAGAAAGAAAGAAGAAAAATCTTCGAAATGGAGTATTTCCATCTTAAAATTGTAGATACAAGGGAATCAATGGGATTAAGTGGACTCAGGGATTCGCAATTTTACCTACAGCAAACACGATTGCTTAAACAGGTCTACAATAGTCTCATCGAAGGAAGAGAAAATCGCTTAAATTTCAGTATCATATCTGGTTGGTTTGTGATATCTGTTTGGGTTTCCCACTCTTAAGATGTTTTTTTAGTTTCATCCTTGGGTGTTCTGACTTGTTCCTTCCCTTTAGCACTCCGGAAGTTGGGCTTTCTTGCACTTATGATATTTTTGCTCCATGTTTGATATATGTTTTCATGTGCAATTCTCTCGTTTAGAATCCAGCCAGCCAAGGACTCCCCTCACTTCGAAAATAGGAAGAGGGAGGCTTTAAAGAGGAGGTCCTCACCGAGTTGTTTCTCACTCACAAGGTATAAAGTCCTACATGCAGCATGGATTTTATGAGGAGGGAGTGACCATTCTCGACACGGAGATACCTTGGAAGGACCATTGTTTACCATGGCTCATTATAGAGCTCTTTTGTCTACTATTTTGGCCGTGCCAGGTTGTGTGTTCCCTTCCTTAGTGGATGATACACACATTGTGAGTCATGTAGACCACATTAGGCATGGCTTTGATTAATTGACTACCGAGCTTCATCTTGTAGGCTTGAGAGTCTTGGTGTCAAAGTGTAGGTCTTGGTCTCCTTTGGGTATTACTCCTTATCTCCAGCTTCCAGAGGGATATATGACATCGACATACGGCTTAAGCATTCTAGGAGTGTCATTAGGGTCCGATGATTTTGTCTCATGCTACCTAGACGTTGCTCTTGCCAAAGATGTTTTGCATATAGATGACCTTCCCCTACTATGGGGATCCGCAGGTGTCGTTTGATATACTCTCATCTAGTATTGCTCATCGATCTAACTACTTTCTTCGCACGATTTCTCCTTTACATATATTCATATCACATTTGACAGCCTTTGATAGGAGGATTATGGACATCTTTGGTGACATCATCAGACCATGGACCTTCGAGTGTATGACATGATATTTGGCACGGAGATAGACTTCTTTGCTAATTTTGTGTGGAGGGGTAGGCATATTATCGATGGAGGAGACTGCACCTATAGCATTCTTGGCTATTTGGACACTCTCAGCACCTTTGTTATCTTCTCGATTTATGATTGCAGATAGACCTATCCTTGAGAGATATGTGAGGGACGTGGATACATGATCATTTCCCTTACAAGTATTATTATGACACACGAGAGATGCTTTAACCCTGGAAGTACGACATGAGTTCTCATCTATTTCCTCTTTGACCACCCATTGGACTAGAGGTCTACAGTCTACCTTGATGGACCGACAGTTTCATCACGCTCTACATTCACTCTTAGTGGATCCGACCATTCCTTGTACTACTAGAGCTCGTCTACGCTCTTGCTCTGGCAAGGGTGCAGGCTCGTGGATCTTGGCTCGATCATACATTAGGGCTTTCCTACTCGCACCAGCTACTTTCTCTACATGGATGAGGTTCGGTCTTGGCTTGATCCATCCATCTAAATCTTCATTACTCACATATGAGTGTGATATCACGTTAGATACATCAGGTATTCATATGACTCATTTCCCATTCGGAGGGCAGAGAATAACTACCCATAATGCCATTAGGGATGTGATGTTTGCAATGGCTCGAGAGGATGGATACCTCACATGGAGGGAGCATTGGTATGCCTTGTAGTCGACTAGGATTAGGGCATACATGTACTTGGTTCGGGAGGACCAGGTTATTGTGGCGGATGTGATGATTATTGATTCTACTCGTGACACAGTTTCAGAGGGGGTGATCATCCATCCTCCAGGATGGGCTGCGAGTGGAGTGACATCAGCTAAGGTTTCCAAGTATAGGTGTATGAAGAGAAGTCACATCTTTGTTCCTCTAGATTTGGAGTTATATGGAGCTATGGATGCCAACTTCGACATGTTTGTGAGTGAGTGTGCGAGAGCCTACGATACTAGGCGTCAGGGGATATGACTTTCTTTAGCTTACGGTATAGCCTATTTTAGGTAACTTGTTTTCATTACTTTACATAGAGCACTAGATAGTGCTATCCATAGGAAAGCAATAACATTAGGTGATGCTTCTTTGGATGATCTGTTGTTTGTAGACCGTGTGATCTTGACGGATATTATAGGTGTTGTAGGACATATTTTCCCCAGTGTGATGCTATTGGGGCCTAGCCCCATGTTACCGGTTTGGTTACATCCTTGTACGATTTGATGGGGTCTTCCCATCCCTATTGTTATTCTACTGCATCCTTTCGTTCTTTTGAGGGACAAAGCCTTTTATCGTTATTTTGTAAGGTTACTTCTTTCCAGGTTTCATAGAAACATAAGCCTTTAGCATTTACGTGCTAAACCATGTAAGAGTTTGTAAATCAGATGTTTTGGCACAAGGTTCTTGGTCTTATTTTCGAGTCTCACCTTTAAAAAAATTCTGAGGCGAATCAATCATGAGAAAATTGAGAATAGATAGAGCATATTCAGTGCGATGTCTCGAATTGGAGATACATTAAGTTGTACACAACCTTCTCGGTGAACGATGTATTATACTTTTTCTTTTTTAATTTTTTATACACGCGTCCCCATGCGTAGTAGTACACTCATTGCATATGCATGCTTAGAATACACTATGATCTGTCTTCCTCGAGAGTACAGCTCATAAGTTGACTTCTAGGTATCAGCGAGTTGCCTTGCTTTTCAATAATTAACAAATAATAGGGAGTGTTTATACTATATAAAGCGCTTGCCGTGATATGTATCTTATAACAATATTTTCAAACAAAAGATCTTATGTAAAATATAAAATCAGTCAAAAAATTCACGTGTTTGGTTAAAAATAATAATTTATGGATGTGTATAAAAAGAATAGAATTCGCAATTTTCTTCTATAAGATTATACATAATGGGACCGTATATATAATAGGTCTTCTATCCTAACATGAATCGCCCTAATATAATTCTAGATATATATTTTAGCGACATCATTTTTTCAATTCATTTGGAGCAGGTAATTATGTCAAGTAAACATTATTTTATCAGATCCTGAATGTGTTGATTTCACACACCACCTCCTGAATCCGCCAAATCTTCCTCTTAGAATTGAGTCAAACTTAAGGAAATATCATAGTCACAAGCTGTGTGTGACCAATACTGGTTGTGGGAATAAACAGAAATACATGTTTATAAATCTTATTTCCCAGTCTCGGACCTTTCTACGCGCAGTTGTGGTATACAACTTGACAGTGTACAGGTCAGTCATTTTGGTAAGTCGCCTGAGTTGAAAACGCAAGGGAAGATGTTCCACCAACATAGAGAATGCCGCCTCGGGGGTGTTCGGGAAGAATCACACTTCCTTGTATTTAACATTCAACATACACATCTCAATCTGATACGATTTGACAGCAATAAATGCAGTAATGATGGAGAACTTTCACCTACATGTCAGATGCAAAATTTTCGGTGATATAAGTAAAAAGTGTTCGGACCATTTTCGAGCCTTGAGCAAATATATTCTCTTGCATTTGAAATTTCAGTCCACCTTTTCTGCATGTTATCACTTCAGGATACAGACAGCAGTGCAGTAGTTATACCGACTCCTAGCTCTCCTTCTCCTCCTGCTCCTACTCTGTCGTTCTCCGTCCTTCACTTGTGGGCTAACTCTGACGTGTGGTGAGGATCTCTCGTCAAATTTTCTGGCAGTTGTTCCAATTTCTGTGCTTCATCTCGAGTCCTAGCTTTTACATTCGTCCATAAATTATAACATTATAGTATATTTGTCAAGAAAAAACTCCAGCTGTGCTCATCGCTCACTTTCTCCATCGAGATGACTTGACTCTTGAGGACTTCGCTTGCTGAGTAGATTTCGAGTAGATTTTGATCTCAAAATGTGCATCTCACTTTCAGATGAGATGAATGAGTGAGTCAAGTCATCTCGGTGGAGAAAGTGAGCGAGAATACAGGGTCCTCCAAGTGAACAAAGAATCCACACATACCAGATGTATGAGTGAACACAGTGTATTAATTCTCTATTCACGCCTATATAGAGTAGACACCAGAACATCCCACATGAGAAAAGTGAAGACATGTAGAGGGAGATAGTACTCACTTTACATGTCTACAACTGAGTGATAGTTTGACAGATTTGGAAACTGAGAGGTTCATCTTCGGGCCCAAACATGACTTCAGCCAAAGGTTTCCGCTGCCATTTTGTTCATCTCGTTCACCATTTTGTTCTCCAAAGAATATATATGAAAATATTAGGGATCCCACACACCGCCTACATGCCGGTATATCGACGGTATCTTTGACAGAAATTCATAGTTACAAGCCTTTCATCTGTCATCTTTTATATCTTGAGAATTCTCGTTGGCGATACATTGCATTCATTTGAAACGAACAAAGGTATTCACAGGTCGTACTCTTGCTCACAGGTCAGTCCTTCCCGCAATTCATTCACTCTGGCTGTTCCAGTCGGATCTCCGACTAAGACCTTTCGAATTGGTTTTTCTTGTACTAAAACTGGGACTCACCCCGTAGTGATGAAAAATACGAAGCCTTCCATTGAAGCCATTCAGTGGAGTTCACTCTATCCACTAGTGTGTGCAACTATGGTAAGTACTGGTGGAGCTTTTATAGATTTCGTTGCTATTAGGTGCAACATGATGTTGCACCTAATAGCAAGCAATAACTCTATTTCGATAGAGTCATGTTTTGATCGACTATTAATGAAACCAAAGTCTTCTAGAATCATCATATTACTCAAAACACAGAAGTATGTTCATATACACCTCTTTTTCCGAAAATTCTATCTTCATACTTTATTTATGCATTTTGTATTACAACCAAACGTTTGACTTTGCCCCAACTTTATACACAAGACTTACTAGGACAAACACTAGCATATACACTAAATGATTCATCCCTTCAAACACCTAACCTTCTGAAGTACCTTCGTAACTTTTTTGTGAAGAAACCTCACTAATTAGAATTAAAAATATCAAATTTCCAAGAAACCAACAAAAACTATAGTTGTGGTAGTAAATTGCATGAAATGTCATAATATTCTCCAATATATTTCAAATTCAACAGATAATGATCACGCCTCAGTAACATACATAGCGCAAACATGCTAAAATTTAAGCTTCGTGCAAAACTTGTGATGAACAACTCCATGAACTTTCATTTAAATTCACAAAGATTGAAATATTCCAGATTTCAGCTCAAATATTATTTTTTATGGGTCTTTCACCAAACATTATACATCAGCTCACATTATATGGCCCTTACAGTGACATATGCCGAGTTGATTTTTCTAATCTCAAGATTTATTTTTGGGCACCGTTGACATCAATCTTTGGATCAATTTTTCATGTTAAGCTCCCAAACATTATTTTTCGAACTTATCAAAATTTTCATAAAGAAATTCAGCGGTCTCTTGAGTGCAATCACTGGTCAGGGAGAGAGTTGAATGGGCATTGATGGAGAGAGAAATTGACGTCACGATGAAATTCGGATGAATCTGTTTGAATAAGTTTTTCGTGCGAACGTGTCCCTCAATATCGGTAAGCCAGTACTACAGAATGGCATTCTCGGCCAGACGGCCAGCCCAAAGCAGCGTCGACGCTCGATGTCGAGCGATGAAATGGAAAATAATGTACGGGAGGAAGTCAAGCAGATGGCCCCATGAGTTTCAAGCGACGTGGCAGTGGAAGGATTTTCCACGTTGTTCCTAGCTGGCATTCCGTGTTTGTAAACGCTAAACAATATCACTGACTGACGCAGTGCTATCGATTTTTGCTGCCGACCTGGAATATAGATTACAGACCTACGATAGCCTGGAGGTACCAGATATGTTCAGAGGCGGATCAAAGCGACAAAGTTCCCACACTTACAATAGGTAGCAAGGTACATCCTCTGCAAAATGTTTGCACCTTCTCCGGTTCTCCTCTGATTCTTTCTGACGTGAGGTCTGAACGGCGACACACATGTGACTGCGACACATTGCTTGAAGAATTGAGTCGAGTTGTGTGGCTCCCTGCAACAAGACAACATTTCACATGGAATCTGTCCCCCTTGATTAATACTGCTTAATTAATCCACTTTTCTGATCAAGGCATGCATGATTAAACAAGTGGATACCGTGGATCCAGCTATGTACTAATGGTCAAGGTTGCCTTGCTCATACTCAAGCCCGCTTTCATTAAGGCAAAAAGTTTCCCCAGAGATTAGTGGGAGATCAGTGGGTGATGAGGACGAAGTGATAAGAATATGCTTATAGTTCTAGCCCTCGGAAGAAAAGCTTCTGTAAGTACCGATCACGAGCTTGCGTCTCCATATGCTGGAACTCACCAGCGGCAATGCACGTTACTGTATCGTATTCATGATGTATACTATATATAACTGATCGGTTTCGATACTGTATTTAAACTGTATAAAGTCCTGTCAAGAGTACTTTTTAATTTGCTACAAGAATTTGTCGGTCTAAATTAAAGTACGGTAGTTTTATATCCTTCACTTTCTCAAATCGTTTCCTTCGTTTTCAGTCAAAATCGGAGAAGAAGAATCAACCTGAATATTTGGTTCAAAACAGACCTCCAAGAGATGATTGCTGGTAGCGTTAATACCCTCAGGATAAGAAAGGAAAAAATAAGGTGAAACAAGAGAGTAAAAAAATCCCCATTACATAGATAGATTGAGAAGTGTAGACCCCATGAATGGAAAGAGATTGAATGTTAAAGAGAAGCGATAAATACATGTACTACGATATAGAGTACAAGGTGATCCTTACGGGGCAAATCTAGATCGATGTACAAATAAATGTTTCCCCAAGACATGATATCATTGCAACAAACTTCTCACTGTTGTCACAGCTTGTCTGGATCTCGTACAGATTATATACGTGAGAGCTATTGATACTTGTCCATAGAAAACTGTCAGTAAAGATTAGAACACCATTCAGGTACGGACATTTTATGCATCCTCCGACTGTATATCAAGTCCTGAGAGCATACGACTGGCCCCACTTGTGTACGTCTAAACCATACGGCAGAATGCTGTTCAATCAGATTCAATGGTCATACAGGAGCAATAAATTACTAAAATCTTCCACATTCATCGCGTTGATTGTATTTCTGTGGAAATGGTGTTAATACGGCGCAGTGTGTTGACATTGTATACTCTATTGATTCAACGTACT
Source organism: Marchantia paleacea (assembly GCA_014180765.2). Classification (NCBI taxonomy): domain Eukaryota; kingdom Viridiplantae; phylum Streptophyta; class Marchantiopsida; order Marchantiales; family Marchantiaceae; genus Marchantia; species Marchantia paleacea. The sequence continues at coordinate 788,821 of MUAA02000032.1, forward strand.
TGGTACCTACAGCCTATCGTAAGCCCTGAAAGAAAAATACGATAAACCGTAACAGAAAATACAGTTATGAACAGGATGGTCTTTTATGGTATTCGCACCGTATTCAAATCATGCGTATCCCTTTGTACGGGAAGGGAGTACAGGAAATATTGTTCGGTCTCCTTTTGTCCTTCCTAGGATTTTATACAGTATTTGAATCAAATTCGAGAAGACGTCCGTCCATGTAGGGTCCCAGAAAGAAGTGAAACTAGAATTCGTCATTATAGTAAGTGAAGGTACACAAACCCAGCCCCTCCAGTCAAGTAGCTGAGGAAACTGGTCCACCCATGTTTTGCTCCCCGGGAGTACTGTAATTACATCCGATGTCCATATTGAACACTACATAGGTCACCGAGAGTCACCGACCAGAACATATTGCGTGAAGCCTTTTGCATCTATTGTAATGTTACTAGACTTACTTCAACGACCCTTTATGTAGCTTTAACTCTCACTCCCCTAGAATCTTGTCGTCACGTCACAAATTGTCTGTCACGTTTTTGCACTGATAGTCGAAGAACTTCTTCTTTTATTTCTCAACTTCGAACAGGTCACATGGCAATTGGCTCTTACTTTCGAAGGTTCAACATACCACAATCACCTTGGTGTAGAAAATGTGGTATATTTGAGGAAACTCGTAGTCACATTATGGGTCAATCCCAGAAACTAGAAACATAAGGCAAAAATATTTCTTTAGCGACTTCTACCCTACTTGGAAACTACTGAGTCCAAAGGAAACTTATCTTAGGTCCAAAGTTCTACAATTTTTCTTAACAATAAAACAATATGGATTATACTACTCTTGCTTTATGTTTTTAATTTTATCATTGATTTCTAAGATATTGTATGAGTTTTCTTTTTCTCTGAACATTTTTAATAGAATGCTTAATCCCTCACTAGTCTGCTTACTTTTGATAACCCTTTTTTTCTTTTATTTTGATCTCTGGATTCTGAATTTTGATTTCCAGCTTTCACTCGGCCTCTACTTTCTCTACTCGTGATCTTTTGCTTTCTTCTTGTTTCTGGACTTTCACTCTCAAGTCTGGCGTCATAGCTTTGGGGCTGCATCGCCTTATGAAAACAACAACAACCCTTTATGTTCCCATGTTTACTCGTTCATGTCTTTAGTTTCATAATATACTAGATCGTAACTTTGGACCTGTAGAGTCGGTGCTCTGTAAGTTATCCTGTTATTTTCTTGTATATTTTGTGACGAGATGACAAGGCGATCACTGTGACCTGATTGCTCTTCACCTCACCACAGTGGTTGTAATTTAGCACAGTGTCCTATGCGAACCCAATGCAATGTTAAGGAGAGAATGAATGGGGTGGAAACCAGAAATTTAATTCTTGTGTATCTCTTGCAATTTAGAGAACCCCGTGGAAACTAACCAGGTATCAGGTCTTTACTGTGGTATCCATGTTCCTTAAACGCACGGACCAGGGTTATATACGGAAAGAGTTCTCTAATTGTGGTGACGCATGACCGGTTATGAAAAATTTGAAGCAAATTCAAGGGTGTGTGAGGTAAGATGAAGTAAACTTATTAAAAATATGAGATGTTCAATTTCTGTTGTAATGTATCCTGCAAGTCAAGTTCCCAGAATAAGCAATATGTTGCGCCCTTCAGCAAGCATATATCTGTTACTGAGTAATTATCCAAACAACATCATTAGCTTGAGGTGAGTTGCTTCTTGGAAAAAGAATCTTGTGTCTTGATCTGGAACAGAAAACAAGGACGAAAGAACCTGTTCAAACTGAGAACCTCTTCTCGCACGATATATATATCTCAAGTTAAGGAAACCTTCATATATATATATATATATATATATATATCTCATGAGGACAAGTTCCTTCGGTTTTATTGATCAACGAATTTTGCATTATGACTTTTATGTCATGCAATGCTACATCATCCTTTTCAAGGTTTTCTGCCGGACTTGCACTTACCAGGGACATTGCAAGTACTGATTTCAGTCCCTCTCGTACAGGTCGCCTTGGTTTTAAGCTGAACAATAGTAGCAATATGAGTGACAGGGCCATACCGGAAGCAACGTTTTGGAAGTACGGGGACAGACCAGCCTGTCCCCGTACTTCCAAAACGTTGGCACTCAACAGACTATTTTCCCTAAGCTTGACAGTATTCTGTCCACACCGTTAGGAAACTGGTCTCCGGTTTCAAGCTCTGCAAACAGAGAGGAAGAATTTTCGTTGACGGCAGTCAACTGATAACTGACTCATACAAGCCGTAGTAGTTTTCATGATAACTGGAATTAGTCTGCTTTGAACCTACGGATTCGTGGATGGAGGGATGGAGGGATGGAGAGAAAAGAGAGAGGTGGACAGAGAGATGATACCAACACTTAGTCAACAAGAAAGCACTGAGGACGAATAATGCAATGGTGCTGGCACTGCTGGGACCCTCTGGATCTTAACAACCCGGAAACAATCTTGGCATCAGGATCAGGTCTCTGACCGATCTTTTGAAATTGACCGTCAGACCTCTGGCGCACTGTCTATCAAAGTCTTCTGGTGAAAGACGACCTTCGCTTGTCAAGTCTTCTAAGGGGAAGGAAGCATTCCCCAGAATCGGGAGATTCTTTACTCTTCTCGTTTGAGTACATCGGGGAAAATGAGTACTTCGAGTTGAACTCATCAACGTTTACCCTTCGGTGTTCGATTCCAACCAAGGAATCAGAGATTGAGTTCTTTGAGGCTTGAAAAATAGCTACTTCCTCCGTGGCAGGAATGAACTATGTGACAATGTCACACAACTGGTGAGTACGATGCACCAGTTTTCAACTAATTTATGACTAATATGTGCATTATAGACGGATTAACTCACGACCCCGCCTGCAGGAGATTGATGCATCAGATGTCAAAGTGACCTAGAGGAATCACAACACAATATATATATTTCCTTGCTTTCTTCGTGCAAAATATGACTTTGCAAGAATATGATCAATATATTTCAGAAGTGTCTAGACTATGCAAAGTACCAATTTCAGCTTTTACCGATTTTGTCAAGAAATATCGTTGTATACCTACCACAAATACGCTCTATTGGGATTCCACAGCAGGACGCTCAAAATACATTATCAGCGAACCAAATACTGCTTCAAGGGATTGGTACTAAAAATGCATGTAGGAGTTGTATGCATGCTTCTGAGATCTTCAACATCTTCTGAAGAAAGAATTGGAGAAGCTTGTGAGAGAGGGGTTAGACTTGATACCTGGTCGGTTCCCAGGTATCAAGTCTAACCCATACCACCGACATTTCTTCTAAATGTAGGTGGTATAGATTAGATGGAGGAAAAAAGAGAAAATGAAAACGCCGGCAAGTAAAGTGTTGACTGAGTAGGGCGACATGATGTTCGGTAAGGATTAGTCGGGAAATTACAGTACTGTGGTGGGGGGATCCGGATTCCATAACAGGCTCATTGAGCGCACCCTAGGACAGAACATGCAGCTGTCAAGGACGAAGGCAAGCAATCGTGGCAAAATGGGCAAATAATTTCTCTCGTGTGGAGTATTCCACACGCGACAGTCCCACAAACACACAAACTCCCATTCAAGCGTGCGGTGTCCTTTCGGTTCGGGTGCCAGATCTGGAAGCATGGAGTCATAGACTTCCGTTGAAAACTTGGAATTTTGCCACTCCCATGCAGTACAGTATGGGCATGGAAATGACAAAACTTCCCACAAGTCTCGTCCTCCTACTCAACGCAACGCCCCAAGCCTTTCCTAGCCACTCACCATGCATGAGTGCTGAGTGAGCCGCAGGACGCGTGGAGGGCATGCACTAACGAGCCCGCTCCCCTCTCCGTCGAGAGACGAAGAAGCGAGAATACCAAGAGAAGGAATCTGCCATGGCCTTGAAACGATTAGGCGAAAATGCAACGAGCGGGGACTCGGGACTGGCTCCCTCCAAATCTGGCAGCACTGCCGCAGTCTCAGAATCTCGCAGCCAGATCGGCGAGCGAGACGTTCGCTTGTGGGGCTGAATTGCGCTTTTCTGCCATGGATGGAAGCTCGACAAAGGTCTTCGTCGTCATCTGCCGAGAAGAGCTAAGTTTTGCCAGCCATTTATGCTCGTAGATGTCGCACATCGGGTGGTACGAACCGGGATTTCAATTCAGGCTCTACCACACCAGCTCGACGACAGGAGAGCTCATCACGTTCGGGGCCCTCGGGCGAAGGCAGTGTCTACACTGAGGGGTTCGTATCGAATCTTCTGACTCAGGGCCTGTGCAGATAATGCAAAATCAGGGTCTCCTTAAACACACCAAGTCACAAACTAAAAGACAATCCCGAGAAAATGGGATGCCATGCTCACCGTCGGATCCAAAATCGACCACGATCTTCACTGTCTGGGTTTACTCCGCAAGGAGGTCATCCGGACCTCTGAGATTGCCGATCCTACATGGAGCCTGCCAGGCATAGGCGAGGCTTGGCTGGCAGTGAGGTGGAGTAGTTATTGTACAAGTCGAGTGTGAGAAGTGTTGAACGACGAGGTCGGGTTTCTCTCCGAGTTCACATCTTTTACCAGCAGCATCTGCAAGACACCGTACATGCTCTGCAAAAATTGTTTGCACCTTCTCCAGTTCTCTTCTGATTCTTCTGACGTGAGGCCTGGACGGCGACACACATGTGACTGCGACACATTGCTTGAAAGAATTGAATCGAATTGTATGGCTCCCTGCACCAAGACAAGATTTCATATGGAATCTGTCCCCCTTGCTTAACACTGGTAAATTGATCCACTTCTCTTATCTTATCAAGACATGTATGGTTAGACAAGTGGATACCGTGGATCCAGCTATGTACTGGTGGTCAAGGCTGCCTTGCTGCTCTAGGCTCGAGCTCCAGAGACGCGCTAAACACTAGCTTCTGCACTAATTTGAACGCTCTCGCTTTCTCCAGACACGAGTTAGGGCTATCCTTAAATACTCGCACAATATATTCTTCTCATCCCTTTCTGAAGGAGACATGATATCCTCGTGATCATGACTAAATCCAGGTCATTTATTCACGTAGAGCGCGCCTTCACAAGTTCACTTGGTCTTTTTATGCGGACTCCACCACCATGTGGGACCCTGAGTTGAAGGCCTGTCTTGTCTGTCATTTGGATTCTCTTGCGAGTCCTCAAGTTGAGTCCCACCTGAATCGATCGGCCCCATGATTCCCCGCTCGAACCCATCCAAACTCCACGACAGGTTCACGGATTTCTGTTAGGTTCTTCCATTCTGGCGGACTCGCACTGTGAACCCAGGACCAGATAGACACAGCATTCCGTTTCCATGTCCTGAAACATGTTCTACGTAATCGAACTCACCCACTGTATTACGCTGAATTCACTTCCGACCCCATCAGAAGAATATTCAGCTCCAGCTGCCGAGTATCTGATTACTTCCCGCAGGCTGAATAATTCGCATACTTTGCCACACCGTTACGTTCCGATTTGGAACATCGATGCTGATATTATGGACCTCGCCTCTGCACACTATGCCTAGTCGTTCGAGGGGGAACCTGTAAGCTTTATTCTGACTGGGGCCGCTCACCAAAGTTTCGTAAGGCAGGGGTGATGAAAAGTCAGAAGGGCACATATTGGACACACAAGGAGAATTAAGGCACCGAATTAATCCAGCTACAGCACTGTACGGTTAGCAATGTCAATGGTAGGGTTTATGATATCCCTCAAGGTCCTGAGGGAATCAGGGAGATATCACAGAATTGAAGGCAAAGATTGGTCCAGCCCCATGAAGTACGCTCGTCACTAACTCCCAAAGAAAAAGGTGAAGGCCACTTAGTTTAGAGAATTAAAAGCCAAGGGTGGTGTTAATGTCATACGTAATTAGAGTCTACACCGGGTCATCAATACATACGAGAGGTAATCATCGCCCGGGAATCTGCTAACGAGGACCCAGCGCTGAGCGTCTGTCTCCAAGAAGCAAGGCCAGTTAAATGGCCCGGGGCCGGCCTCGTCCAATAGACGGTTTGAGGAACATCAGGCAGGATTCCAGGACCAGAGGCCACCCGACCCGGTTCTGCCCTTGTGCCAAAGATCGTGAATATCTCCCTTGACAAAACTCAAAGATTATAAAGTACTCCTTGCCAGAACGCGGTACTAATGGCTGTCAATGCTGAGCTCATGTTTGCTCAGCTTCACGAAGGTCGACGATGTGGGGGATTCTTCAACCGCAGCAGCAGCAACAGAGTCATCCATGCTGGAAAGAGACAGAAATATAACAAAAGGGATGGGAAGACCTCATCAAATCGTACAAGGATGGAACCAAACCGGTAACATGGGGCTAGGTCCCAAAGTCATCCATACTAGCATGCCGACTTTGCACTTCAACTTGCCCTGTCTTCTACACTGGATGCATATTAGATTCTTAGATTCGGTCAAAGAGGTGAGAGAAACCCCGCTCCAACATTGAAGACAGAATAACGTCCACGATCTGGTAAACGACATCCAGCTTTGCTATTCGAGTGGTTCACAAAGAGAACGGGTCGGAGGTAGAGAGAAGAGACTTACAACTTGCAAAAGCAATTTCACTCACGCCAAGTGAGGGGAAAATCTAGAACCCAGAATATGCCACAAAACAGCCGATGTCATTTCCTTCGTTCTCACTCGCTTGCCACGCATGTCTACGAATGCCAAAACTCGTACTTTACCTCACAGCACAAGCAAATCACGGATACTTGGGAAAAGACACCAGGCATGATTGACGATTGCCAGCGGTGCCCAATTCCCAGAGCTAAAAGCCAGATCTACAGAGCAAGGGCGGTCTCTCTTTTCTTACAGTCGAACGGGATAACTTTATTCCGTTGAGAATGTAGAATCCGAGAAAAGCACAAACCCTCGGGGTCACCGGCCGTGGTGGAAACGCCGAGAGAGGATAAGGGCGGTTTCTCTATCCGATCCCATGACAGGAATGTCAAAACCCAATCTCTTCTTCCGCGAAGGTTGTACGAAGCAGCCCGTAGACTGATAAGGTCGTCGTATGTGTCACCGGACACGTCAGCCAACAGAATACACTAAGGGAAAAGATTCAAAAGAAACTCACAAACGAAAAACAGTCAACGAATTTCAACCGAAGAAAAACAGTAGCAACTGCTGCTGAATCTCGGTCTCATGACAAAGGGGTAAAAGCCACAAAAAGATAAAGAAACAAACTCAGATAAGATGCGAATAAAGGACGTGCAGCAGTACTATTATTATTCCCTTCCAACGAACAACCATTCTCTATGATGCAACGCTCGCCCATCGTCCACATTCCTGTTACCTCCTCCTGCTTTTCCTTTTCTTCCATGGAGCACAAGACGTTAAGGAATGTCAAACTCTCAATTCTGCGAAGCTTACACTAGAAACAGTTGAATGCAAACCGATCCATGCGTGTCTCATCTTCCAAAGACTGGACTCTCGACTGGACCATTATCTCTCCGGAGACCACTGGGACCAAGTACTACAAACTCTCAGTATCATCCATTGCATACCAAACCGGGGCCCAAAGCGCGAGTCAAATAGAGGCGATGAGAACCTGATGATCCAGTCACGCGGTACTTCTGTACCCACAGAGGTCAGATAGATAGATTTGGAGATACATTCTAACTTTGGTGGGTGCTTGTCCAGGTCCGAACATACTTAGTGGAGTTTGTTATTTTTAGTTAGGCTCTGCGCTCTAATGGGACCGACTCCTTGTTCCTTTAGGACAGCCGTTATACCTTCCCGTAGCTTTGCCTGCTCTTTGTCCCCTCCTTAATGATGATCCATTGCTTTCGTCTCGAGCTCTCAGCATCCATTCATCAAGTACAATGGATTTCCTCTCATGGACTAAAACCAAGACCTCGGTTTCAGAGGGTTTTCTAATGGAGATAACGACTCTGAACCGTCTTTACTGATGAGTTCTCTGATAATCCAAATTCAATCCAGGTGCGTACTTGACAGTTCCCCACTCCCAACTAAACCTAAGCTCCCTAGCATACCCTCCGTTGACCAAACTCATACTGTACATTGTTACATGGTTAGAGAAGGTTACATTCAATGTCTGTCATGGACGACGTGGTATGCATGGGCTCGTCCAAGTCAGCATTGTGAGGACGACGTTGGTAATGATCCAACAACGAGTATTCTCGGTGCGTCATATCGTAAGCGAGCATGTTGATCAAACTACAGTATAGTCCTTTACACTGTACATCCTTGAAGTGGGAGAAATGCTGCAGGGCAAACCCTACAAGGTATCCACGTCCTATTGACAAAGAACTTTCAACTGCTGCGACACATGGAATGGAAAAAGGACGATGGGGAAAGCCATGACTAAATGGATTGGATTTGGCTGATATTTGACAAAATCTGACTTTTATGTTTTTCATATTTTATGTGAACACATCATCGTTTAATCCTATATTTGTATTGAAAAAATCAAATAGGATTTTTTCCTCAAAGACGATAGGTAAAATTCATTTAATATGAGCTACTAAAAATCAAAAAATTAAATGTGTTCTTCATTAATATATTTAAGTTCTCATGATTGCTTTTATGCTACGATTCACAGTATAAGATTTTCTAGTATTTATCCAATTTGTATTAAGATAAATGAAAATTTCAATAGCTTGTGATTTTAATTTCATTCAGTTTAGAGACCAAAAAATTGAATAAAAGCGAAACATGTGCTTCAATTTTTTCTAGTTTATCTTTCAATAAAAGAATTAAGAGGTCTGTCAACTGGAGGATTCAAAAATCTTGCTGATTTCAGCGAGCATAGAGATGACACATTAATCTGACTTGGATCTACAAAAGTCCCAAGAAGCGAGATCATAATATCTAGTGAAGGAAAATGTCAATTTATGACAAACAAAATGTACAAAGAATCACACCTTTGCATAGTAAAATATTTTTACACTAAAAGAAATGAACCTTTAAAAGTTTTCTTCATCTTCCGACAATGAGAATATGAATTTTGATAGATCCATGAGTTACGAGAAGATAACAAACCCTAGTCAGCAAGTTTACTATCGTCATAGCCCTTGGTTGAACTTTCGTACCTTTCACTTCAGAACCAACAGTAAAAGTGCTGGAGGAAAATCCGATCATTCTAGCCCTGCAGTTAAAGGAGAAAATATCCAATGAGAAGATCTCTTTCTTGGGAATATAAAACTCAAAGCCCCACCAGTGTTCGAATGTCATGATTAGGACAACTTTACTTCAACTAGCATTTCTCGGAGAAACTCAATGATATTCGACGTGATGGAATCACACAAGGAAGAGGAATATCTCCGTGGAGATTAGGAGCCTCCGTGATATTTGTCACACTTCACACAGCCCAAACAAAGGCCAACGGGGAGAAGGGATGCCTGGACTCCAACCCGGCTCCTCGAGCAGGCGACTGAGAGTACCGGTACCAGTTGCCTGTGTTTTGTAACACGCACCAGTACCAGTTTCTTTCTGGAGCCCAAGTGTCCGTTTACTAAATTTAACTCCATACTGACTGACTGTTGGGTTGGATCGAGACGGTGCATATAGCGCCCAAGGTTTCACATCCTCGAGAAGTTAACACAAGGAGACAAAGAGTTTGAGGGATCGATGAATCAATTATCGAACGGTACCTCCGGATTTCGGGGGATTTGAGTCGGGACCTCGGACCTCGTTTCGTGTCAATCCCCGTCCCCTAAAACCCACAATGTTTTCTCATTGAGTGTCTCGGGCACAGGCCAGGCTTCTCCAGCGCTTCCGCGGACCTTTGCCCCATACTGTAGATCGTTTGTGCGCCGTGTTGGTGGAGACGAAACTCCACGAGAGAGACGAGCTGGACAGCAGCCCGGGACACAGACAGCCCCTGTCCTGTCAGCCAGTCACCAACAGCGTTGAACGTCGTCAAAATTTCTGACCACCGCCTTACGGCCCGTAGATGCGTGCTACACAACTCATCGGACGGGAGAATGGGAGTCCTCGACATCAACATTGGAACGTCCATGTTCCCGGATGGGTGAACGTCGATCTGCATGCCTTGTGGTCTTTCAGACCGTCGATGCACGTTCATGTGGACGAGACGCATGGTAGGAAGCGATGTAGAATTGTTCTTGGACCGAAAGGATTACTGTAATTCTAAGAAGAGGCTTGCCAGTATGGCACGACGGTAGTCATGCATGGACATCATTACGGGATGACATAACGCAGTCTGATGTGTCACTTGTAAGCCACATACAGGACATTAGAAGGAAGTGACACATTCTGTCATATAGCATGGAGTCATGAAGGTATCCTTAGCTTTTGAAAATATTTATCTACCCCTTGAGGCCAACTCCACAGATCTTGTCACATATTTGTTATGCTTGGCATCAACATATTTGTGTGTTACTGTTCTTTTAATCAAATTATGTCTTCCACATTACTAACTGCATAATAATATTTTGAATATGAACTTTTTCTTTTTTATTTCTAAATTAGATTTTTAATAATTTTTATTTATCATTTTTATAATATAATATTAATAAGAAATTTAATATCTCATCAAAAAAATTAAATAATTAATTTCCTAAATATAATTAATATATTTTGTTGCAGATTTGAGTAAAAATTTTCATATGTATAATATGACCTCCAATTTATTATATTTTCATCCAAATGATTTTTTAATCAAAGCAGAAAAAATTTAACCATACAAACATATGCTAATTGATTTGACATCATTCATAAAACTCATAATATAAAAAGATATTGTTCAGAAAAGACGTATTGATTGTTGTATTTTTTCATTCATTTAAAATTAAACACATGCAATTTATAATTTGAAATAATGATTAAATTTTGTATCAAAAAATTTTTAAAAAATATTATATAATAAATTATAATATAAAAAAATTAATTTATATAAATACAATCATACACAAAAGAGTAAAAATCTAAGATGTACCAATGCAAAAACAACCTTACAAAATACAAAAATTTTCCACCCGAAAACTGCTCAGATTTGGGGAATATCATTCATGATTTCAAGATTCTACCAACCATATGAACATACATGGTTGACACTTATGCATCATTCTTCACCTCATGATCAAGATGATTCACCAACAAAACACTCCTCACTAGTAATTCACTCAATTTGATCTGTTTACAAAAAGATTTTTTCTAAAAATTATATTTTCTACCTTGATCATACACACCAAGCCTGAATCTATATTCACCTCATGTGTTATCCAACCTTAACATCTTACTCTAACAATCAGTCAAGTTAAACATCTAACTCTTTCTAAGAACTAATTGAAGGTTTTATACTCTTGTGATGAACCTTCTAACCCTGTCTTTATCTCAATTTCAAAAATTAAACTCAAAATTTGAGAGTAAAAACTAATGAAATCATAACACTTTATACTCTTGAACTTGTAAAATGAATGTAACCAATTAGACACTCTATTGTGTTTAATTAGATACTACATTGTGTTCATTCAATTCAAACTTTAGCCATTTCAATTAAAACTCAAAACTTCATTATAAAAATTCAAGTCCAAAGTCCTGCAATTTGAATTCAAGCTCAAAGTTAAGTAGTCAAATCCACTTCTATGTTTATGAATAACCAAGTTTATTAGTTTTCAAATTTATTCATACCTTGTACATGGATTATGATTACAATGAAGAAGTCAAAAACTTATTCAACATATCATTACATGATAATCAACTACATAAACATCAAAAATCTAAAATCATTGATAAATATTGAATGTTATATCATCAATAAAATAAAATCATCCCAACAATATTTTAAAAATATGATTTTATTTCATAATTTTAAAATAATATAAGCTTATAAAATTTAGTAAAACATAAAAATATAAAAAATAATTTCAAAATAAATAAAAAAAATATATTTTTTTGATTCAATAAAAAAAAATAAAAAAATTAAAATTTTGAAGCTTTCAAGTAAATAATTCTATAGATTTTGCAAATTTCAAAACAATCAAGGTATAATTTTTTCAATAAAAATCAAATTGAATTATTTATGATAAAATTAAATAATTATAAATTATATTTTGCAACAATCTATCATCAAAAAAAATTCATAATAATTGTATGAGTATATTAAATTTGAAAATTTTATTTAATAAAGAAAAATAAAAACAAATTTTATAATTTGCTATAATTCATGTACAATAATCATTTAAATAAAAATCAAATAATTTTAATAAATATTTGTTTCAAAGTATGAATAAAATTTATGTAAAATCAATCATTATTTCAAAATATTTTAACATGTTTGATTGAAATCAAAAAAATATAATTTTCTAATAAAAAAAATCAGAAAATAATATTTTTAATCCAATTTTTATTTTTTTTTAAATAAAAATTTATAAATATATTTAAGAAATAAATGATATTTAACATATTATTAAAACGAATAAAATAAAAAATAAAAAAAGTGATAAAAATATAAAATAAAAAACTTCAAAATTATGAGTAAAATAAAATAAATCTTAAGAGGATAATGAAATGATTTACTTTGAAGTCATAAATATATTTCATTTTTAATAAAAATTATTCATAAATCTTTATTCATGTTAAAAATTATTTTTTTACAAATATATTTTAAATGGTATAAATTTTATTCGTCCCTCAATTGATAAGATTAATTATTGTTAAATACAGAAATTTTAAGTTTAAAAGAATCTTGTGAAAATATCAAAAAATCATAATTAAAAAAAAAATAAAACTGAAAATTTAACTTTGAATTTAAAAAAGAATATTTATTAAATATTCCATACTTTTGAAATATTGGATAAAAATGATGCATTATCTGATATCATGTATATCAAGAATTTTAAAAATTATATGTTTAAAAAAAATTAAATATGAGGGACAAAAAAAATCAATTATTTTACAAACTAATTAACTTTAAATCTAAATTATTATTTTAATTCAGATTTAAATTTTTTTAAATTTTATTATTTTTCATTTATTGGTATTTAAACACGTTAATATTTTTTTATCTATAACAAAAATGATTTATTTTTATTTTATTTTGATGTGCATAACTATAAAATTATTTCTTAAAAAAAACTGAAAAAATAATATTTTGAAAAATTAAAGTTTCAATTTTTATCTTCACATTTAAATTTTCCAAAGAAATATTATTTGATAAATATTATTTACATCTAGATTTGAAAATATTGTTTTAAAGTATAATTTAAAAAACTAAAAATTATTATATTTTTGATAATTTATTTGAAGAACATGAAATTTTATTGCTTATTTAAATTTTTGTGAAGTTTTTTCTTACATCATTTTAAATCAAAATATAATTTTATATAAAATATTTCAGATTTAATAAATAAATTAATTAAAATTTAAAATTTAAAATTTATCATTATTAAATAAATTCAAGATATAATTTTATTGATTTATTTTATATTATTAAAATTTACTTTTTTATTAAATTTTAATTATTTGATTATTTTTAGAATTTTATTCATAAATTTTTTTTGGATATTATTAAAATAATTTCGGAAATTAAATATTATGTTTTACATAATTTATCCTTCAAATATTTCAATTTTTATTTATATAATTTTTCATTTTATTTAAGTTTTCAAATTTTTTTAATTAAAATTTTTTTATTACTAAGGTTTATATGTTCTGACTTGAAACAAATTAAAATCGATTTCTTGATTATATATAAATTTTATTTTTTATTTTGTACATTAATAAAAAAAATTTCTTTGAAAATATTTTATTGTATTATATCTTTTTTTTTATTAAGATGAAACATTATTATTAATTTGAGTTTGACATTAACATTAATTTCAGACATTTAATACATTCTTCATTATAGTTAGTGTACACCACAGTTATTACTATGGTAAATCTCAACTTATGTAAAATGGAAAAAGTTGTGTTGTGAACTTATAATGTGTATGACAAATCAAATATAAAAACACTAATAATCAATATATGAAATATTAAGCTATAGATAAGATATTTTATAACACTCCATTTTGTTTACTTTTGTCATTTGAACAGGGTACCTTATGTAACCAAGATATTATGGACATCCCTTAAGCCTCATTACTTAGTTCTATATCCATGTTACTTCCTTGTACAAATTAAGGTCTAAGTTCCATACTATGAGACATAAGATTTATATATTTGGAAATTTTTGACATATTTGGAGCACAACTCTACTTAAGATGTGATCATATTTGCTACCACCTTTCACCCGACAACAATAACTATGAATTTTTTATTTCAATTGTATCATGTCCAAGTTGCTAGATGTGGAGGGAATAATAGTTCTTGTGTTTGATTTGCATGCAAAAATTATGCATTTTTTTATTTTCCAAAATTTGAATTTTTTATTTTTCACTAATTTTTTTATTTTTAAATCTTGTTCTTAATTGAGGAATACTTATTATACATCCAACATGAATTCCAAGACTGCAACATGATGTTATTTTTGCATCTCTTAATCTAACATTTGCATATTTTTAATATATATCTAGGATAATATCTAACCATCAAAATAGTCTTATGTTTCATTAATATGTTTTGATATGAAACAAATAACTAGTCAACATGTCAAACTACAATTATATCATATGACATAAAAAAATCATACGTTTGTAGTAGTAATTCGTAAGAATCTTCAATAATAGATGTTTTGCAAATATAATTTTTGTTTTAAAAAAATAGATTATTAATATTTTTTTGTTTAAATATCATTGTACCAACTTCAATTATTACTTCTATATATGATACCAAAGCTAGATTTGATAGAGTTTGAATTCTTGATATTTCAAAAGATTATGAACTGGAGAGTGTCTTAAAAAAATCTAACAACATGTTGGATACATTATTGAGACAAATTATGTTACTTGAAAGTATAAGATGACGGTCATTCTTTGTGCTCATAGGTTGTATAGACTTTTCGTAGCTGAAAAATCAAGATCTACCATGGAGACATTTGAAGTTTTTAACATGCTCATGTGATGCAATGTTCAAATGTCAAGTCAACAAGGAGCCATAAGACATGCTAGCTAACAAGTAGTAGATTAAATCTAACATTAGTATTATGTTTTTTTTATTATAAGTTGTCTTTATCAAGGCTTTATGACTATAGTCTTGATAAAAAAAACCTCTTCCTAAGTTTGTTGAAAGTTCAAACATACAAGACAACAAATAAAGGAAGATGTAGGTGTCTTAAATGCTGCAAGCAAGTGATATGAGCAAAAAGGATATATAAATCATAATAAGACATGAAACAAAGATCAGACTTTGATGTCTAATGTGTTTAAAGATCAAAGGCCCACAAAAAAGGAATTGTAATGTATAACAATCTTGTAAAGGTTTCAAAAAAAGAAACATACTCATTGTCATTATTGCAAAAAATCTGAATATTGGATTTTTTAAGGTAAAAAAGCTGATCAATGTACTTTATATTATAACATTAAAATAACACATGATCAAAAATTGGAAGGCATTTCAAATGTTTCACTATAGACTCTTTTGCTTTCATGGTTTGTGAATAATGTAAAGTATGATAGATTGAGCCGCATCTCAAAACATTTGAGAAGATAGACAATGGTTTCTTAATCATATGTGAAGCTGATACACAAACATTATGGTAAGAAGCTTGTCAAAATATTCAATAATCAAACGAAAAATCTTATTTTTTTATTTTAAAATTTAGAAAATTTATTTTGAAGCTCTTTGTACATCCAACAAATCTCAAAATCTTTTTTTAATACTCATTTGGATGGAACCTTTAACAACATCTTTCAATTTAGGTCTTTCTATTCATATGGACTTATAATCCTATCTAGATGTTGGCAAAATCTTGAGTTGACATGAGCTTTTTTATAAATAACTTAAAATATTGAGTAAAAATTTATGAACAATTTTTTTAAAATAATTTATTTTATTTTCAACTTCATAAAACAGCAACCAATTACCTTTTTTTTCAGCTTTGTAGCCACAAACTATATTGTTTTGTTTTGATTTCATCATTTTCTCCCTCCCTTAGTACAATTTGTGCTCAGATTTTGACACTTGTGTCTTTTTCATTATTCATTAGCATAGTCTTTAATACAGTCTTGTGTGCTTCAACCCATGCATCAAATTCAACAAAATATTTTTCATAATGAAAGACATGGTGTACTTAGAGGTTTTTGTGGTTTGAAAAATATATCTTTATTACAATTGCAAATGTTTCATTTGTAGTGAGGTTTGGTTGCTAGAATGTTGTCAATGACTCCAAAATACTATTCTTATCTTTAGCAATCACAGTAATCTAGCCTTCATCAGGAGGCTAACAAATGTGAATCACATTAGTTTATACTGCTAAAAATTTGCAGTAATAACAAAAATATACTAAAAATTAAAAGATATGTGAAATTTTTATATCAATGGTGAGTTGATTTTTTTTTTAAATACAATAGTTTTAGATTAAAATAATTTAATCAATTTAATAATCTTAATTATGTTTATAATTGATGATTGATACATTCATCATCACACAAATCAGCCTTGTAAAATATTTCATAAATTCAGTAATGTGTCTTGACAAAATGGACTATCCTCTTGAATATACTAAAAATGACTATAACATGTATGTGTTCAATGTACATAAACATTGGGTTTCAACCCAAAAAAATGATTGGTATGCCATTTTTTTTTGTTATACCCAATATTACAAAGTCACAACATTCTAGAAAGAAACATTCACTAAATAGAGCTCGAATCTTGTGATCTCCAGTATGTGGCGGTGAGGACTGATATGGATTGGACGAATCCGCTGGACTCGACGCACTGACATGTTGCTCATCTGGCCAACATTTCGAAGTAACGATACAAAATTTGCTGTGTTCACCAAAGCTCTGCAGTAAAATTATCTTACGAACAGATGTTAACTTATTACAGATTCCATAGAGTTTCGGTTCATAGGCTACACTCAGAGTTTCGTTTAGAAGATTCCGCGTCTTAAACTTCCCTGTGAACATTCAATCAAACAATACTTGGACCATACGTCAGAGGGAGTTACTTCCTCAGATTTGCATGACTGGCTGACTGGTTGCAGACTAGATAGAGTAGGTGAAGGAATGCAAGTGTGTATCGTCGATTCCATATTCAGGTTGGAGACCAAGCTAACATCCTGGATTATCTCAGCTCAGATGTATGGACAGGCGTAGTAACAGCTTCGACACATCTGTTGTCTACTGGCACTTGGGTTCACCCCGCTCAGTCTTATAGGACTTCCTACAGGAAGGCTTTTTGAGTAGTATCCACAAAGTCTTTCTCCTTCCTTTATCCTTCATGCTATTGTAATGCTTCCATCAGGCTTCTTGATTGCAAAATTCTCTGCTGGGTCATACCAGAGGAATTTCAGATATTGACGAGTCTGCGGGCTTCTTTGTAAACGAAACTCGAACTACTTGTATTGAGGTTCCGAAACTGGAAAATGGATCACGAGGGTTTGTGTCTCTGTAAGACCTTCGGCCTTCTATTGTAGAATTTGCGAGCATTCCTCCGTATGTAAGCTTTGTCTGGCTTGAATGATGTAATCCCAAGTCAGCACAGGGCATTACTCAGGTGATTAATTATGAAAGTCTCGACACTTGTTGAGTGTATGCTCGACATACTCATAACACCTAAGCGGGTGACAGAATTAGAAATGGACAAACCTGTGTCAATGCATATGAAGTACGAACTTGATCTTCGAACACAGATCATTATCATTATGATTCACCTCCGGTTTGCAATTGCAGCATTGTCCAGTCCAGTCCAATTCATACTAGAAGAGTACTTTTATTTCACTGGTATTTTTATCTGTGAAACATGTTGCAAAGTCTTCCTCGCACGTTCAAGGTTTGTGCTCGAGAATTTAAATCAGCCTATTGTGTGCACGATTCTCTAAAGTGAATCCATTGTCTAAAGTCCACCATTTTTGGTCACTTACAGTCCAGAACTGACGTTTTCAGAGTGATAATTTCGAAACTTGAGTTGCCTATGATATATGTATTTTTACGAAGTGAATAGTGTGTCTCTCTGGAGGTCATGTGCTTTTTGGCACGTTTTACCAAAGCCCGGGAAGCAGCTACAGAGCAACATCTGAGGTGAAATGCTCCACAACGCACCACGTCCACATCATTGTGACGTGAGTGCCACGGTTATTTAACCGAGAGCCAGGATCGAATGAATTGACTTGGTTCTGAGAGGACTCTATGGGGACTTGTCCTGCTGATCACCACTGAACAAGTCACCAGAACATCACCTCTACCGACATTTGGAATGTTGGAACCGAGTAGCTTAAACGAGGTATCGGTCGTTCTGAAACCTCTAAGACTTTCTTCGACGGTCCAAAGCAGACCTGGAGTTAAGCCTTAGCCGTGTCCATCTCCGTCCACCAATCGATCTGACATTCCCATGTCCACCAGTTGTGGAATTAATCAGGGGAGACGCTAGGAGTACCCGTAAGTCTTTACAGGGTAAACTTTTTTTTTTTACAGAAGCGGGCTTTATGCATGAGACTAAACATCAATGTAGATTTTCGAGAGGAATTTGAGGAAACATACCTCACTCCAAATAAAGCCTCCCGCGGATTTCGATTTCGTGACACCCCATATCTCAATGTTTGACTGACCTGTTATTTCATTTAGTCTTAATGAAATAACAGTTCAGTCAAACATTGCATCAACTTAGCATCAACTTTCAATGCCTCCGTATATTGGCAATACATCGGAGATTGACAGGTGACTTGAATCTGTTCTCTAAGAGTGTCGAGCGTTGTCGCCCACATCTTACACCAATCAACAGTGGTATTAGTAGGAGTAGATGGGTGTGGAAAGAACGTGGAAGAAGAACCAGAGGATCTTGTTTACACTACAGAGCATTCAGAATATCATTCAGAAACATTATGAATCTTCAACAGTTCCTGCTGTGTCATAGCCAAGACAAAGATATTAGCTCCTACCCTTCCATGTTATGTTATGGACACTTGTGAGAAAAGTGTCCATGACAAAGAGAGCTAGACGATTTTTTTTATAAAGTACCGTAATCGCTTACCAAAACCGAGAACGTCCTTGATGGAAGTAGTTGTTGATGGTGACGAACTCTTAATGAGATTCCAAAAGTGGTGGCCAATCGCTCGGACAGCGTGAGAGAGTTTTCAGATCTTGTGCCACAGATTGCATCAACTTCAAGACTTCATTCCAGAGACGTCTATGATAAACGATGGTTTAGTGAGTCCTCTCTTGCGATGTGAACTGCCTTCAGAGAAACATCCTCATGTTCCTTCCATCTAAGGTAGTTTTACCCTCCAAGCGCTGCTGCCATGTCTCCAACATATTTCTATCGCTTGAGTACGCCAGCCATTAGAATGACAAAAGTCCCATACGGAAATGACTATCCTCATAAACATCCCCATTCACTTTCACGACAGATTCTATTCTTTCCGTGTGCACTCGTCATCAGCCAAAACATGTTCTCTGCATGTTTCGTTCTGCAGTCTCTTTCTTCCCTCAGGACTCTGCGAATGTTCATCTTATCCCAACAGCGACAGATTATCCTGGTCATGCAGTCCTAGCTTTCCCAGCTTATTGTCACAGCCTGAAACATCCAGCCTTTGCAATGACCTTGTCGTGTCCGAGACACCATGCCTTTTGCGAGGTTGAACTTGTGCTGTCCCGAGCATTAACCCTCGGTTCTCGAAACTTTTCTTCTGGCCCATAATGTGTGTGATAGGGGCTTCTCAAATTTCTTTCCCAAAACAGCTGTAACGAGACGCACCTCATCATACACCTCTGTAAGATCAGCACTCTCCTTTTCAGATGCTGGCAGAACAACGACTTCGTATTCTACATTTAGTAGACAACGTCAAGACTATGCGTCCTTTTTTTATGACCTTGACAACAGCTCTTGGGCCACGCGGAACATTTTGAGTGTAGCAGGGCCAAATGAAGAAAAAAAGCTGACAATCTGTAGATTCACTTGTATGATACCAAACTCAGAAGAAAAACGGGGATGCATGGGAGAAAGGACGATCGCGTAAACCATCAAATGATACCAACAGAGGCAAGAATCCCAGCCCGCCTAATTAGCAACCACCTCTCAAAGATTGGGCCCTGCCGTTCTCAATACAAAATTGCAATCAGGCCCAATCTCAAACCGCGTCAACTTCATGAAACTAAGTTTGAACTTCCAAAGCTTGCTGACTTATTTCACCCTACAGTTCCTCGTCTCGTTCAACATTGTTGTTTACGTCGTTGGGTTTCTTGATCATTTCAAGACCGGAGTTCTCGCTCTGACATGAGGCGGCTGTCCCCCTCACCTGCTGTTCCTGAGCTGTGTTAGTCTGTCTCACAATCTCTTCACGTTATCTACAGAATCAACACACGAACTTCCTTCGATGTCCAAGTACCCATTTCATGAAAGTCTCCTCTCCGTAACTGTATTACGATCAACCGAATTGACCATTTGTCCAACTCTCTTTCTGTAGAACCATTAAAAGAACTCCTTCCGATAATGCTGTCTATCATTCGAAATACCTGCTTCGAACACTGGACACAATGAAAATTACCTGTCTTTCCCTATTGCTTTCCGAGTATACACTTTCGAACGTGGGATATCAACTTTATCTGCACTTCGTCTGCCTGCACTCCGCGATGTCAGGAATTGCCTGCATTGCCTCGACTCAATACACCGCAACATCTTCTTGGTTTGTCCGTTCTCCTTACCCTTCTCAGTAAACACTGACATTACCTACAGGCCAGCTTTAACTGCAGCATGTCTCTAGCACACGCAAATAATCACGACTTGGATGAATTTAAGATTTAAACATAGCTCCTTGGTTGTAGTAAACTGATTCCAACCAGTTTCACCGGCATTCGTGTTTCATCCAGAAGCAAAGTTACGCTAATGTATATTCAATCACAGCATGTGATCGCCATGGACCCTTTACTGGAAATGTCCATGCAAATGAAGACTGGACCCCTGCAATGAACTGAAATACCATTGATTCTCGTCCATCCCTGATAAAATGTACAGCTCGCTCCTTCAATATCGAAAGCAGCAGATTTTGACAACTAAACAATCGATCAAAGAGGAAGCCAAGTCCTGCTCACAGCACCTGCACGTTAAAGAAGTGCAAACAATGCATTATACCCAAATCACTTGATATCATAATTTCGTCATTATTACAGTCGACTCTATGTAAGTGCAAACTCTGTAAGTGCAATATGCTGTTCACCCCCTATTAGTGCAAGAGTGGGTATTACTCCCAAATAAAATACAGTAGGTAACTGCAAATTTCAGATTCTGCTAATTGTAAATGCAAGTGCATTTATTATGCATATTTAAAGTATGAAATCTTTAATAAAAATCCACATGGCTAACCATGGTGAACACTCCATGAGTGCAATTTTAGGTAGAATTGCAGTTACAAGCGTTCCAGATAAGTCCAAGTATTGAACTCTGGATAGTTGCAATTTCTATGTCAGTTGCACTTATAGAGGTCTTACACAAATGAAAACCCTACATAATTGCAGCAAGTAAGGCTACTCCCCAGGCGAGCACTTAGGGAGAGTCGACTGTATAATGACTATCCCCGATTCCTCGTTTCACAGGTGACATGCTGTGAACATGTACATGTGGTGAACGTTGGATGCATTGGGGAGAAGGGACAAAGCTCCTTCCAATCTTCCTTTCATCACTTAATGAAAGTCTAACTTTCAGCTCTTCCACAAGATTCCAGTTGCGAGTTTATCCTCTTTCCGGTGGGTTCCCAAACAAATGTGAGATACCTCCTCAATGATTCATTGGAACGTACCATAAAGGTTGGAGTTCCCTATGGATTTTACAACCTGCGAGGTCAAATCCCTTCAGCCGACGCGTCTCTGAATATAGAGAATTTTGAATTTTGAACACAGCACGAGCAATGCATGGACTTTACAAATTCTTGGAAACAGGTGTTTGATTCCCTTGCTGCTTTCACCACGGAAAGTAATGTAGAAATCAACACGTGATGCCAGTTTATCATAGCTAAACTCACCATCCCCTTTTTAACCTTTGAGGTGACAACTTTCAGCCAGTGGGGAAATTCAGAGAAATGTTCCACACCATGCTTTCCTCGATGGCTGGCTGGCTTGCAAGTTGCAACCGCGTAGTCAAGTTTGTCCGTTCTCTAGTCACCACCACCGATATTCTCTATGCCAACCACGTCAGTCTTCCGTTTTCGAGGTACCGTTTGATTTGTACCGCTGGTCTGTCGTCGAAAGTTACATAACTTTGGGGCAGCGAATGAGCTGATGTGAATACATTCCAGAAAAGGTTGTGGCCCTTGGTGAAGAGAAGATAACAAACAGATTAGCGAAGCTATTCAGTTGAGGACTAAGGGCATGTTTAAACATGGCCCCAACCCATCCGATACCACCCCTTGGTTCATTCTCCATTGTTTGATTTATCATGTACAAATTAAACATGTTTAGGAAAATGTTTACATATGATTTGGGTAGAATAACCAGCCAAATTTTGACGTGCCCAAGTCCGATTGGAGGGTACTTGAGGGTATGTTAAGACATGCCCAAACCCATATGACACCACCCCCTATTCACTTTCCATCGTTTTTTTTACCATGGACTAGTCAAACATGTGTAAATATAAAATAAAATTAGACAGGATCATGTTCCTATGTGGCTCCTACATGGCAGCAATTAACATGTATCAATGATACATGTTAATTGCGGCGATACTAAACATTGTGTCAGGAACACATATCAGATCAGCAAATACAGGTGTATTCAGACATGCCCCACAATCCATCTAATGTCACTCCTTGATTCACTCTCCTTCATTTGATTTACTATGAACTACCCTGAGATGTTTAAACGTAAAGAAAATTGGACTGGTTCATGTTTCTATGTGAACGCTACACAGCAGCAACGAATGTATATTGGCCACCAAGTTTTAATATAAAAAATCTTGTTAGTTTCCCATGTCAAAAGTACAAATCAACTACCCTCAACTAAGTTTACGGTAGCCTAAAACTTGATCATTTGTAAACACACTTTCAAATACCCTAGCCTAGCAGTTGGGAGCCCTAAATTATGCTTGTTCTTGTCCTAGGATCATGTGTAAACACCCCGTACAAGTATCAACTGAATCAGATCAACAGTAGATCAGGACAATGGCGACTTGGCAATGTACAAAGCGAGTAGAACCAATTCACTCTGGGCGAAGTGGGCTCCTTGCGTGGCCGGACGATGGTAGTGGAGAGTGAATTCTCTTTGATTTTTTCAATTTGGGTTCCATAGTGACTAAAGTGAACATTTTCGAGAATGGTATAGAGATATTAGTGATTTTGTTGTGATGAGTATTTTTCTCAACTCAAACATATGGGTAGGGGCTTTTTTGTTCTTTTTCTGCATTGGTTCTATCGGAACCTTGTTGAAAAATTATGGAGATTGAAATAAAAAATTATAGTGTTTTTAGATTTTAGGATTTTGATAGTTAAAATTGGGATGATGTGGGGTGTCAAGGGGTTGTGATTTTGCAGGTCGGAGGAGATACATGATGGAGTGACTTGTGTGTTTATCGTTCTCTTTCTGCTAGCTATAGTTTCATTTTCTCTCATGGGTCCGCCCATAGTGATGCATGATACACCATGTTCGGTGTGACATCGTCTCTTTACCTCGCAAAGAGTAAAGACCCAAGTGGGAAAGATACACAAAGATTATGATTGAACCACTTAGGATGCACACGAGAGGAGGGCAATCACATCGACATTTTTCATTTTGGGAAATATGTATACTACATTGATTCATTCTTTGATTATTCTGGGTATACCGATCGGGTTGT
Source organism: Marchantia paleacea (assembly GCA_014180765.2). Taxonomy (NCBI): domain Eukaryota; kingdom Viridiplantae; phylum Streptophyta; class Marchantiopsida; order Marchantiales; family Marchantiaceae; genus Marchantia; species Marchantia paleacea. Next base: position 812,699 of record MUAA02000032.1, read on the forward strand.
AAGAGTGGTTAGCATCTCATGTAAGTTTTATTCAAAGGCTTTTTGAGACTAGGTTTCATATCCATGTTTACTCCAGAGGCTCCCTCGTGCACTCCATGACAAGGCTAGACATTTTTTTTTACTGCTCGATCGGTTGGCACATGATACTATGGACGAGTTAGTGTGGTTTTTATTTGTCTTACTTCCACTATGGTGTCTACATTATGCTAGGGAGGGTGTGATGGACATATGGATATGGCAGTTAGATTCGGAAATTCCGAGCATGGGATTGGATTACATGAGGAGTCAAAACAAGCCACACAGATTAGGAATCATGTTCAGACACATGATACTTCTGATTCGACTTCATTATGACGGTGTAGGATCTTGGGGCATGACGGGGAGTATAGTAGGGTCACGTGGGCTCTTAATCCTTTGTCTATGGCTAGTTTTGTTGAGGAGGCTATTTTCTCTTTACATCTTTTACATCTACCCATGGGCGAGGAGATATCATTAGAGGTCTTGAAGTATCACCTAGAGGAGCTAGTCAATTTTGATAGATCATTATTTACCCATTCTTTATGCACATCCCCAAGCTTATCCTCAATGGGCATATAATGAATGGTATATGAGCATCTTCAAGATTGTTTACAAGCGGATGATCCCTCTAATGGTTTGAAGAAGTTGTTCCAAGTGGTTGCATTAGTTGCAAGAGGGGAGATTCTATAGTTAGTTAATCAAATTTTGGGTGCTAGTCGGCTTCTCACGATGCAAAAGGACACTAGGAGCATTAGACCGATTGATATAGGGAGGTCTTATTGCATCATGCAATATCATTCATACTTCTAGCAGCATCTTTGTCCACACCAATGGAGTCATCACATCATGAGGTTGTGAGGCGGTATCGTTGGGCATTAATGCACTTCTAGATATCCATCCGGATTGACTTGTCTTGTAGGTGGACGTTGAAAATATTTTTAATAGTGTCTCACGTGCATCCATCTTTAGAAAGCTTAGAGAGGCTAGTGAAACTTTATCGAGACTCATTTGTTTTGTTATGTCTTTCTACGGTTCACATTCTTCTCTCTTCAATCAACATGACTTTTTCCATGAGACAATTATAATTCTACAATCCGCCGTTGGAACTCACTAGGAGATCCTTTGGGAGGACCCCTTTTTGCCATGGCTCATTATAGAGCTCTTTTCTTTATTGCTTTGGCCGTGCCAGGTTGTGTATTCCCCTCCTTAATGGATGATCACACATTGTGGACCATGTAGATCACATTAGACAGGCCTTGGATTACTTGACTACCGAGCTTCATCTTGTAGACTTGAAAATCAAGATGTCAAAGTGTAGGGCTTGGTCTCCTTTGGACATTCCTCCTTATCTCCAGCTTCCAGAGGGATGTATGAGACGCTGCACTTGTTGAGGATATTTTGCATGTAGATGACCTTCCTCTATTATGGGCTAGGGGATCCATAGATGGTATACTCTCATCTAGTATTTCTTGTCAACCCACCTAACTTCTTTGCATGGTTCTTTCTTCACCTACATTCATATCACGATTGATAGCCTTTGATAGCATGATCGTCTTTGGTAACATCATTGGATGAGGAACCTTTGAATGTGTGATATGAGATTTGACATGGTGACAAACATCTTTGCCGATTTTGTGTGGAGGGATAGGCTTATTATCAATGAAACTGACGACATTTGTATCATTTTTTGGTAGTTGGACACTCTTGACATCTTTGCTATTCTCCCAGTTTGTGATTGCGGATAGGCCTATCCTTGATATTTATGCAAGGGACGTTAGGGGGGGATCATTTTCCATACATATAATATTACGGAGAGATGTTATGTCCCCGAAGGCATGACATGAGTTCATGTTTGCCGATCGATTGTACTATAGATCTACAATTTACTTTGATGGACCAATAGTTTCAGTAGGCTCTACACTCTCTCTTAGTGGATATGGTCATTCCTCGTACTACTAGGCATCATCTATATTCTTGCTCCGGCAAGGATGCACGCTCGTGGATCTTGACTCGACCATGCATAATGACTTTTTGACTCGCACAAGTTACCTTCTCTACATCAATGAGATTCCACCTTGGTTTGGTCCATCTATATGTATCTTCATTACTCACTTGTGAGTATGGTTCTATCGACGTCAACTTTGACAAGTTCGTGAGAACCTACCATATTAGACGATATATGTATCACTTTTTTTATCATATTGTATAATCTATTTAGAGAGTGTCTATACATTGATGTAGAGAGCACTTGGTGGTGCAATCCATAGGAAAGTGTTCATGTTAGATGAAGCTTTAGATCTTTTGATATAGATAGTCGGGATATCTTATGAAAGTTACAAAGTAAAATAACAAAAAGCATGGGAAGACCCCATCAAGACACACATGGATGAAACCAAATGGGTAATATGGGGCTAGGCCCCAATAGCATCACAATGGGAAATATGTCATACTTCACCTAAGATATCCAAACTATTTAGGTCAAATGGTCTATAAACAAGAGAAGCATATGAAGAAACATCACCTAACATGATTACTTTCCTATGGATTGCATTAACTAGTGCTCTATGTAGAGCAATGGAAACACATTGATTAATATAGACTATACAATAAGCTAAAGAGAGTGATATCTCATGCCACCTAGTATGGTAGACTCTTGCGCATACTCTCACGAACATGTCAAAGTTGGTGTCTATAGCTCCATATAACTCCAAACCTAGAGGAACAAAGAGATGACATCTCTGCATACCCCTATATTTGGAGACCTTGGCTGCTGCCACTCCATTCACCGTCCATCCAAGAGGATGGGTAATCATCCCTTCTGAAACTATGTCACATGTAGGATCGATAACCACCACGTCTGCAATAATAACATGGTCCTCCCGAATCAAATATAGGTATGCCATAACTCTAGTAGGCTGCAAGGCATACCAACGCTCATTCCTTGTGAAGTATCCATCATCTTGCACCATAGCAAACACCATGTCCCTAATGGCATCATGGGTAACTATACTCTTCACTCCGAATGGGCGAGTAATATGCACACATGTTTCATCTAGTGTAGTACCACAATCACATGTGAGTAGTGAAGATGTATATGGATGGACCAAGTCGGCAGGAACCTCGTCAAGGTAGAAAAGTACGTGGATATCTTAGTTGGAATATGACATATTTCCCATACTTATGTTCTTGGGGCTAGTTCAATCCTACGTGCTTGGTTTCATCCTTATAACACTTATGGGGTCTTCCCATCCTCTTTGCTGTCTTACTCGCTCCTGCCCTCTCAGTTATTCTGTTGACAAACTCCAAAGAGATCATTTGTAGGCAAATCGGAACACAGTTTGTTCCTGGTTGGGGCTTAGGTTTACCACTACCGAGACGCGTCCGCAACTTGAAAAAGAAGGACCGGAACTCATCGCCGCGGGCAATTGCAATCATCATCAAACTTCTGGAGTATCGACGGCTGGCTTCGGATGTTCCCTGAACTAGGGACTCAATCCAACGGCCTGACTCTATTTTTGGACTAAGTTGAAGGAGATATGGGACTTCAAATAGCGACACTTGTTCTCAACTCGGTCCTGGAACCGTGGAGTCCACCGGGCACATACGGTGGACACCTGGCTTAGCAGTTTAGGCAGCGTTAACATCTCGCACTAACACGTTGCGCTGCGCCGTCTATTACCGGTGAAAAGCACGGTCTTGTCGTTTCGGTGTTTCCCCTTCCCTCTGCGGAGGAGAACTTCCCCCACGGCGTGCCTCCACCAATCCAGTCTCCTACAGTATCTCCTCTCGTGCCTAACCGCCGGAGGAGCCATGTACAGTATTTCGCAGTCGGACCCACAGAGGTCGACTCTCCCACGGTGGCGCAACAAAAGTTTCTGCAAACCCAGGATATCCAACAAAAGTTTTGTCTTCTGATGTTCGGGCACTTATACATGAGTGATGAAATTTCAGTCTCTTGGAAATATAGAAGGTTCATCATCTTATCCGGCTTTCAGAAGGGAATGTTTATGATTTTTCAAACTGTACCGGATGTCGATATGATTAGACAAAGTAAAGTAAAGTGAGGAACAAAATTGTAAAGGGTGGGACAAAATGTAAGGTAAAGTGACGAACAAAATGTGAGATCGAGGAATGAAGTAAAACATAAGAAATGAATTATTATATTATTCAGAAAGTGAGATGAAAAACCTTCACAAGCGAAGGGAGACGCATGGAATAAAAAGTGCGATGAAATATCAAACTTCAGAAGCACCCGCGGTAAGGCATTCTTTTAGCGAGAATTAACATGAGACTATAATTTGAGCAACTCAAATTGTGCCAACGATTTCAAATCTATAGATAGAAATGGTACAAGCAATGTCACGGTGTATAAAGCGCCTTTGTTGCTCCATTATTTGAATAGAGGATATGCTTCGAGTTTGGTTTGGAATGTACTCTACGTGGGCAAAACGTGTACCTGGACAAGATTGGCAGCTAAAAGTGACGCACACCGCCAGGTCTTTACCATTTGTCGCATAGAAAGCCTATCCAATTTGAGAATTTGAGATGGAAACTTCGCCTAGTCCTTTAAATGATTGCAGTGTTGAGTATAAGAAATTCACGAGGCTAAGAAATCCGCAAATCATGCATTAAAAGTTACAAAACTCTAGTTGAACTCCAAAGACATGAAGATTACACTCCAAGGACCAAGACCTTTCAACCTTTGAGAGATACATGAACTCCACGGAAGGCGAATTCACATGAACTCTCACGTTGAGCACAATGCCAGGAAAGGGAAGGAAAGATCCAGGATCTAAATCCATCAGGAATAGGATGTCCTTGTATAGTGTCGAGGGTTATTTCGTAGTACAGTAGTTGACTTAAACTGATCGTCATGAAAATTTGAACACTTTACTGTTTGACAAGGATCTCTGGATTGTAGTCAAACATCACATATTCCAGTCACATGCTCGGAATAGTCAAGCAAGAGTGCACACCAAATAATACCTTGTTCATTTATGCTCACAGCAAGGCCGAACATTCAAAGAAATCAAGACGTGGCACACTAGCTTACGAAACATTGTCGTCTAACCGTACCCTGAAACTGCTTAACTTAGCACAAAACCTATTGGTTGATTGTTCGTTGATAAGTAGGAAAGCCCTAAAACTAGGACACTGCGTCTGGACCATAGGACATGTCCTACTTCACTCGAACTCACATGTAATTCATCCAATTGAATAACGCTGGTTACCAGTGTCGCGTTTGGCACCACGGATACCTACAAAATTGACAAGGCGAACCAGTTGCCGTGAGAGACGAGGTCTAAATGCTACACCAGAAAATATCATGTGGATTCAAAAACTCCGCCAAAAGTTCATTCGGCTTTGCAAAAAAAACAGTAGAGTTCTGATGTCCGTGAAGAGAATGCTTTGAAGACTCGCTTTTCATCCTGAGACAGCATCACGCTAACCGGCCCAAGCAGTTCGAACCTGACGTGACTTCACTTTCCGGTTCAGGATGGCATGTGCAGGACCAACCTGGACACAGCCCCATGACATCGATGAACTACAAGTTTCGAAAGGGGTAGAACAGGAGAAGCAGTAGATGAACTTTCCACGCCGGACAACTTACGTGGACTAGGAGCTGGAGACGGCAAGAATGACCCTTGGGATAGAGTAGAAGCTCTGAAAAAGGATTGTGGGGTCCTACAGGGACCCATGACCTGTTGTCCGACACCTGTATATCAGATTCCCACGTCACCCAAACGTGATGGTCTCTGTCCACATCAGTACCTGCGTCCCGCTCTGGCTTCGTATGCCCGCTTCTTCTTTTGCATCCGTCTACAATCTTTTCACCGCAGAATACACCGTTCGGGGAATTATAAAAGAAAAATGAAATGAAATTTTCTTTTGGAACCATCCGATCATCAATCTTTTCTAAGTCCCTGTTCACGGTGAGAATTAGGGTGACAACTCTCAGATGTTGGGATTACAGTAGATTCTGGGGGCCACGATAACAATTACGTTCGTTTATCATCATGACACGATCACACCAGCAGTTTAAGCTTATCTCTCAGAGTAAAGAATGCGGATCCACGATTTCAAACTTACCCACTACCCATGTACACAGCATTAGCGAAAAATCGGGGAGATTAAAGAACATGGATGCCTTTTCTATCTGAGCCATTTTCGAGTTCTGTACAGCAAAATAAGCACCAGAAACTCGTAGTTTAAAGGCTCTGCGAGGCCACGACTTTGTCTGAAAGGAGGATGATGATGAAGTCTTTAGCCAAAACATGATCCACATCGTTGTTTTTTCTACATATTAACATACTCTTAGTAAAATCTGGTATGAACTTAGTTTGCATTTGAGCTTGGTACAAAGCTCTTCAGACCACAAGTGAAGAGCAGGAGAGGATGAATTGCAGGCCATTTAGTTGTGGTCCATGGAGCCCAAGCCCGTCCATCAGCCACTTAGTTAAAAAAGTCTACAATCTGAAATGAAATAAAAATGTTCAAACCAATTTTTATTTTTTTTAAGTGAAGAGCATGAGTGTACAGGACGCCATAGCTTTTTTTTCCCTCAAGCGACTTAGACGCTTTACACCTGACATGATCATCCTATCACCACAGACCTTCGACTTTGCTCCTAAATACTAAACAACAATGTTCGCAATGTAGGGGCTGGGCGGAAAAAATATTTCACCCTCTTTTGTTCCAGATGTAGGTTTAGGAATCAGAATTAGAATATGTAGGCATCCATGTTTCGCGATTTATTCCCATCTAACTAACTATCTATACACACGTTCTCATCATGTTAAAAAGCAAGATCTCATACATCTCTCTCTCTCTCTCTTGATATCTGGTGATGGCAAGATGATATCTGCCTCTTCTGTATAAATCCATACAACTCGAGCTAAAGGGCCGTGTCTCGTTCAAAAGCCACCAGCTTCTTCGATGAGGACACTTTAAATGTTTCATCATGACATGTTCAAGAAAACTTTGACCAGCACCCTATCCCCTAGATCATCTACTAATCATGTTCTTTGAGATTCACAACTTTCTCCTCGAACTTGCAACTTGGAAGAATTAACTTTCCCTGGAAATACGCCTCATTTGCAGGCCTGATTCTTCTCCTAGATCTTGCGCACGACATAGACGGGCGAAAATTTACACTTCTTTTGATGAAGGCACCAAGTTGTTCGGAAAGTTACATGATTTGTCTATGACAGGTGCTAACCAAATGTGGTTATTGACACTTGGTCAAGCTCTTCTGCACTGTGGAGACGACGAGGATGTTCGGCATGAGGCTAGTATGAGCTGCAGAAATGTAACCGAACACAAATCCAGCGGAACTTCACATCATGACCTACTTTTGAGCATTCGTCAGGCACTTCATATGCTGACATAAAAGAAGAATGCTTCCCCGACGCCTTCTAATTGGCTGTGGCTTTTTGTTATTCTAGAGATTTTCTACCCTGGCTCACATACCAAAGAGCGAGTGAAAATTCCATTTCCCCTCCCTAGCTGAACACAATCAACAAGTTGTTCACCAAAAAGCATGTACCTGCAAAAGTATAAACTTCTATTGAATAAACTAACTAAAGCCTAGTACACACCGCCCTATAAATTCACTGGTCGGTGATGGACTCGGATTTAGAGGACTGGACTTCTCAAGCATTTGCACCTTCAAGATTTTTGTGGTGGTAGATGATTCCTTCCTCGCAGGAAAGTATGTAGGACCAAGTTGTACAAAAAAGAACCTGGAAGAATTTGCACTCACAAGCACTAGTTACTCTCCGCGGGTATTGTACTTCCTCTTGCTGTGGCTTGTTCGAACCTTGTAAACCGGTATATATCAGTACAAAGACGAAAAGATTTTTGCCCCAAAATCCCCTCCTCCACACCACCACCACCCACCGCTCGCCCCCGGCGCCCTGCCTGCAAACAAACGGGACAAAAAATTTATCTCTAAATTTATCGAATAAAGTACAATAAAAAGGCCAACCCAGACCATAATAAAATCTCACACAAAAGAAAAATAATTAAATAATCTCTCTCACGATAAGCCATTATTTCACCAAGTTCACTTTTGATTTCATGTGCAGACCAATCATGTGTACAAATAGTAATGGAAGGAACTGAACAAGCATCCCTTATAAATGCAATCTTTTTCTCCATGATGGAGGCCACTGCTTGCTGTAACTATATTAACCCAAAGTCTAAAAAATTGTACAAAAAATGAAAAGGATAAGTGAGCTTCAAATCTAATAGCTTGATAAAGACGTCACATTCACAAATAAAACAGTTTATGACATGTCATGCACCATGTGTATCTCTAAGGCTAATGAAAAAAAAATAAGGCTAATGAAATAAAGATGTGATCCTCTTGTAAACTGCAATAATTGAGAATTTTAGCAGTAGCTCTAATTTTCGTAGCCCCTCCAGCTGGATGTTTAATACTGTCAATACCTATAGTCCCTCTAATCATATAAGTTGCCACAACATCCGCAACAATAATCATATTCTCCATTGACATGGAGAATATGTTAGTATTGGAAGTGAGAGTACACCATCACTCTCCACGTTCTGTTACCACTGTCTCGTTCAGTGGCAAAAACAACAGATCTAATGGCATCATTGATGCCTATCATTTAGCCAAAAGTCTAAAAGAACGATCTTCATTTCAAATCATGTGATGATTTCTCATTTTTTCCTTTTTCATTTTCTCTATCTTTCCCACTAACTATTCTGATTTATTTTATGTGTAAGTTGTGGACACTGTTATAAGTGAATAGTACGAAGATACATGACAGAGTGTAGTTCTATGACACTCAATCGTATGTGACGTTCATTGACGGTTGATGCATGAAAAAAAACACGATTTAAAACTACATTTCAATTTTAGTTTAATAAGATTTGTTTGTTCAAACATACTCAAACGGTCGAATGTACTCTTGTGCATCCCACGACTGCGGCTTCCCACGCCATAAAACTACGCTTACTGTATTGTACAAGACCTAACTCGGTTGACCCGACGAAAAGAAAGCAAATGAGGCCACGGATGTGGAGAATATTATTAGGGGGGCCTCATAACTGACCCATTAAACCTCTACGGAACTCCCGTCAAATGCTTTTTGGGTGACGGGATAAACAATTAATGGATCCTTAAAAGGCACCACGTAAATTTGATGGGTTATATACCATTCCCGTAGCGATTGTGGTCACTGTCAACATTTCAAAAGAAACTACATTTTTATCTGTTTCGCAGTATAATATAAGGAAAGTTTTCCTGGGTTTATACTTATTTTGCCATAAAAAATTTCAATTCAGGCTTAAAAAATTCCAAAAGGGGAGTGTAATTTATTTGAATTGCTCAACTCCCGTCCATTATTTGAACCCCCTATATATTTATTCACGGACGTGGAGAAAGAGCTTATCGGGCATGTCATACAGGCCACTTATGCAAGGCTTACGGCCCGGTTGAGAAGAGACTCGGCTCCCGAATGGATCTGGTGACCTCACGAGACAAGGTAGCCCAGTCGGTAACTTGTCGTGTCTTCTGGTCGGTGAATCTGCGCTTTGACCACGACCACAACACCACCGTCATCCTGTACGTGACTGTAACCCGTCTAGCAACCCTCCCTCACGGAGTCCGACCATCGACGTATACAAGAAGAGCTTCCAGCGGGCCGCAAGCCATGTCCGGGAATAGCGCCGTGTTGTACATGTCTGTCCCGATATCGCCCGATTTATTTCACATTTCCCGGTGCCGCCGCTGAAGGTTCGATCAGAGAAAGAGAGAAAAAGGTGTCTTCTGCCAAACCAAGAGCTGAATCTACAGAATCCTTTACAGTAGTGGGTGAGGCTGCTGTATTCTCGCATAATGTGATTTACTTCGTTGGCGTGAGATTTGGCGCTATGAAGGTTCCGGGTATGGAGCCAGATGAAATTGCCAGACAGACAGACTGATTGTTGTGTGGGGCCTTGGGAAGAGCTGTGGCGGTGTGGAGTCCATCCATGGACACTTACGGCATCAGTAGCATTTAAAAACTACAGCGCACCTCCGTAAGTGCAAATAGAGTAAAGATCAGCATCCACTTAAGAAAGATGTTGCATCGAGCGATAGCGCAAACTTGCAGTATATCCATTGCAGACAACGTAACTTTATGTACATATGGATATCTGATCAAATATTATACAGTAAATTATATGGCAATTACATGAACTATGTCTGTTTCTGATCAAACTGCGCTGTAGTATGATTAAAAACTTGCGATTATTAACGTGAGTTCCATAATTTACCCATAACCCTCTCAGCAATCCCGTAAAAGTTCTTACGGGTAACGGGAAAAACAGTTACGGGATCCTGAAAAGGCACCCCTAAAGTTTTATGGGTTATATACCATTCCCGAAGAGTTTTGGTCACTATAGACATTTCAAAAAAAAATATATTTGATCTCAATTTTGGAGTATAATTATACGAACCAACTTTTTTTATTAATCCATAAAATTTTGTATGGACCGAGTTAATTCAGCGGTAAAAAACCTATGGATGGGTAATGGGTTTTAAGATCTATCTTGAAACCCCATAAGAATTTGAGTAACGCAAGTTTTTAACTATGTAGAGTGCCTATACACTTATGGAGGTTGCACTTAGCCAGGAACGGGTTGCTTGATGTGCACGGAGATTCCCCAATCATGAGAAACAAACTCTCCGCTGTCGTAACTTTTGTTTCTCCGCGGAAGTATTCTACAGTTATCAACTTACAGCCGCACTACGAACGACCGGCTGTTCGACCATTGTCTACCGATGTAAGCAACTTGCAAGTGACTGGAATGATGGAACACGACTTCAAACACCAGAAAATCCATTGAGCCGGGGGCACAGAGATTTACTTCCTCGCACCCCAAATGAGCTCGTTTTACTTCCTCCTACTTTTCGAAACTCAATTACCTCCTCATACACCCAGGGCGTGGCATAGACTGGTTAATCCGGTACCCGGTGATGTTCTAGTGCAAGTAGCCAGTACAGTACGTCGATTTTCTCCAACTTTGCCACGGTCTTGGGTTTGAACGTCCTGATTCTGGTCGCGGGTCAGCTGGGATAATGAAACCAACCTTACCCTGCGTACATCTCATTTCACCAAAGCTGGCTCCGATTGCTTCTTGAGTCCTCAATCTCCCAACCCACTGCACGAGGCCGATCGACGTACCTGATCCTGGATGGAACCCATTCTTGCGTTTGACTTCATGGTTCAGTTCTAGATATTTTATGTTCTCTTGGGAATTGAAAGTTTCGATCTTGTTACGGAGAATTGAAAGTCCTTATCATTGTCACGGAGTTCAAGTTCTTCACACTCAAATTTGAAAATCTGCTGTCACTGTTTACCATACACTTTACCTTTGATCGATGTGAAAATTTCATTTATGGGGTAAACTGGTTCCAGGACTAACACAGTAGTCCAAAAACTGAGTTTCTCACTGTTCTTCTCGTCACTCTTCTTCGAAACGTGTTCTCGCTGTTGAGTGACCAAAACCTGCTTGATGTTCACGTGGCGCCGGGAGGGGAATGAGGAAGTAATTTTCGACGGTCGCGGAGTTTGGGGGTACGAGGAAGTAAAACTAGTTCATTTGGGGCATGAGGAAGTTATTTTACTGTGAGACACAGTAAAATAACAAAAGGGATGGGAAGACCCCAGTACAAGGATGGAACCAAAACGGTAACATGGGGCTAGGCCCCAATAGCATCACACTGGGAAATATGTCCTACAGCAAGGGGCAGCTTCACTCCACACAACCCCTTTGAATCGCTCGATTGATTATACCAGGAGATGAAGCGCTCACTGTCTCTACTCCAGCCACAAGGGTTTTGAACAAGAGAGCCTAAACTTAGCTTTGGATAAACTGTTGGTTCAACGCGGCGAAAGGTCAACTCGGTAATTCTGGCCTTTTGTTCTGATGTTAGATGAGCAGTGACTTGATCCTTTGAGTTAAGTTGAGTGCATACAGGTTAATCGCCCAGGCCTTTCTTCGCATTACCTCGTGAAACTTCCCCTTCCAAAAACTGCAGTGGCGTGTGGGGATAATCACAAATCCAAGTCAATATCTTCTCGGAATGTACCTGCTCACGGGACGCTCTACCAGTGCAAAGCGTATCTGAAGTGTCAGGACTCGAGGGAAAGTGCTTTCTCTGTTGGTGCTCAGCAAGGTCATAGTAAAACGGCTTGGTAACATGCTTAACCATGCAGTGGAAGAGAACGAGTATCGCATGATAATGAATGAGATAAAGCACGAGGCGTCAGTGAAAAGTTAACTTAAGTGTGCACATTCCGGTGTGGACGCAGACCACGAACAAGAACAAAAGCAGAGAAAAAGGTAACTGCCCAGAGAATCTTTCCAGAATCTTTAACCTTGTCTGTTCTCAACTATAGCTCCCGGTAGTCCGGTCTGAATTACCCCCTGCAGGAGGTTGAATCAGGAGAGACCCTCGAGCGCTAAACGACTGTCACTTCGGCTGTGCATTTTTAGACGAGATGGGAAGACGTCGTCGTAGCAGAGGATTTGTCCGAAGCACTCAAAACGACTGTTGTTCGGAGAGATCCAAGGAACGCGGGCAGGGCGGACCTGCTGGAGAGAAGAAGTTGCGACGGAGACCGGACTCACCGGAGAGTGGTAAATCACAGGCCGATCTTCCCCAAAGCCCCGCCCCACCCCAGCATATACTCAATTACTGGCAATGCAGACTGTTTACCGCCAGGCCCTGGCCCGAGTAAAGTCAGGTGAGAGAGGGGTTTCCTCGGGGATCCGGGGGGTAGAATAGAAAAAGTTGGACCTCGGTCCTTTGGAAAGATGGATGGGGAGAAAACGGTATTCTATTGGTTCCTGCATGCTTGCTTATTCCTCTGTGCGCGGGTGCATTGTCTCGTGTCTCGTGTCTTCATCGCAATTCGTACACAGTCATGCCCACTAGGGCTGCCCGGGCCCGAATGCTCCTCGGCTCTTCGGGGCCCTACGCATAAAAGTCCGGGAGTCTGCAGCGGTTTGCATCCAGTATTCATACGTTCGAGATACACAGAGGTGGGGGTCGGCCACCACTGTTAGAACAAAAGGGAAGGCTGGGTCCCGAAGAGCCTACAGGGGAAGAAGCCGGCCCCTTCCTTAATGCTTCCCAAGAGCAGGAGCATAAGGAGTGAAGAAGTGGGCTACTATCGGTACTGTAGCTGACATTCATTCATCGATGAGAAAAAGCATCTCGCTGCTGAACCAGTTTGGTTTATAGAGTAGATAAGAAACTGGCAGCATCGGCAGGTTGGAACAACGAAGAGAATAGCTCATCAATTAGACCGGACAGCAGCTGCGATGATGGGAAAATCAGGTGTGAGAACCCCGTTGCTGAATGCGGATATAGAGGCACAAACTCCCCGGGCCGGAGCAGCGAAGGAGAAAGGAAAGGCAGCGAAGGCAGCAGACTATGTCTCTCTGCCTGGTGCAGCATCGAGCGTGAGTCGGTCCCAACGGCCGACTCTGCCAGGGCCAGCAGCGCCAGCAGCAGCAGAGGCTTCATCAGCGGCATCCAAGAACAACTCAGCTTCGCTGAGCACGCTATTGATGATCGCCGTTTGCTGCATCGCCACAGTTATCTATTTGAGCGCTCCCTTCGTCGCTGAACCTTACGACGGGAACAATCCCTCACAGGATGACGCAAAGAATGCCTATTACAAAGCGTCTCGCACTGGCTACCACTTCCAACCAGAAAAAAACTTCATGAATGGTGAGAGTCCATTCGTAATCTCCGCATTCCGTGCTAGAGTGATTCCCTTCTGCTGTCGTACTTCTTCCACTCGAGGTTCCGTTTCATTTCGCGCATGTTTTTCCAGCGACTACAGATCAGCTGGTTAGAGTTCCTCAAGAAATTACAGCTTTTAGCATATGGAGCATTTTAAACCTTCGTCGAGGAATTTCCCGAATCTGAGAGGTGGATGATTTATACCGACAGGAATTCTCTCTGGATTTGGGAACTCCAAAGGAAGTTTCCTTTGGAGTTCAATTGTCTACTTATTTAGACTTCCACATTGTGCTGACAATCATCTCTCATCGTGGCTCATGTGCATGACTGGATCTGATGGCCTTCTCTTCTATCGATGCAGATCCTAATGGTGAGCAGCCCTTCTCTTTTCAATCATAGTTTTCTTCGCATCTTGTAGTATTCTCGTTTGCCAGCAGCAGCCTTGAAAGGTCTGAAGCAGGGGATCTGTATTTGTCTACTTCCCAATCCCCAATCGGATACGTGGCACGGGTTGTTGAGTTTTCACGATGGTGACCCCGACGCCACAAAGAACAAATATTCTCCTTGTCTGTAAAGCAGTGCACCAATCCCTTCGTTCCCCAGTATGCATGATCGATGCAAAAGTGTCGTTTTTTCGAACCGCCTATGTCGCAGACCTACTACCACTCGTGTAAATCCGCGTGTCTTCCCCATCACTTCTGTCCTGTAATTGTTGCGTCGAGAGGCTGTCTGTAACCAACCGTCAACTTGCCTTCAGTCCCATACACTCGTTCAGTCTGTAGTAACCCGTGCCTGGGTAGACGCAATTGTACCTACAGGTCTAGTCTCACGCACGAGAACCTCGTTCCTGCATCTCGTAGGCGCAGGGCTTTATTCCTCCGGGATCCTCCGGTTGACCCATTTACGCAGATGCGTTCGAGAGGGAGGGAGAGAGAGAGGGAAGACTGATGAGAAGTTGGATGTATGTTGGGATCGCAGGACCGATGTATTACAAGGGTTACTACCACATCTTCTATCAGTACAACCCGAAGGGAGCAGTGTGGGGAAACATCTGCTGGGGCCATGCTGTGTCGACCGACTTGGTGCACTGGCTGTACCTGGAGCTGGCCCTGGTGCCGGATCAGTGGTACGACATCGAGGGAGTGTGGTCCGGCTCGGCAACCATTCTCGAGGACGGGACGCCTGCTTTGATGTACACGGGCTCGCGCAATGGGCAGCACCAGTCGCAGAGCATGGCCATCCCCGTGGATCCGTCCGACCCACTGCTCCGCAAGTGGAAAAAAGTGCCAGAAAACCCACTCCTGCTCAATCCAACCGGAATCAGCCCTCACGACTTCAGAGATCCCACCACCGCGTGGCTCGAGTCCGACGGCCTGTGGAGGATCACCATCGGAGCTAAAGTGGAAAAAACCGGAATTGCCTTGCTTTACACCAGCAGAGACTTCAGGCGCTGGGAATTGCAGGATACCTGGCTCCACCACGTCAATGCCACGGGCATGTGGGAGTGCGTCGATTTCTACCCCGTCTTGGAGGAAGGGAAGCTCGGAGTCGATCACTCGATTCTGTTGGGCCCCAAGAAAGAGCAGCTCAATGCTGAGCTCGGCGGAGAACAGCCCCCGTTCTCTGACAGCTTCAAGTACGTTTTCAAGGTCAGTCTGGACGACACGAGACACGACCACTACGCCATCGGCACTTACTCCACCGCGACGCACAAGTTCGTCACGGACAGGCCCGGAATTGGACCCCGATACGACTACGGCAAATTCTATGCGTCCAAGACCTTCTACGACTCCAAGTCTTCGAGGCGTATTCTTTGGGGCTGGGCCAACGAATCTGACAGCGAGCAAGACGATATCACTAAAGGATGGGCTTCCGTCCAGGTGATTTTGCTTTCCTGACTCCATGTTTCTTCCTCCTCCGCGCGTTTCTTTTAGGCATTATCTTGTATAAATCCATTACGAAGGAATTGAAGACCTGATTGTCGTGCTTATGTCCCTCAGGCACTTCCGAGGGCCATCTGGTTGGACGCCAAGACCGGATCAAACATTCTGCAGTGGCCAGTCGAGGAGGTGGACCGTCTGAGAGGAGGATTGACCTCTCACGACAGCACCGTGTTGCAACCCAGAGATATTTTGAAAGTGAAGGGAGGAGATGGACCTCAGGTAACCTCGATATTCGCGAGCCAGGAGTATTCAATTGAGCTCTTTCGACTGGTTCGGCCAATCTTGCTACGTTATCCGATATGATTTCTACTAGAACTCCAGTGTTGATTAGGTCTTGTGTTATGTCTGCAGTTGGATATTACGGTCGTCTTCCAGAAGCCAGACGTGTCCACCGTGGATCGCGTCATCCCCGACGAGGAATTCGATTGTAGCCAAGGAGGATCCGCTCACCGTGGTGTGTTCGGTCCTTTCGGTCTCCTCGTCCTCACGGACGACAATCTGATCGAGCACACTGCTGTGTTCTTCTACATCACGCCAATGAAGAGCGGCGCATGGACTACGAGGGTGTGCAGCGACCAGAGCAGGTGGGTTGTTATTATTAATATGCTTTCGCATAAAAGAATATTAGAGGAATCTAGGTGGAGGCTTTCAGTATTTGGATGCTCTCGAGGTTGTCTTGAGTACACGGAATGGGAGAATATAAGGATGATGAAGAATTCTTAGTCTCTCGTGAAAATCTTCTCCGAAATCTCGACATTTTCAGGGTATGGAGATAACAAAATTGAACTGCTGAATTCCTTTGCAGATCCTCCCTGGCACCCAATCTTGACACCACGGTGTATGGTAGCTTCGTCAACATCCTTCCAACGGAAGACACTCTCGAACTGCGTGTTCTGGTGAGTTCAGTCACCATCGCTGGATGTGTGGGATTTGAATTGTTTCGGGTATCAAACATCTTTGTTACGGGCAATTTGGACGTAGACTGACTGCTCCTGTGTGTGCGTACGTCCCTGTTGAAAAGGTGGATCACTCGATCGTGGAAACATTCGTGCAAGGCGGCAGGCTAGCCATCACATCAAGAGTGTATCCTACGCTAGCCATCAATGAGAAGTCGAGACTGTTTCTCTTCAACAACGGGACGCGACCCATCACGGTGAAGAGTGTGGACGTCTACCAAATGAGCTCCGTAGCGATGCACGCCATCTGAGGAACTCCAAACGAAGGGCACACGCAACGCTCTTCACACATCTTCTCCTCCAGCTTCTCCTCCACGACTATCTCACCTTCTGACTCGCAACGACCGACCCACCAGGTGACGGAGACGAGGCCGAATGTAATTTTACTCCATCGCACGACATCTATATCGGAAAATTCCGCAGGATTGAGGCTATCTCTCGACCACAAAAGACCAACACAAAACTATAGAGAAGTATACATTATACGTCAAAAGCAAAACTCAAAGCTTGTAGGTGCGATAAACATGCGCCCTCCTTTCGCCCACACAGAGACACCAACAGATCGACGATCTACGCCACCATCGGGTGACTATCGAGGACTATGACGTGGTCACTGACTTGGGTGACCACACTGCGGCAACATTTCAGAGATCTGTACCCACAGGCTTCGCATCTTATCTTGATCGCGGGACGAGGGGAGGCTGTAGGATTACTAGACATAGATAAAGCAGCAGCAGCTACCGTAGGAAGGCGCAGCAAAGTTACGCCTGCTCACCGAGAATCGAAGCCGTACCCGCTTCGCAGCTCAAGTTTGTGCGGACTTATGATGTTCACTTCTAGTCCGGGGGACTAGGAAGGTGTTATACGATACGAATGAGTATCATAGTTGGTTCGTCACAGTTCGCCTGATGGTGACAAGTAGTCACCACTAGAGATGTGTGGCTGCCACCAACGGCAGCAGGTGTAATCGGCCTACCAGATTCATAAAAGAAAATGTAACGAAGTCCGGAAGATGAGGAGTGATCTTTTGAAGCCATCAGTCATCGTTTCCACTCTATGTTCTCTTGATTTCCTGATCAAGCCGGTGAGTTGTCCGGTCATCGCAATGTTTTTCTCTTACAGTGTCATGACCCGGAATAAAGGCATTGCTTCTGACCTTCGTGCGGGCAGGTAATACTCTTTCTCCGCTGCAGATCTCACGCCTTCTCTCCATCTCCATCGTGTAGAGTATCTGCTTGTTGGCCGGGATGCTTGTGACAGTGTGGACTGTATCGTAACCTGGAGAGCATTTTCTCATGGAATGGGCATGTAGTTCTGTACCAAAATGCCGGAAGAATGAGAGTAGCGAGTAATATAGCAAAAAGGATGGGAAGACCCCATCAAGTCGTGGAGGGATGAAACCAAGGTAGGATGGGGCTAGGCCAAAAAGTCGGAAGACATGTCACTTGTGGCAGTTGGAGCCCATAGCATTGCCCTCTACGCCCCGAACTTCACGTCATTGAACCGTCATTCCAGCAAAGCATCGTCCACAGCGTTTGGTCTGTCCAGGATTTGAAAGCCCCACTTGCGTCTGGTACCGTACTGCGCTGTCGAGACCATCAGTTGAGGATAGCATAGAGGTGCATCAATCGAGGCACAAATCTCGCACTTTCTGTTTAACGTAGTTGGTTAGAGGGCACGCCATCAAGAACTGGATTTCATCAAGCCAATGCCACTCGTTAACAGATTATGTTTAATCGGCCCTGACTTGGTGCTGACTGTAAAAGTCTTGCAGTGTGGGAATTTTGCTCCTGGACCTTGGGGCCAGAAGAGCTGATTCATTTCAGTCCGGGTTCTGCCAGAACCTATTTAGTACAACCCAATCATCACGTTTGAAAAAAGAAACGAACGGATTTGGCGTCTACTGTGAAGTTCACAACTCGACACGTAAGAGGCTGGACTATTTTCATGCTCGCTCTCAATACAGAGCGAAAAGCGTTTGTGATCTTTGGATTTCATAAAGCAGTCAGTCTGTGACGGTTTCGTAATCGAGCCAATCAGATCTTCCGACTGAAACCCAAGGGTGGCTTGTAGACGAGGCGACAGCCAGATCCTGATTCTTGCTGTAAAGCGAATGGTCAACGTGGTGGATGTTTGTGTGAGCGAAAAGAGTACGAGCAGAGCAGGGTCGGGCTGCGGGCAGACTCTCGAAACTCCTTCAAAAAGCTCCAAATCTTCGACATTTGATGATGCTATTTATGGCCGTTCATAATGATGTCGGACAAAACATCTCCTTCTCGTAACTCCGATGGTCTCTCAAGTTTTAACAAGAGGGAAAGAAAAATGAAATTAAGGGAACTTAAGTTAAATTGGAAATAAATGGGACAAAGTATAATAACTAAAGGGAACCTGAGGATGATTTTAATAGTATAAACCCTAAACTTTTAATAGAGTCTCAAGTGCATCTATTTTTGGAGAGGTTAGAGAGGCTGGTGGACCACTATCAAAATTCATTCTTTTCGTATGGACTTTCTATGGTTCACATTCTTCTCTATTTTATCAGTATCGTTTTTCCGAGTAGAAAATCACCGTTTTACAGTCCGCCGTTGGCACTCAATAGGGAGATCCTTTGGAAGGACCCCTATTTGCCTTGGCTCATTATAGAGCTCTTGTGTCTATTGCTTTGGCCGTGCCCGGTTGTGTGTTCCCCTCCTTAGCGGATGATACACACATTGTGGGCCATGTAGATAACATTAGGCAGACCTTTGATTACTTGACTACCGAGCTTCATCTTGTAGGCTTGAGAGTCAAGGTGTCAAAGTGTAGGGCTTCGTCTCCTTTGGGCATTCTGCGACATCTTCAGCTTCCAGAGGGATGTATGATATCGACAGACGGCTTACGTATTCTAGGAGTGCTAGTATTGGTCTGAGGATTTTGTTTCACGCTACCTTAACGTTGCATTGGCCGATGATGTTTTGCATGTAGACGACCTTCCTCTACTAGGGGATCCGCAGGTGGCGTTTGGTATATTATCATCTAGTATTACTCGTCAATCCACATACCTTCTTCGCACGGTTCCTCCTTCACCTACATTCATATCACGTTTGGTAGCCTTTGATAGGAGGATCATGGTGTAACACTGAAGGCAATGACTCCGGAATGACTTCCAAGATGAGAGATGTCTTCTCAAGACCTCTCCTTGTTTTATATACTGTAGGACTAGAGAAGTCCGAAATCCAAACTATGCCACATGGCTAACATGCTTAGGTTGCATGTTTTGTTATTTTATCCTAACCAATTCCTAACATACATCTAGCACACAATCTGATCCACCAATGCATGGTAGCCATCTCATTTACTTTTTGCTTTTTGGATAGTGCACACCACTATCTTGTCTTTTTGTGATCTAGTGATCACTCTACGCTTTGGCTAAACTAACTATGGCTAACCAAGATTGGTTACACATGGGCGTCTTTGATGACATCATCGGACCAGGGAGATTGTGAGTGTGTGACTGGAGATTTGGCAAGGAGACATACATCTTTGCCAAATTCGTGTGGAGGGGTAGGCTTATTATCGATGGAGGAGACGACATCTATGGCATTCTTGGAGAGTTGGGCGCTCGTTGCACCTTTGTTGTCTTCTCGATTTGTGATCGCAGATAGACCTATCTTGGAGATATATGCGAGGAATGTGGATACATGATCATTCCCCTTACAGCTATTACTACAACATACGAGAGAGGCTTTACCATGAGAGGTACGACATGAGTTTCCATCTTTTTCCTCTTTGACTACCGATTGGACTAGGGATCTACAGTCTATCTTGATGGACCGACAGTTTTAGGAGGCTCTAAATTCACTTTTCATGGATCCGGCCATTCCTCGTACTACTAGAGCTCATCTACACTCTTGCTCGTGCAAGGGTGCAGGCTTGTGGATCTTGGCTCGACCATGCATCATGGCTTTTTGACTCACACCAGCTATTTTCTCCACAACGATGAGGTTCCGTCTTGGCTTGATCCATCCATCTACATCTTCATTACTCACATGTGAGTGTGGTATCACTTTAGATGCAGCATGTGTTCATATGACTTGTTGTTCATTCGGAGGGCAGAGGATAGCTACCCATGATGCCATTAGGAATGTGGTGTTTGATATGATGCGAGAGGGTGGATACCTCACATGGAGAGAGCGTTGGTATGCCTTGCAGTCGACTAAGGTTAGGGCAAACATGTACTTGGTTCGGGAGGAGCAGGTCATTGTGGCAGATGTGGTGATTACCGATCCTACTAGAGATACAGTTTCAAAGGGGGTGATCATCCATCCTCCAGGATGGGCGGCGAGTGGAGCGGCAGCAACCAAGGTCTCCAAGTATAGAGATATGCAGAGAGGTCAACTCTTTGTTCCTCTAGCTTTGGAGTTATATGGAGTTATGGACACCGACTTCGACATGTTCGTGAGGGAGTGCGCAAGAGCCTACCGTCCTATGTGATATGGGGGTATCACTCTCTTTAGCTTACTGTATAGCCTATTTTAGGCAATGTGTTTCCATTGCTCTACAGAGAGCACTAGCTGGTGCAATCCATATGAGAGCAATCACGTTAGGTGATGCTTCTTCGGATGCTCCTGTTGTTTGTAGACCTTTTGACCTAAATAGTTCAAATATCTTAGGTGCTATAGGACATATTTCCCAGTGTGATACCATTGGGGCCTAGCCCCATGTTATCGGTTTGGTTCCATCCAACATTGGGAATTAGGCGCAAGGAAGTGATAACAATGTTATAAAGTATAACAACTCTAACTATTGTATATGTGTAGGAGCATAGTTCTTAGGATAAGTAGGATTTTTTTTGGTTTTTGTGAATAAAGAGTTATATTCGGGTTCTCGTGAGGGTATTCGTCCCAATATATGTTGGTTAGACATGAATACCATTAAGGAGTTCACACGAGTGAATTGCGAGGGAATTTAAGCGCGCGTTTGGACGACGGATTGAAGAATCGTCGAGAGAAGATCGATGTCAAGAACCTACGGAACCAGAGCGGCCGGAGCAAGCCAGATAGTTGCAATGTTGAAGCGTCGACCCATGGGAGTTCCAACATGACAAAGTGCGATCATGGGGAGAATTCGACCGCTTATCCTGATGGCGGATTGGACTCTAGCGGAGTTGCTAAGTTTGAAGAACCTCGGTGGAGCGTTTCTGTCATGGCGATGGGACTATGTGTGCTTGGAGCTGTGCGATGAGGTTCAACTGGGAAAAGCCTCGACAAAAATTGGAAGTAGAGCCCATCCGGAGAAATGGGATGCTAGGTTGTGGGTGAAGGCTCTTGGACGCAACCACGAAGAAGACAAATGTGGCGTCGAATTGGAGGGCTCGGCGATGCATACGGCTTTCACTTTTGACAAGCGGAAGTGGTTCAATCCTAGGGAGAGGAAGGGGACGAATGGCTATAAGCTCGATCTAATTAAGGATGTCTTCAGGAGAAAGGTGGCTCTCACCTTGAATCAGCTCTTCTCACCTCAGAGAATAACGTACGTCAGCATGCGTAAGGTGAGAGTTGTGGAAAGTTTCATCGGCGGAACTATTCGGGTGAACTGGGGGGAGATCTTCGCGAAGAAAGTTCAAGCAATGGTGAATAAGTTAAGAGAAGACGATAAGAGTGTAGTCTATCTCTCGTCTTTCTTGTTGCATCTGTACGTGAAGCTGGAGTGGTTGACTCTTAGGAAAGGCAGTTGAATCGATAAGAGAAGACGATAAGAGTGTAGTCTATCTCTCGTCTTTCTTGTTGCATCTGTACGCGAAGCTGGAGTGGTTGACTCTTAGGAAAGGCAGTTGAATCGACAAGAGAGTGGACTTTTGGACTTGGACGTAAATATTGATGATGCCAACAGCGGGTCCACGAGGAGTCTAGGAATGAGTGCCTCATGAGCCGAAGAGAACTGGAGAAGTCAGGCCGGCTACGTAGAGTAAGCCTGATTCGGATTCGGACCTTGAAGTGATCGGTACTTCCAGGAAGAGGAAGAGAGTAGTGGAGGATAGTCCTCTGACCACTTTGACAATCAAAAAGGATGCATGGAAGAAGAAGATGGAGGAAGCAGTTCCGCCCAAGACGTCTCGACCTAAGATAATGGCAGTGAAACCGTGACCGAAAGCATCGAAGGAGATTGCGGAGCCTATGGCCTCGGTGTTGCAGATGTCGCAGAAGCTGGAAGCTGTGGTGGTCCCGATGCTATTAGAGTTAAACAAGATGGGGCCTATATATATGCCGGGGTGGGACCCTCAAGCCAATGGGTACATGGATTTGATTCAGATGATGAACCGACTGGCTTTGGGGAAGGAGGACCAATCTGTCACTATTCGGGAATTGACAGAGAATGTGGACAAGTTGTCCAAGGAGAAGACCGAACTAGACCAAAAGGTCCTGTGACCTCCGGGCTGACTCTCACTTAGGTTTACCTCCGATGGCTTTTTGGAAGCTCATCATGAATCTAGAAGTACTTAATCCCACCCCATGACCATGACCCTAATGCACACTCTTACATAAACTCTCAAAGTCCAAGCTCCATTATGCAAATTCTCACCAAAAGTAAGATATCACTCAAAAGGAAGGGATACTTTGGTAATCAAAGTCTTCATTGAATCAAGGCTCCACTCCGAACATGACTTCTCCAAGAACCAAGCTCCCCAAAACTAGGATCATCACACTATCTTCTCCCAAAACTAACTTCTATTGAAAACTACTTGAGATGTGCTTCTCAACCTCTCTATTATACTACTTAGAATCTTACTCTAGTAACTATAAGTAATCACCATGTAACTTTCTCTTACCAAGTTTAAACGAGGTAAAGATCACAAACCCCAATGAAAAGGGTACATGGCAACATGCAATTGGTACACTTGGATTTTCTAGAAACTCAACTACTCTCTAATTGACTTTAGTGTACCAAGTCAATCTCGCCCCTAGATTTAAGGGTATTCCCCAAGTCCAACCAATGAAAACTAGTCCAAGTTAAGGAAAGTCAAGATACCCATGTGATGGAATCTGTTCCTTGATTCCTACTAAACAACAAAATAGTAGTTCTCATCTACCACACCAAAAGTTAATCTATATTTTCCTCCAACTTAACCATAAATAGCTAAACATAGTCATGACTAAGATAAACTTAGGCATAATTTAGATATACTTACATTTTATCCTATATGTACAACCATGGGTCTTACAGTCCAGGAGGCGAAGAAGGCATACGAAGATATATGCCGTATTCGGGGTGCGGAGATTCACTTTGTGGAGAAGGAGAATGCTCATCTTCGGGAGACAGTGCAAGACCTGAAGCGAAGACTGATTCAGATGGATGTGGAGGCGCCTGCAAAGTTAAAGAACCTCTCTAAAAGATGTACGCAACATCTGTTCACACGGTGTGATCGAGTTGAGGCTCAGCGGTTGGAGCAGTTGGTGGTAGCAATGGAAAATCCCGGCGACTCAAAGGATAGGAGGAAGGAGATGTATAAAGCTTTGGGTCGAGATTTCACGGAAGCCATGGCTCTTCATCGACAGGAGATCGTAGCCAATGTACATGAAATGTAGTTAGGAATCAACGCATTCACGCAAGCAGCTTAGATCATCAGAGTAGACTTAGGAGAGAGCGATCCGTGTAGGAGTAGTTAGGAGTAGCAGTTAGAATAAAAAGGAAAATACAAAATACAGTGGTGGGTACTTTTCATCTTTGCAAGTGTCCAATCTGTTGGGATGCAAATTGTAGTTAGGGTAGAAAGAGCACTCGAGGAGCTGGTGTATGCAGGCTGACATTGTGTTGACTATTTCGTATATCCGTGAAGTTACACGGATATTCGTCCACGAGCTAAGCTTGTCTTTAGTCATCAAAAGTATTATGTAGGGTGTTTCGCCACGATGCAAACTTGTAATGAGAGAGATCCCATCCCAAAGTAAAGACAGTCATTGAAATCATCTTGGTGTTGTTTGTGGAAGTGATGTTGTGATGGGATTGTGAAGGAATTGAATTGAATCAATTGCCTTCGTTGTGAGTAACTCTTCAGACTCTGCAGTCCAGAGTTGGAATGATGTCTAAATGCATGTTTCTCTTCTTTGCTAGTGTGGTTTGATCCCTCATTCCCTTGGGAACAAATCAATCTATACGAATTCGGACTTAGTAATGCATGCCCGTGCTATTACAATATGCTCTTGCCGCACATCCACATAACTAGCGATGTTGCTACATAAGTCGTAATAATTGTTATGTACATACATATTAGATCATAACATATATCATTGTCATATCAAACATCACAATACATAGATCGTTAAATACCAACACAAGTGTACTACAATTGCCTTCCTAACTGACGATTAGATGCATGTAACACCATGTAACCATCAAGTTCATTAACATGATATCTTTATCGTGGGGCTAAGATCACGGGACCAAGTGCTATAATACCCCATTGTTAGTGACATATATGCAATCCATACCATGTAACGATCAAACCAGCTTGCTTGCTAATTGCATCAATGACATCTCCACAGCTCATTGGGCACCACATTGAGAGAGGAGGTGTCAAATATGACATATGTCATCCTCTAGAACAAAAATCACATATCAACATAATGGATGCTCCACCAACTGATCCACTTAACATATATGTCAAGCTTGTCCGCACAACTTCCATGCTTGGATTTATAGTACCATCAATGTTTGGAAGATGACATGATGCATAATTATACACATGATTCTTCCAAATCACACCATCATTACCCTCTAATACCAAAACTCCAAAAGGTAAAACCTCACATATTCGTAGAATTGTGCGACCAACAGTAAAATCCAATGTGGTCAATACATTTTGCTACAAATAAACATAATTAGCAAAATGAAATCTATGAATTGAAGGTTGATATACACCTCCCCAAATGATAGCATAACACAAAGCAGCTTTATGATGAGAAATAGCTAGGTTCTCAAATGCTATAGGCATTACTCTACAAAAGAGTTTTGCCCTATGAAAACACACACTAACCCAAACATCAAGGTTATCCAAGTCCAAGACTTTAATTACCTCTTGATGAATAGTTACAGGTAAGTCCGGATTTCTACCATATAATAAAAATATGGTGAGAAGGATGCTAGAAATGTTTTCAAGCTAAATAGATAGCTCATGGCCATAGTAGTTAGATGTCCAAGTCTTCTAAATAACCTTTCTCAAAGCCAAATTTTCTTAGTCCTATTTTCACTGTTTGAACAACTCTCTCTTTCAAATCATTAGCCTCAAGATGATCTCATGAGGTAGTATGATGATTGATCAATGCTTGATCACATAAAGCCTAGAACTCAACCAAAAACTTAATAGCCTGGTAAATCAATAAGTTTTCTGGTACACCATATAGACTAAGCACGAAAGCTAATAATGCATAAGTAGTTTCCTCATTTGACTTGTCAGGAAATGCCATCAACTCAACCAACTTGGAAAAATGCTCCCTGACCAACACATATCAATGATGTCGTACAATCAATGGCAAATATCATATAAAATACAAGCTCCAACAATAATAAAGTCTCATAATTGTTAGGGGATGTAATTGTGGTGTAGAGGAATTAAATGGTGCCAAAACATAATCACATATCATACATCTCGCCATAATATGATGCACCTAAGTTTGCATACCTCTCCACCAATAGTGAATTTGAAGTAAGCTTTATGTACGCTTCACTCCAAAATGACCTAACTCCTCATTAACATGTTTGACCAACTGCACTCTTTAAGATAAAAGTGGTATAACACAAATATTGCCAGTTCCTATACATGAAGAATGTGTCTACCTTCCCATCTAAACAGCCTAGCATTTTGTAGAACTCAATCCTATTTCTTAGTACTCAAAATGATCATCAAAGATACTCCAACACCATCATGTCATCACGGATGTCTCGGCTTACTGCCAAACCGTCCTCAATATGAATGTATAAGAATAAAATATCCACTCTCTGACCCAAGAGGGATATCACATAGCTCTCAAAAACCCACATACTCAAAAAGGTAGATGCATGTCAATCCAACATCATCTCTTCATCAGTATCACCATGCCATTGAGTCCCGGTCTTGTCAACTTGACTTGTAGAGGGATTTAGACTTAACCCATCCGCATTGTGGTTCATCATTCCAAGTCTATGTACAACAATGAAATCATCCTCTCGTAGGATAAGAGCCCATCATGCAGGTTTTCATGTAAACTTGTTTGATTTTATCAACCACTTTTATAGTTGATGATCAATGATGAGAGTAAAGTAGTTTCTAAGCAAATAATACCTGAAATGTATCACGGCCCAAATGGTTGCCAAAATTCTTCGTAAGGACTATACTTTGACTCCATTGCATTGTTGGAACGACTTGCATAATCTACAATAAACTCCTTCACTTCATCATCATCATGTTGGATAATCACTACTCCAAACTCCAAAATTCTCTAATCAGTATCTTCTTGAAAGTGACAACCTCTCATTGCTCTCCTCAAAATAGGGGCATACGTCAACCTTTCCTTGAATTCAACAAAAAACTCTCATTTTTTTTAGAAAACAATATAAATAAATCTTAATGGATTGAATACATACAAAACAGTCGGGACTAATATTTCTTCCTTACATGAGTACGTGTTTTGGGACGGCAATAGCTAAATGAGGGTAAGGGATCATGTCATGTTGAAGAGGGAAGGATGGGAAAATCTGTAGGCTCGAATGACAAAGAAAATTCAAACATACTACGTAGAATGGAGTGAAATGTGATTGAAACAGGCGTCCTGACACTTGTGCATTTCAGAGAGAGTGTCAACAGAAACCACGGTGTGCACTGTGTCTCGGTATCACGAGATTTATGACCATGTACCGTAGAGGAGCGCAACGTTCAAAATTAAATGCACGAACTCACATCGAGGCCGGCCTTGGAAGCCGGTGACCACTCCAGCTTTTCGGCGCCATTTTGCGCAATGCGTGACCACAACGACGTCCCACTGTTGTTTGGGATTTTGTAAAATCGCCGAGCAAGTATGTTGCCGAAACTGCGCAGGTTTCTTTGGCCGCTGTCGACACCGAGTTCACCCGTACGTCCAGGGGGAGGAGTGCAAATCATTTACGTTTTGTCGTGACGGCTTTCCGGAGGGAAGAGGAATTGGAGAACTCCACGAGGTGTCTAGACGTCTGAGCCCTAAGACTGTAGACGACAAGAAATTTGAGCTGCAAGAGCGTTGCATTCTGCATTTCGTTTCATTCTATCCTTTGACTTTTGGTCGAAGTCACTGTAGATGATCGACTGGATCAGTCAAGAGCGGGAAAGGCTGGCTCTGCTTACTTTCTGTTTTTGTTGCTGCAGACTCATCGAAGACAATGGTGAATGATCGCTTGATCTGAGCACAATGTGTCGGGAAAAAGTGGTCACTGTGGTTATGACTAGCTCCAAAGACTCGTCAGATAAAGCTCTCGAAGCCGTTCGATCCACGAACGATGGGTTTGAGGATGTATGTTCAGCTCTTATTGCTCAAATTCTGTACGTGGCACTAAGAGTATCCTTAGAAGAGTTCTGAAATTCATATTTTTCCAGTCAGTAACAACTGGCCTTTCGCTTGTTTCCAGGAATCCGACTTGGTACGGGATTCTCTGTATGCTCTTCAAGGGTTGCCGTCTGCCGTGAGGAATCTAGAACGCCTGGCAAGGTCTTATAATGCAACATCCGCAGATAAAAGTAGTCAAAATTTGACAACCTTGTGGACACGATCTGTTACTGCGACAGCTCTGGGGAAGGTGCTGTCGTTAGTGGCTCGTGCAGGGCATCTGAGGTGTCAATTGGATGCATTCGTGAACTTTTTTCTTGATGGAAGACATGATGACTGGGACCACTCTGAAGACAACCCGCGTAGGGAAAGTAAAAGCAAGAAGAAGAAGAAGAAAAAAAAAGAGAAATCCAAGAACGGTCCTTCAAATGCAGATAAAGAGGAAAATGGAGGACTGGAAGGTGTTGGTCAAGCAAAATCAGGGAGTGGCATATCAAATCCTGACGTGTTGTCCTCTCGTTGCCTTGTAAACCAGGCTTTCGCTGCCGCTGTGAAAACTGTTCTCCGCGGGCATTCGGCTGCTCTGAATACGCTAGCTGCTTCAGTCACTTTGCGAAGGCTTCAGGATACTTCTGAACACGGGTTTAGGGCAGCACATTTAAGGGACCAAGACCCAGGTCCTGTCATTGGCTATGGTTGCCGCGATATTACCTTACTAGAATTTTACCTTCACACCAGAGAGCTTAGAGTTCAGTTGCAGGCGCTGGCATACATTTGCCTCCGGAGGAACGGTAAAACCTTTGTTGGAAATGTAGTAGGAGATGATGATTCTTTAGGAAAATGGTCAGAAGAGAAGACAAAACAAAAAAACCAGGAAATCGGAAATTGGATTCAATCTCAGTCAGATCACTCAAGAAGGGATCATACTACTACGACCAGTTTTGAAGATTTTCCAAGGGGAGCAGCTTTATTGACGTACCTTTACGAGCAACTAATGGTGAGGGACGAGGGGTTTGTGAAACATGCAATGCAAACTCATCTCGGTTCATGGATATTTCACTTTCATTATTGCGGTGCATATTCCCTCTGAGAGTGGTCGTAGTTGCCATGCAAATGACACATTTTAATGCTTGTTCGACTTAAGTGTGCACTGAAGATGGACTCTCAGAGTGGTTAAGTATGTGGTTGTCGTCAGCGGCTGGAAAATTTTCAGGTTTCTTTTAGGTTCAAATTTTCTGAGACCTGTTGTTAAGGCCCAGCTGAATGTGTTATGCGCCATTGATGCATTTTCAGAAAGGAGATGTGCTCAGGATTTTGTTGACAACACGATATGGACCTTGTTAAAGCAGGAGGTGGATCCTCTTCATATGGAGCTGTTGAGATTTCTGTTTGAGCGAGCTTATCAGCCATATTCAGTATTCATCCGTTCCTGGATATACCAGGCTGCTGTCAAAGATCCGTTCTGTGAATTTGTCATTGAGCAGGGTGATTTCAACCGTGGTTCATCAAGTATTAACGCCAGAGGAAAGAGAAAATTTTCCGTACAACCAATAGACCTAAAAGTAAGGTTTTTACCTATC
The DNA here is from genome assembly GCA_014180765.2 of Marchantia paleacea. Taxonomy (NCBI): domain Eukaryota; kingdom Viridiplantae; phylum Streptophyta; class Marchantiopsida; order Marchantiales; family Marchantiaceae; genus Marchantia; species Marchantia paleacea. The sequence goes on from MUAA02000032.1 coordinate 842,495, forward strand.
TATTCTAGAGCATGCACCTTGTAGAGTCTACCAACTAGAATACGTTTTGGTTGTTTGTATACTAAGAAGCGTAATCCTTCTACGATCTGGTATGGCATCGCAACAATGAGTTGCTCCGCTGATGGAGTATCCAATATCATTAAATCAATTCTGCTCATCCTTCAAGGCCGATAGACACATAGCTGAGCGTTTGTGAAATCAATAGAAGCTCTTTTTTTCGTTTTCCTTCTATGATTCCTTGTACTCATTATGAACAAACCTTATTGTAATGGAGATTTGGAAGAAGATTGTGATCAAATTTCTATCAGTAATTATCTTTCCATGTGCAGTTGAGGAAAGGTGTATCCGTACCGTGGTTCTTGGAAGATGTCCGTATTCCTTTGATACGAGCAGGACAGCAATTGCAGGTTCTGATGAAGCTGGCGGAGACCTGTGAGTTAGCACAGCAAATTGGGAAGACCACGAACACTTCAGAACTATTCGAAGGTCCAGACATCTCTTCAGACTCACTGGCAGGCGACAGAAAGAACTCAGTTAATGTGCCAGCGCTTGTCTACAGTAAGATGCAGCTTGAAGAAACTGTAAATCAGCGGGAGAAGAATAGGAAAGTATTGAATGAGCAGTTTGACAATCTATTCACTGAACTCGCTGCCAGGCGCCTGCAAATGGAGAACTCTCCCAGTCCCAGCGCGGTAAGAATGCAGTAAACTGATGTTACTCGCTAATTTTGTGTATGTTCAGCATGGAAGATTTTCAAATAGTCATTCTTTTTCCCCGTTATAGAGTGTCCTCGGCCCCTAGCTCTAAAGGTTGTGACTTAACTCATCGACTTCTTTCTACACTCAGTTCTCTCTTAGCAATTCGTAATTGACGATTTTTTTTTTTCTTAATGTTTGATAACATCTTTGAAGTATGATTTTGGAAGTCATATCTTACTTGGATTAGGGAGTTCAATTGACGGACGGTAGGCCACTATGTGTAATCTAGTTTCTGACAGTCCCCATTATTTTATATTCTCCCATCTCTTTTACGAATAGTTTTGTTGATCGTTCATCTCGTAGGCAGATCTTCTTACCGATCTTCTCTAAACGTAACCTTTACTACATCTGCCCTAGAGGATATGGTCGAGCAACAATTGCAGCTTCCCGTATAGCTAGGTGTTGGGTCTTTGCGTTCACATTGTGTAGATGTACTCCTAACTGAGGACGATTCTTACACAGGATGATCTCTGGGCTTCACTGTCTACGTTCGATTAGTTCTGTCTAGACCCTATACACTCACTGCTTTGGGTCATTACCTTCTGCGCAACGCCAACTCAGTGCCGAGATTCAATATTCTTATTTGCTGTGTATTAAACCGCTCGGAGAAATCTTCGGTTACACATGCCTACGTAATGTATTCTTGGTTAAGAACTTATTTGTTAGTCCCAGAGCACATGCATCGACCTTTTTCCACATAAGTCTTATAGTCGGCCTGAGGACAAGTAGTTACCTCAAGTATAGATAAATGTCTTTACACATGCCACAGATTACAGCATTTTATGTGTTAATAACAACTCATTTTACTTCTCCGCAGTCTGACAAACCACCCATCAGTTCAGTAGCCACGAACGTAGATGACAAGCAGCTTTCAGCAGACGCAGGCTTGGAGTCTCGACAAGAAGCAGCATCACCCTCCTTAACCATCTTGTAAGCATAGTTCCAGCTCTTGGACATGGATGTTACATCGAGCAACTCAGAATTTTCATTAGCTTGTGTGGCTACTTTTTGTAATTTGTCCTTTTCTTATATGCATCTATTTGGCAGCCCAGGAGGCGAGGAAGATACAGGGAGTGCGGTAGATGGAAGTACTGGATTATTGAAGAAAGTATCAGGAATTCTAGTTGGGGATGAAGAAATAGCTCCAGTTGTGGAAAATCATCCCCAATCTTCATCTCCAGCTATCGCGGGGATAGACATCACGGAGCCCCTTGCTTCATCTCTTGAAGGGGTAGTTCCTTCAAAGGAGAAGTCCACGTGGTATCCGACAAAAGGGAACGATGAGTTTAAAAGGTTAAGTGCTGGTAGGACTGGTTTTTGCGGCCCCGTGCAGTCAGAACATAAGATGATTGATAAAGTTGAAATCTACGAACCATTCCAGGTTTCCAACTTTCAGTTTTTTGAACCTGCGAAGGTCTCTGTTGTTTCTCAAAGCCCCGAGTCCCCAAAGCTTCACGTTCCATCTCTCATTTCTGATCACCAACGAGGAGCATCTTGGCCGTTGTGGGGGCTTCCAACCAATCCCTTTCTCATGCCTGCGACTGTAAATGACTTTACACCTCATTTTTACGCATACACAAGCTTTGCGGGAACATTTCATCCCTGGGATGTGACGACGAAGCTTTCAAGAGCAGGTCTTAATTCCACACAAACGTCCGCTTTAGAGGAGTCGGCCAGGAAACAGGCAGAGATATCGGTTGAGCCACCATGGTTTACTAGTTTAGAGTTGGCCTTGAAAGACCAACTTTTTGAAGGTCTCAATGCTCACTTACTACTGCTGGAGTGGGACAAAGCCGATCTTGTGTGTGAAGGTGACTATGGACCCCTCGATTCGTCAAAGCAGTCGGGTAACGGGTGGAATACCCAGCTGCTTGTGGAGTTGGATGGTAGACTGACTGATCCTCTTAACTTTTCATCTAGTTTGCACTCAGATTCAGAAACTACTGCAGATTTAACGTCACCTTCTGGGTCAAGTTTTTTAGACCAGGATATACTAAAGAAGTCCAGTGAGAAAACGGAATATATAGCTATGCTAGAAAGTAAGGCAAATTCAAATCAAGGATCAGATTCGACTGGCAAAGGGACGTGTAAGATTCAACCGGTCAGTGAATTAAGCCAAGAATCCCCGTATGGGGAATTCTCCAAGGACATAGGTCTGCTTGGAACGTCGACAGAAGAATCAAACCTGTTGAACCAAGAGCTTGGCTCATCAGAAAATGGGGCGGGCTTGGTTGCTTTGGCTAGTGAAGTCAGCGCGCTTCATCGATCCATAGAGCATCATCAACAATACGATTTAGAACCTCAAGAAGGGGAAGAAGCAGTGGTTTATGAAGCTTCCAAATGGCAGCAGTATCTACGGTTTTCAGAATCTCCATTCGAGAGTGCGGTTCAACATTGTAGTGATGGTGCTGCTAACCAGGATGTATCGGGTAGTGGTGAAGAGATTCCACTTTCTGTCGTGGTTAGCAAGTGTGTCATCCAGGAAATCCTCTCCCAGTATCCTCTAAATTTCATAGTTTCAAGCCTTCATACACATTGACGTACTCAATGTTCGTTGTTGATCTGACATTGTTGGATGTACATCAAGTGTTATGATTTCCATACTGCTAATTCCTCTTTTTTTTTATAGAACAACACCTCCTGATTGTTGCTCACGTTACTCTTCGGTAGTAGTTTTCAATTGCTACGTGAATGTTCTTTCACTTGTCAACGAACGGTATTTAGTAAACTTTATCAAAAGTGCGCTGTCTCCATCACCTCGTGATCCTGCCAAGTTTGTATGTTTGATTAAGAAGGATGTACTGATCTTAACGGTTTGTAGATACGAATCTGTGAGTACACTCACAGTCAGATTGTTTCACGAAGGACTTTGCTTGCAAGATCACTACCACGCATTACGCCGGTACTTCTTCATGGAAAGGGGTGATTGGGCTGATTACTTCATCGCAGCACTTTGCCAAAATGTACATTTTCATCCTCCAACGGAAGTCTTATTCCCTCAATTTACCGGGACTCTCGAACGTTAAATGTGAACCTTTTCCTCAGACGAGAAAATCTGATGTCATTTGCTTTTGCATTAGCAAGGGTATTGTTGTCATAGCTTGCAGTATATGAAACTGAAAAATGGAGTTATGATTGGACAGAGGTGGGGTCCGTCAGGACATCAGCTTCGGCAAATGGAGGTACAAGGAATGCTCGAAGCAGCTTTGCAGAAGTCTTCTTGTGAAGGGGAAGAGTATGCAGAAAGGTTGCATGTCTGTTTTCAGGCACGAGACCCAAGTTCTTCCGGGGCCTCAGCACAAGGGTCGACTAAAATTTCAGTCGCTCCGTTCGTCGATTGCAGCAGTAAGTGCAATCTTTCGTGCATGCATGCGGTTTACATGCAAACTTTCAGTACATCATATCCTCATGTTTAAATCGTATTATGGGAGCTAATATATATTGGCCGGGTGAAGTATGGCTACAGGACAAGAGACTTTTGTTATTATTTGAGAATAATCTCAACTATTCGTCATTCAACTGAAATTCTTGCTATCTTCTTACGTTTTGGCATTACCTATGGCTTGGCTTTGCATGCAACGTTTTGACTCAAATAATGTAATCATTCCACGCAGGGCTTGATGCATTCGACTTTATATCACTGGAGTACCGGATTGATTGGCCTCTTACCTTGGTTCTGACCAGCCACTCCCTTCAGTTGTACAATGTGATCTTTTCCTTCTTGATGCGGATAAAACTTGCGGTGTATGCTCTTGCTGATATCTGGCGTCGGCTTCAGGTACACATCATATCGATTAACCACTCACGCTGGGATGCCATTGGACTGTTCCATGGTTGCCTTGCTATTTCCTTGCTATCGAGTTGCCGGTCAGGAATTTCAAGGCTTGTTGACACTCTCCAAAAGTAGTTGTCTTGAAGCAATTACTGTTGATTCTGTGCAACCATTGTTTTGGCATCCTGCTAGTATGACAGGAGAATGCCATAGTGGATGAAGTAGCTGGTTTAAGGAATTCAAAACAAGTAATTACAGTGACTGATATTCGGTGGATGTTAGGTTGCGTTGCAACTCAAAACTCGTTTGCTGTAGTACAGGTCTATGCTCACTTTCCCGTGGATACTGATTGGCAGGGATTTGATAAGTCTCTTCATAAAGTCAGACATTCTCCCCAATACCAACAGCAAAGAAACCGGTTTCGAACTCTTCAACAGCTGAGGTAAGAGCCTTTCTTTTTTAATGCTTTGTAACCTTTGTTTTGAAGTTTCTTTGTGCTTAGATATGTCATTTATCTTTCTATTTATGCTCCCAGAACGTGTTGAGGAATGAAGTCTTTCAATTTAAAGACTTCAATCGGATTTCTTGAGTGGTTCTTCCCAGTTTGTTATGAAGGGTTATTACCTTTCCTTTTACTTCAAAGGAATACGCTTATAGTTATCGATGCTTACAGGCAACAGATATTCCACCTCGTAACGACCGTACAACGCTACGTGGAGTCCAAACTGTTGTATGTCGTCTGGAGCAAATTTCTTCACGATATCCATCTGGAGGTAAGCATCTTCATTCTGCGTCCCGTAGATTTCACCCCTTGAGGAAGAGTTAGTTTTTATGGTAAGGAATGTCGCTTGCTGGAATCGAATCGAGTTGTTATTGAACACTTTTTGAGATGGTATCTTTCTTTGTGTAAGCTCGTTTATCTCACTTCAAATTGAGGCGTACAGCTGAACCTTCAAAAGTCATGATGTATACGTTGAGGCTAAGGAGACTGATAGTCTGCATGTTACGCATCTGAGCTGTGTGTAGGTGAATGATATGCAGGATTTGAACGCTCTGCATTGTGCTTACCTGGAGGGTGCTATAAATGAGTGAGATTGTCTGTTCCTTCCAAATCTATCAGCAAGATGTAGAACTTCCGCTCATTCAACAGGGAGCAGCTTTGCCAAGATATAGCTTATCAAGAGTTGTCATTCCTTATTAAGTACCATTAGATGGTCTCCGTTCTTATTGGAGTTCCATTTCGCAGGTGCTTTCTTTCACCGAATACGCAAGGAGTCAAAGGATGCATCGACACTATTATGCAATGTGTGCTCGACTTTCTGTCACATTTGAAAGGTGCATCCAGGAGCGCCGGAGATGAGGAGGTGATCGACGATCACCTCTTTGCGCAGGTGATGCTTTCTTTGATTCGCTTACTCTAACTTAAAGATTGACTGTCAATGTCTGAACGTCCAGATGCACGTATTTAATATGTCTGGAGGATGTTCTTGATGTTCTTCCAAGAAATAGTAAGACCTGCGGAGTTTCAGATATGTTAGAGGCTTCAAAGCTTGTGTAAATTATGGAAGAATTCGGTTTACTGATGTTAATCTTTCTTATATGTTCCAGGTTTGTCAGGTGAATAAAGTGTTCCAGTCCAGTTTGCAGCTTCTGAATATATACCACATGAAGCAGGAACCCCAGTACCGAACAAATCTAAGTGATCTGTGGATGATCCTTGATTTCAACGGTTTTGTAACAAACGCTTTTTTTTCAGATAGTTAGGTGTAGTTCTGTATCATGTCAACGTTTTAACGCATGGAAACTGCAAGCTAGAGTCCCTGCAATAGCAACGGTGAGTCTCCTCTCATAAGAGAGAGTTCGTCAAGTCTGAATCTTCTGTCAATAGAACATCGCTCTTCATGTAAAGTATGAAGCCTTAGAAACTACTCATAGTAGCTTTCTGGAAGCAGAAGCTAGAAATGAGACCCCGATCGCTGCTCCGTAGAAGTCCCGTAGCACCTGCTGGGTTTGCTGTAATAGCTTCCCCCTCTGAGTTCTCTCATCTTGTAACATGAGCCCAACCAGATTTGAGTAACTGGTGGATGTCTAACCTCTTGCGGGTTTCCAACATAGATTCCAATCTATGTTGTTCATGCAACTTGGATAAGTCATCTACTAGAATTGTAGACATTACGAAGAAATACATGTAGAATCACAGAAGTTTCCATTTCTTAATGTGGTCGCTGGGGTGAATCTGATGCGGCCATTATCTGTATTTCTCATCAGTAGATAAAGTGGAAGAGGCATAACTTTTTTCCTGCTTTAACCACAACTGTGGATTCCAAAGCCCGTTCTGCCGAATTCTGCTTTGAATGCGGGCCGAAAGGAGCTTGTCCGAGGTAGCAGGAGAGAGATCTTAGAAAATGTACCAGATTAGCGTTATTAGTCTGAGTGTCTTGTGGCTAAATTGAAAGGGAGTTGCTTCAAGGTAGTTACTAGACATGTCAGGCAATTAAGTTGGTTTTTCTTCTAAGTCCTTTAGCGGGGAACGTTCATACCATTTGGGTAATATCCTATTTTCAATCACAGATGATCATGTCAAGCTTAGGTTGGCTCTGTACATTAGAGCTGTCTCCTTCGAAACTACCGCCATTAGAATCACAACGAAGTAATAAGAGAGCACATTTATGACATTGGAAACGGTTGAACATAACGTTGTTCTCTGAAGGTTTTCTTGAGGTTTCTGAAGTTTCCAGGAGCATGAAGTGTACATATTTTTCTGCTCGATGTATAGCTTTACCTAGTGCATGTGTACACAATCTCTCCTCGCACTCAGATTAAGTGCGTAAGCTGATCTAGGAAAGTGTTAGTATTTTTGAATCCTGTAGCAACCACGGTAGTGGTGATCTACACGAGACTCCCAGGGTAGATCCCCGTGACATGACGATGGGATTTGAGAAAGGAACAGATGTTTTTTGCAACTGTCCATGGTCTCTTCCTGCAATCAGTTTGGGTCTTTTATTGACTGTCCTTTCACCGTATCAGTCTGTTTGTACGATCGAGCTGGAGGACATGCATGCCGAATTTCTCACTGAGCTCTGTTCCTAAATGAGCCTTAAATTGATTTGCATCGGTTATCTGAAGACTTCGGAGAAACGAATGAAGAGAAGAGAAGAGAAGACAGACATTATACATAACACACGGAGGCGTTCCGAAGGCGGACGTGAAAAGAACTAGCATTGGAATGGAACAGAAGTCCTAGCAGGGCAAGATATGTCCTATGAAATGTTGCATTTAGCTTATGGGGACAGCTTACAAAAAAATTACGTATTCATCCGAGGATGAGTGAATTTTCCCAAATCCTAACCAGCTAATTCGATGTAATCCAGTATTATGTCTAGATCATGTCTTAGCATCCTTGGGGTTCGTTCCCGAGGGAATGAGATATTGAATCACTGGTTTTTTGTTTCTTTTAATTCTTTGAACTCATTTGATGAGGAGAGACGAAGGTGTAATGTTGACTATTCCAAGAATTCAGTCATCCAACTGACAGACACATAATGCCGCGAGAGATGCTATAGCTCGGGAGAGTGGACACTCGGTAGGAGAGATATGTGATTAGTGTTGTAGTTTGGGGGAGTGACACTCCGGATGGATGGCATGCCGTCACATCAAGATAATTCATGATAGCGACGTATACATATCAAGAGAGGAGAGATATGCGACAAGTCCGCTGATCACAGATATGGCAGAGTGGACACTAGGTAAGAGTGAGTGATGTGATTTATGACGTAACTCAGGAGAGTGGACACTCAGCATGGAGAGAGTGATGTGATTTATGTTGTAGTTCGGGCGTGTGGACATTCAGTATGGATGGTAAACCTTCACATCAATATGGTCAATGATAGCAACATATACATGTCAAGAGAGGAGAGATATGTGGCATATGTGCACATCACAAATCTGATGGAGAGACAATTGGCATAAACTATATCTGATTTCTTTCTAGAGTAGCTGCAGATCTTAGTGATGGCAATAAGCTCTAAGATCCATCAGGATAAAGGTTTGAAATAGAGATGTATTTATCCCATTGGCCATAGAGATGTGAGGACTTCAGGGCAAGATATAGATACTTTTGTGAGCGCGACTGTATGACGAGAGGAACATGTTTCGTGGGGGTGGTGGGCAAGATAGAGTTTTACCATGAGAGTGATAAGTACACTCTCTTTCCCTTCATTCTGGGCTCTTTTTGGCCTCCCTTAGCTCGCTGTGTTTTCTTTCAGATGGTATTGTCATCTTTCCTTTTACCCATACGTCGCCGTTTTCACTTGTGAATTCATAAGAGAGAGAACGAGACATGTACTGTAACTCTGAATTCTGCTACGTGCACTTGCTGATCGTACACAGACGTCATAGTATTTGGATATATGTCCATCTGTGACGAAAAGATTAAAGAAATCAATTGCATCTTGACAGGGGCTGATTACTTACATACAGTAAAATGGGGACAGGGGAAGGAGAGAGACAGAGGTACTAGGAGCCCGATCCTAGAGAATGATCGGTGAGAAGTAGTCAACCACGCAATCCCTGGACTGCGTATAGAGATAGAAAAAGAGACGTGCTTGTTGCTTGACTACATCCCCGCCTCACGCTTTGCCATCCGTATTATCTCTCTGGATCTTAATCAGTTCCGTGGAACAATCGAGTCTCCACGCTGATGTCGGTGGTCCTCGGCAGAAATGGCCAGAGGTAAAAAATCTTCTGCTCCCACTTGGGCAACAGGCATCGCCCGAATCTCACATGCTTAACCAGCTTACGCAGCTTTTGCAAAGATTTTCCTCTCAATTATTGCATCTCACGATCACAGAAGGTCCAGAGAGGTTGCTGTCGATTAGAGTTCATTACTGATCGAGAATCATGAACTTCTCCGGAGAGACAACGAAGCTGCCACCACCAACGACCGCCAATCTTCGCAGTAAAGGAACCCATCTATCAAACCAAAACAACCATACGCACATGTCAGTTACGCTGGGGTAACAGCAAGCACCTCAAACCGCCCGGATGCGCCGAGTTAGTCGTGATAGTCTGTTGGAAGCGCTGCAACCCAAAATCACTTCTGAGGTGAATCTTTAAATTGTCTCTCGTAGCTCTTCAAGACGCTGGACGTTATCAATGCTCAACTGGGTAACCACTCAACGACGGAAACAAGGCAACCGTCTTCTATACAGCATAGAATGAATTGGCTGGGCAAAACAACCACTCGACCTACTTACCGCGTTCTTGTGTACATAGTAGATATCGCGTTGTTGTAGTAAAATTGGAGGCACTAAAGCTTCTATGCATCACTGCAGACTTCTGCAATAATATTTACCCGCAGCGATAATCCACTTAGCGCAGCTGCACAGTGCGAATATTATTTGCGAAAACCAAAACTTGAATTACAGGCCCTTTTTGCACAAAATGAAGGCTTTAACACACAGTTTTTAATTGTTCTACAGAATAGAACAAGTTCAGGTCGACAACTCAATACATTTATCAATTGATAAGGATGGTACCTGGTTTTTTCCAGATGGTTTTAAGGCTAAGCGTCCCCTTGAGAAAAGCGAATCTTGCCCACCACGCAGGGGTAATGCCCTATGTTACATATCACTTACGGGTATCGTCTTACTCGTTAAGTAGTAACGGACGGAAGTATATTCAGACACGGACGCGCAACTCAAAGTTTCGTCCTGCAAATTTGGCGTCGAGCGTTGTACTGCAGTGCACGGACTTTTTGAACCTCTAGTTCAAAATTTGAAACCGAAACACTTTGAATTTTCTCAAGTGTTCGAATCTGGATAGAGACGTTACTGGACTGAGACAACTCTCGCTCTCTCTCCTGTCACTGTATCGTATGACCACTTCTAATGCTATTAAATTCTCTGGATAGAGTTTTCCCGGTAATCTGTAGTCACTTCCGGAAGGTGGCTTTGTAAAATGCAGAGGCACATGTAACAACTGCTGTTGTTGTGCACCAATTTCTTTTGCACATGAGAATCGCTCTGTTTCTTCACATCACATAAGCACACACCAATTCTGCCGAGAGTAAATGTGCAGTATATCATATGGACAGTTCATCATTTGTTCGTTTAGTTTAAGGTTCATGTAAAAGTAAATATCTGAGCAGTCCTATGAACAAGGAGATTGATGCCAAAGCTCGAACAAAACTTCTCAAAATCCTCCCAATTTCAACAATTGTGGTCGGAAGAGGTTTATCCTAAATATTCAAATATCCTGCTGATCAATCAGGTGTAGTTCTTGCAAACGAAGATGGAAGTCAAAGTTTGGACACAAGTGTCCAAAATCTTCCAAAAGCATTTTTTTGTTTGGCTTGTACTTCACGGAGAGGGAGAACCTAACATGATATCATGTTAGTTGTTGCAGGACATATTTCCCAGTGTGATGGTATTGGAGCCTAGACCCATGTTACCAGTTTGGTTCCATCCTTGTACGCTTCGATGGGGTCTTCCCATCCCTTTGTTATTATACTTTGTCCCGTTTCCATCATGTTAGTTAGCGCAGTCTCTTTGCAGGAGCCATTTCACTGGATGAGGTTCTTCTCATTACTCCAGCCGCAATTGATGGACATAACACACCAAACTCAGAAGAGTGATCAATGTGTGTAAAAAAGCGAATGATTTAAAGTGGTTCAAGATGTCTTTTGGTGGTGATTAAGTTTGCTGCATATATAGTAGGGCTTCATTTTGAAAGTTTTGCCAAATTGAAGTTATTTCGTGGTCGTTTAGTGAGATATTTTTTAGTTTCATTCTACTTTCATTCAAGGTTTCAAATGTTAACATTTTTTAAACCCTTGATTTTAAGATACACTATTGCATATATAATGAATAGATAGGGCTGAATTTGATTTAAAAAAAGATAATATTGTTTGATAGATGATTTATCTTAGATAATAAACTAGGATACATAAATAAATAACTTATCTTGTAATATATACAAAATATAAACAACTCATAATATTAAAAAATATCTCATTTCATTCTCATATTGTATTTCAAAAGTTTTATACAAGGAAAACTCTTACTTTTGTTGCACAAAAGATTCAAAAGAGTCAAAAGTATTAAATTGAATGCAAGATCAACACTTTCAAACTCAAAGTTTTTTAACACAAAATTGTTTGGGGTGTGGTTTGAACAGCCACATAAGCATTAACTTTTGACACTCATGTAACATGGTTAATCTCATATTGAGACAAACTATTACCTAGCTCTCATGAATCATTTGATGGTTTTTTTTTCTCTTGAAATGAAAATTTTAAGCTTCCTCACTCACACTTATACTCACAATTTCAAAAATTGAGCTCTAAGTTTGAGAGTATAAAATTTTGTCTCAACTTTCATACACAACATTATATACATATGATCTTGCATTTAATCCTTAGATCTTGGTTAAAGTTTATAATATGATCCACTTTGTCGCATAGATATTGCTTTGCTCTGAGCACGCCTAAGCGCATGGCTGTAGGAAAATCCTCATGATCATCGTGTGAGTTGACACTCTTTCTTTCTCCTCCTCAACACTCCACCTTCGAGTTCATCGCAATCGGTAAAACTTCAGCGAAAAAAAATTATGGTATTCAATAATTGGACCAATAACTCTTAACCAAACTTCACAGATAAATACTTTACAACTTTTTTTACTTTTGAAAAATTTTCATATGTTTTTCTTATCCAGATCTCTCAAAAAAAATATCGAGTTATACACTATATCACAAGGTGATATGCATATCCATGTATACTTAAATCATCACACATCCCAAACATTCACTCCAATTGATTTCAAATTTCATGAGAAGGTCATTTATCATCCAAGCTTCAACTCTAAAAAGTTTTATTGATGAAACTTTTTGATAGCAAAAGTTATGATCACTACACTAACTTCATGACAGCTAGTGCAATCCTACAACTCAGAGTGTGTGCACAAACTTCAAGCACTCACTCGATACTCAAAACTCATCCAATTGAGTCAAAATTTCAATCTAAACAAAAGTCTGAGTTGTAAACTATATTTTAGTTGAATCAGATCTATCAAAAATCTCGTAGAATTTTCAAAAATACTTCAAATACACTCAAAGATCTAAATTTTTCTCTCTTTGAATCACCATATCAGAGAGCCAACCCCTCTCTAAATTGCACATTTCTTGAACCCACATCAAAGCTCTTCCCGTAAGCTCTCCAACCATGTTCCCCAAATCTTTGAATATACTCTTGAGATACTTCCAAAACTCTTCAAAACCTCTAAGAACTTGACCAAGTGTCATCATTGGCCCAAATTTCAAGACCAATGAGAATGAAGAATATCATTTTGACCTCTAGTGAGGCCAAATTAGCTCCATATTAACTTCAAGCTTTACAACTATCCTAAAGATACTATCTACTCATCATATATACAATATGAGTCGCTATTAATAAAGAGTCAAAATGACAACTCAAATCGGTTAAGTATGAACGGAACTACAAACAGAATCAAGGAGTTTATAACTTAAGAATAATACTCATCACCAAAATTCATAACAATCAACTCCTTATGACTTATTTTTGGTAAACAATAATGATGGATTGGAATCCACGTGTTGAAAGCCACCACTACTGATAAGTTCAGATCCATATCATCCAAACTACATCAAAACGTATACTATTAGATCCCAAATCACGTCGTAGTAAACAACTAAAATAATAATCGGATCTGGAGAGTTTATCATTTGTTGCATAAAGTTATCTCCAAAGTGATATACTAATCACGCCCGAAAGTGATCACGATGAAGAAACCAGATATTGATCACAAATGGATTGGGCATCGGTATATCTGGAGGATCATGTTGTCTTCTATCCATGTCATACGTCGGCTTCACTTTGATTAAATAAGCTCCTTAGTCAGCAAAGTGATGTTTTGAATCTCTCTCATTCCCTTGTCACCCTCACCGCACTTTATATCTAATAAGGTCCAAGATCATATCTCTTGGAGCCTTCTCAACATCTTGGCCCTACAAAATCGATCCAACCGTGGGCTCTTAACAGCTTTACAATGAGCCGTCGATTATCCTAACCTAAAGTATTATCGTCATAACAATAGTTCTAAAGATGACACATGTCATCATCTTCTCATAATAGCCGCGTCAGAACTCGTCAACGTCAAACTATACTCCCCCAATCAATTAGATATTCTTATGCTTGTAGATCATTTGAATCCAAGTTTAGTGCATATCATTTGAATTCAAGTTCACTATGTAGCCAAAAACTCAACACCATTTATACATTCTATTTGTATGTCAAATAGGACACATACTTGTATTTTCCTTGACCTAGTTCACTTTGCTACCAAGAGGTAATTAACATGGTTGATACTTTGTATTTGGTTTATAATCATATTGAGTTGATTTATCATAATATTTATTTTGATCACGTAACAATCAACCATGTAATTTATAACTAGAAAATTTTTGGAAAGTCACATTAACAATTTTATTTCAAAATGCTCGGGGATGCATAATATTAAATATAGACTCTAAAGTGAAAGGTAATGTTTAGAATTTTCTATCCATCAAAAACTATAAATACCAACAAGTATCTACCACATCAAGGACTTGTTATGGTGAGATATTATCTTAATAGCCATTTAATCTGCGCAGCATAAATTCGATCGACTCATAAAGGGACTCAAGAAGTTCAATGCCATGGGAAAAAAAGAACTGGTTGCGAATTTACCAGGACCATAAAAAAATACAATAACGGGAATGTAGAGTAATGTAACACTCAACTCAAAATTTAGAGGAGCTTGTAGTGTTCAAGTTGGATGTGATCATTTACGGTAACTAGTTAAGAAAAAGAGCAGCAGGGAAGGGTTTCTTAACGCCTACCAATACTATTTACCTAGTCACATCAGAGAAAGGATAATAACAAAAGCGATGGGAAGACCCCATCAAATCGTACAAGGATGGAACCAAACCGGTAACATGGGGCTAGGCCCCAATAGTCACATCTGCTACCAGTGATTGAGTTCCTGTTGGAGTGAATTAAATGGCTGGTGCGGTACCGTAGCAACCAAGAACTTTCAGAGTCTCGTAAACTACAGGAGTTAAGAATTGTTTGTCTTTACATAGACGTGCTACGTAAAAAGGCGAAAACAGACGTGGCACTACATTACATGTACATTATTGCTGAGTTTGTAGTGCTCGGTGCCGTGCGGTCTACAGTAGCCTTCCGCCCAGATCGTCCAACTAGCGGACACTAGCTCGCCTCGTTAAATATTGGTCTCTTGGTGACGCGCCGTTAGGTTTGCTCCGTTGCCCTAGTATTGTGTACCTTGAGTTGGGACTCGGGAGCCTCCGTGTAAAATTCCCATTGGTCACCATCTCCTAAGTGACCCAGTTTCCTCGGCTTCTAGAGAAACGGATGTGGTCATCTTTTGGCCCACTACTTCGGCGGCCCGTTCGTTTTGTATGTGGAATTCACAAAGGCAGTCACGAGTATTTCAAAAACCTTCTGATCCGACTGTTCCTAAGAACCCTGCCATGTATTCGGCTTCAGTATCAGGCTACTCAAATTTACTCCTTTGCAGGAGAATCAAACTTCGGCACATCGTACGAGTGAGGTATAACAGGTTCTGTAACGTTCAGTCTCATGGTAACTTACTGGATCTACGCGTTTGAAATCACGGCAGACGTCACATACATGCATGTTTTGATGCGTGATGCATGAGTTAGAGCTTCTTAACGTACGCTCTACCATGTACGCTCTGCCAATCTCAGTTCTGCGGCTATCATTACAGCACTCTCGCTACCAACTCCGTTGTGACTCAATGCCAATGTATATTATAACGCAGTAAAATCTTTTGTTATTTTACTGCGTCGCCTTGTTCCTTATAACCAGCAAGATAGTACACTGTATTCCTATTCACCTGCTGGTGAAAAATGTTATTTCGAGACTAGCGTTCAAGGTAAATGCTGACGTGAGAAGATAAATTTTATTTATGAGAGACCAAATGAGAAGAATGGAATAAAAATCGAGATGATACCACATGGACCGAGGTGCAACGCAAAAGCCAAAGCAGGCAGGAAAAGCCCAATCAAGGGGCCAAAAGAAAAGGAGGGAGCTGATCTCTCTAGTGAAAAATCACTATGTCTCCACATGTGACTCTAATGTCTCCTTCATTCACCTCTTAAGCAAGGGTAATAACAAGAGGTCTAGAATAAGCATCACCAATGAAAGTTATCTTTCATTGATGTACATACCAAACTCTCTCATGGTCCTCAACATCATGTGATTCTCTAAAGATGGTTGAACGTGAAATGCTACTAAATGTGGTTTCAACGTCCACTTGCATCACTACCCAATATGGACATAAATGAAGAAAAGCTCGAATCCCAATTGTGATAGACTCACAATCTCAAGCATCGAAACTGCAAAGTGATGAGGAGAAAGGTGGAGAAAGATGCTCTTGGAAGGGTATGCAAAGCTAAAGAATGATGATTCGAGTAACCAAGCTCAAATAGACCTCCCTAATAGAAATAGGTCAAAATCCTCATGTGTCTTTGATCATCACCAACAACCTACTAGCACCTAGCACCCAAGCCATTGAACTAGAAATCTCACGACGCGCCACTGTTGTGGCTGCCTGAAATAACTAAGTAAAATCTGATGAAGTATCATCTAAGATAGAATATGCTTTTAGATGCTCATACACTAGATCTAACAACCCACTTTAGGAGAGATGAGGAGTTGTGGCTGTAGCTTGGGCAAAGAGAGATTTGTCTTAGACCAACATGTGCTCGGATTGATACTAAAAAATATGAGGAAAAAAATTGAGGATGCAATTGATGCAAAGTCAAAAGACTATCATAGGAAGGACTGGTAGGTGTCAAAAGGATGTAACACTCTAGCATCTTTGCCCTACATTCTAGATCTACCTAACATCCAACAACATCGGAGAAGAACGATGGACGAATCATTGATTACTCGATGATTCATCCGCCAATGACTGTGATGACTCCTCTTGTAAAGCCACCCAATCACCTGCTTAAAATCTCCTAAGGCATGTAGAAATCTCTCTGATTTTGACCAACCGCCCTGAGTATAATGCAAACACCAACATGACAACAAAAGGAGTAGAAACCATGCAATGTCGTCCATGTGATCTAAAGCAATTTGATAAGGTAGATGAAATACATGCTAACCTCGTCCACCAAAGTCCATGAATCTGATGGTAAAGATGCGGATACAAAAATCAAGTCTGGTATAGATCTAATATACTAAGATCAAAGTCACTTTCAAGATGCCAAGGATACAAAACTAAGATGATGCATTCATACCACAAAACTGAACATGTAGGGTGAGTAATCCCTATTGGAGCTACCTTTGCAACACCTAGATTGAATAAAAAATCCCTCTAACTTGCAATCTAATATTTGTTTGCTTAGAGGGTTTATTAAGGGAGAAGATGGTAATTTACACTTTTCCAAAATCTGCAATATTGCACTTTGCCATGTATTTTTTCCTGCAATCTAAAGGTTTGCATTCAAAGAAAAATCAAGTGTTTTTTAATACAATTTGTGAAATATGAGGTTTAAATTGTTTGATGGTTTTCTCTTTTTACCTTCCTCATTCTCATGAACTCCTCTTGTCAATGAGATTTATGATTGGGGCATTCGATGTGGGGATACAAATCAGCATACTTGAATTAGGGTTGGGGAGGGATAGGGAGAAGGGAGACTAGCCTTGGAGGATGTAAGTAGTTGTTTGATCATTGTAAGATTATACTTTGTCAAAAGTTGAAAGTGAATAAACAATTCTCTTCTTTTTTAATTTTGGTTCTATTGGTAACTAAATTCAAAACTATGTAGAATTGTATAAAAAGATATAAGTGAATTTTTTTTAGGATTTTGAGTAATTTTTCGTCTTGGCACTATTGGAAACTACTTGAAAAATTACCAGAATTATGAGTATTTTTAGAGTTTAGGGTTTTGATAGTTAGCATTTATTCATATGAGGTGGGGTGTTAGGGGATTGTAGTTTTGCATGTGGGAGGAGATAGATGATGGAATACCTTGTGTCATTATTGTTTTCTTTGTGCTAGCTTTGGCTTCACTTCTCCTTGTGGGGAAGTGAGGCAGTGCATGATACATCATGTGTCATCGACTCTTTACCTCGCAAGGGATAAAGAATCACATGGGAATGATACACAAAGATTAGACTGGACCACTTGGGATGCGCATGTGAGGCGGGTTATCACATCGAGATGTGTCACTATGAGGATCACACATGCTACATCGATCCCTTTGTTAATAGTTCATAGCATATTAATTGAATTGTGGGAGTGTATAATATCCACATCAAGTTTTATTCTAGGGTTTTTTTAGATTGGAATGGAAGCTCATGTAATGACTCCATGAGCTCATGTCCTTTTTCTCTTGGCCCATTAATTGGACTAGATGCCTACAGTCTACCATGGTGGATCAACATGCTCTACACTCTCTTTTAGAGGAATGGCCGGATCCACTAAGAGAGAGTGGCTCCGGCCATTTCTCATATTACTAGGGCTCGTATATGCTCTTGCTTCGGCAAGTGTGCAAACTTGTGGAACTTGGCTTGACCATGCATCCGGATTTTCCAACTTGCACCAACTACCTTTTCTACAATGTTCCAATTTGGATTCGTCCATCCACATGCATCTTCATTATTCACATGTGAATGTGCTACTACTTTAGATGAAGTGAGTATTGATACGACTTGGTGCTCATTCAAAGTATAGTTGCCCATTTGAAAGATAGAGGGTTGATTACGCATCCTCCATAGTGTAGTGGAAGAAGCCAATGTTTCTAATTATAGGGGTATGAGTAGATGTCACATATTTGTTCATCTAGAGTTAAATGTAGCTATGGACATTGACTTCCATACATTCGTTGAGAGGCTACCATACTAGTGAATATGGGGTATAATTTTGATATCATATTGTTAGCCTATTTTAATTAAAATGTATGCATTGCTAGTGCAATCCTCATTATCTAGATCATGAGGATTTGTTAGGTAGGGTAGGAGATATTTTCTATTGTGATGATATTGGGGCCTATCCCCATCCTACCCTCTTCCTATACTTTTTGCTATATTACTCACCAGTCCGAATACAAAGTATAATAACAAAAGGGATGGGAAGACCCCATCAAAGCGTACAAGGACGGAACCAAATATTACTCACCAGTTACTCATATACAAATTCGAAATAGGCATATGCCTATACGGTTGTACACGTCTGAGGTAAGGTACAACGATTTACCATGAAAGATGGAAGAATCATCAAAATAAAATCTCCTAAAAGAGGAGCAGATTTTACCCCACGAGTGGAAATCACTTTCATGTCTGCGGACGATGTTGCAGAGTGTTCAGTGGTTCTTCCGATGGCTCAGCTGTAATTAAATGACGCATACCGTGAGAAAGGAACCTTCCTCCGCTCAAAAGAGTCTAGGGTGGAGTGTGTATACAGTCCGTGCGGAGGATTTCAGTTCAGGAGTTCGACTGCCTCACTTCTCGAGCAAACAAGGACAAGAAGGCAAGCTGGTTTGTGTCCGACATTTGGATTCTAGAAGGTGCAGTGATTCTTTGGTTGTTCGTCGATTTATCTAGCTTACTACTTTCATGTATTTATTGTTGAGCGCGGGAATCAACCCCGCTTACGCATGTGTCGTTCTTCGAGAATATCCTGCGGCAGCCAGAGTTGTCGAGGAATAATGTACACTCGCAATCGATGACGAGACGCCGCAACGATAAGCTGAGTTGCAATGAAGAATATATCAGTCTGTCACTCATTACTCTGTTATGGGATACCAAATGTTGGCTGCTTGTTAATGTCCTTTTGGTTTAACCTTGGCGCAGCGTCGGAGTCAAGGGTATGCGATCCAGTTTGGCTGCAAGCTGAGAGGGGCCATAGGCTCTGAGTGAGTAACAGTTGCCCTGTTTGTGCTCGCAGTCGACCTACGACACATTCATCAGTCAGCTCCACACAGCACCTATGGAGACCGACGGCCACAGATATGGAAACGCATTTGAGAGTCCGCCTCATCTCCTCATGGTACCTATGGTGCAACAGGCCCACGTTGCCACGGCCATCAGATTTGCCAAGAAGCTTTCTAAGCGAGGAGTGAGAATCACATTCGTGACCCTTAAAAAGCACGCAGACCTGATGAGGAAAAGTTACTCACCCGCAGTGCTTCAGAAACTTCACATCACTATCGAAGGTCTTGATGATTATCAAAGCATTCCGTCTCCCCTCGAATTGTCAGCTGGTATGAAGCCAGTTTTCCAGCCACTGGCGCAAAAGCTGATTGCCAACAAGAAGGCCGGGTTACCTGGACCTACATGCATTCTTGCGGACAGATTTCTAACGTGGATAAAGGCAGGTTCTCCTTCAAACCTCCAGGGCTGTCTCCCTTCAACTGCCGAACTTTCCTCAGATGCAGTCGCAACGTTCGATCTTGAGCGTGTTCCCTTTTCCCGACTTGAAAGTTACGACTTTTGCTTGAGCAGTATGTGTTGGAGCCGAAGTGTGTAAGCCCATCAGTTCTCACGTATATTTTGGAATGTGTCCACAACAGGAGGTGGCCGATGAACTCGAGATTCCGAGATATGCTTATGCCAGTAATGCGGCAATAACAACCAGGCTTATGCAAGTACATCATGAAATTGTAGATAGATTGGAGGCAGTACCTGATGGTCCTGACTGGTACCGTTTGATGTTCGAGGAGATTAACAAAATGCCAGGTTTAGAGTTTTTGCGATCGTATCAGGATATCCCGCCGGTCAGTAAGGAAAACGGCTGGTTCCAATTCTTCCTTTCGATTGGTGAAGGAATTTGCACTGCAGATGGCATTGTATTCAATTCCTTCACTGAGTTGGAGGGTACAACGATAGAGCACATTCGAAATGCATTTCCGGGGAGGCCTGATTTGAAGGTATAGTTTTGCGTCCCTTACATTTTTACAATCGTCGTGTACCAATTTTATTTACGTCCAGACTGATTGCCACTTTCCTATTTGTCAGGCGGCTGGGACATTGTGAATTGACGTGTACTAAACTGTAGTTTGATGTTGTCATTCCTTGTCGATAACATGAAGTGTGGAGAGAATTAGCTGTAGGCAGAGAAACGTGCGTTCCCTGTCTAGTTTAGCTCATGGTTGGCACTGACTATGGTCGGTTCTGGTGATTTCAGGTTGCACCTGTCTTCCCAATCGGGCCTGTCTCGACGCTGGAAGATTTCCAGAACGAATCCTTCATCGGGGATATCATGGAAGATTCACACGAGGAATGTCTCGAATGGCTTGAAATTCAGCCCACGAAGTCGGTTCTCTATGTTTGTCTTGGTAGTCAAGTTCGCCTCTTCGGTGAGCAGATATCTCACCTGGCTCGAGCTCTGGAGGCAAGCCAACAAAGATTCCTATGGGTTCTGTCTAAAGGTAATAACAATTTCCAAACCGCATATGATGTTCTTCCCCCAGGATTCAGCGAACGAACAAGTGGACGTGGAAAGGTTGTTACCGGTTGGGTGGGACAACTTGAGGTCCTTGCCCATCCTTCTGTACTGGGATTCATGTCGCATTGCGGTTGGCAATCCGTGTTGGAGAGTCTGACATGCGGTGTGCCGATACTCGGCTGGCCACACTTCGCTGAACAACATCTGAATTGCAGGTAATTTACATGAACTAGTTTTGTTTTGACGTTCTCCTTCCGAATCGCTTTGCTGCCCTGAGATAACGCTTGGGCTAGGATTGGATTTTGGCGGTTGTCTCTTCTATCTACGCCTGCTTCTCATGCTTGAGATCAGTTGAGAGACGCGGTGAACACTCCCAAGCTCGTCTGTCCACTGTTTGTTCTCTTTTGTCGAATAGCATAATTTATGCTACCGATCGAAAGCTGAAAGAAGTCTCGTGGATGGTCGTTTGCAGATATGTGCAAGAAATTCTCCACGCCGGGTTGAGAGTTGCCGAGAAGGATTTCGAGGAGATGGTAGAACAACATGAATTTGAGAACTCAATAAAAACATTCATGACCGAGAAGGCGGGAACAGCTGTAGCAGAGACTGCCGCCGAGATAAAACTCAAGGCAGCGGAAGCCGTGGCTAGCGGTGGATCTTCCGACCTTGCACTTGACGAATTGGTCAAGTATTTCAAAACTCTGAAGAGAAGGATTTGAGAAAAAAACATGTTTTCTAGAAGTCTACGCCAATAAGAGCTCAATGCGTCTGGGAGATAGCGTGGAGGATCTCAATAATAGGGTGTGAAAGATAGGCAAGTGCTTGAAATCGGCTGATTTGGACATTAACAGCATATCTCCACTAGTCTGTACAGGACGACTTCAACGAGGTTGCTGCTGTTAGTGTGTGACGTCGCTGTCATGCGACAGCGACGTCCCTCACACAAGTGAGGTTGAGAATGTTATGTACATATCATCCATGTCAACAAGATATTAAGATCGCAGTATGTCAAACACGACGGTATCTGGTGATAAGTACGTGTTGACTTATCACTTGTTAGATCGTTGCGGGAGTTCGTCCACGTGGTTCTATGGACTGTGACTGGAGTAATGAATGTCGGGAATGAACTCCAGGGCGGCTATTTGATCGGGCGCCAGTGTTAACCCTTATTTTGTGTGATCGAAGGTAGTAGCTACTTGAACACACTGTCTGAGAAGATGTTTATTCTTTGTCCATCAACGGACAAAGTGTAGTAGACATGAGCCTGAACATATAAATTCGAGTTTCTGGAGTAAATTTTGACTGACATATGTCCTTGAGATCAAGAATGCCGGAATTAAAATTCCGGCATTGTGAAAAGTCCGGCGGACCTTTCACGATGTTTGCCAGGTTTCCCCGAACATCGCTTGAGCATAATGTCTATGGCATCAGATAAAACCGAGTACATTCAACAATCATGGTTGCAACTCAACACCGCACAAAGACCATGGCCAAATTTTTCTTTTCATGGTAAGTTATGACTTGTTTCAAGAAACAATGATACGTAATAATACTAGCCGACAGGGGTGCTCATGGTATAGCACAGCCGCGAGGAGTCCGCCACCCAACTGTGGCCAGCGCGGCTAGGAAGAATCGTACCGGGGAACCCAACTAGTGATAGCATGAGTAAAGTTCAATGGTAAACCAAACTCTGCTTGTGTGGTGTAGAATAACATTTTGATTTTCATTGCAATGCTTAGACCCAAATATGAAGAAAAAGAAAAAGAAGGATAATGTTTAACGTACTGGATACGTTAGATATGATAGTGATCACATTCACTACATTGCATATTCAAAGGTATGGAATACAACATCTTTATTTCAGACCACGTTCTGTTCAATACTCCGAAAATATGCCATGGCTTTCATGCTTTTGAGAGGACACAGCTTTTTGATGCATTCGGTGAAGTAAGAAAACAGGAAAGCAAAGATAGAATACTCAGGAAAGCAGTTCCGTAAAAGTTGCGGAGGGACAAAAATGAGCAAGAGAGTCACCGTCCAATATCTCCAACTCTCCTTAGCTGTATTCTTTGTTGTTGTTCGACTACTCTTCAGACGATGCAGCCTAGAGAGCTAAGACGCCAACGGCCGGTGATCGAAGTCAATGACCGGCAAAAGAAGATGCAATATGACAACAGAGCAGAAAAGACAAGACAACCAGATGAGAAAAAGATTCTCGTGTCCGTAGCTCACTGGTAAATGTGGCATAAGTCTTAAACCTGATCTTAAAATGATCTCAGGTATATTTACGCTGCTGCAGACCTCTGAGTGTGCTACTGATGATCACAGATTTCTTATCTTCGTCTGTCTTACTGGGTATAACTTGATGGGATCAAATAGGTCATTAGCGAGCAAGGATTTACTGCTTGCCAGCGAACACCATAACGAGGCGTCCAAAATATCGTAGCTCTCAGCCATCCAACACTCGACATTAACTGCTCCCATCCTTACCACACTTGGTCAACGATCCAGTACACCGATTACAGTTCGTGAACGCTAATTAAGGCAGGATTTTTCTTTCAAACTTATATTTCCTCGTACCTCAAAACTGTAAATTTACTCCCTCAAACTATAAAAAAAACTTCCCATCTCATCCCTTTGGTTTCTTCCCCTACGAAGAAACCCGATCTGACAAAAGGTCAAGGGCAGCGTGTTAGGGTCGCTGAACAGGGAATTTTAGTTTGCGACAAGAGTCATCTCTAGAACATCACAAACATACTTCGACTATGTTCCAGAAAACTGGAATTGCTTCTACAATTCTTTTGGGGTACGAGTAAGTAAAGATTTGACAAAAGTGAGAGGGAGACTCTAGTTGTTGCCGCCTGCAGGTGGTCGACGGTGTGGTACAATTCTGTTCGGAATGATTTCCTTTTAATTCATTAGAAGAGAAAGAAGCTCCTACGGTGGAAATTTGTCTGGGTGTTTGATTTCTTTCAAAATAAAATATGGACCTTAGGGTCTTGAATCGTGGCGAGAATGAATTTCATCTATTCACTTACCTGAAGTTATCTTCCAGTTACAGCAAGATTGAAACATCGTGTTGCTCTAATAAAATTTGAAGTTGCTGAGTTGACCATGAACAAGTCTCTTAGACTTGTTGATGGTCAACTCAACGTTGGTGATTCCGAAGAAAGATGTAGTAAACGAGAGTCGTAATTTGCCAACGAGATAAGAGATTAAGAGCAAATGTAGTACTCAATCTTAAACTCGAAGTCTAAGCACATTTAAACTAATACGGAGAACATATCCTCCATCCCGAGGTAGGTTGTTCGTCCGCTCTTGAGAATGTGCACATCTCGAGAAGGCGATGTAAGGAATGATAGTGAATCGTGAATCGGATAAGATTCTGCTTCAGATGTAAAAGATTACAACTGGAATCATTTTAGGAGCTTCGCACATGTGAAAGCTCGAGTAGGCGCTTCAGCAATGAGCAAGATTTTGCCCCGTAAAATAAAAAGGGAAATACCGTGCCACGCGCTTTACAGTACCATACGCCCATGCCAAACGCGCAAACCCTTGAAGCACAAGACAACCACTTCCAAGGTCGTTTCTAAGGCCGGTTATCGGGGTATGAAGAGTAATTGTTACAGTTTTTGGGGTATAATGAAGTAAAACATTGTTTTTTCTTATTCTTTGTATTTCGTATACATAATCCCAGTAAGAAATATATAGCAAAGAGGATAGTTATTTCGTTTACTTAATTAGTGGCTACATTTACATAATTAATGGCTATAATTTCCCCTTGGCCCAAGACTTTTGTGTCATATATGAGTACAGGCAAAATACGTCGGCAAAGATGGTCGGACGTTACAGTGACAAATTTTAGATAGGCCTGAGAACAATGATGAAGGCACGAGTAATCAAGAGATTTTCGTATCTGTCAGTGAAATGGGACGAATGTGAAAATGGTTGAGAAGAAACCATTTTCAACATTTGGCCGCCATTGCAATTAGGCTCAACATATTATGCAAGAAAAGCATGAAGAGTTTAGATTGCTAGAGATGCAAATGGGAGAATAACAATCTCTCGAGCTCAAATCAGAGAAGCATATGATTATAGTGGAATAACGCATGTAATATTAATATGAAATGGGAGGTAGCTTGGCAAGGAGGAAATATGCATGAGAAGATTGTTTTCTCATAAAATGTCATAAATCACATAAAACCATCAAACACTTCAATTGTAGATGATTAGTGATGAAAATAAAAAGGTATAGAAACAAATAACATTTGATGGTTGGTGCACTTTGTTACAAGTAATCCAAATCACCAACATGAAATCTGCAAATTGAATGTCAATATCCATTTCCTTGGATGAAAGCATAGCATCTAAACAATAGATAGGTTTTCAAATACATAGACATTACTGTCCTAATTTCAAAGAGTTAGTTTGATGGATCATAAAAGCTTATAAAAAAGCTTGTACAATGGGATCTTATCTTACAAGAGTATAATTTCAATATTATATATAGATCGAAAGTGGTGAAATATGATACGGATGAGTTAAGTAAGAACCCATGTACAAATCAAGTTGACAAGACCAGGGCCCAATGGCACGGTGGTGTTGAATTGACATGCATTTTTCTTTTTGAGTGTGTTGGCTCTTGAGAACTATGTGATATCCCTCTTGGGTCAGAGAGTGGATATATTATCCTTGGATAGTAAGACTACGGACAATTTGATAATAAGTTGAGAGACATCTATGATGATATGATGATGTTGGAGTATCTTCGCATAGGTACTTTGGTGGACATTTTGAGTGCCAAGGAGCAAGATCAAGTTTTACAAAAACTTGGCGGTTCATAGAAACATCCATGATGACATGGTGGTATTGGAATATCTTAATATAGATGCTTTCATGGACAGTTAGAGTGCAAGAAGTAGGACCAAATTTTACACGAAACTCAACGATTCAAATGGGAAGATAGACAACTTCTTTGTGTATGAGGAGATGACACTTTGTTGTGCCACTTCCATCATAAGCATGTTAATTGATCAAACATGCTCATGAGGAGTTATGTCATTTTGGAATGAAATGAACACATAGCTTACTTCAAAATCACTATTGAAGGTATGCAACTAAGATGTAGTAGATTGTGGATATGTTTATGATATATGGTAGATTGTGGACATCATTCAATACACCATAATTACATCCCTTGTTGATTATGTGACTTGGTTATTGTTAAAATTTGGATTTTGCAGGACCTTTGTTATTGACTATATGACATCATCGATATGTGTTGATCATTGTGGAGCATTTTTCCAAGTGGATTGAGTTGATGACATTTCATAACAAATGAAGTGAGAAAATAGCTTATGTGTTCTTAATTTTTGTGCATCAAAGAAGATGTTGATTAAATAGGGTACTGAGTTTTTGGGGGCAAGTTTTAGGCTTTGTGTGATTGATCATCCTAACGCTTCAAGAGATCATCCTAAAGTTGATGGTTTAGCAAAGGAATTGTTTAGACCGTAAAAAGAAGGCTAAGAAAGTTTGATTTGGAGAAAGATCATTCAAGGGGGATCATTGGGACATAAGTAACCATAGTTGATCATGGACTAGAAAGTTATTCAGCAATCATTTCTAACATCCTTCTTAGCGTATTTTTATTAGATGGTAGAGATCCATACTTTCCTAAAACTATTTGTCGAGAGAAGGTTGAATTTTTCACATGAGGGATTCTATAGTCAGTCGCTGATACTTGATAGAGAGATCCTTTGGGATGATCCCTATTTGCCATGACTTATTATAGAGCTCTTCTATTTACTGCTTTGACCATATCAAGTTTTGTATTCCACTCCTTGGCGAATAATACACATATTGTTGGCCATCATAGGAGAGAGAAATATGTAAATTGTAGAAAAAATAATAATGAAAAGATTAACATGATAATTTTTATGTTATTTTATGGTCTTAAAAGTATAAAAAGGAGTGTCAAGGAAATTTTCATGATCATTGACGTGCAAGATTAAAAAATGTAGGAGTTTTAACAATAATACTTCTTTTCATGGAATACAAAAGTATAACAATAACATATCATTTGATGAGAGCAATAAATCTAATAAAGCTGAATTTATCATTGATTTGGACACTCCCCCTTGAATTAACTTTTACATGAGTTTGAATCAAGTGTCGGTAATAATAATAATTTTACAAGCATAATATAAAAAGGTTTAACTTTTGATAGATAGACTTGATGCTTAAAAACTCAAAAAACTTATTTTTTAATATTGTTCACAAAAATGTTTTAGTTTTTCAAGAGCAAGAGTGTTGAAAGAACGTTAAATAAAATTTTATCACAATTTATATAGCGATATCCCTACTTAGATAGGTGCACTCAAGCAAGAACATATATAAAAGTTAGACCCGGTAATGCAATTATCATTGTTAATAGTGAATATGTCATTAGTATTCCTAGGGCTCAAGGGGTAGAGTTTGAATTATGGCATTTTGAGGTGCAGTTTTTGAAATTAAACCTTTGAAAGTGTGACTATGTTGGATAGTTATTGCGAGAACTTGGAGTCATTGAAGCTCAAAGTGGATTTGGCTTGACTCTAATCTCTCTTTTATGATATGGTTTGGAGTGTCCTTGTGGATATTTTGAGGGTAGAAAAGATTAATTCAAAAATTAAAATTGGATTTTGTTATGAGAATTGTGAGTTCTTGGAGCGTCAAAGATATTTTTGATAAGTTTTGATCTATGATTTCATTGATCAATTTGATGTTGAATGTGTAGGGCATTGATTGAAATGAAGAGCATGGTGACAATCCTTAAGTAGAGTTGATTTCAAAGTTTCTATTTATTTGAATCGAATATTTTATTTTTGAATTAAAAATTTGAAGGCCATAAGTGCTATTGAAAATTAATCAAGTGGGTGAGTGTTTATAGTGATGTTGGAGCTTAAAATCAATATTTTTCAAAAAATATATTTTTTTAAAAGTTAAAGATTTGTTATTTTTAAGTTTTTGAATTAAAAATAGGAGTGACATTCGATAGTATGATTATATAGTGTCTGTTTGATCTGAATTTTGATGGAGCCATAGAAGATATAAAGTAATTCACGTGGTTGTAAAGATGTCAAACCTAATGTCAAAATTATAAAATTTTGATGTTTAGACATCTAAAATTAGAGTCAAAGATTTTTAAAATCATGTAGAAGTTACAAACGATGTCCATATGTGAAAAAAAATTGCATTATATAGAGAGTTAAAAAAGGCTAGTTTAAGTGAATTTTTTTAATATATGTGGATTACAAGTGTCAGATTATTGATATGAAAATCATAATATCTCCAAAACTGAATTTTAGTATTTTTAATTGCCCTCCTTAAGATATGTCAATCTTGGTTGGGTGGGTTTGACCCCTTTGATGGATGTTTTTGAGGTGGAGAATTGTTATTTATATTTCATGTGATTGATATACCTCCATCTTGACTTCTTGTTTGTGCATCACATTTGTTTGTGTTGATGCTTTATTTTTCCAAGTTTTAGTGCTCTTGTGTGATACAGATAGTGAGGATGGATTTGCCGATCAATTAGACTATCTTTGTTTCTTCCAGGCGAGACAAAACTTGCAGACTTGTAGACTATGTGAGTGCCTATTGTGATGGTAGGTGTAACGACAGGGTTACATGAGAAGTGAGTAGTTGTAGTGTTTATTGATTCGTTCCCAAGGGAATGGGATGTTAACCGAATATCAAGTGGGGAATATGTGTGTTTAGACTTCTTTAATCAACTCTGGACGACCACAGTCCGAAGAGTGGAATCAATTCATAACTTAAAAACCCATCAGAACATAAAGTGCTAAGAAATTCCAGAAGGAATCCTTTTACTAAGATTGGGTGATCCCAATTACAAGAGGTAACATTCACCAGGCGTAAGCTCGCTGAAGTTCTCCCGGCGAAATTGTCTATAGCCAAACTCATGGGACGAATTCTTGGGTATCTTCACAGGAATCCAATCTCCAGTCAGGTAGGCCACCGCGATCTCAAGTTGGCTTCGAGAGTTTCCGTTCTACCCTAGCTACATAGGAACAAATCCTGACTTTCTCTTGCAAATTGAAGATGTCTCCACTAACTACTCTAGTCCTATTTATACACAATTCTAACGTCCTATTCGGATCGCTACCTACACGGATCGCGTCCAACTACAACTTTGGAGATCTGTTGCACCCTTCGATGATGTCTCTTCACGCCAGGCGAAAGCATCAACGCTGATTTGCAACTCTCTGATATCTTCTGCGATCTCCCTCCGGTGAATTCGTATCGCTTCCTAACAGTCACGACCCATCGCTTTGTACATCTCCTTTCGTTTCTCCTTCGAATTGCCAGGAGTGTTCATCGCCATGGTCAAGGCCTCCAATCGATCAGCTTCCACATCATCACACCGGGCAAGAAGATACTTCGCACACTTACTAGCCAAAACTTCTAATCTAGCTGGTCTCTCTATATCGACCTCGTGCAACTGGCGCTTCACCTCCTTCAATTGATTCCGAAGCTGCTCGTTCTCGACTTCCACGAACTTCAACTCTGCTCCTCAGATCTTGCAAATCTCCCCATAAGCCTTCTTATTTCTTTGTCACCTCTGTTGTTGTCTTACGCCTTCTCCTTCTCCAAACGCCCCCCGACCTACTGTCAAGCGCTTAATAGTGCGGGTCTGGTCCTTCTTTCCTGTTGCAATGCGGTTCATCAACTGAATGAGTTCCATGTAACTGTCTTCTTGAGGATTCCACCCCTAAATATAGTCTGTTCCCATCTCGTTCAACTCCATCAGAACAGGGACAACTACATTTTCTAACACGTGCCAAGCGCAACACCGAAGAGAAGCGGTTCTCCACCATCTACTTTGGATGCCTTCACCTTAGGCCTCGATACTTTCGGCACCGGGCTCCTTGGCTTAATAATCTCCTTTAACTTCCGCTTCTTATTGACCGGCGTTCGAACTTCTTCTACACTCGGACTTTACACTCTCTTCCCTGAAGTTCATGCCGAATCCTCTCTTCCGAATACAGCTTCCTCAAGTCCCCGCATTACTTCATCCAACTCGTCTGAAGGCATCTCGCCTGTAACTGGTGACTGCAAATTGCTTCCTTCTTCGGGACCCATGCTTCTCGTTGATCAACTACTAGCTTCACTCATATTCGGCTCTCGCAAAACATTCTCTGCATCCAATCGATACTTCACTCTTTCCCTTGGAGTTAACCACCCCATCCTTGAGTACATGTGTACCAGAAAAGAGGAAATGTACACTACTCCCTTCTCTCCTGCTTTCAATTTCTGTCCCATAGCCTGCACATTCCGAGCAAATATTTCTCCCCAGTTGACTTTGATCTTTCCTCCGACGAATCCTTCTACAACCTTACCTTATGCATGCTAGCGTAAGTAGTTTTCTGCGGTGAAAATAGCTGATTCAACGTATACATGATCCCGTTGGTCCCCTTCCTTCCTCGAGGATCAAACCACTTGGACTCATCGAAGTCGAATCCTATATGCAATGCCGATCCTTCCTAGTCGATGCCATCCTTGTCTACCGCATAATCCCTGCCCAATGCTTCCGCCCAATTATTTCAATCGTTTCAATTCTTCCACCATCCAGTCCGGTTTTGGCACCAGAGGTCTAATTACGCTCGCCATCTTCTGCGGAGGGGGTAATCGAATAGCTTCCCGTGCTCCCGATTGCAATGCCACTCGCTTCTTCATCGTGTCACTCTGCTGGTTCTGTGCCCGCCAGTGCTCAACGATACAGTTACAACTTTATCCTAACCGAAACAGAATTGCTCCCGCCGGATTGAATCTACACATACTCTTTCTCAACATGCATATTCGCCTTAAGAGTCATCTTTGTATTCGTCAATACTCAATTCCGCCGAATATCATGCGTTTTATTCCGAAAAACTAAAAAATAAGCTTAAAATTCCTAAGTAGGGTACTACAGTAGGTTTTAGGTTGCCTTTGTATTAGCACCTTGCGATGCCTCAAGTACTTTCTAGTTAGAGATCT
The DNA here is from genome assembly GCA_014180765.2 of Marchantia paleacea. Classification (NCBI taxonomy): domain Eukaryota; kingdom Viridiplantae; phylum Streptophyta; class Marchantiopsida; order Marchantiales; family Marchantiaceae; genus Marchantia; species Marchantia paleacea. The sequence goes on from MUAA02000032.1 coordinate 873,557, forward strand.
ATTGCTAATACAATGACAAAGTTCATATACTAATGTCATAGTGAAGTTCTTTGGAAGTTCAAATGAAGAGATTATCAAGATTAGCAATGGATGCATCCGTAGTAGAGTAGAATACATAGAAGATTCATGATTTGGTATCAGAGAGTGACTGAGTTGATCTTGATGATATCTTGGAATGTGTCCCCACACCGTTGTTATGGGACATGGACGATATCTATAGGGCCATCAAAGGTCCCAGACGATATTTTGTGACCCTAGATATCATTGAATTGGATAAATTCATTTAGAAGTTTGCCTCGATGTAACAATAGGGAAGTGAGGAGAGATCACTCAAATAGCTCAAGGAATTCTGAAGTTGAGAAACACCTCAATGGTTTCTCTTTCTCCATATGTAGTCCTAAAAAAGGTACAAACTAGATAAGGTCACACAACCACCATCCATTCATTTCCTCGTGGATCGATGACATGACGGTCATCCCTATGAGCACACGGATTGCTGACGTGTACTCCAATTAACACAAAAACTAACACACTAACTAACACACAAGAAATACAACCTAAAGAGCACACGGATTGCTAACGTGACACCTTTAGATACTCCACTAATAATCAACTCAAGACTATCTATCTCCTCGTTGCGTAACCTCTACTTTAGTTCTCACTAACTAAAGATGGTTACACTCGCGATGTGATTTGCAATGGATATTTAGTCCGTTCATGATATGAAATTGACTATTTCAACATTTGGAGGGTCCACCGATGGATGACTATCATGAGTTCCGGCATGAACATCTTGAGAAGATTGAGTTGTGGAGATAATATTGATCTCCAAACTATATCTCTATTACTTTTGGTATAGTGTTTTGTGGAACAAATATATCTTCTCAACTTGTCATGGATGATGCATTTGGAGCTTCTTGAATTGGAAAGATTTCAGAAGTTTCAATCTTTAATCCCATTATGGAGTTTTTTGTCCGATTGAATAGAAACTACTAAGGTGTGAGGACTAACAAACTGAGAGATTTGCAGGATTTCCAATGGAAGATTGGGCTGAACCTTTGAGAAACATATATTCATATGCGTGGTTGATTAGCATTACCCATGGGGTGAGAGAGACACAAGCTGTCCAATATTGGTATGAAATATTGAACATAGAATTGAGACGTAGAGTGAGAGATTACATTTTATTACATGAGACATTACATATGTTGGCCTTTCCTTGCTGAACGTATTGAGCTTCACATGCAAGAGGAAAGAATCATGACTACTAGGTTTGGCAAGGAATCACCATCTTCATAAACTCCTTCACATTACTAGTCTACAACACAAACCTAGTGGTTATGGTAGACATGTGGGATAGTCTTGACCAACCGGACTTGGTGATAAAGGGTGCAAAGTCAATACCATTGCCATCATTTTTAAAAAACAATTAATTATTGGGATGGTGGGTTGTACATGTGGTGGACCATATCACAAGAAGGATTACCTTCAAAGTTAAACAATGTATTCTATTGTATCTAAATTATGTGAGCATTGTCACAGACATGATCAAATGATTGATCGATATTTTGGTCTCCATATAGAATTACGATTGGTGAAAGTTACTATGACAGTCTCTTAAAGAAGACAAGGAGTTCAAGGTGATAAGGATGGTCGTTGAGGATCAGCCCATAGTCAAGTGGTAGCCCATGAGGTTAGTCATGAGGTAAACATGACATCTTGAATGACATAGTTGGAGGAGAAGATAGTTATATCCCATCAAAGATGCAATATGGTTGTATCCTAGCAAAGATTAGATTGTGAAGGTGATGCCTCTTCTTTCTATGATGAAGATGTTGTACGATTCATGTGTGCAACAACACAATCATATGTAGTTTTTGTGACTTGTAGTGCAACACTTGGAATGTTAATGGAGTTAGATCCACAAACAAGGGAGGCTGGCCTGTGACCTCCGGGCTGACTCTCACTCAGGTTTACCTCCGATGGCTTTTTGGAAGCTCATCATGAATCTAGAAGGACTTAGTCCCACCCTATGACCATGACCCTATTGCTCACTCTTACACAAACTCTCAAAGTCCAAGCTCCATTATGCACATTATCACCAAGAGTAAGATATTACTCAAAAGGAAAGGGATACTTTGGTAATCAAAGTCTTCATTGAATCAAGGCTCCACTCCAAACATGATGTCTCCAAGAACCAAGCTCCCCAAAACTAAGATCACCACACTATCTTCTCCCAAAACTAACTTCCATTCAAAAACTACTTGAGAGGTGCTTCTCAACCTCTCTATTTATACTACTTAGAATCTTATCCTAGTAACTACAAGTAATCACCATGTAACTTCCTCTTACCAAGTTTAAACGAGGTAGAGATCACAAACCCCAATAAAAAGGGTACATGGCAACATGCAATTGGTCCACTTGGATCTTCTAGAAGCCCAACTACTCCCTAATTGACTTCTAGTGTACCAAGTCAATCTCGCCCCTAGATTTAAGGGTCTTCACCAAGTCCAACCAATGAAAACTAGTCCAAGTCAAGGGAAGTCAAGATACCCATGTGATGGAATCTATTCCTTGATTCCTATTAAACAAAAAATTAGTAATTCTCATCTATCACACCAAAAGTTACTCTTTATTTTCCTCCAACTTAACCATAACTAGCTAAAATAGTCATGACTAAGATAAACTTAGGCACAATTTAGATATACTTACATTTTATGCTATATGTACAACCTTGGATCTTACATTTACCCCCGGATCAAGATTTCACTCCGTCCTCGGAGTGAAAGAATCTGATCGTCGATGAAACGGCTTCAACTTGTCGTGATTCACCCGGTCAAAATGTCGTCCTCCCAACTCCTTCAAATCATAAGTAAAGTTTCCCCACACCTTGTGAACTATGAAAGGACCAAAGAACTTTGGAAGAAATTTCTTTCTTGCTCTCTTATATCTAATGGAGTCGTAAAGTATTACCCAATCAACTTCTTTGAAAATCTTCATCTTCTTCGTCCCAAGTCAATTATCATGATACTTCTTCTGCAATTGTTGAGCCCGCTCCACACGTACCATGGCCCTGACTCGAGCCTCCTCCAACTCCAACAGTTATTGACGTCTTGATTTGATAGTTTCTACTCCATTCGTCCTCTTTAACTTCCGTTGGATACTTAAGAAGGTCGTCAAATCAAATTGAATTGGAAGCTTTGACTCGACACCATATACCATACGGAAAGGTGAGTACCCTGTTGATGTCTTCCAAGTCGTCCGATACTCCCACAAGATAGCATGCAACCTCTTGTCCCAATTTTGCTTGCTCCCGTCCATGTCTGCATCCTTGGCCAACATCATGCAAAGCGTATAGTTGGGTTCCGCCAAACCCATTAGCATTTGGTTTGTAGGAAGTATTCACCCGTGCCTTGATGGAGAAATGACCTAGCATGGCTTGTATAATGCTTCCAACAAACTCACCACCTCTATCAGAGGGCATCCGAATCTAGTTATTATCCTCTCATACAGAAATTGTTAATATCCCAAGCTCATCTAGTTGATATAGGTCGATTAGTGCCTGATGACTACAGGCCGTTGATCTAGGGTTGTTATGTACTGATGGTACAAATCTGTTTAGGGTTTATCCTAGATTAGGACTAACCCAAAATTAGGGTTTCCCTGTTCTCACCCTATATATACAGGGGAAGGCAAAGCCTTCCTCATCTCATTCCTGTACACTCTCTCTCTTGTCCCTTTGGTGTGCTCTCCTCTTCTTGGAGTGATTCCTGAAGAGTCGGTTTCTCAACATGGTATCAAAGCTTGGTGGGAGCATTAGTTTTGTAGATTAGACATAGAGTCTTTGGAGATCAGTGAGGAGTGTGCCTCAGAGTTGGAGGCTGTCCCGCTGAAGCGATTAGATTATTGGGGAACCGTTTCGTGTTTTCTCAGAATTTTCAATCGCATTTTCGGAGGTCAAGATGATCATTTTCGACCTATTTCTGATTACCCAACTCCCTAAAGGCAGTTGGCTTACGCAGAATGGTCGAATTTGGTAGCCATGAAGTTTTCGTGCGATTTGGAGTTGTTGGTGATAGTTATCGCATTTTCCAAAATCTTTGAGGAGCTGTTTGGAGACCTAAACGAGTTTTTTTAGAGGTTTGAGGGTTTCTACCAAAGCAAAGGCTCTGCCTATGCTGAACAACGCTCGCCTGAACATTGCTGTTGGTACCTCAGATCCGAAGCAAGGGGCGACAAACAGTTCATCTGATACTGCCCTACGAAAATCTGAGAGAGTTCGGCATCCTGTTCAGCGATTGATGCATGAAACTTTCCTTGCTGATCATCATGCATACATGACTCACGTTCTTGTTGAGCCATAACCGAGTACACTTGAGGAGGCGATGCACAAAAATGAATGGATTGAAGCCATGGAGACAGAACTTGCTGCACTTCGTCACCAACAAACATGGGAATTGGTGGACTTACCTCAAGGTAAGAAAGCGATTGGTTGCAGATGGGTCTTCAAGGTCAAGCTTAACTTCGGGCACCTTGTATCTCGATACAAGTCTAGATTGGTAGCCAAGGGCTACGCACAATAGCATGGAGTGGACTACGAAGAGACGTTTAGTCCAGTTGCCAAGATGGCAACGATTCGTACGGTGGTTGCTATTGCTGTCAACAAGGGATGGCGAATGCATCAAATGGATTTCAAGAACGCTTTTCTCAATGGAGATCTCGGCGAGGAAGTTTACATGCAACAACAACTTGGTTACAAAGATCCGAAGTTTCTTTCCCGCGTTTGTAAGTTAAGGAAATCCTTCTATGGTTTGAAACAGGCTCCGAGAGCATGGTATGAGAAGATCAATTCCTTTCTCATGTCTCTTGGATTTGTAGTCTGTCATTCTGACTCATCGCTATACTGCATGAGATCATGAGTTCATGTAGTGATGGTTTCCATCTACGTAGATGATCTTATTGTCACTGGGAACCATGAGGAGATGATTTCTCGCATCAAGAGTATCTTATGTTCCGAATTTGAGATACAAGACTTAGGGTATCTTAAATTCTTTCTTGGTGTGGAGTTTATTACAGAGGGAAAGGATATGTGACTAATACAACGTCAATATGGTTTAGATAAGCTTAAGGAGTTCAAGATGTCTGATTGTAAACCAATAGACACTCCTCTACAACAAGGTCTAAAGCTAGAGTTAGACGATGGAGAGTTACTTGCAGATCCCCGCCTGTACAGACAAATGGTTGGGAGTTTGATTTATGTGACTATCACTAGACCGGATTTGAGCTATGTTGTTGGTCTAGTCAGTCAGTTCCTGCATGCTCCACGGGTACCGCATATGGTACCGCATATGATGACCGTTAAGCGGATTCTCCGCTATGTGAAGTCCACACTTCATTTTGGACTTCGATCTGCATTTGGAGGTGATTTGAACTCGCATGGCTACACCGATCTTTGCCGGCGCAGAGACATTTCGGCGGGGAGATCCACGCCCGGATATGCGTTTGGACTTGGGGATGAGTGTGGTGGGCTTCTAAGAAGCAACCGACCGTGGCGTGTCTTCCACGTAGAGGCATAGTATCGTGGTGCTATGAATGCCGGCCAGAAGCGGTTTTGGCTTCGTTCCTTGCTTTCTCGATATTGGAGTAGATTATCCTAGTCCTATAGTTATCCTAATCGATAACATTAGCAGCATGATGTTAGCTAACAATCCTGTTTTTCATGCTTGGACAAAACACATTGAGGTGCACTATCACTTTGTTAGGGAGAAGGTCCTTTCAAGAGTAGTAGATCTTAGATATATACATACTGGGAGATCGGTTTGGATATCTTCACCAAAGCTTTACCTAGAGAGTCGTTTGCTACATTTTGACATTGTCTTGGAGTTCAGGATGTACAGTTGAGCTTGAAGGGAAGTGTTAATATCCCAAGCTCATCTAGTTGATATAGGTCGATTAGTGCCTGATGACTACAGGCCGTTGATCTAGGGTTGTTATGTACCGATGGTACAGATCTGTTTAGGGTTTATCCAAGATTAGGGCTAACATGAAATTAGGGTTTCCCTGTTCTCACCCTATATATACAGGGGAAGGCAAAGCCTTCCTCATCTCATTCCTGTACACTCTCTCTCTTGTCCCTTTGGTGTGCTCTTCTTGGAGTGATTCCTGAAGAGTCGGTTTCTCAACAGAAATCTACCCACTTCTTCCTCACTAGTAGATTTTAGAGGTCTAGCTTCCACCCACTTGGTTAGATAATCTGTAGCTACCACAATGAACTTGTTACCCCGAGGAGTAAGATTCAAGGGTCCTACAAAATCTATTCCCCATTTCTCAAAAGGACCTAAAATAGGAACTGATGTCAAAGGAGGGGTTTTCATGGACTTTTTAGCAAAATCTTGACACACATCACAACTCTTGCAAAATTCCACACAATCTTTGAAAATGCCCTTCCAATGATAGCGCATCTAGGATCTTAAATGCGATTACCTTTCATGCAAAGTGTCCTCCACATACCGAGCCTTCATGAAACTCCTTCATAAGTTGAATTGACTCCTCCCTTCCAAATGACCCTTCCGAGTAGTCCATCAGCTCCTTGATGAAACAACACGTCCTCTATGATGGTATAAGGTTCACATCGCTTCACCAATGCCTTCCTCTCCCGTGAATGCATGCCTTGGGGAAACTCTCCCTCCGAGATGAAATCCCATATCCCCTTGTATTCGGCCGGTACCTTTGTTATGGTGTCCATCATCGGCAAATCCTCATCGGAAACGTATCATCAACTGGTTGATCTCCTTCCTCATCGTATGCTCGAGACATCAAATTAGCATTGGCATGTTTCTTACAAGATTCGATCCTCAATGATGTAATCAAACTCCGCCAAGAACAACTTCCATCCTGGGCTATCCTACCCTCGATATTAGGCTTGTTGAAAATGTACTTCAAAGCCTTGTGGTCAATAACGATAGTAAACTTCCCTCCCAACAGATAGTGTCGAAACTTCTTGAGTGAGAAGATCACGCGACTAAAGCCTCCCTTTCGGCCATTGAATAGTTTCTCTCGGCACCTACACCATACGTCTACTAGCATAAGCAATTGGATGATCATGGCTATCTTCATCTAAGCGGCTTAGAGTGCATCCTATAGCAATGTTTGATGCATCCGTGTAGAGAATGAAAGGTTTACCCCAATTTGGTTTGGCTAAAATAGGAGCCGTTACCAACGTCTTCTTAAGAAGTTCGAACGCACATGCAATTTGCCTCTCCATCCTTGAGGATTAAATCGTAATCCGTCCCCTTCTTCATGTAAACCGTCAAGGCATAAGCTTTGTTGGAGAAGGAAAAGATGAACCGTCGATAGTATCCCACCATTCCAAGGAGGCGCCTCAACTTGGTCAACGTCACCGGAAAAGGTAAGTCAAGGATGCGTTTCACTTTTTCTCGATCCTTTGCTATACCATCCTTGGATATGATGTGCCCCAACAGCAAACCTTCTTCACATCCAAAAATGCATTTTTCTGGATTGAGCGAAGCCTTGGCTTTCTCCAACCGTTGTAGAATTTTGATCAAATGATCAAAGTGATCCTCCTTCTTACCGTATATAATAAAAAAATCATTTATGAAATCTCGCACAAATTTCCCAATAAAAGGTTCAAACACCTTGTTCATGAACCTCTGAAAAGTTCTTTGGAGCATTACATAGACCAAAGGGCATTACCCTAAAGGCAAAAGTTCCCCATGGCGTGGTAAAAGTGGTTTTGAGGTGATCTTCAGGAGCAATTTGAATTTGGTTATAACCACTATAACCATATCCAAAACTATACCACTCATGACTTGCTACCTCCTCCAAAATCTCGTCGATGAATGGCAAAGGATAGTAATCCTTCTTTGTGACAACATTCAACTTCTTGTAATCTACACATACACATAGCTTACCATTCTTCTTCTTGACTATCACAATAGAAGAAACCCATTCAGAATTCTCTACCTCATAGATGAAACCCGCATCCTTTAGCTTGTCGATCTCCTCCTTGACCATCACAGCCATAGGTGGATTTATCCGACGTTGCTTCTCACGTACTGGACGAGCCTTCTCCTCTAACTCAATGCGATGAGTTTCTAAGGTTACTGTAACACTGAAGGCAATGACTCCGGAATGACTTCCAAGATAAGAGATGTCTTCTCAAGACCTCTCCTTGATTTATATACTGTAGGACTAGAGGAGTCCGACATCCAAACTATGCCACATGGCTAACATACGTAGGTTGCATGTTTTGTTATCTTATCCTACCCAATTCCTAACAGACGTCTAGCACACAATCTGATCCACCAATGCATGGTAGCCATCTCGTCATTTACCCTTTTACTTTTTGGATAGTGCATATCACTATCTTGTCTTTTTGTGATCTAGTGACCACTCTACGCTTTGGCTTAACTAACTATGACTAATCAAGATTGGTTACAAACCTCCTCCCATTTAAGTCACAACGTACTCGTTGCAAGAAGACTCAAAAGTCTCTACAAGTATCTTGGCATTTGTAAGATTTGCCAATGGTTCCCAAGTAGCTTCATAAAGTGGATAACCTTTCCATTGGACTAGATATTCCACTTTGGGATTCCGCTGACCTCTTGTCCGTTTCTTGAGGATTCTCTCAACCTCATATTCCTCTACACCATCAATCATGGATGGTAAAGGAGGAGGTTGATGTGGGTTGCCAAAGAAAGGAGATCGTGGGGTATACTTCCTCAAGAGAGACACATGAAAAACGGGATGTATTTTCATGTGTGTTGGCAACTCTAACTTGTAGGCAAGTTCTCCAATCCGTTGGACAATCAAGAAAGGTCCAATAAACCGTGGACTTAACTTTCGAACCCCTATTAATGACAAATTGGTAGTAGACAACCACACATGATCGCCTTTTTGAAACTTCACATGTCGTCGATGAGCATCAACATATTGTTTTTGCCGATTCTGGGCAATGGCTAATTTTTGCTTTGCCTGATGCACTCCTCGTTGGACTCGTACCACAAACTCGTTCACTGCTTCCACTTGGGTTGATGGTTCCTACATGTGACCTACACTCACCAAGTTAGATGGTGTGATAGGCTATTCTCCATACATCAAGAAGAATGGGCTGACTTTTGTTGATGCATTGATTGAGTTATTATAAGCAAACTCAATCAAGGGTAAAAGTGCATCCCAACCTTCTTGCTCTTCCAAAGTGAAAGCTCTAAGCATGTCCTCAATAGTTATATTTGCTCTTTCAGTTTGCCCATCTGTTTGAGGATGATAAGCTGTGGACATGGCTAGTTTTGTTTTGAATAGCCCAAATAGGATTTTCCAAAACATGCTAGTAAATTGAGTGCCCCTATCGGTGATGAGCAAAACCATGTTGAGCAAAAACTGCATCCATATAAATTCGAGCAAGTTCAAAAAGAATCGTCTTTGTTGTGGGCCTAATATGGATCATCTTGCTCAATTTATCCACAAAAACGACTATCGAATCATAACCCGTAGACGTCATTGGTAACTCACATACAATCTCCATACTGATGTGCTCCCATCATCTAGTAGGTGTTGGTAGAGGCTGTAGTAGACTTGCTGGTTTCTGATTGCTAGCCTTGTTTTGTTGACAAGCCACACAACTTCGAACATAGCTGGTGATGTCCTCTCTTAGTTTTGGCCAAAAGTATACCCTTTGGACGCCTTCAATGGTCTTCTCCACTCCTACATGGCCCGCAATAGCTGAATCATGTGCCTCCTCTAACTGCTTGTTATGGCGGAGAGCAACATCTGAGGGTATTCAAATCTTTCCCTTATAGAACGCCAATCCCCGTTCTAGATGTGCTCGACCCTGTTGAAGGGCTTGTGCAATCTCCTCATCCTCCTTGGTAGTGCGATGCAGGTTCTCCCACCATTCAGAGTGAATCTTCACCTCCGTGATGTGATTAATGCATGGCATTCATGTCAATGCATCGGCAAACTGCTTCTTCCCCTCCACATACACGATCTTCATGTTGAAACGCTGTCGCCATTCAGCCCAACGAATCTGCCGCTTTGAGAGGTCCTTTTGAGTTTCTAAATAAACCAAAGGCTTGTGGTCTGTCTCAACCACAAACTCCTTATCTCCGAGATAGTGCTTCCAATGTTTAGTAGCCAAGACAATGGCTAACTCCTCCCTCTATGTGGTATGATAATTTTGCTCCATCGGCAAAAGTTTTCGTGAGAAGAAAGCAATTGGGTGCCATCCATCTTTCCATTCCTGTTGTAACACTCCTCCAACTGCCACACTTGATGCATCCGTAACAAGTTTTGTTGGTCTACTTGGTTCATACCATTTAAGGATTGGTGCATGTAAGAGCGCATCCTTCAAAGCCTGAAATGCAATCTCTTGAGCTGTACCCCATTGCCATTTCTGCCCTTGGCCTAAGAGATTTGTTAAGGCTTGAGCAATACGAGCAAAAGCCTCCATAAACCTTCTATAGAAGCCGGTTAAACCCAAGAAACTACGTAGTTGAGTCTGATTCTCTAGGGCAATCCAATTTTGAATGGCTTCCACTTTGTCACTCATGACTTGGATGCCATCAGCACTAACTCTATGGCCTAGGTAATCTACTTCGCTTTTGCCAAACTCACATTTTGACATCTTAGCATACAGCTTATTTTCTCTCAACACTTGGAGTACTTCTCGTAGATGTTTCTGATGATCTTGTAAGGACTTGCTATATATAGTAAGATATCATCTAAAAACACAATCACTGATTTATCTAGATATTTACGTAAAATATCATTCATCAGTCCCATGAATGTGACAGGGGCATTGGTTTAACCAAATGGCATAACTAGATACTCAAAATGACCATATCTAGTTCTAAAAGCTGTCTTTTGTATGTCTTCATTCGCCACTCTGATCTGATTGTATCCGCTTCTAAGATCAAGTTTGGTGAAATACTTAGCTCCATGAAGTTGATCAAACAAGTCATCCATTCGCGGTAATGGATACTTGTTTTTCACCGTTTGTTGATTTAGAGCACGATTGTCCATGCACATCTGCATGTAGCCTTCCTTCTTCTTCACGAACAATACTGGAGCTCCATATGATGACACACTAGGTTGGATAAACCCCTTCTCCAACAACTCTTCCAATTGTGACTTGCATTCCTCCAGCTCGTTTGGTGCAAGTCGATAGGGACTTTTACAAGGAGGAGAACTTCCTGGTAAGATCTCTATCTTGTGATCCACTCTCCTTCTTGGTGGTAAACCTGGAGGCAAATCATCTGGAAAAACATCTTGAAACTTGTTCAAGATACAAGTTAACTCCTCATGTATAAAGATTGCTCTTTTGGAGCGCTTACATCTCTTATTAGGCCCAAAAAACATACATCTTTGTGACTGATAGCGGTTCTTCCTATCACTTAGAGAGGTAAGTTTTTGTGTCCTGATCTAAGTCTATCTCCAAAGATCCTCCAACTGATGGTTTTTACTATCTTCCTTCGCCAATCTACCTCAGGATTATATTTTATCATCCAAGGCATACCCAAAATAGCATCAAAGCGAGCTAATCGAATTACTCTCCACTCCAACGATTCCTTGTATTGCCCAATCTTCAACTCCACTTTCCTAGGAATGGTCTCAATGCTCTCTGTTTGGCCGTTTGGCAACTCTACCTTTTCACTCTCATCTTTCTCTAAAGCTAATCCCAACTTTATAGCAATAGATCGAGATAGAAAATTTTCTGTAGCTCATGGGTCAATCAATACTCTCACTTTTACTCCTTCTATCTCGCCATCCGTCACAATCAAACATGTTTCCTTCTTTCTCAAACCATTTACCTCATGTTTGTGCTTCCTTCCCTCGCCCTTCCTCCTTTTTATCGAACCAGTAAGGCCACTAGGCAATGTAATTGGTGCTTGTCGTTTCCCGGGTTTCCATCGGTCACTTCGTCTCCACCTTCAACATTATTGAGAGCTTGTCGATGGGGGGGTCTAGCTCCTCTTGCTAGAACTCGGGTACGGCAATTCATGGCAATGTGACCAAATCTTCTACAATTATAGCATTGCCTCATTTCTCATCTTCCCTCCACTCCGTCTCCTCCTCTTGAATTTCCTTCTCGATGAGGATTCGAGTTGCGACGATCTCCTCCTTGTGCGTTCACTCCCCTTGGAATGAAATCTTCTCTCCTCCTTATGTTGCCCAACTCCATAGGCATTGGTCCATAGTATTGATTCATGGGAACTGATACCTCTCCACTGTTGTGGTAGACGTTGGACATTCGTTGTGCACAAGCAATAGCCTCGTTCAAGTTGCTTGGATTGTCCCGAATCACCTCCTGTTGAATCTTTTTCTTCAACCCTCTCTTGAATAAATCAAGGGCTTCAGCTCCACTCATATCTCGTATCTGAATTCAAAGATCTCGAAATTCCTCAATGTACTCCTCCACACTTCCCTTCTGTTCAAGTTTCCACAACCTCATCCGTGCCGTGATGATGGGATCAACTGCTTGAAAATTCTGAAGAAGACCTCGTTTCATTGCACTCCAAGTAACTTTTTTGGCCTGACTCATTGAGCTCCATCATCCAACCCTGAAACCAAGTAGATGCTTTCTCCAACAACAAAGTACAAACAAAAAGACTTGCAATGTGATCGTTGATATTGAACAAAGCAAGATGATACTCCATTCTCTCAATCCAACCTTCCAAAACTCCCATGGTTTGACTACCCGGTAAGGTTCTATCTTACAAGCTTTTGTCATCTTGAGAATCATGGATGTCCGAAGATCTAGCTCTCTTGCTCGTTGTCTTTGCTTGGGCTTCAAGAGCACGGGCTCTCCTTTGTTTCTTCACTCTCCACCATGGATGGTGATGTCTCCATCTCCATTTGAGTTTCTCTCATTCTCTCATTTTCCATTCCTCTCGTTTTGACTGTTGTCAATTCTTGAGCTAACTCTTGTACTTGAGTCTGGCTTTGCTCAAATGCGTTTCTCAAATCTCTCAACTCATGAATCATTTCTCTCAAAGTGTCCTCCATGATTCGTCTCCGTCCACTCTCTCTCAATATAGGGTTAAGATGAACACTCTCCAATTTCTCAAGATTGGCAACACAAAAGGAATAGGTGATGCTATCACATCATGGTAATACTCCTCTCCAAAGTTTCTAATAACTAGGCTCCGAAACATAGCTTTAGGATGATACACATAATAGATTTCACACCGTGTGTTGAATCTCACAGGTGGTGGTCTATTGAGGTCCATCTCTAAACTAAAATATAAATCGTGAGATCCCAAGTAACATCGTAGGTGACTATAGGTAAGATAACAGGATCTCGAGATCTCATCACTTGGTCCATGAAGTTGGCACCAAAATGATAAACCAAATACTGAGTCAACCTTGCTCTCTCAATGTATAACAATTTGACATGAAAAGGATTAAGAAATGGAAATCTCGGTACTATTCTATCTCCCCCATCCATAACCTGCACCCACAATAACCCCCTTCCACTACTTGCAGCTCAATGGCCACTGCCAGCCTCTAACAAACACTCTCTCCTCAAATAATTGTACCAACCCAGACTATTCTTCCAAGAGGGGTGATCTACACTCATAGGAACAATAAGCCTGCTCTAATACCATTGTAACACTGAAGGCAATGACTCCGGAATGACTTCCAAGATAAGAGATGTCTTCTCAAGACCTCTCCTTGATTTATATACTGTAGGACTAGAGGAGTCCGACATCCAAACTATGCCACATGGCTAACATGCGTAGGTTGCATGTTTTGTTATCTTATCCTATCCAGTTCCTAACAGACGTCTAGCACACAATCTGATCCACCAATGCATGGTAGCCACCTCATCATTTACCTTTTTACTTTTTGGATAGTGCACATCACTATCTTGTCTTTTTGTGATCTAGTGACCACTCTACGCTTTGGCTAAACTAACTATGACTAACCAAGATTGGTTACAGTTACTTCCTTCAAATCCTTGTAGCTACATGCAAAGACATGGATATATTTTCGAAATATATTCAAGAATCTTGACTTCTCCTCCATAGTAACCTTGGGACCAAACTTGAGAGTGGAGAGCCGTCGAGTTATCTCATCTTCACTCATCTTCATCTTGTCGGGATCTTTCACCACCCTTGGCCTAGGAAGTAAATCCATTGCAGCAAGAACTTGAACTTGAACATCATCGTACGAGGTATCTTCAGATGATGTCTCCTCATTGGTCGACATGTTGGTGTCAACCTCTGAAAAACTGCCACTTTCTTCGCTCTCAGACTCTGAGTAATCACTCGTAGGTCTATCCGAAGTGCGAGGCGCTCCTCTGCCACTTGTGAGAGGGACCTTCACTCGATGGTTTTTCGGCCCTATACGAAGATAACCCTTATGCCACCGATCAGTTGTCCTCACAACCCTCAACCAAGGTCTTCCTAACAACAAGTCGTAGCTAGCCTCCTCAAGCACTTGAAAGGACAACAAGGTTTGAACTCCCATCACGCTTACCACCACCTTGTCCACCACTCCAATAGGTCGCATCTTTTGCTTGTTGGCCATCCCAACAATGATGTTGGAAGGTCTTGAAAGCTTCATCCCCAACTTCTTCAACAAACGTTCTGACATGGCATTCACTGCAGATCCACCATCCACTAGTACATCCGAAACATCACGTCCATTAATGCGTACTTCAATCTTCGAGGCCTGAGTGCATACCTCCGAGGCAGCGGCATCTAGCACTCCTACTCCAACATTCGCCATGGAAGCTTTTCCCTTGGATCGTCGCTTCTTGGTCCTTTTGGAGCTTAGGCCTCCCCTCAACTCCTTTCTTATCGTAGGATTAAGAGCAATCAATTGGCCAACAGTTATATTGGCTTTTTGATTTCCCACATCCTCCACCGCGTCGTATTTGAGCTGGGTAGATGAAATGGAGAAATCATCCATTTCCAACTTCTTTCTCGGTGCTCTCGGTTGACTCACACCACTGGATCGAGTGCTCCGACTTGGTTGATCTTCCATTGAGATGGACTCCTCTGCAAATCTTGCTCTCTTCTTCTCGTGTGCAAGAATATCAACTTTGGAACTTATAGAGCTCTCTCCCTTCTCAAACGTTGTCGTGTTGTGACGTGGCTACTATGAGGAGATGATGACATGTGTCATCTTCAGAGCTGTTTTCATGACGGCGATAGTTTAGGTTAGGATAACCGACGGCGCATTGTAAGGCTGTTAAGAGCCCACCGTTGGATCTACTTTGTAGGGTCAGGATGTTGAAAAGGCTCCAAGAGATATTATCTTGGACCTTATCAGATATAAAGCACAGTCAGGATGGAAAGGGTATGGGAGAGTACTAGACACATCACTTTGCTGACTAAGGAGCATATCTGATCGAAGTGGAGCTGACGAGGACATGGATAGAGGACAACATGATCCTCCAGATGTAGCGATGCCTATTCCATTTGTGATCAACATCCGGTGTCTTCATCGTGATCATTTTCGGGCGTGGTTAGTGTATCATTTTGGAGATAACTTTCTGCAACAAGTGATAAACTCTCCGCAACCGATTATTCTTCGATTGTTTCCACGGGCGCGATTTGGGACGTAAGAGTGTACGTTTTGATTTAGTTTGGGCGCTATGGATTTGAACTTACTAGTAGTGGTGGCTTTCAACACATGGGTTCCAATCCATCACTATTGCTTACCAAAAACAAGCCATAGGGAGTTGATTGTTAGGAACTTTGGCGAGGAGTATTATTCTCAAGTTATAAACTCCCCGGTTCCGTTTGTAGTTCCGTTCATACTTTCTTGGGTTCGAGTTGTCATTTTGACTCTTTATTAGTGGCAACTCATATTGTGTATAGGATGGCTAAGTAGTGTGTTTAGGATAAATGTAAAGCTCTAAGTTAAAATGGAGCTAATTTGGCCACACTAGAGGTCAAAATAACACTCTTCATTCTCATTGGTCTTGGAGTTTGGGCCAATGAGGGCTCTTGAGCAACTTCTTCGAGGTTTTGAGGAGTTTAGGAGACCTTCCAGGAGAACATTTGGAGATCTGAGGATTGGGTTGGAGAGCTGACGGGACGAGCTACGACATGGGCTCAAGAATGGATGGATTTGAAGGATTTGTCACTCTGAAGTGATGATTCAAAGTTAGAGTAAGAAATTTAAACCTTTGAGTGTATTTGGGGAGTTTCGGAGAACCTTACAAGGGTTTTGGGAGATCTGAGTCGACAGAGATATAGTTTTTGACTCAGGCTTGTGTTTTGATTGAAGTTTGACTCGATTGGATGAGTTTTGAGTACAGAAAGATAGCTTGAAGTTTGTGTATACAAATCGAGTGATCGCACCGACCGTCACGGTTAGTCTGAGATTATATCTTTTGATATCAGAAATTTTGTCAATAAAACTTTGCACAGTTCAAGTTCTGATGATGAATGACCTTCTCATAAAATCTAGGAGCAATTGAAGTCAAGGATTGGGATGTGTGACGGGTTTTGTACACGAGAGTGCAGATATCGCCTTGTGTTACAGTGGGTAAATCACCAATTGTTTTGAGAGATCTAGAAACGAAAAACATCTGAAACTTTTCTGAGACAACGTTGTCGCATGGACATTTCTTTGCTCTGAGAACGCCCGAGCGCCTGGCTGTAGAAGAACCTTCTAGAACCTCGTGTGAGTTGACAATCTCTTCTTCTTCTCCTCAGCACTCCACATTATAGCCAATAAAACTTCAGCGGAATAAGACTATGATATCTAATGATTCGACCAATAACTTTCGCTCAAACTTTACAGAAAATTGTTACACGACCCTTACTATCACTCAAAAAAGTTTCACATATTTTTCGCTTCTAGATCTCTCAAAACAATTGGTGATTTACCCACTGTAACACAAGGCAATATGCAGACCCCTGTGTACAAAACCCGTCACACATCCCAATCCTTGACTTCAATTGCTCCCTGATTTTATGAGAAGGTCACTCATCATCAGAACTTGAACTGTGCAAAGTTTTATTGACAGAAATTTTTGATATCAAAAGATATGATCTCTGTACTAACTTCGTGATAGTCAGTGCAGTCCTGCAATTCTGACTGTATACACAAACTTCAAGCTATCACTCCGTACTCAAAACTCGTCCAATCGAGTCAAAACTTCAATCAAAACACAAGCCTGAGTCGAAAACTATATCTCTGTTGACTCAGATCTCCCAAAACCCTTGTAAGGTTCTCAAAAACTCTCCAAATACACTCAAAAGTCTAAATTTCTCACTCTAACTTTGAATCATCACTTCAGAGTGACAAATCCTTCAAATCCATCCATTCTTGAGCCCACGTCGTAGCTCGTCCCGTCAGCTCTCCAACCCAATCCTCAGATCTCCGAATGTCCCCCTGGAAGGTCTCCAAAACTCCTCAAAACCTCGAAGAAGTTGCCCAAGAGCCCTCATTGGCCCAAACTCCAAGACCAATGAGAATGAAAAGTGTTATTTTGACCTCTAGTGTGGCCAAATTAGCTCCATTTTAACTTAGAGCTTTACAACTATCCTAAACACACTACTTAGCAATCCTATACACAATACGAGTTGCCACTAACAAAGAGTCAAAATGACAACTCGAAAACTAGGCTAAGTATGATGACGGAACTACAAACGGAACCGGGGAGTTTATAACTTGAGAATAATACTCCTCGCCAAAGTTCCTAACAATCAACTCCCTATGGCTTGTTTTCGGTAAGCAATAGTGATGGATTGGAACCCATGTGTTGAAAGCCACCACTACTAGTAAGTTCAAATCCATAGCGCCCAAACTAAATCAAAACGTACACTCTTACGTCCCAAATCGCGCCAGAGGAAACAATGGAAGAATAATCGGCCTCAAGAGTTTATCACTTGTTGCAGAAAGTTATCTCCAAAATGATACACTTACCACGCCCGAAAATGATCACGATGAAGACACCGGATGTTGATCACAAATGGAATAGGCATCGGTACATCTGGAGGATCATGTTGTCCTCTATCCATGTCCTTGTCAGCTACACTTCGATCAGATATGCTCCTTAGTCAGCAAAGTGATGTGTCTAGTACTCTCCCATACCCTTTCCATCCTGACTGCGCTTTATATCTGATAAGGTTCAAGATAATATCTCTTGGAGCCTTTTCAACATCATGACCCTACAAAGTAGATCCAACGGGGGCTCAAAACGGCCTTTTTGGTGGCGCCGTCGGTTATCCTAACCTAAACTATCGCCGTCATGACAACTGCTCTAAAGATGACACATGTCATCATCTTCTCATAGTAGCCACATCATAACACGACAACGTGCACTGATGAGGAAACACATCAATAGACGCTACTCCCTTATCCTTCGATTGACTTGGAGCAGGAGTAGAATTGTTGTGTCTAACTCCATCATGTTGTCGAGGATTAGGACAATTTCGTTGGAAATGAGGACCTCCACAACTAAAGCATGAAACTGTGAAGTTCCCTTGTGGTGGATTTCCTTTTGGAGGATAATTCCTCCCCCTACATTCTGATTCCTCCTCTCCCATTGTTGTACTACGTTAATCTTGAGATCAACGAGTGTTTCTGTGATAGATTTCAACTCATGGTGCAAGTCTACCATTGGAGAATTTACTCTTGGCGCAAAGAACAACAGTAGGGAGTTGCCATTCTAACCACAACGGTGGTGATCTTCTCTCTAGCCACCAAGCTAGAATCATCGTCTTCTAGGCCCTCCTCCATTCGAATAGCAATGCGAATAGCCTCAACCTTAGAAGAGGGCTTTTCATATCTCACCTTGCTTCGAATCTGAGGCTTCAAACCTCCAATGAAGTTCTTTGTCAACATCGCCACTATCCCCATCATGGTTGGCTCGACCTTATCTCCACTCTTTCTCAATACCACACGAAAACGTGACTCCAGCTTCTCCGTTCTCTCCACGTATGATCTCACCTTCTCACTCTCTCCTTGCTTCAAAAGGTGACTTCACACATCGCCTTCTCGTAACTTTCATCCGGAAGAAAGTTTTCAACAAGATTCTCCGTCAAACTCTCCCAAGTGTCTTCCTCCACATGCTCCTTCTTGTACTCATTGTACCACTTCAATGCAGAATCCTCCAAGAAGTCGGGCAAAAGGATAGCCCATTCGGGTTTCCTTCTCTCATTGTTTCCTATACATGCCCTCTTGAAGTCTCTCACAAAAGATTCTACATCTTCTTTCTCTCTCCCATAGAACACCGGAAGCTTCCCCATTTCCAACTCCTTTTGTCGTTGTTGTTGGAAATTTATAGGGGGACTCCTAATACAACACAAACAAAACTAGCTCCATTCTAGAGTAATTCATCAATGGCAAAATGAACGGAATTGGTTGGTCCAAGATTGCCATGGCTCTCTCCTCTCCTAAACACACTATGAGCCTTACCCTCATTGACATCTTTTCGATCATTCTGAAAATGATCTCCATCTTCAGTTAGAACTTGAGCCACCAAGAGATTTCAACTTTTCGGTATCTGCACTCAATTTATCTTCAAAGCCCTCCACTAGTGACTCCAACAGAGCTTTCCTGCCACTACACTCGTGTCCTAAGGGAAGTCCGGTCACTCCACAATTTTCACAATAGGTTCCACTCTTGTATTCATGGGGAGATGATGGTCCCATATGAAGGTTTAGCTCTCTCACGTTTCTTCTCTCTCTCAACCTCCGATCTTAGGTACTCAAAGGACAACTCACAAGCTTATGTCCCTCCTCTCCACAATAGAAGCAACTCTCACGTTTCGCTCTCGGCGAACTTTTAGTGTCCTCTCTTCAAACTCCACTCTGAACTTCCTCGTGTTCGAATCCGCTGAAACAATCACGTCCAACCCTTGAGGTATCTTAGACAACCGGATCTCCCAAAGAGGTTGATCTCCCATTTTCCAATGAGTGTCAAGTCATCCTCACTATGCAAAACACCCATGCACTAACTCTCTCAAAATGACCATAAACAAGGAAAAAGCAAATCTGAAAAATAAAGCGGTTTTGCTCACTTTTATACCCCCCTATACTTCAGGTATCATAACTTTCTCTATAAAAATGATCTCTCAACGAAATTTGGACCCACATGTAGCTTAGCTCTTGATAAACAATCGTGCAAAGTTTTCAAATTTTGATTCAATTCTTGCATGAATTGATAAGCTCTGTACAATTTTTCCCAAGAGCTATCTTTCAAAACCCGTCAGGACCCTAGCAAATTCTATACATCATAACTTTTGATCTAGACATGATATGACTGTTATGTCAAGTGCAAAACGTATCTCATCTACTACTCTAAAATCAATAAAATTCTCGAAAAAACTTTGGAAAATAAAGTGTTCCTCCCAAATACGCACTATAGCACTCTCGCCTCATCCCAAACAACACTTAAGTAAACAAAATGTACAAAATAACTTCCAAGCTTTCATATAACACTACCGGATACACAAATGGTACATTACTATGCATCATGATCTCAGTTCGCTCTTCTCCCACAGTCCTCTCCATACAGTTCTCATCGTTGCGCTCTCACGGGCAAGAAACTGGATTCGAAACATCTCTGCTCCTTCTAGATTGAGATCCCGGCAACGGAATCAAAAATGTGACCTCCGGGCTGACTCTAACTCAGGTTTACCTCCGATGGCTTTTTGGAAGCTCATCATGAATCTAGAAGGACTTAGTCCATGAAGTGACCATGACCCTATTGCTCACTCTTACACAAACTCTCAAAGTCCAAGCTCCATTATGCACATTATCACCAAGAGTAAGATATCACTCAAAAGGAAAGGGATACTTTGGTAATCAAAGTCTTCATTGAATCAAGGCTCCACTCTGAACATGACGTCTCCAAGAACCAAGCTCCCCAAAACTAAGATCACCAAACTATCTTCTCCCAAAACTAACTTCCATTCAAAAACTACTTGAGAGGTGCTTCTCAACCTCTCTATTTATACTACTTAGAATCTTACCCTAGTAACTACAAGTAATCATCATGTAACTTCCTCTTACCAAGTTTAAACGAGGTAGAGATCACAAACCCCAATGAAAAGGGTACATGGCAACATGCAATTGGTCCACTTGGATCTTCTAGAAGCCCAACTACTCCCTAATTGACTTCTAGTGTACCAAGTCAATCTCGCCCCTAGATTTAAGGGTCTTCACCAACCAATGAAAACTAGTCCAAGTCAAGGGAAGTCAAGATACCCATGTGATGGAATCTATTCCTTGATTCCTACTAAACAACAAAATAGTAGTTCTCATCTACCACACCAAAAGTTACTCTATATTTTCCTCCAACTTAACCATAACTAGCTAAACATAGTCATGACTAAGATAAACTTAGGCACAATTTAGATATACTTACATTTTATCCTATATGTACAACCCTGGGTCTTACAGGCCGGAAAATCAGATTTCCTTAGTCTTTCACACTGTTTGAGGCACTCAAACAGTGTGAAAGACTACATATTGGAGAAATAAAGCTAGAAGCAAGTATTGATGTATTTGGAGATGGAGCAAGTAGGGTTCAACCATTGAGATTGTCTAAGATAGCATCCAACACAATGTTAGGGATAACAAAGATTCTTGTTCATTCTCATGTTTCCTCAACCAAGGATTTATTGGTGTTGAGGGGCCATCATCCCATATATTATGATTGACATCCACACTTCGTGAAAACAAAGAAGATATGTTGATTGCTTTTAGTATTCATAACGCTAGTATTGTTAATCCTAGGATCATGATCACTAGTAGTAAAACTTGACAACTTGACACTGCTAGACTGATGGAGTTACGACGAGTAAGGCCAACATATGAATGTACTAGGATGTTATTACTGTTGGATAACATGAGCAGTGTCTTTTGTTTGGTCTGCATTCAGGAAAGATTTATGGACTTCAACGAATGTTTTTGAATTTTGGTGCACAACCCCTTATGTTGTGTAAGGATACACTGCTTGGTCTTGGTTTGCAAAAGACTGATGTGGAGAGATGCCCATTTTGGATTCATACATCTTTTTGAGGTTCTAATGATGCATCAATACCATACCTCACATGGATGGAGTTGATTGTGCATGTCCAATCAGATCATGTCACAAAGAGATCTACAATGCATGCACATGTTGTTGGTATACTTGCTAAATCCTATGATATATTGGTGGGTGCAGTAATGTTATACCCAATGGGATTTAACATTGATTATTGGGAGAAGACATGGACTAGGTTGGCAATATGGTGAGGGCTTAGTGAGTGGATTATCAGTGCCATTCATTACTGGTTCTAGCCCTTTACTGAATGAAGGTTTGACATATGTTACAACCTTCAATGCTTGTATTACTAGGCTTGATGATATGTTGGAGGAAAACATGGATACAAATGACAATCCATGCCCAAAAAATATTGTTAAGTTTCCAAGTCTTAGTGGAATAGTGTTATCAATGTCGGATGAGTCACTTTGTACTTTAGATATAAAGCTACACTCTTTCACATATCAACTTATATATCAAGCTTGGAGTGAGTCTTTTGGTCAAGGGATCAAGAAGACGAAGGAAGTTATTCCCACTTCCATTATGTTGTCAACTTAAGATATAACATCTATTGTTAGGAAAATATCCATAGGAAAACAATATCAATTGTTGGATATGTTTAGAGGGATCAACATAGATTTTGCACTCTGAGATATGATTATATTGATACTTATGAGTGGAGCGAGATGAGATTGCGAATGATGTTTCATTATATCATGTGGCATAATTGGTATGACCATATCCAAATCTTTGACCATTGTTGGCGGTTAAAGGATATCAACATGCCTTGACGTGAGATATTTTATTGCTAGGGATGTAAGATCTTGCTCGACATGATATAAGTCATTTGGTTATTCTTGGATGGCCATGTCAAAGACATACACACACTAATCATGGTCATGGGTTACAAGATTCATGTTTTGACATATTTTTGGAGATGTTATATGTGTTATGATGTCTCTAGACACATCATACTAATTCACCATTCTACATTTTGGAGAATGTTTCCTTATTGGATGATTCATGTGCATGGATGATCACAAGTATACATTAGGTACGGTTATGGATTGGACCAACACTATTGTTTGATGCAACATGAGTAGGATCTTGTGCACATCATCCACATCTATGGTGGACAAAACTTCTTCCAAGGGAGGTTTTCTTAAGAGCATATGATGGAGTGAAGAGGCCATCACATCTCACAACAAATAGTATTTTGGATCTAGATAGACACTCTCAAATAAGGGTTTATGTTGAAGCTTACCCATGGGAATGGTGAAGCTTGTGGGGTAGCCAAGAGCTACATTATCCACATTGTTGAGTTATTCAACTTCCCATGCTTATAAGATTCTTGTTGTAGTGGTTGGTGGAACCTAACGACAAGGAGAGGAAGCGAGCTATGGGCTTTTGTACTAGTATTACATCAATATCTAGATTTTTGGAGGTATCACAAGTCAAGTGTTGGGTCAAGCTATGGACCTAAATTATTTCACATGGATTGGCCAAGCATAGATGCATGGGATCCGTAGATTGGAAGACCATTGTTGAGCTCTTTACCTTACGAGATGGTATAGGCAAAAGCTAAGGACAAGAAAAATTCAAGATCTCATCCTTGGTCTCATTGGAATGTTAAACAAGGAGATATGGAATCTAATTCTAGTATGGTTGAAGTTTTTTGTATGGATCAAGTGATGGTTACCAGCAAAGTTTTTGCTCTCCCATACCAAGCTCCACTATCTCAATGTAGTGGAGCTTGGTATGAGAGAGCAAAAAGAATTTTCTACTCAAGAGGTTGTCATTTAGCAACTACATACTACGTCTTCTACCTCTAGTGTTGATGGAGAGGAGATTTGGGATGTTGAGATTCATCATATAAGACCCATGGTTGTATATATAGAATAAAATATGACTATATCTTAAGTGTGAGTAAGTTTATCTTAGTCATGATTTTGTTTAGCTAGTTATAGTTAAGTTGAAGAAAAATATAGGGTAGCTCTAGATGTAGTAGATGAGAACAACTATTTTGTTGTTTTGTGGAAATCAAGAGTCAGTATCTATCATATGGGTATCTTGACTTTCCTTAACTTGGAGTAGTTTTCATTGGTCTGACTCTTTAGTACTCCACATTCCAGTTCATTACAATAGATAAAACTTCAACGGAAGAAGATTGTGATATCCAATGATCGGACCAATAACTCTTGCTTAAACTTCGCAAAAAATTGCTCCACAACCCTTTCAATCTCTCAAAAAAGTCTCATATGTTTCTCTCTTCTAGATCACTCATAATAATTGTCGATTTACACATTGTATCATAAGGTGATATGCAGACCCCTATGTATTAAAACCATCACACATCCCAATCTTTGACTCCAATTGCTCTCAAATTTCATGAGAAGGTTACTGAACTTTAACGGTGAAAAGTTTTATTGACAAAATTTTTTGATATCAAAAGATATGATCTATGTACTAACTTCGTGATAGTGAGTACAATCCTGTAACTCTGACTATATACACAAACTTCAACCTATCACTCCGTACTCAAAACTCGTCCAATTGAGTTGAAATTTCAATCCAAACACAAGCCCAAGTTGTAACTATATCTCATTTGACTCAGATCTCTCAAAAGCCTCATAAGATTCTCAAAAACATCCCAAATACACTCAAAGGTCTAAATTTCTCTATCTATTTTTGAATCATCATTTCAAAGTGACAAACCCTTCAAATCCATCCATTCTTGAGCCCACGTCGTAGCTCATCCTGTCATCTTTCCAACCCTTCTTCTGATCTTTGAATGTCCCTTTGGAAAGTCTCCAAAATCTCTAAAAACCTCAAAGAAGTTACCATAGTGCCTTCATTGGCCAAAACTCCTAGACCTATGGGAATGTAGAATGGTATTTTGACCTCTAGTGTGGCCAAATTAGCTCCATTGTAACTTAGAGCTTTACAACTATCCTAAATCACACTACTTAGATATCCTATATACAATATGAGTTGTCACTAATATTAGTTAAAATGACAACTCGATGTAACGCTGAAGGCAATGACTCCGGAATGACTTCCAAGATAAGAGATGTCCTCTCAAGACCTCTCCTTGATATATATACTGTAGGACTACGACATCCAAACTATGCCACATGGCTAACATGAGTAGGTTGCATGTTTTGTTATCTTATCCTACCCAATTCCTAACAACGTCTAGCACAGAATCTGATCCACCAATGCATGGTAGCCACCTCGTCATTTACCCTTTTATTTTTTGGATAGTGCACATCACTATCTTGTCTTTTTGTGATCTAGTGACCACTCTACGCTTTGGCTAAACTAACTATGACTAACCAAGATTGGTTACACTCGAAACCGGTTAAGTATACTCGAAAGTGATCACGATGAAGACACCGGATGTTGATCACAAATGGACTCGGCATTGGTACATGTGGAGGATCATGTTGTACTCTCTCCATTTCATACATCGACTCCACTTCGATCAGATAAGCTACTTAGTCAGCAAGGTGATGTGTCTAGATCTCTCCAGCTCTTAACAACCTTACAATGTTATTGATTATCCTAACCTAAAATATCGTCGTCATGACAACAGCTCTGAAGATGACACATGTCATCATCTTCTCATAGTAGCCGTGTCACAACAGTACAGTATCTCAAATTATAATTAATTTTTTTTAAATATTTGAAATAAAAAAATAAAAAATAAAAAATTTAAGAAAAAGAAAGATTAATTTTTTCATATTTTAGAAGAGAGCGTTATTCTTTTACAAATGAGTCTAGTGCAACACCAATGCAATTGTACAAAATTTAAGTATAATGACTTATAAATTATGATTTGTTTTAAAAAATTAATTCCTTCAACATTTAGAATTATACATGTAAAATTGATGAAAGGTTTTGATGCAGAAGGAAGCTTTTCAATTATATATCTCGTCTATAAATATGCCAAAAATACCTTACATACGATGAATAATTTTTATATTTTGTAACATGATTTTTACATTCTCCTTCTTTTTATTCGTATATTATTATAATTACAATTTTTTTCTCAAAAATAAGTATTGAACTTTTCACATGATCCATATATTTTGATATAATTTAAATTAAATATAAGAAATATCATATAATCCAAAATTAATAAGTTAAAATAAAAAATAAATTTAACATTAAAAATGATGATAAAATAATTTATGATAAAACTAATTATTAAGAAGTTAAACAATGATCTAGAAAAGGTGTCAAACTATATATTATAGTTTATTTGCAAATGAAATGAAATGTTTTGAATAGTTGTAATTATTTAATTTTATTTGGTATGTGGATTACAACATATGTCTTGTTTTTGATAAACAATAACAATGGATTGGAACCCACGTGTTGAAAGTGATCACTACTAGTAAGTTTTGATCCATAACATGCAAATTAAATCAAAACATATACTATTAGGTCCCAAATTGTGCTATAGTAAACATCTAGAAGAATAATCGGGTTTAGAGAGTTTATCACTTGTTACATAAAGTTATCTCCAAAGTGAGTTACTAACCATGACCGAAAGTGATCACGATGAAGACACCAGATGTTGATCACAAATGGATTGGACATCGGTATATCTAGAAGATCATGTTGTCTTTTATCCATGTCATATGTCGGCTCCATTTTGATCAAATAAGCCCCCTAGTTAGCAAAGCGATGTTTTTAAATCTCTCCCATTCCCTTGCCACCTTAACCTCACTTTATATCTGATAACGTCCAAGATAATATCTCTTGGAGCCTTTGTAGGGCCAAGAATATCTCGTACCTACAAAGTCGATCAAACCGTGAGCTCTTAACATCCTTACAATAAACTGTCGGTCATCTTAATCTCAAGTATCATCGTCATAACAACAGCTTTGAAGATGACACATGTCATCATCTTTTCATACTAGCGATGTCACAACATGACATCAATGGCCAGAGAGAAAAAAGATGGGAAACTCAAAGAGGGATAAATCATCTCTCGTATTTGGCAATAATACATGTAAGGGAAATGATCTTGTATCAATATTTCTTGCATATATCTCAAGGATAGGTCTATCTATAATCACAAATCGAGAAGATAACAAAGGTGCCGAGATTGCCCAACTAGCCAAGAATGCTATAGGTGCAGTCTACTCCATCAATAATAAGCCTACCCCTCCACACAAAATTTCCAAAGATGTCTGTCTTCTTGCCAAATCTCTTATCACACACTCAATGTCCATGGTCCAATGATATCACCAAAGACGTGGATCCTTCTATCACAGGTTGTCAAATGGAATATGAATGTAACTGAAGGATGAACCGTGTGAAGAAGGTAGTTGTGTCAACGAGAAATACTAGATGAGAATATATCAAATGTCTCTTGCGGATCCTCTAGTAGAGGAAAGTCATCTACATGCAAAACATCTTCGGTAAGTGCGATGTCTAGGTAGCATGAGACAAAGTCATTAGACCCTACTTGCACTTCTATAATGCGTAAGCCGTCTTTCGATGTCATACATCCTTCTAGAAGATGAAGATGAATGCCCAAAGGAGACCAAACCCTACACTTTGACACCTTGACTCTCAAGCCTACAAGTATAGTCAAGTAATCAAAGACATACCTAATGTGGTCTAGAGGATCCACAATGTGTGTATCATCTGTTAAGAAGGGGAACACACAACCTTGCATGGCCAAAGTAATGGACAAAAGAGCTCTACAATGAGTCATAGAAAATAAGAGTCCTCCCAAAGGATCTCCCTGTCGAATGCCAATGGCAGACTCTAGAACAGTGGCTCTTTCCTTGGAGAAGCCATGCTAATAAAAGAGAGAAGAATGTGAACCGTAGAGAGACCGTACGAAAGAAATGAGGCTCGATAAAGGTTCACATGTCTCTCTAAGCTCGCTAAAAATGGATGCACGTGAGACATTCTTAAAAGCATTCTCAACGTTCACCTCCAAGAGAACTCAATCTAGATGGATATCTAGAAGAACTCTTATGCCCAATGATACACTCTCACATCCTCCTAATGTGGCAACTCCAAAATGGTGTGGACAAAGATGTTGCTGAAAGTGTGAATGATGTTGCAAGATAACAATACGACTGACTTAATGCAATAAATTCTCCCCAATAGCAATCGGTCTGATATCCCCATTGTCCTTCTCCATCACAAGAAGCCGACTAGTACATGACTAATTAACAATAAAATCTCCCCTCTTGCAATTGATGCAGCCACCTGGAACAACTCTGTGAAATCACTAGAGGGATCATTCCCCTAAAAGCAATCCCAAAGATGCTTATATACCATCTTTGATAAGCCCCCTAACGATAAGCGTTGGGCTGGGCATTGAGAATGGACAAATAGTGATCTATCAAGTTATAATGACTCCTCTGGCTTATACTTCAAGACCTCTAATGGTATCTCCTTGCCCATGGGTGGATGTAAAATATGTAAAGAGGAAATTGTCTCTTCTGTAGTACTATCCATAGACAAAGGATGAAGGGCTCGTGAGCCCTGCTATACTCCCCGTTCTGTCCCAAGATCTTACACCGTTGCAATCACGTCAAATCATAAGTATCATGTGGCTAAACTCGACTCCTAACATGTGTTGCCTGAATAGACTTTTCCTGCAAAGTAGTCCAATCCCTTACTGAAAATCTCCAAAATCTAGCTGTCTCATGCCTATGTACATCACATCTCCCTCTAGTATAACGTAAACACCATCGCAAAAGTAAGAGAAATAAAAATCATGCTAACTCGTCCATGAGATTATATACCAACCAATCGAGTGGTAAGTACGTCTATGGAGCCTTGTCATGGAGTGCACGAAGGAGCCTATGGAATAAACATGAACATGAGAATCTAGTCTCAAAAAGCCCTAGAATAGAACATGCATGGGAAGCTAATCACTTCCACGATTTGATTGGTATACCCGAAATAATCAACGAAGAAATCAATATAGTATGCTTATTTCTCGAAGTGACAAATACTGATGTCGATATGATAGTCCTCCTCACATGTGCATCCCAAGTGATCCAATCATAATCTTTGTACATCTTTCCCACGTGGGTCTTTACTCCTTGCAAGATAAAGAGACGATCACACATCACACATGGTGTATCACCCATTATTTTTTGCAGTCCTATGAGGAAAAATGAAGCTATAGCTAGAATTAAAGAATGATAAGGACACCAAGCACTCCATCATGTATCTACTCCCACATGTAGAACCACAATCCCCGACATCCCATCTCACATGGAAAAATGCTAACTAGGAAAACCCTAAAATCTGAAAAATCTCATAATTTTTTATTCCGATCTCCATAATTTTTCAACTAGGTCACAATATAACCAATGTAGGAGAAGGAAAAGATTGGAATAAAAAAGTCCCGACCTATATGTTCAATTTCAGGTAAATCATTCAAAATTCACTCAAAATCCTCATTCAAATTCACTCAATCACTGATATCTCTCTATATCATTCTCCATAATTTTCAATTTAGGTACCAATGAAACCGAAATTGAAAAACAAAAAGAAATATCTCTTCAATCTCCATGTTTGGCAAAGTGTAATCCCATAATAGTCCAAAATAATAGCTTTTGACTTATTCAATATTGAATTATGTGCAAACAAGAGGTGAGTGCAAGCCACAAAGATTGCTTAGTGGCTTGCACTTGCACTAAACCCTAAACTCTTCTTTTCTAGAAGTCCTTAATAAAGTCATTATCATGAGTGATTATCAAAGAAAAGGCATATTCAATCAATGCATAACATCAATAAATGAAAGTAATTCATTTGACCTGGATACTTGCATCATTGAATCAATATTGTCCCCCAGAGCGATACAAATAATCCTTATAGTTGCAATATAGTTTTTAAGTTACCATTTTTTATTTATTTTTTCCATTTCCTGAACTACACTGTTAAATAGTTATCAGAGGAAAATGTGGATTGCGGAAAATAGTCCAAGTAGAGTGAGCATCAGCTCTATGAGGTAACCTTATGTCCCCATATCTTTCACTAGCATTCATGGACGAAAACACAAGCACACCTCATGGTACAGTTTGAAGAGTAAAACTAGTAGATGGAAGAAAACCAGTTGCAGGAGAGTCAACTTAAATCAAACCAACCTTTTATTCCAACAAGGTTGTAACATACAAGTTACATTAGAATTAGTCAATCGTAGTGTTTATTGATTCGTTCCCAAGGGAATGGGGTGTTAAATGAATATCAGGTGGAAATTATGTGCATTTAGACCTCTTTAATCAACTCCGGACGATCACTGTCCAAAGAGTGTCACCAAATCATAACTTAAAACCCATGAGAAAATAGAGTGCTAAGAAATTCTAGAGGAAATTCTTTTACTGAAATTTGATGATCCCAATTACAAGAGTCAACATTCACCAGACGTAAGCTCGCAGAAGTTCTTCCGGCGAAATCCTTGATAGTCTTACTCGTGGGACAAATTCTTGGTTATCTTCACAAGAATCCGATCTCCAGTCAGGTAGGCCACCGCGATCTCTACTCGGCTTTGAGAGTTTCCGTTCTAGCCTGGCTACACAGGAACAATTCCTATCTTTCTCTTGCAAATTGAAGATGTCTTCATTAACTACTCTAATCCTATTTATACACAATCCTAATGTCCCTTTCGAATTGCTACCTACACGGATCGCGTTCGACTACAACTTGGAGATCTGCTCCACCCTTCAATGATGTCTCTTTATGCAAGGCGAAAGCATCAATGCTAATTTGCAACTCTCTTATATCCTCTACGATCTTCCTCCGGTGAATTCGCATCGCTTCATTACAGTCACGATCCATGGCCTTGTACATCTCCTTTCGCTTCTCCTTTGAATCACCAGGAGTGTTCATCGCCATTGTCTACTTCTCCAATCGATCAGCTTTCACATCATCACACCGGGCAAAAAGATACTTTGCACACTTACTAGCAAAAACTTCTAATCTAGCTGGTCTCTCTACATCGACCTCATGCAATTGGCGTTTCACCTCGTTCAATTGATTCCGAAGCCGCTCATTCTCGACTTCCACGAACTTCAATTCAGTTTCCCGGATCTTGCAAATCTCCCCATAAGCCTTCTTCGTTGCTGCCACCTCCTGTTGCCCTTTTGCTCTCTCTTTCTCCAAACGTCCACTGATTCTGTCAACAAGTTGATGATTTGTGTATGGTCCTTCTTTCCTGTGGCAATGCGGTTCATTACCTGAATCACTTCCATGTAACCGTCCTCCTGAGGATTTCACCCTTGAATATAATATGTTCCCATCTCGTTCAACTCCATCAGAACACGAACAACTACATTTTCTAGTTTCTGGGCTGACTGTAACACCGACGAGAGCGGTTCTCCACCATCTACTTTGGATGCCTTCATCTTAAGCCTCGATACTTTCGATACCGGGCTCCTCGGCTTAACAACCTGCTTTAACTTTGGGTTCTTATTCACCGGCTTTCGAACTTCCTCTACACTCGGACTTTGCAGTCGCTTCCCCAAAGTTCCTGCAAAATCCTCTTGTCCGAATACAACTTCCTCAAGATCCTGTATTAGTTTGTCCAACTCTTCCAAAGGCATCTCGCCTCTTTCTCCTGCAATTGGTGATTGCAAACTGCTTCCTTCACTTGGCCCTACACTTCTGGTTGATCCACTACTGGCTTCACTCATATTCGGCTCTCGCAAAACATCCTCTGCATCCAACTGATACTTCACTCTTTCCCTTGGAGTTAACCACCCCATCCTTGAGTACATGTGTACCAGAAAAGAGGAAATGTACACTACTCCCTTCTCTCGTGCTTTCAACTTTCGTCCCATAGCTTGCACATTACGAGCGAATATTTCTCCCCAATTGACTTTGATCTTTCCTCCGACAAATCCTTCCACTATCCTCACCTTATGCATGCTAGCATAAGTACTCCTCTACGGTGAAAACAGCTGATTCAACGTATACATGATATTTCGTCGGAAATCATCCTTAATCAAATCAATCTTGAAACCATTGGTCCCCTTCCTTCCTCGAGGATCAAACCACTTAGACTCTTTAAAATCGAATCCCGTATGCAATGTTGATCCCTCCCAATTAATGCCATCTTTATCTATCGCGTAATCTTGTTCCAAGGTTTCCTCCCACAAAATCGCATCCCACGAATCTAGGTTACCTCTCCACTGGATTGGATTGGCGACTTTCTTGGCCTTCATTTCATCACACAGCTCCGGACACACATAGTCCCATCGCCATGCTAAGAATGCCCCACCCAAGTGCTTCAATCATTTCAATTCTTCCACCGTTCAGTACGGCTTTGGCACTAGAGGTCGAATCACGCTTGCCATTTTCTGATGAGGAGGCAATCAAATAGCTTCCCTTGCTCCCGATCAAAGTGCCACTCGCTTCTTCATCGTGTCGTTTTGATGGTTTTGTGCCCGCCACTGCTTGTCGAAACGGTTACAACACTACCCTAACCGGAACAGAATTGCTCCCGTCAGATTTAATCACCTCATATTATAACTCAACATGCATATTCGCCTTAAAAGTCATATTTGTATTTGTCAATACTCAGTTCCGCCGAATATCATGTTTTTTATTCTGAAAAACAAAAAAACAAGCTTAAAATTCCTAACTAGGATCCTACATACGTCCGCCCTTAGTTGTGAGCGGCCCCCGCGAACATCATTTCTCATAGTATTTCTTCACCCTCCAACCGTTGACTCTGGTCGCAAACAACGCGCCATCCAAGTCCTGAAGTTGTAAAGACCCATTAGCATACACTTCTTTGACTACATATGGTCCCATCCACCGAAGATGTAGTTTGACTGGAAACTTCATGTGTCGACTGTCATAAAGTAAAACCTTATCCCCATTTACTACTTTGTGAGGTCGCTATCCACTATCATACTTCTCCTTCCTCTTGCTGTGGATGGCCTTTGTTAATTCCTCCGCTTCATCACGAGATTCCTCTAACTTAGCAAGGTCCATGAGTCGATGGAGTTGACTCTCTTCTGATGATAATCGATCTTCCACCAACACTCTGTATGTTGGCAATTCAAACTCCTCGGGAGTAATTGGATGCATTCCATAGGTCAAATAAAAAGATGTCTGTTTGATGGTAATCTTCTCTGCAGTTCGGAATGCCCATAAAGCTGCTGGTACTTTGGTATCCCAGTCATAGATGTCGTTAACAATAACTTTATTCAGAATTTTACATAACAAGCCGTTAGACTTCTCTGTCAATCCATTAGCCTTAGGATTGTACGGAGTGGTCTTCCGATGGTTGATTTGGAAGCAAGTGGTTAATTCTTCCACCAGTTGATTCAAGAAATGGGGACCCGTGTCACTAACTAGTTCGAGAGGACATCTGTATGTACAAATGACCTGGTTGAAAAAGAATTTGGTGACCGTCTTTGCATCATCTCTTCATGTCGCGACTGCCTCCACCATCTTTGTAGCATAATCTGTAGCAATCAGAATGTACCGTTTTCTTGTTGCTCTGCTAGTTGGTGAAATTGACCCTACAAAATCAATTCTCCATTTCTTGAATGGTGCCAATGGTAGAATTGGTTTTAGGGGTCATCGAGTGGTCTGCGTTGGTTTCCCAATTCGTTGACATGCATCACATTTCTCAATAAACTTATGGGTATCTTTGTACATTGTTGGCCACCAATAACCTGCAGCTAAAGTTTTCTTCACTATGTTGCGTAAAGCATAATGCCCTTCTGCCGCTTCTTCATGCATTCGGTGAATAACTCGTTGTACTTCATACGGTTCCAAACACCGCCTGAGGACTTTGTGTGCCCCCAGTTTGAACAATATCCCTTTCTCCAATTGGTATGGTCTTTGCTTTGTGCCTAAAAGCGTCCCTTGTTCCCTTCGACAACCCTTGTGATAATTCCAACGTGCGAAGGTACCGCTATAAGTTGTAATATCGTGTTTCCTTGTAGTCCGTCATCTGGAACAGCTGCTCATCTGGGAATTCATCGTCCACTGCGACCGTTGGTATTGTCGTTTCCAATCGTGATAGAAAATCCGCATTCGTATGGTGTACTCCTTTCTTTGTTTGCACTGTAAATGAGAATTCCTGCAACAACAACATCCAATGTGTTAGCCGTCCCAAGAGATCGGTCTTCTGCACGAGATACTTTAGCGGGTAATGATCCACATGAAACACAAAGTCTTATCCTAACAGATAATGTCGGAACTTCCGCACATCATACACCATCCATAGTGCTTCTCTCTCCATGATGGAGTAATTACGCTCCGCCGCTATTAACATTCGGCTGGCAAAATAGATGGGGTGATCTTTCCCTTGTTCATCTCACTGCCCGAGTACCACACCCATCCCTATTGATGAGGTATCTACGTCCACATGGAAAGGCTTTTCCCTGTTTGGTGGAATCGGAGTTGGAGCCGTGAACAATTCGTTCTTCATTCGGTGGAATGTGGCCTAGTGCTCGGAGATCCACACAAACTCTACCTCCTTCTTCAGCAGACCTGTCAATGGAGCTGCAATAGCAACATATGATTTCACATACCGCCGATAGTACCCTGTATGTCCCAGGAAGGCTCTGAGCTCCCTGATGTTCCTAGAGAGTTCTAACAAATTGATGACCTTAACCTTATCTACGTCGACTTCTAACCCTCGAGTTGAAACTCGGTGATCTAGAAGAATCCCCTCAGTCATCATAAAATAACACTTCTCGGGATTTAATGCCAACTGACCGTCCCTACACTTCTGGAAAGTTTTCTCCAGATGATGTAAGTGATCTTCTTTTGCCCCGAATATGCAATAGTCATCTATAAAGATTTCTAAAAACTTCTGCAAGTAATCTTGGAAGATATGAGTCATCATCCGGTAAAAAGTAGCCGGTGCATTGCATAGTCCAAATGGCATTTTGTGGTAAGCATACGTCCCCCAATCCGTGGTGAATGTAGTCTTATCTTTATCTTTCTCCCAAATGGATACTTGATTGTACCCAGAAAACCCATCCAGGAAGTTATAACATTCATATCCTGCCACATGGTCTAAGATTGCATTTGCAAATGGTAAACGATGATGATTCTTCTTCGTCGTGACATTCAACTTTCTAAAATCTTGGCATACATGAATTTTACTAGTGTTCTTCTTAGGCGCAACCCATTCATTGCTCAACATAGGGTAGATAATGCCCGCTTGGAGGTATTTATCAATTTCATCTTTGATTAACAAAGAGTATTTCGGATTTAAGCGGTATTGCCGCTGTCTTACATGGATTGCTCCCTCTATTAAATCTATCCGATGTTCATTCCATTTTTGGGGGATACCCTTCATGTCTTCTATCTTCCATGCGAACAAGTCTTTGTATATCCGGAGGAGAGACAACATGTTTCGAAGATCAATCCCAGGTAGATTTCGCTTGATCTTTAGTTGATGTCCATGGGTTACCATGATCTCCTCCCAAGTGTTAGGCCCTACAACTCCGTCAGTGTGGCTTGCTTCGCTGCGCCCCACACTGATATGTAATTGCTATTCATCTTCTGATTGGAGTTCTTTGTCTACTTTGTAGCACTGTGGGTAGTTGACGTGGTCTTCGGATGAATACCCAGAATCTGTATTATCATCACTAGGGTCGGTAACTCCTGAATCAGAAGATGTTTCCCCCGATACCCAAGAGGACTCCACGAGATAGTTACCTTCCTAGCGGTTGATGTGCATGGGTCGAAGAAGGACAAGGTCTTACGCTGTCAATTGGTGGTAACTTTTGCGCTGTACAACCAGGGCCTCCCAATGAGGACCTTGTAACCACTCTCCTCATGTGGTCGCAGGATTATGTAGGTCAATGAGAATCCTACGCCTCCTATCTTTGTGAGCACTCCTCGCAACACCCCCACTGGCTTCTTCCGCGATTGGTCAGCCAACCTTAGCACATTGGGTGTAGCTTCGTACTTCTTGTACCCAAGTGCCACGGCTGTGTCTTCGGTCATGATATTTACTCTTGATCCGGAGTCTACCGGTACTGCACTTAACATACAGCCCGCAATCTCGACTTTAATCTCTGAAGCTCCTTTGTCTTCTTGCCCTACCGTGTATACTGCAGGTAACTTGTCTTGCCGACTCGGCTTTGGCTTGGTAGACCTGAGAGCCTAAATAAGTAGCTTCTTATAGGCCTTATTATCATCCAGTCGCTGCTTTATTGTCATGTTGGCTTTGACTTTAGCCAAATTTGCCACCGGGTCATAGTACTGCCGAGGTGTTGTCTGTGGACGTCTCCCGTGCTCCACTGAGTTGCTTCTTCCAGACACTACCTCCCCCTTCTTCGGGTTGACCTCCTTAATGTAGTGCTGAACTTTGGTCCGAATATCTGTTGCAAACTCCCGTGTTGTGCCTTGACTTGGAGGGGTGATGACTTTCGCTTCTAGAGTTAAAATGGTTTTTACCGGTGTTCCCCTTGTTGTTTCTTTCTTCTTATCTTTACTCTTTCTGTCTACAACTGGGCTTGCTTGTTTCTTCGTACTTCGGGTGGATATCCTTAGTACGTCCAACACTTCCTCTGGCCAATCTTCTCCCTTATGTGGTGGCTGGTCCTCCAAGTTTACTTGGTGTACCCCCACGTCTCTCTTTGGTGGAGTCACAAACCGGACCTCTTATGCTGGATACCGCTCGCTTTCTCCTCGTGGTTGGGGTTGTTGATCGCACTCCACATGCGTATGTCATGGCCTCATGCAATTACTACACATGGGTTGGTAAGTCATTCGGCGCCGGGGTTGTGGACACTGAGGAGACCAGTGTCCTACGGCGCCGCAGTTGTTACAAGCATTAGGTTTTGGTGGAGGGGAAATTTGAGGTAAGCCCCCCATCTTCCGTTGCGGCGTAGTCACCGCCATATCTACTAGACTATACCTAGAAATCTGTACTTGAGGTATTGAGGATGTATTCCCCATCTCCTGGACCCCATAATTTTGATCTTCGGCGGTAGGGTCGTATTGGGGATACTCCCATACTGGGACCCACTCCACTTGCTGGGCCGAACATCCTTCCCTGGGCTGGTGCTCAGAGTTGGTATGGCCAGGTTTTGCACCACACATTGGCATGACTATGCATGAGGGATTTCCTCCTATCTCTATTATTGACTAAGTGTACCTTGAGCTCTTCCATACTTTTGGTCAACTCCTCAACCCTGGTCTCTATACCTTTCCGTCCGCCCTCCGGATTCTTCATCTGGTGCGTGTGTTTCTTTTTGGAAGTGTACTTCCAATCTTCGTCGGAGGAGCTAGACTCCTCTTCGGCCGAAGTTGTCGACGTTCCACTACTGGAAGAACTTTGTTGTCTTCGGGACTTTAGGTGTTTAGTCCTCCTTCCCTTATGGGAACTCCGCACCTTCTTTAGTTGCTTACGATGTATATTAGACAACTCGTAAGTCTCAGCGGCTTGGATGACGGCGTCCATAGTGGACGGGTTTGCTCTGTAGCAGATCGTCTCATGGTCTAGGTCAAATTTACCCGGGCCAGACACGTACCCTTTGATGGCCATAGCCTCCGAATATGGTTTGGCTTTTGCTGCCGATGATGGCATCCTATCTAATAAACTAAGAAATTGTTCAGTATCCTCCCGCAATTTTTGATGCTTCTCTCTTCGGATGGCCTCCAGCCGTCTTAGGAGCACCTTGTCGTACCCCATTTCTTGGAACTGTGCCAAGAACCGACTCTTGAGTCCATCCCAAGAGGTGATTTCCGCCGCGTGGCTCTCCTCTTGGCTATTCATCCATATTCGGGCTCCCTTCCGAAGAAGCCTAGGGAAGATGCGGCGACGATCGGCTTGGTCATTTTCCTTATTTGCCGTCGAGATGGCTTCAAAGGTCTTGATGTAGGAGTCTGCTTCCTCATTGTATGTGGTTCCCTTGAACTGGGGGTACTGCTACTTCGTAATTGGGGCTGTCATTCTTACTGGTGCTTCCTTGAGCTGAGAGTTAAACTGGTCCTCTAGATTGGTTCGTAAATTCTCACCCGATGGAGTTCTGATTCTCGGGTGGCCGAAGTGTATTTGGTCCACAGATCTCCATTGTCTTTGTCCGACAAGGTTACGTTTCAAGTTGAGGTTCCTAGTTTTTGTTCACCAGACGACTCCGAAGTTGGGTATGAGGAAGAATGTTTCCCTATCGCTAATTGAGCAGAACTACTTGCATGCCGTAGTCACATCTCTGCTCTTCGTGTAGACGAGCCACTTCCTTCTCCGCCCGAACCGGTTGTTTTTGGTTTGGCAAGATGTTTCTTATTCTTCATCCGACCCAAGGGTCGTACCCAATCTCCTTCTCTTTCTTTTCTCCTTTGTTCTTCACGTGCTATTAGGCGTTTCTCTCGAGCAGAAGATTCGGTTGGTTCCATGGGTAGCTCTTCCTTTGGATGTTTATTTGTCATGCATCCCCAGGCTTCTGCTTACACAATTCTTCTTGCACGCCTGTGCTTCTTGCGGGATCAAGAATTCAAACCCAATTCGTTTGTGCCTCACAACCTCTTCTTTCTGCTTGGCATCCACTGACATTAAACTGGTTCTAGACTATATAGTACACCCACCATGATCAGCATGTTAACAGATCCATTCCCCGGCAGCGGCGCCAAGAAAAACTTCATCTACAACTTAGTTCTTATGTTACATACAAGTTACATTAGAATTGGGCAATCGTAGTGTTTATTGATTCGTTCCCAAGGGAATGGGATGTTAAATGAATGTCAAGTGGAAATTATGTGCGTTTAGACCTCTTTAATCAACTCTGGATGATCACTGTATGAAGAGTGTCACCAAATCATAACTTAAAACCCATTAGAAAATAAAGTGCTAAGAAATTCCAGAGGAAATTCTTTTACTGAAATTTGATGATCCCAATTACAAGAGTCAACATTCATCAGGCGTAAGCTCGCAAAAGTTTTTCCGGAAAATCCTTGATAGTCAAATTCGTGGGACGAATTCCTGGTTATCTTCACAAGAATCTGATCTCCAGTCAGATAGGCCACCGCGATCTCTACTCGGCTTTGAGAGTTTCCGTTCTACCCTCGTTACACAAAAACAATTCATGTCTTTCACTTGCAAATTGAAGATGTTTCCATTAACTACTCTAGTCCTATTTATACACAATCCTAACGTACTTTTCGAATCGC
The DNA here is from genome assembly GCA_014180765.2 of Marchantia paleacea. Classification (NCBI taxonomy): domain Eukaryota; kingdom Viridiplantae; phylum Streptophyta; class Marchantiopsida; order Marchantiales; family Marchantiaceae; genus Marchantia; species Marchantia paleacea. The sequence goes on from MUAA02000032.1 coordinate 912,704, forward strand.
TATCTACACAGATCGAGTCCGACTACAACTTTGGAGATATGCTACACCCTTCAATGATGTCTCTTCATGCCAGACGAAAGTATCAACGCTGATTTGCAACTCTATGATATCCTATGCGATCTCCCTCCGGTGAATTCGCATCGCTTCTTGACAGTCACGATCCATGGCCTTGTACATCTCCTTTCGCTTCTCCTTTGAATCGCCAGGAGTGTTCATCACCATTGTAAACTTCTCCAATCGATCAGCTTCCACATCATCACACCGGGCAAAAAGATACTTCGCACACTTACTAGCAAAAACTTCTAAAATCTAGCTGGTCTCTCCACATCGACCTCGTGCAATTGGCGTTTCACCTCCTTCAATTGATTCTGAAGCCGCTCATTCTCGACTTCCATGAACTTCAATTCTGCTCCCCGGATCTTGCAAATGTCCCCATAGGCCTTCTTCGATGCTACCACCTCCCGTTGCGTTCTGCCCTCTCCTTCTCCAGACGTCCCACCGATTCTATCAACTGATTAATGGTATGTGTTTGGTCCTTCTTTCCTATGGCAATGTAGTTCATTATCTGAATTAGTTCCATGTAACCGTCCTCCTGAGGATTCCATCCTTGAATATAATCTGTTCCCATCTCGTTCAACTCCATCAGAACATGAACAACTACATTTTCTAGTTTCTGGGCTAACTGTAACACTGACGAGAGCGATTCTCCATCATCTGTTTTGAATGCCTTCACCTTAGACCTTGATACTTTCGGTACCAGCTTAACAACCTCGGCTTAACAACCTCCTTTAACTTTTGCTTCTTATTCACCGGCGTTCGAACTTCCTCTACACTCGAACTTTGCACTCGCTTCCCCGAAGTTCCTGCAAAATCCTCCCATTCGAATACAATTTCCTCAAGATCCTGTATTAGGTTGTCCAACTTTTCTGAAGGTATCTCGTCTCTTTCTCCTGCAACTGGTGATTGCAAACTGTTTCCTTCAGGCCTTACGGTTCTGGTTGATCCACTACTAGCTTCACTCATATTCGGCTCTCGCAAAACATCCTCTGCATCCAACTGATACTTCACTCTTTCCCTTGGAGTTAACCATCCCATCCTTGAGTACATGTGTACCAGAAAAGAGAAAATGTACACTACTCCCTTCTCTCGTGCTTTCAACTTCTGCCCCATAGCATGCACATTACGAGCGGATATTTCTCCCCAATTGACTTTGATCTTTCCTCCGACAAATCCTTCCACTATCCTCACCTTATGCATGCTAGCATAAGTAGTCCTCTGCAGTGAAAACAACTGATTCAACGTATATATGATCTTTTGTCGGAAATCATCCTTAATCAAATTAATCTTGAAACCATTGGTCCCCTTCCTTCCTCGAGGATCAAACCACTTAGACTCGTCGAAATCGAATCCCGTATGCAATGATGATCCCTCCCAGTTGATGCCATCTTTATCTATCGCGTAATCTCGGCCCAAGGCTTCTGCCCACAGAATCGCATCCCACAAATCTGGATAACCTCTCCACCCGATTGGATTGGCGACTTTCTTGGCCTTCACTTCGTCACACAGCTACGGACACACATAGTCCCATCGCCACGCTAAGAATGCTCCATCCAAGTGCTTCAATCGTTTCAATTCTTCCACCGTCTAGTCCGGCTTCGGAATCAGAGGTCGAATCACGCTTGCCATTTTCTGCTGAGGAGGCAATCGAATAGCTTCCCTTGCTCCCAATCGAAGTGCCACTCGCTTCTTCATCGTGTCACTTTGATGGTTCTGCTTGTCGATACGGTTACAACACTATCCAAATTTAATCTCCTCACATTCTCACTCAACATGCATATTTGCCTTAAAAGTCATATTCGTATTCGTCAGTACTCAGATCTGCTGAATATCATGATTTTTATTCTGAAAAACAAAAAAATAAGCTTAAAATTCCTAACTAGGGTCCTACAAAGGTAGACAATTTATTTGGTGTCGATCTAAGAATCTTCAAGGGACGAAACAATATTGCTTCCTCTTATGCAATGTGACATGGAGACATATTGCATCACAACATACATCGCTGTCACATCAAACATCACACTACATAGATCATCATACACCAACACAAGGATACCACAATCTTTTCTGCTCTCAAAACATCCACAAGTACATTCCACTCATAACCATAGCATAAAAGAGAAGTATACCGTTGAGCCAAATCCACTTTGTGCTTCAAAGACTCCAAGTTCCCACACTAGCTACTGTCCACCATAGCCACACTCTCCGTTGTTGGCCCTAATGGCAGTTCCAGTGCAAATGGCGCTAACTACACAATTGGCTCTAACTCCTGTATCTGCTCTTGGGTGCATGCACCTATCTAACTAGGGATGCGGCTACATAAGTCATGACAAAGGAGTAAGTTGAGGGAGATATTGAATATCACCATTATAGATTCCACTTATAAAGAAGATGTCCACAAGTTAAGATACACGAGGGACGTTCCACTTTAAGGCGTTATGTTACTACGGGCTGTCATATGGACCGGAAGAGATGACATTGACATGTCCAACGTCTGGATTTGCTATGGCTTTAAACGCTGTGTTAGACAAATCAAATGCTCGACCACCTACACAACCATTAGGGCAACGGTCCACTATCTTGATAGAGATGGTAGCTGAGCTAGTGCCACAGGAATAACTAGAAAGGCTATGCGCACATTCGAAGATTTTCGGTCTTCTTCTAAGTATATGCTTTCTTCCATTCAAGGCAATGATCACTATGTTTACAAACATATTCAAGATGAGTATGCAAAAGAATTGAGAGCAACGATTATTACCTGCATTCACAAGCTTTCTGAGTACCAGGAGGGACCTCTGCGAGATGAAGAATGCGACTGCTTACTTCCAGCATAGCTCTCGTGATATATTTTTAGGGTGATGAGCAGGTGACCGTTTGACTGACTCGGACTACAGAAGCAGCAAAAGTCATCATCAGTGAAAAAGGTCATAGTACACCCTTGGAGGATCCTGCGTATTCGTATCTATGATTCGTGTAGAGTGAACCTATGCTCTATTCAACTTACAATCCCACGTTATGTGGAGATCTCTGAAATGGAAGAATTCGAATGAAAAAGTCAGAAGCTTCAGTATTTAAATTGGTAGAACATATTCGCCTTGGGAAAGTAGCGTAAGCCTTAAAACAAGGCACAAACTTCACGCTTGACTCTAGATGGAGATAAAATATGCAATCACAATATCTATACGTGCAGTACGCATACCTTTGACGAAAGCAGAAAATATATACTGATGTATGTATACGCTTGTATACGTGCTCATGGCGACTCAAAGTCTAAATTACACTGATTGTCACCAGAGTAGGTTACTGTGCTGAGAAGCGGGAATGATATTGTATTATGTTCATTAGTCACCAATCTCCAAGATACAATCCTAGGCCCATTGTCAAATATTAATGCTACAGATCCCTTACGTAAGCCATCGTCAAATGTTGTGCATCCTTTATGGAACAGCACGTTCATGGGTCATGAGTATATCCAATTCGGCAGTTATCAGATGTCTACAGTGAAGATATATAGGGTTTCGGTCCCGGTAGATGTTTTGGATCGTGTTCAAGTTCGCACTTTCATAACTCGACTCCCAACTCTTATTCAAAACTTACAGTAGACTCCGCAATAATTCATCACGAGAAACTGAAAACTGAAAGTATCATTTCATATCGTCAGTAATAAGGAGCTTGACTCGTTGAACCTTTAATTTTTGTTTCTCCCATCCAGTGCACATTGGAGTCCCTTCTTCTCATAATCAACCGTAGATCTGTTTTAGGTTCGCGTGATAATAGGGAAGAAAACCTGTTGTTACGCTCGCTTATAACTCAAACATGAAGTCATAGAGAAATACAGAGATCAAAACTAAGCTTCTTAAGTTTGATAAGAATGGAAGATCTGACCACCGCTAGTCTCCAAGAACTGTAGCCGTGAGACAAGCACAATTTATCAGTCGAAGGAGAAAGGAAGTGTTTTGAGAGGCTGGCAGTTGGAATTCGAAAACAGTAGAGACGAAGACCTTTCCTTCGAAGAAGAAAATTGTTAATTATGTATTGGGACTTTGGCTTCAGGAGTCGACGGGGTCAGCATCAACTGTTAAACTGAAACTTCCAGCTAAGGTACACCTACAGCATGTACCATCATGTGATGACTTTGTCTGGTCCATTTGAACAGACACGCCCTCATTGCTCTGAATTTCAGCTTTGCTTCTTGAATACATCTTCAGTCCCTACGACAACGTCAAAAAAAAACAAATTCGTTAGACTAATAGGCCGCTCATTTCTTCGAAACTCACGTTCCGATTTACAGACCTCGGCCTACTGGAATCCTAAACAACTCAGACCGTAAGAGGATGCGGCTGTACCAGTATACATCATACTCTATTGCAGATCACAACTTTCACATACTCTTATGAACACAAGTCCACGTTTACTTAGTCGAGTTCTGTTGACACACCTTCAAATTTGGTGAAGGCTTCTGCCCATGTGCTTTGTTGGAGTACTTCTTTTGTGTAATGTTGATAACACACTCTCTTGATTCTTGTAAAATGAATGGCGTTGATTAAAAGGTGAAGTGCTTACTGATTTGTTGACACATGCTGGTACGTGAACGCATACATGAGGTCCTGCTACACCTTGAGGTGATTATTAGAAAATCCGCCAGTTAATTCCCATTTTCTAATATTATACTCAACACAGTTTGCACAGTGTTTCCAGATGTTGATCGCTGCCTCGCCTCCAGCACCAAAGTATTGATTAGCTGCAACCTGCACTCAATCATCTCCCAAAAGAAGAGGAAGTTGAATAAAAAAAAGGTCGAAGGGAAACATGTTCTGGACTAGACCCATTTTCACTCTGTCCTGTAGTCTTTAAGAAGGAACGGAGCTCTTTCCAAAGAAAGCTCACCCGTCTTGGTATCATGTGCAGCTATAGTTACTAGTGGGAGGAATGTGGGAGTGCTAGGAGTGTTAGCATGACGTGGCCCAAGTTGGGAATTGTTTCCGCAGTAATTTGTGGTAGATCTACACCAGCATTTATCAAGACAGAACTGAGTCACCAGCTTCTTTAACCGTCTTTTTCTAAATTAATCACATTAGAGTATGATTGGGACTTTTCATGGGGGTATTTGACTTGACTGGCGGGGAGAAGACAAAAAGCATGTTTCGCTTGCTCACAACGAAATAGAAGGTCAATTGCAACATAGACTATCGACCTGTACGTACGCTTTTAATAGAACCTGTCCATGAATCCAGACTACAATAAACTAGTTTTAACTTTGATTGAAGATGTTATATCTTCGCGTCTTCCAGATGTTCTATCTCCACAAATTGCAACTCCAATTTCAGATACTCGGTACAAATCAGATCATTACTAGCTTACATGGATGAAAAAAAGCTTCAGGCTTGCCTATTGATACATGTGGCCCAAAAGTCGCTCGGGCGTCAATATTGTTATCTTTTTTATTCGGTAAAGGCTCCTCATAACCAACAAGTTAATAAAAATGTATATGCCTGAAACTTGTACACGGGGTCAAGTCAAGAAGTTGCTTTTCTCATATTATATAGTTCACAGAAGCACAGCTGACGAAACGGCGGTCACGATCAGCATTCATAATAATTGAGTTGGAAGCTACTGCTGGTATACGTCAGCAAACGACAGCGGTTGCGGTCACAAACGTGTAAGCTGTAGGATTCGAATATGCGTGATCCAGCATGCTTGACTTTCGGAGACGGACTTACCGATGGCTAAAGTCTTCAGGAGTTATGTCAGGGTCTTGGAAGCTAGATGGCTACCGAAACTCATTTTGATGATTACTAAGTTTAGATCCGGCATAAACGTACTTCTTCAGTCATTCAAGACTGAAGATTTGAAGACAAATGCAAACAACCGGAATAGACTTCACCTGACAGTTTACGATTGATTGATATATCTTATCTTCCAGACAGGTTCGAAAGGAAGTGAGCTTTTAGTGAAGCTAAAGCTTGACCTTGATATCGGGAGTCGGATTGGAGCGCGTGGAGAGCCCGAGTGTTGAGAGGGCGAGAGGTTGCGGGTGCGGGAACTGATCTGTAGTTTCTAGGGCCTTACTTTGGCAAACATGGAGAGTGAATAGTTCATTCTCTTCGTCTTTCAATTTGGGTTCCATTGGTACATAAATTGAAGACTATGGAGAATGATATTGTGAGATATGAGTATTTTTATATTTTTAGGGTTTTGAATGATTTTTCTTATACTAGACATATGGGTCGGGTTTTTTTTTTCTCATCTCTTCTTTTTCCTGCATTGGTTCTATTGGAACCTAGTTGGAAAATTATGGAGATCTGAATAAAAAGTTATGAGTATTTTTAGATTTTAGGGTTTCCATAGTTAACATTTTCCAATGTGAGGTGGTGTGTTAGGGGGGTTGTGGTTCTGCAGGTGGGAGTAGATAAATGATGGAGTGCTGGGTTTCTTTATCGTTCCCTTTGTGTTAGCTTTAGCTTGACTTTCTCTCATGGGACCGCCAAAAGCGGTGCGTGATACACCATGTCCGGTATATCATCGTCTCTTTACCTTGCAAGGGGTAAAGACCCACGTGGGAAAGATGCACAAAGATTATGATTGGACCACTTGGGATGCGCATGTGAGGAGGACGGTCACATCGACATCGGTTTTTGTCATTTCGGGGAACACGCACATTACATCGACTCCTTCGTTGAGCATTCCAGGTATACCGTTGTCGCATGGACAAAGCTTTACTCTGAGAACGCCTGAGCGTCTGGCTGTAGAAGAACTCTCCTCGTCCTCGTGTGAACTGACAATCACCCTCTCTTTCATCTCCTCATCTCTCCATGCCCAACTCGTTGCACCCGATAAACTCCAGCGGAAGAAGATCGTTGTAACCAACGATTGAACCGTTAACTCTTAGCCAAACTTCGCAGAAAAGTACTTTGCAACCATTCATAACTCTCGGAAAAGTTTCACATGCTCTTCAATTCTAGATCTCTCGTTACAAATGTCGAACTATACCCTATGTCACAAGGCAATATGCAGACCCTTGCGTACTAAAACCACTATAAACTCCAATCCTTTGATTCAATTGCACTCCAATTTCGCAAGAAAACGTCTTATCATCCAAGCTTCAACTCTTTCAAGTTTTATTGACCAATCTTATTGATAGCATGAGTTATGATCGTCGAACTAAATCTGTAACGATGCATTGCAATCCACGCAATTCATACTGTGTACATAAATTTCAAACTACTGCTTTGCACTCAAAACTCAACCAATCGAGCTGAAATTTCGATCAAATTGCAAATTCGAGTTGTAAACTCTGTGTCTATCGAATCCGATCTGTCAAAGCCTTCATAGAACGCTCAGAATTCACTCAAACTCTCCCATCGGTCCAAATTTCACTCTCCCACTTCAAATCACCACACCGGAGTGTCAACTTGCTCAATCGCCTTCATTCTTGAGCCAAAATCCTAGCTCTCCTTGTCAGCTCTCCAACCATATCCTTCAATCCTAAAAAACTCCCTTCGAAGGCTCCCGAAACTCCTCAAAACCCTAAAGAACTTGCCCAAGTGCTCTCATTGGTCTAAATTTCCCAACCAATGAGAATGAAGAGTTCCATTTTGACCTCTAGTGGGCCAAATTAGCCACAACTAACTTAGAGCTTAACAACTAGCCTAAAAACACTACTTAGCCATCATATAGGTAATACGAGTTGTTGCTAATAAAGAGTCAAAATAACCACTCGAAACCGGTTAAGTATAAACGGAACAACAAAAGGGACCGGGGAGTTTATAACTTGAGTATAATACTCCTCGCCAAAATTCCTAACAATCAACTCCCTATGACTTGCCTTTGGTAGACAGTAGTGATAGACAGGGATCCATGTGTTGAAAGGCGCCACTATCGGCAAGTTTAAGTCCATAATGCTAATATCAAATCAAAACGTAGACTGTTAAGTCCCAAGTCGCGCCTGAGTAGGGAAACAATTGGCGAGAATGAAAGGATGCTGGGAGTTTATCACCACTTCCATAAAGCTATCTCCAAAGTGATACACTAACCATGCCCTAAAGTGATCACGATGTAGACACCGGATGCTTATCACAAACGGATTGGGCATCGGTATATCTGGAGGATCATACCGCCCTCTATCCATGTCCCACGTTGGCTCCACTTCTATCGGATAAGCTCCTTAGTAAGCAACGTTCTAGACCTCCCCCCTTTCCTTTCGACTCCAACCACGCTTTATATCCGATAAGGTCCAAGATGATATCCCTTGGATCCTTATCTACATCCTGGCCCTAGGATGACAATCCAACCGTGGCCTCTTAACAGTCTTACAATGAGCCGTCGGCCATCCCGACCTAAAAATATCGCCAAAATATTGCCGTCATCTCATCACTCTCCGAAGATGACACATGTCATCATCTTCTCATAGTAGCCGTGTCACAACACGACATCCACCCCCTAAACACATTGCATCCTCCGGTATGCACCAAGAAGTTAACCAAAATGTGTGTGGCATCAGATTATGTCAACCTGATCTTCTGATCCCAATAGATCCTCCCCATATGACTCACCTTCACCAAAAAGGTCAAACTCCTCCTCAAGTTGGCCAATGTTGATCTCCTTATTCCGACTTTTGAAGATCTTGATTCGTTTTTTGCAATAGGCACCTTCATCTTTGTGCCATCCAACTCTCTCTCGAATAAGTGGCATTGTCATGGACATTGACTACCACATATGGCCCAAACCATCTCTTGAAAACTTCCTCAAGGTGCTATGTTGGTTATCGAGACTATTGTCATACACCAACACCCAATCACCTTCTTTGATCTCCTTTGGTCTCAGCCTATGACGTTTGTCAAATCTGTCCTTATTTCTAAGGCGTGCCTCTTTGAGTCTCTCCATTGCCAATTGCACATCCTCCGTTCTCCTCTCCAATTGTCGAATGCGTATCGCCAAAAGATCTTCTCTACTCATATTATCTTCCCATGGCAAGACACTCCATGTGGGAATGTTTTCCTCTATTGGCATAATTGGCTTTTGGCCTTGCATCAACTCTGCTGGCATGTAGCCGGTCACAGAGCTATGGGTTGTACGATCAGCCCATAATGCAAATGGTAACAAACGAGGCCATTGTCCAGCCTTCCCCCTACATGACTTCACAATTGCTTTGACAATAGGTGGATGACCCCGCTCACTCTTTGCATTCCCTTCTGGATTATAAGCAGTGGTGAGAGACAACTTGACTCCACATCTCTCAAAGAAGTCACGTGACTCTTGAGCATTCAACTCCCCTCGATCAGCGGTCATCTTCCCAACACATCCATAACGACACACGACGTCCTCCAAAAGAAATCTGCAAACCCCTTCTGTTGCTTTCGACCGTAGCGCTCTCCCCTCCACTTGATTGGATATATCCTCCCTCGCTAACACCAGGTACCTCATCTGCCCTACTCCCATTGGCATGACCACTAAATCCACAACCCACTTGTAATGGATAGCAAGTGGATATGTAGGATGCAAACCATCACGGTGTCGGATTCTAGAATACATTTGACACGTCTCACAAGTCTCCACAAATCCCACTACATCTTTGTAGATGTTCTTCCACCAATATCTCTCCTTCAATTTCATGAAAGTGGCGTATATACCCCTATGGCCTGCCCATAAGCTTTCATGAAACTCTCGCATCAATTCTCGTTGAGCCTCTTGTCCACAAATCACACGTTGTGGTATATCACCCTTCCGCTTCGGTCTCTTCCCTAGGTATCCATCCTGCAACATGTAGTTGTAGGCTTTCCTCCTTACATGTTTGAACTCGTGATCACTCCAACCACTCTGTCGTGCAAGTGTACTTAGATATTTTCCAATATCTAACCACTCATCCTCATACAAATCCTCGAAAAACAACTCCAAACCTTGTGTTACTCCTTGCTGATGAGCCACAGAATAAAACGTCGTTCCTACATCATCAGTATCATCAATCATCTCTTCTTCTCCCTCATATCTAGCTCTTGACAACATACCTGCCACCTTGTTATCCTTCCCTATCACATGCTTGAACTCCGGATTAAGTGTCTTGATGTAAGCTATCCACCTCAACATTGCAATATCTGGTGTATTGCAATTGGTGATCATCCCCAGCAATGGTAAACAATCCGTCTCAACAATCACATGTGCTCCAATCAGGTAGTTTCTCTCGGACTTCATAGCTGTAACAACACCCCACAACTCCTTCTTCACCTGAGGATAACTTCGTTGTCTTTCACTCAAGACCGTGGCTCCAAATCTCACCGCATATCTACTGTCTTCATCTTCATCATCTTGTCCCACAGCCCATCCTATGGCAATATGGTAGTATCCACCGTCAATATCAGCGGCTTGTTACCATGATATTCTATCCTTCGCAAAACCGGAGGCGATGACATACACCTCTTCAACTTCCTCATGGCCTCTACATGCCTATCCTCCCATACAAACTTCTGATTTTTCCTTAACAACTCATATAACGGATCCGTTATATGAGCAAAGTGAGGAATCCATATGTGATAGAACACAACAGCACCTAAAAACCGCCTCACCTCTGTCAAGGAAGTGCAGATCTCGCGCATTCTTTGGATAGCATCCACCTTGCTGGGATCTGGTTTTCGGCCATACCATCCACACAAATGACCAACAATGACAACCTCCCGCACCCCAAATGTAGACTTCACCCCTGACAATGTAAGATGAACCTCTTCCAATCGAGATAATATCCTCTCACAATCTTCAATATGATCTTTCACGAACTTCCGACAGCCCCTTTGATCCTTGGTTTCATCCTTCTCCTCTTCTATACATCCCTTGATGGGCACATCATCTAGAAAAGGCATAGTCTTCTCCGAAATAAAGTCCCTTAACACTTTATTCATCCCATTCATCAAATGTGTCACTGAATTTGTGGCTCCTTGTGGCAACGTACACATCCTTACCAACCCTAAGGTTGTTCTCATTGTAGTAACATCCCTACTTCCTTCCGATAGTTGAAATTGATCATATCCAGAGTAAAGATCTCCCATAGAGTAGATAGCTCTCCTGGCAAAAGCTTCCGCAAACTCGTCCACAATTGGTCCCACTCCCATATTTCTGATAGTCACTTGATTCACCGGTTGCATGTCTTGAATGAATCGTAGTGATCCATTCTTTTTTGGCTAGACGTGCTTTTCGCTTACCGCTCGATCCGTTGGCGCGCGATCCCATGGACGAGTTAGCATGGTTTTTGTTTTTATTACTTCCGCGATGGTGTCTACGTTATACTAGAGGGGGACGTGCTGGACATAGAGAGGTGGTAGCTAGATTTCGGAGATTCCGAGCAGGGGATTGGGTTACATTGCAGGAGGAGTCTGTTCGGGCCACACAGGTTAGGAGTCGAGTGCAATCACATGATACTTCTGATTCGGTGCGATTGCGACAATGTAGGATCTTGGGGCAGGCCGGGGAGTATAGCAGGGCTGCACGGGCCCTTCATCCTTTGTCCATGGCTAGTCCTACTGAGGAGACGATTTCCTCTTTACGCCTTCTACATCCAACCATGGGCGAGGAGATACCATTAGAGGTCTTGGAGTATCAGCCAGAGGAGCCATTATGTCTTGACAGATCATTATTTGCTCATTCTCTATGCACAGCCCCACGTTTATCCTCTTGGGGTTTGTCGGGGATGGTATATGAGCATCTTCGAGATTGCTTTCAGGCGGACGATCCTTCTAGTGGTTTCACGGAGTTGTTCCAGGTGGCTGCAGCAGTTGCGAGAGGGGAGATTCCGTTGTCAGTTAGTCAAGCTCTTGCGATGGAGAAGGACACAGGGGGCATTCGACCGATTGCTATTGGAAAGGTCTTATTCCGATTAGTCAGCCGTACCGTTGTCTTGCACCATCGCTCACACTTCCAGGAGCATCTTTGTCCACATCAGTTTGGAGTCGCCACACCAGGAGGATGTGAGGCAGTATCGTTGGACATTAGAGCACTTCTAGATATCCATCCGGATTGGGTTGTCTTGCAGGTAGACGTTGAGAACGCTTTTAACAGCGTCTCGCATGCATCCATTTTTAGAGAGCTTAGAGAGGCTGGTGGACCCCTATCAAGCCTCATTCCTTTTGTACGATCTTTCTACGGTTCTCATTCTTCTTTATTTTATCAAAGATGGCTTTTCCGAGAAGGGAGTGTTTTGTTTCTGATCTGCCGTTGGCACTCGGCAGGGGAGATCCTTTGGGGGGGACCCTTATTTGCCATGGCTCATTCTGAGCTCTTGTGTCTCGCTTTGGCGGTGCCGGTTGTGTGTTCCCCACCTTGGCGGATGATACACATATTGTGGGCCATGTAGACCGGCATTAAGCGGGCCTTTGATTACTTGACTACCGAGCTTCATCTTGTAGGCTTGAGAGTCAAGGTGTCAAAGTGTAGGGCTTGGTCTCCTTTGGGCATTCCGCCTCATCTTGACTTTCCACGAGGGATGTATGATATCGACAGATGGCTTACGTATTCTAGGAGTGCCAGTAGGGTCTGAGGATTTTGTTTCACGCTACCTTGATGTTGCATTGGCCGAGGATGTTTTGCATGTAGACGACCTTTCTCTACTAGGGGATCCGCAGGTGGCGTTTGGTATACTATCATCTAGTATTGCTCGTCGACCCACCTATCTTCTTCGCATTGTTCCTCCTTCACCTACATTCATATCACGTTTGATAGCCTTTGATAGGAGGATCATGGGCGTCTTTGGTGACATCATCGGACCAGGGACATTCGAGTGTGACTGGAGATTTGGCAAGGAGACAGACATCTTTGCCAATCTCGTGTGGAGGGGTAGGCTTATTATCGATGGAGGAGACGGCACCTGCGGCGTTCTTGGCGAGTTAGGCACTTGTTGCACCTTTGTTATCTTCTCAATTTGTGATCGCAGATAGACCTATTTTGGAGATATATACGAGGGACGTCGATACGGGATCATTTCCCTTACAGGTATTATTACGACATACGAGAGACGCTTTACCACGGGAGGTACGACATGAGTTCCCATCTTTTTCCTCTTTGGCTACCGATTGGACTAGGGGTCTAGAGTCTATCTTGATGGACCGACAGCGGGGAGGCTCTACATTCACTCTTAGTGGATCCGGCCATCCCTCGTACTACTAGAGCTCGTCTACGCCTTGCTCGGGCAAGGGTGCAGGCTCGTGGATCTTGGCTCGACCATGCATCAGGGCTTTCCGACTCGCACCAGCTATTTTCTCCACAGCGATGAGGTTCCGTCTTGGCTTGGTCCATCCATCTACATCTTCATTACTCACATGTGAGTGTGGTATCACTTTAGATGCAAAGCAGGTGTTTATATGACTCGTTGTCCATTCGAGGGCAGAGGATAGCTACCCATGATGCCATTAGGGATGTGGTGTTTGCTATGGCGCGGGAGGGTGGATACCTCACATGGAGAGAGCGTTTGGTATGCCTTGCGATCGACTAGGGTTAGAGCAGACCTGCACTTGGTTGGGGAGGACCAGGTCACTATGGCTGATGTGGTGGTTACCGATCCTACTAGAGACACAGTTTCAGAGGGGTGATCACCCATCCTCCAGATGGGCGGCGAGTGGGCGGCGGCAACCAAGGTCTCCAAGTATAGAGGTATGCAGAGAAGTCACCTCTTTGTTCCTCTAGCTTTGGAGTTATATGGAGCTATGGACACCGACTTCGACATGTTTGTGAGGGAGTGCGCAAGAGCCTACCATACTAGGCGACATGGGGTATCACTCTCTTTAGCTTACTGTATAGCCTATTTTAGGCAAAGTGTTTCCATTGCTCTACAGAGAACACTAGCTGGTGCAATCCATAGGAGAGCAATCATGTTAGGTGATGCTTCTAGGTGCTGTAGGACATATTTCCCAGTGTGATACTATTGGGGCCTAGCCCCATGTTACCAGTTTGGTTCCTTCCTTGTACGATTTGATGGGGTCTTCCCATCCCTTTTGATATTTTACTTCGTCTTTCACCTTGAGGCTTGGCCCTCGGGAGTTGATCATGAACATTGGATATTTTGAAATCCGTGCACTCATCATCAGGCTTTCTGTTTTCACTACTAGCGGCTGGCAGCATCTCGTGCAGTAACTTGTTGGCTCAATCCTGTTTCCTTCTAGTGAGTCACAAACAGTGTAGAACTATACCGATGTAGACTGTGAATGACATTCTGTTATTGACAAACATTTCCACGATAATGATCTTGGTAGTAGATCGATGCGTGTTTTTCAGCATCTACATATTTGAAGTAAATATCAAAGTACAAGGTATTCTATATCCGTAGCAGAGAAGCCCGGATTGCGCCGGGGAATCATTTTGCCACAACAGCATAGGCTCTCAATTACTGCATATCATATCAGTTCTGATTCCCAATATGTCTCTAGCTACTCTGAATATGATCATGACCGAGTTTCGCTATTCGGGCTTGGACGGACATCCATGCCAGAATGGTTTTATGACTACCTTCAAACCTGGTGGTAGTCCATCTCTAAGGCGGCAGTATATGTATACAAAAATATTTTTGAGAAGTCAATCCTGACTCAAATTTTATACTGCACCGTATGTATTTGAGCTGATCGATTCATCAGATCTAGATCTAGATCCGCATATGTTGCAGCAGGTCCTCGGATGATCATATCCACACTTGCGTACGTAGTATTGTATACTAAGAATTAACCTTTACCCAGAGTTTCTTCAGTGTAATATTAATACTCCGTACACAGGTTTAGAGGCTGCACCAGTCTAATCACATCTTCCTCCAGAGCATGTCATGAAACTTCAATCCAGAACTGCAGACACAAAATTTTGAGTAACGTGACCGCTACCAGGTGTACCTTACCAAAGTTTGACTAAGAAACAAACCTTCAAGACTTCTGTGTGTCGTTGACACTTCGTGTGAGCTCAGTCTCAGTTTCTCGTTCGAAATAGAAAAAAAGATTCTCAAATCACCTCTGGTTGCAAGACTCAGGATGAGAGTTGGTAGGTAACCGTTCTTCTTGACTATGGCATGCCCAGTGAGTCGCAGTTAAACTTTGGAAGTCGCTAGAAAAACTGAACTGAAGACTAGAAGTAGGTTTGCAGAAGACTAGAAGACTTGGAAACAGAACTGAGAACTTGATTTTCTCACGCTGTGACTTTCTTTCTGAGTCGAACGTGCAAGCCATGAATCGTTTCTGTGGATGTCATGGTCTGACTTGTCAATAGCTTAACTAATACTGACTTTTGTAACGTCCAGCTGCGACCAGTGTTTTGAAGATTACTTTGCAGCAGAATTGTGATCTTGATCACATAGTACAATAAAGTGATGAAAGGTGATACTCTGTGACACAGGAACAGATCGTTAGACATAAACTCGAAACGAACGAAGCTGCGTTTCTCAAAAAGAATATCGTCATTGCTCAATTTAGATTTACTTCAGGCAACACTTCAGATTACTTTTCCTTGGAACTATTTAGCAGTTGAGCCAACAGATCTAAAGCATTCGGTTTTTAAAATCCGACGTAGCTAAATTCATCTACTCATATCCGCACATGCAGTGTATTTTAGACAAGCTAAGCTCCGATCACAGTCAGGATCTCTGTAGCCCAATGTCAATTCAGAAAGCTTGTAATTTAAAGATAAATGATCATTGACTTTTATCAAAATTTAAGCTTCGATCCTCTTCAAAGTCTTCTCCAGTCTTGCTCCTTTGATTCGGGTTTGAACGAAACAAGTCATGAATGCTGAACATGGGCATGCTCGCTTCATGTTACCTCTGAAACTCATCGTGACTTTGTCAACTATGACGTGGCTCCAGAAGAGATTCAGTCTATATAGCATGAGATGATGTCTGTTATCTCAAGGAGCGTCAATTGGGAGATCACATTCTTTCCGTCGTTAATCACATGCAGGTACCAGTCGTAAAACTCTGGTCTCTCCCTTATCAGCGTTAGAATTGGCCTGGAAGCAGATGAGACTTCGAGCCTGATCTGTGTAACTACTACGTGTGCTGTCTGTGCAGAAGGCAAGAGATCAGAACAACATGGCAAATAAGCTGATTTGGGTGGCCGCTATTTCGCTCATCTTGTTCAAGCTATGTGCAGCAGAACAATGTGGACAACAGGCTGGAAATGCATTGTGTCCTGACAACCTCTGTTGCAGCCAATTCGGTTGGTGTGGAAATACAATAGATTACTGCGGAAACGGTTGTCAGAGTGGACCCTGTAATGGTGGTGGTGGCTCTGGGAGTCCTCCCGCTAGTGGTACCTTGACTGGGGAAGCTTCATTTTATACCGCTCCATTTACTCGTAAGTATCTCACGATTGCATCTCAATGGAATCAGCTGAATTATCTGATCCATCACATAACTAGTTATGCCTGATTATGAGGTGAGTGGAAATTTAAGTGCAAACAGCCAGGATCCAGATTTTCAGCGTTCACCTGACAAATTCCACTCGAACAATTCTAGGTTCCATATCTTAAATTTTACAGCCAGTCAAGCGATTCACACTCTCAGAAATTGTTACATGAGATGAGATGTTCCAGGCAGTTCATTTCTCGAATTTCGAAGTTAGATTTTCTGGTATATCCACGATCGTCTGTGCCTAGCATGACATTTTTTTGTAATATCGATCTCTGTAAATGAAGTACTGTTGTGTTAAGAACATCTGGATCGACTAATTTAACTTAGTTTTGGGATTTCGCTTTGATGTTTGAGGACGTTATCAAATTGCTGACTGACCTTGTTCACGTATTCGTATGCAGCTTCGGCTTGTTATGGAGAAGATCAAGGACAATTTCCAGCTAATCAATACTTCGCTGCCGGAGGTGATGGAGCGCCCAACATCTGGAACAGCGGTGCAAATTGTGGTAAATACTTTAAAATTCAGTGCACTGGGAATGGCTGCACCAGCTCAGCTACTATCTCTGTGAAAATATTGGACAGGTGCCCAAGTGGATGTCAGGGTGGACGAGCATTTGATTTATCCGACACAGCCTTTAGAGCCATAGCCAATCCAGACGTTGGACATGTGACCGTCAATTATTCCGGTCCATATGATAGCCCTTAACAGATTCAAAACTCACCAAGTCTCAGTGCAGTTCTGGGAAGGTTTCAACGAAGTGTAACGGCGACTGTAGACTTCAGTACGAGGTTTGTTTTCAGGAACGTTACCATCGGATTGCATCAAGCACATTAGAGAGGCAACTTTCTTCTCTTCACAGGAATTGACCTGTTTCCAAAACTAATAAAGATGTAAGCCTCGTGATCAATCTATATTTCATATACATACAGGTTTACGGATGGTGCACATACATATGTTACTTGGGAATTCACCGTCTGCTTCAGTTGCGACTTTGCCATCGGAGAGAATGAACTCTCTACACTGCACATCTCAGCATAGGAATATCACGTAGGTGGTCTTTCTGGTGGTTGTAGCATTCTTTCTGCTATGATTTTTTTAGTGGTTTATGTAGGAGCTATTGCCGTTTTTTTGACGAACTGGACTCCTTTCCACTGCTTTGCGATGTTCATTTATCTCCTAATTACTAGACTCAGTTTCTGCACTTACCAAACTTCTTCATGAAAGAAACCTAGAATCTAGTGCCATAACACTAAAGGTTTCCGTGAGACAGCGTCTACATGAAAAAAAATAGAAATGCACATTGTGAGATTGCATAGCCAATGAATGAAAACAACAGTACTAATTTCGTTATAGCCACCTCTTGAAACAGTACCAAGTAGTTAGTACCAGTACGCGGTGCAAAACCAACTCATACTACCCAGAGTCAATTTCGCTCCTGTAATTCGAAGAGAAAAGATAAAGCTAAACGCATATTCGTTGAAATGTTTCCCCAGCTGTAGATTCAAATTTCACTGTGAGCACTTAGTGCTCTATAGTTGTGAATAGCCAGTAGAAGTCAAGATGTCATTAGAGTTCAAAATTCAAACTGTGCCGAAAAGCTCAAAGCTGCAATCCTCCTGGAGAACTCACTAATGTAATGTCATACGAACTTGTAACAAGACACACTCGTGTCTGTTGAGAAGAGTAGAAGCTGAGTATTTAGCCGGACATAATGTGCAGAACTTCCATGTAAACTTCACTATGTAATCAATAACTTTCGTGACAAGTGTGACTCGGCAGTCTCTTTTTTGGTGTTTGGTGTTCAGCACGAGGAGTTCAAGTTCTAGCATTGACCTTTTTAGTTTCTTA
This sequence comes from Marchantia paleacea, assembly GCA_014180765.2. Classification (NCBI taxonomy): domain Eukaryota; kingdom Viridiplantae; phylum Streptophyta; class Marchantiopsida; order Marchantiales; family Marchantiaceae; genus Marchantia; species Marchantia paleacea. The sequence continues at coordinate 930,970 of MUAA02000032.1, forward strand.
TAAATTTTTTGCTACACTCTATGAGATGTTTGGCACAAAATTCTGGTTATACTCAAGTATAACCAGAATTTTATTTATACTTGAGTATAACGTGTATTCATAACATCAATTCTGACATTGGTATTGATGGTTGCGATCGCCCTAACATGCATATCATGTTAATGGATTGGATGGTTACCCTGATGTTAGAGTGACCTAATCATAAATTAGGGGGTAGAAAGGGGTACAATTATGTTGATGTATGAACATACATGTATAGTGTTGTTTGAATAGACAATGATGTATATTGTGATATGATATGTATGTGCACAACAACTATCACCACTTATGTAGCGACACAACAAGTTAGTTAGGTGTATGCAAGCAAGAACATATATAACCGTTAGACCTCATGGTGCAGTAAACGTAGTTTGCCATAAATGTGTTGTTAGGGCAGATAGCATAGATCTAGGGCTCAAGAGGTAGAGTTCGAAAAAGAACTTATTGGAATGTAGTTTTCAAACTTCAGACTTTGAGAGTGTGAGTCTTTGAAATTCAAAGTGGATTTTACTATGGTTCAAAGTGGATGTTCTTTGTGAACATTTTTGAAAGTTAAAAAATTTGTTGTAATACACTTGTGTTAGTGTATGACAATCTATGTATTGTAATGTTTGATGATGAATCAATGTATGTTATAATAAGATATACATGTGCACAATCCATTACTTCTCTCATTATTTTCTATATATAATTTTTTTAAATCATTCACAAAAGCTTCTACTAAGTCAGTCTCTCTCCCATAAATTTTCATATTTTTAACTTTTTAAAAAAAATTTATATGAAACTTTTTAATACAATACAAAGAAAACAAGTTTCATTCTTGAATAATCATCAATGGAAAAATAAACAAGATTGGCTAGTGTAGGATTCTCATGAATCTTTCTTCTTCTAAACACACAATGAATCTCATACTCATTGACATCTTTTCATTCATTTGAAAAGATGTCAATGAGTACATCTTTTCAAATGTCCTCATTGAAGTTGAGTCACCTTAAGATTTCACCTTTCCCATATCCATACTCAATCTATGTTCAAAGTCCTCCACTAATGGTTCCAATAAAGTTTTCATTCCTTTACATTCATGTCTTTAGAAAAGTTATGTCACTCCAAAGTTATCATAGTTTGTTTCACTCTTGGATTCATGAGTAGACTATGGTCATAAATGAAGGTTTAACTCACTCAAGTTCTTTTCTCTCTCTCTCTCTCAAACTTTGATCTTTGATACTCAAAGGACAATTGACAAATTTGTGTTTCTCCTCTCCATAATAAAAAAAACTCTCACTTTTCACTCTTGAGGAATTTTTCAAGGTGTTTGAAACTCCACTCTAAACTCTTTCATGTTATAATCTATTGAAACAATCACTCCAACCCTTGAGTAATCTAAGACATCCAAAAAAGTTGATCTCTCATTTTTTAATGAGTTTCAAATCATACAAACTATGTAAAATACTCATGAAAAAACTTACTTTAAGTGATTAATAATACAATTAAATCAAATTTAAAAATTGAAATAATTTTTATAACTTTCATATTCTCTATATTTAAAATTTCATAATTTTTCTTCAATCATGATCAATCAACAAAATTTAAATCCACATGAAACTTACATTATGATAAATATTTTAACAAAATTTTAATATTAATTTATATTATGTACAAAATGATGAATTATGTACATCTTTTTCTATTTTAAACATCATAATTTTTATGTAGATGTGATATAATTATGATTTCAAATGCACAATGTATTTCAATTCCTGATCTAAAATCATCAAAAAATTAAATAATTTTTTTATTCAAAAATATACTATTTTTTTTTAATTTTCAAAAAAAAATATAAAATATGATTTTAAGGTTATTATATAACACTACAAGATACACAAATGATAAAATACTTTTTAATATGGTCTTGACTTGCTCTTGCATCCGTGTTTTCTTCAAATAGCCTATGCTTGTTGCTTTCTCATGGGCAAAAAAATCGCTTCAAAATAATTTTACTCTAAAATTGAGATCCCGATAATAGAACAAAAAATGTGACATCCTTGTTGACTCTAACTCAAGTTTAACTCGAATGGCTTTGTGAAAGTTTATAATTAATCTATGAGTTTGCTTTAAATCTTGAAAATCATAGTCATGTTGCAATTTCTTACACAAACTTTCAACATCCAAACTCCACATTTAACTCTTGTGACAACTCTTCTATTGAAGCAATCTTACAAGGAATCAGATATCATTCAAGGGATGAAGATCTTCCATTGATTATTCAATATATTCTCCAAAATAATGTTTGAGAGTTTTTTTAAATTAATTTATTTATATTATATAGAGTTTTATTCTACTATTTAAAATTAATAAATAATTTTTTTTTCTTATTAAGTTTAATCAAGGTAGATATCACAACTTCCAATAAAAATATTTATATGAAAACATGCAATTAGTTCACTTGATCTTCCATAAGCCCAACAATCCTCTAATTGGCTTTGGTGTACCAAGTCAATCTCGCTCCTAGATTTAAGGATTGTCATCAAGTCAAATTAATCAAATACCAGTCAAGACAAGTAAATTCAAGATAATCATGTGATCTAATATAACCCTTGATTTCCACTAAACAACAAATTAATTTTTCTCATCATCCACTCTTCAAAAATTACCCTATTTATGCCTCCAACTTCAACCATAATTAGTTAATTATATTTATGATTAAATTGAATTTGGTATTTATACTTAGTCATAAATAAAGCCACAATGTATATATAATGACATTTTATTCTATAGGTTAAATTCAAGATCTTATAATAAAATTCATATTTCCCTTTCATATTCATGGTGGTAGTCATTGATATTTTGCTCAAAATACAAATCCAAATGATTACATTGATTTTATCTAGAGAACTTGATGTTGTTTTTCACCTTGAAGAACAACATAGGATCACATTATAAAAAATAAAATCATACATGTATCACCAAATAAACATGGGTTGAAGTTGGACAAAAAGGAAGAGGTGAAGGTTATCAATAAATGATATATCTATCACAAGAATAAAGATTCATCAAATGTCAAATTCCATAACAGTGTTACAATTTATGCGTAAAACTTTGTGAACTAAAAGATGATATTTTTTTGGAATGGAACATAATCAAACCTCAAATTTTAGAAAATGAGTATATGGCAATATAATAGAGATTTATTTTTTCAAAAAATTCAACATGCTTATTGTTTGTATACTATATATTCAAACTATAAGGGATATCAAAAATTAGCAAGATGTAAAATACATATGCATGAATAATTTTGAATGGTGAAAAAAATAATAATATTTTTTTAGGTCTTCATTTTTCCATCTTGCGATAAAAGTTCAGAAAATTTGGTAACTTTTAACGGCTCCTTGATTTACAATTTGGCATTTTGGTGATTTACTATCTTTCTTACAAAAAATTTAAAAACTTGTTCAAAAGAACAAAAACTGAGTCTAATACTTGATTTTTTTTCTCTTTTTTTTTAATCATATCAAGTCTTCCTTTTCCTCCTACTAATCTTCATCTATAAAATTAAAAAATAAAAGATATTAGTGAAAAAATGATAAATATATCACTATAATTGATAAAGATGCTAAGAAACTGCAATGAAGAAGTACTATGCTAATGATGTGATATATGTTTCTTTTATTCCAAAAGAAATTGAATAACATGAGCATTTTTAATATATATGTATCACAAAGTGCTTTTGAAAGAAGTGAAATATTTACATGGTCACAAAGCAAAGGTTAAAAAAAACTTGAATCTTGCAAAAAGTTCTTCTTGGACGTTGCCAAATCTGGCTGATTCAAAGGAAAATGAAAAAAAATTGAATATTGAAAAGATTCTTAATGTCATTTTTGACAAATAAAGCTAATTTTTCATGATCTAATTGAGAATGTTGATGATGTCCACTTACTCCATGATTCGTTGAAGGTTACTTCATCCCACAAGCTTAATAAAACAAGTACTCTGCATCTTAACAAGAGGAAGATTTGTAACTATCTTTAGTTAATGAGAACTTACACAAGATTGAGATATATAATCTTGAGTTGACTATTAGTGGACTATTTAAAGATGTCATATTAGCAATCCATATGATCATTAGGTTATGTTTCTAATATGTTAGTTACTATGTTAATTGGAATTATATGTCAGCACTTTGTTCTCGTGTTGTGACGCGGCTACTATGAGAAAATGATGACATGTGTCATCTTCAGAGCTATTGTCATGATGGCGATATTTTAGATTAGGATAACCGACGGCGCACTGTAAGGCTGTTAAGAGTCCACCGTTGGATCAACTTTGTAGGATCAGGATGTTGAAAAGGCTCCAAGAGATATTATCTTAGACCTTATTAGATATAAAGCGCATTCAGGATGGAAAGGGTATGGGAGAGAGCTAGCTCTCTCCCATACCCTTTCACTTTGCTAACTAAGGAGCTTATGTGATTGAAGTGGAGCCGACGAGGACATGGATAGAGGACAACATGATCCTCCAGATGTACCGATGCCTAATCCATTTGTGATCAACATCCGGTGTCTTCATCGTGATCATTTTGGGCGTGGTTAGAGTATCATTTTCGAGATAACTTTCTGCAACAAGTGATAAACTCTCCAGACCCGATTATTCTTCTAGTTGTTTCCTACGGCGCGATTTGGAACATAACAGTGTACGTTTTGATTTAGTTTGGCGCTATGGATTTGAACTTACCAGTAGTGGTGGCTTTCAACACATGATTTCCCAATCCATCACTATTGCTTACCGAAAACAATCCATAGGGAGTTGATTCTTAGGAACTTTGGCGAGAAGTATTATTCTCAAGTTATAAACTCCCCAGTTCCGTTTGTAGTTCAATTCATACTTAGCCGGTTTCGAGTTGTCATTTTGACTCTTTATTAGTGGCAACTCGTATTGTGTATAGGATGGCTAAGTAGTGTATTTAGGATAGTTGTAAAGCTCTAAGTTAAATTGGAGCTAATTTGGCCACACTAGAGGTCAAAATAACACTCTTCATTCCCATTGGTCTTGGAGTTTGGGCCAATGAGGGCACTTGGGCAACTTCTTTGAGGTTTTGAGGAGTTTTCGAGACTTTCTAGGAGGACATTGGGAGATCTGAGGATTGGGTAAGAGAGCTGACGGGACGAGCTACGACGAGGGCTCAAGAATGGATGGATTTGAAGGATTAATCTCAACCCTTTCAATCTCTCAGAACAATTGTTGATTTCTACACTGTATCACAAGGCGATATGAAGACCCATCACACATCTCAATCCTTGAATTCAATTGCTCCTTGATTTCATGAGAAGGTCATTCATTATCAGAACTTAAACTGTGCAAAGTTTTATTAACATAACTTTTTGATATCAAAAGATATGATCTCCATACTAACTTCATGACAGTCAGTGCAGTCTTGCAATTTGGACTGTATACACAAACTTCATAGTCAAAGGTCATGGATGGTGGTTGTGAGACTTTATTTTTGAAGGACTATATATGGAGAAAGAGAAACCATTGAGATTATAACTCAACTTTGGAGTTCTTGATTATTTGAGTGGTCTGGCCTCACTTCCCTAGTGTAACAATCTTTATTGGAGAACTGAGAAAGATTGTGTTCTCACAATCTTTATCAAGATTGTGAGAACACAATCTTGATAAAGAGGATCATAACAAGATGAAAAAAATTGACAAGATAAAAATCTATCATAAAATTTTTATTATTTGCTGAAAAAAAATGAAGCAAGATTCCTCTAAGAGATTTGAGTATGCTAAAAAATGCATGCTTCATTGAAGGAAATGAAAAGAGTGTCTGAAATACAACAATCTTTTTTAGCTTGCATTCTCATTGGACCTCAAAAATATGATTTTCACAATGAACAAAACAATAGAATTGAAGTGGTAGAAGAAGAAATCAACTCCATTCAAGAAGAAAGATATTTTAACGCTTGCATGAAAACATAATCTTGATAAAGAGGATCAAAACAATATGACAAACATCAACTCTATCTAAGAATTAAACATCTAAGGAAGTTTTGTAAAAGATTGGCATAATGAAAATTAAAATACGATACCTTTATCTTCAGAAAAATAGTTTGACTTGTTTGTCCTTCAATTGTTTCTCCATCCAGTTCAGGGAGACATTTATTGAAGTTTCCTCCTCATCTTAATCCACTCATTTTATTATGCATTTACATAAGATAAAGGAACTATCTTACTTCCAAGGAATTAAATATTTGACAATGTTTTAAATTTACTGGTAATAATTAGTTTTCATCTATAAAGTTTATATTTCCTTTGATGTAAAATTTTAAGAAGCTTTACCATTCAAAGTTCTATGTAAATTGATTGATTATTTATATTTTTGTTTACATCTTTATATTTTATAGAGCCCTCCCAAAACTGGCAATGATTTTTGTGATATTGTTATATGATGACCTTCAATTAAAAGGGAGAAAATTTATCGAGAATATTGACTTCTTTTATATTTATCTATTTTCATGAATTGTTGTGGTGTGTAATTGACTCAATCTACAAAAAAATGGATGAATTTGAAAACATCTGATTGCTTTTCATTCTCCCACATAAACAAGTAGTATGTAATATGTCAAACGCTTGCTTAACTTTACCAGATACTTTCACTACAACGATGAGATTTTGTCTTGGCTTGGTCCATCAATCTATATCTTCATTAGTCACATGTGAGTGTGATATCACTTTAGATGTTAATGTGACTCGGTGCCCATTCGAAGGACAGAGGAGTGTGAAATCACTTTAGATGGAGCAAGTGTTCATATGATTCGGTGCCCATTTGGAGTGCAAAAGATAGCTACCCATGATGCCATTAGGGATGTGGTGTTTGCTATGGCGCAAGAGGGTGTATATTTCATATGAAGGAAACGTTAGTATACCTTGTAGTCAACTAAGGTTAGGACAAACCTATACTTGGTTTGAAATGACCACGTTACTGTGGTGATTACCACAGTAACGTGGTCCTCCCAAGATGATGGTTACCAATCCTCAGCCAAGGTCTCCAAGTATAGAGGTATACACAGAGGTCAAACTCTTTGTTCCTCTAGCTTTGGAGTTATATGGAGCTATGGACACTGCCTTTGACATGTCCGTGATAGAGTGCATGAGAGTCTACCATGCTAGACGTCAAGGAGGATCACTTTCTTTAGTTTATTGTATAGCCTATTTTAGTTAAAGTGGTTCCATTGTTCTACAAAGAGCACTAGTTCGTGCAATCCATATGAGAGCAATCACTTTAGGTGTGATGTTTCTTAAGATGCTCCGTTGTTTGTAGACGGTTTGACCTAGATAGTTAGGATATCTTATATTGACTACACAATATGACTTGAGTCATAATGTGGAGGCAACCTTGTCCCGATCCCATCATCTACGAGTGTCCTCTCTGAACTCAAACACATATACCACTGGTATATGTGTTCGAGTTCATATACCACTCGAGCTAGGATCGCTTTGCTTGACTTGATATGCAAAAATGTTTTTTTGGTTGGCTAGATCATGGATCGTTCCTTTGAAATACAATCTAGATACTGCAATTTATTTTCTATATTCATATCACGTCATATATTACATGATTTCTACACCAGTTCCTCGGGAACCTCATTCATTCGCCTGCAAGTTCGTATAACCTTCACATCTTCACAGTTCCTCGTAGAACATATTTATACGCAGATAAGTGTTCTTTCCGTTTTAAAATATTGTGTTCAATTTTTTCTTGTATTATTATTTGCATCATCATGACAACTTTAGTTTTATATAGCTAATATGATGACAGCATATTTACTGAAGGACGATGTCATACCGTTTTCACTCCTTCACTCTCTACTAGCTCAAGGTGATATTTTCCTTGAGGGAGATTGCTATTACAATTAGATTTGGAATTCAAGAAGCTACTACCAAGTTGATAATTCTACTTAGTCAGTTTTTTAGTTCCAACGAGCTGCTTATGCTGGAAGACATGATATCATTTGGACATATAACTTCCCTGATTAACCAAAATTTTAAAGTTCAAACTAGTAAATGTGTACTTTAAAATTTTACAGAATAAAATGCTTATAAAATGTAGGAGAACAATATTTTTGTGCGAGGAGACTTGATATGTCCATGGCGCATGCTACTCACTGGTCCTCTTATCTTTGCCCACGCCAAAGAGTATTCACAATTTTTTGCTTGAAAGTATTCACAAACTCTTAGACTAAGAGGATCATGGACTCGGGACCAATGCAGGGGACACAAAGTCAGGCCAGAATATCCACCACACACAAAAACAAACAAACAAAAAAACCGAAAATACTACTGCTACTAAAACTATTTGTGCTTACTAATAGAACCCGACACAGTATAGTAACAAAAGGGAGGGGAAGATCCCATCAAATCGTACAAGGATGGAACCAAACCGGTAACATGGGGCTAGGCCCCAATAGTATCAATGTGCTGCTTACTAATTACTGCTTACTGTGTGCTTACTAATTAGAGTAATATATTTTATCTTGCTTTATCAACTGACGATCAGTGGACTGCCCACAGGTCACAACATACGCGTCACAAAAAATATACATCAACCTATAAACATGTTTTTTCCTGCCCTTAAAAGTACTGCATCCCTCTCGACGGAAGCGGAAACGCATCGCCTGTTAACCGAAGACTACCGATATCCGTCATGACGGATATCGGTATATCATGCCCCAGGGGCGAGGGAGTTATCCTCTGTATGTGGAGTTGACTACTACACGATCTGAAGAGTGTAGGCGGTTGCATTGAGTTCCAGAAATCAAAGCAGAAGAATCATTCTTTGTCCTTGTCGATAAACTTCGGTCGGCTGGTGACAAGTGATCAAAAGCGCGGACTACAATTGAGATATTTTGTGTAGCTATCTACGTAGCTTACGAGCAATCGCAACTCTAATGCCTAAAAATTTCAGACAAGAAGAAATCACCCACAGGCTGAGCATTTCCTGGATTTTCGCTCTGAAACAACAAATCAGAAGTAAAAGATCATGTTAACATGGAAACAATCCCGTGTAATCCAAATCTGCGAAGCCGCATTCATCCGCAGCGTACAGACCGGTCCGTTCGGTTGTCACAGTTTCCAGTAATCTCTGCGATAGTTGTTGTTAAACACAATTGCGCTTCGTCGGACGGGGAATACGCAGTGGCTCTCAAAACGCTAAATTACATTCCACATCCCCTCGGTTTTTGCAGAAATTGGACCCGACTTGTTCACCAAAACAAACGCGTTCTCGACAGTCATGTGTACTTGCCTTGGCGTTTTGAGTGCACCCTTCGTAGATTCATGAGAAGATTCCTTCTATAAAGATGTCAAATGCTCAACGTACTGTGCAAACCCAATAGCAAGCAACAGGTTGGAAAATACGATAAGTCTGATGGTGCAGAGCTGTAATTGTGGACAATCGACATCTCGAAGTCGAGACATGGATGCAACATGATGCTGGAACACAACCTGTAAACGGTTCCGAACCAGGAAGGGAATCGTATGAAAGCTCAATTGCAAGAACTTACAACAAGATCGAAAGAATCGGAAGGGAAAGACGTAAACAAGAATTGATATGAATTCAGTTCTCATACCTTAAAGTTTCATTGTCAGTAACGTGGACATCAACATTGTGTGGTCTGAACCAGCTATTATCTTCTAAAGGCCTAATAACAGTAAACTTTTCATCGCTCACAATCCAATACGCAGGGCAGCTCATCACACCCACACCTGAGAAATGAGTAAATTTCTCGGCGAGTACCAGGGTGATGTACGCGCCTTGTGTCACCGGCGACAAGTAGGACGACATCTGAAGCTTTTGAGCTCGAGGTGAATTCAGCTGATTTCTTTGAGCTCGAGGTGAACCCATCTGCAGAGCAAGCCTTTGAACTCTAGGTATGGTGATTTGAAGCCTTTGTCGAGCCGGTGAAGCAGAGCGAGGAGGAGCCGTTCTGATCCGAAGTTGATGATCCTCAGTAACAGCCGCCATGGTTGCCAAATCTAATTCTTATAGAATTGTACACAGTCAAGACCAAATTAAGCTTATGGGCAATGGGTAACCAAAGCAAAAGTCCTTCACTTGATCCACTCGATGGTAGTTCTTCTTGCCTTCAGAAGCTAAACTTGACTTGAGGCTTGAGAACTAAACGGTAATCTATGTCGATCACAATCAGTGGAATAGCTTAGACGGGACTGAGAAGAAGAGAGACACAGGTTGAAAAGAGGTCGACGTTGAAAATCACTGATGAGTATTCCGTGACTTGCTAATCGACTGAGATAACTCGGCAGTCAGCGAACGTGAACCTGCAAATGTGAACTCCATCCGCATTTTACTCCGGAGCAAGCTCTCCATTTATCTGCAACGAGGATTGGCAATAGTGGGTCAGCTGATAAAAAAAGGTGACACTAATCACAAACTGCCTTTGGATTCGCCTGAGAGAGTACGCGCAGTGCCTTCGTGTCGGACAGAGACTCTCACAGCGCGCGGAGGATGAGAGGATCCAGTCACATTGTCCCACAACATGAACTTCAAGTATGAGATTGTCAATCTTTCACAGGGAGACTCTGAACACTGCAGGAAGTATGAGCGACGAGCTGATGGCTTGGGGGTGAAAATAACCTCTCGCCAGTTTCTAATTTGCCCAACTTTCTTATCGCTGAAGTAAAACCCGATCAATCTAGAAATGGGTGACTTTCAAGCCTGACTTCGCAGACAGTTGCTCTAAGTTGTAGATCTAGATCTAGATCCAAAAAGCTGAAACCTAATGCGGTACCCTCAGCTGAGTGGAGAATATTTGGCTCTGCCTTCGAGTTAGAGTCAACCACGAACTCCAAGCATCATGCAAGATCTCCCGCTGTGATAAGATCTTCATCATTCCTTCTCTCTACGATTAGAAACTGACTCTGCGTTTCCATGGCCTTTATTTTCCACACAAGATTACTGAGTAACTCCCTTCTTCCCAATATGAACAGTGTGCTTGTAGACTGTGAAGGATGTCATAGAATTTGGACACTATATTTGGAAACCCTTGAGCGTTCAGGTGATCAGTTCACACGAGATTTATCAACAGGCACAATTCGAGCACTCTTCGTTGCTATTTACAATGAGAGTCCAAATACCCAATGATCATAACAATTGCCATATCGGGAGGCTCCGAGAGTTGACTGAGAACACCTGTTCCATGTGTTCTTCCAGATAGATAGTCTAACACATGGGAATGAAGTTTCGAAGTCAGAGGACCCAAATTTATCAAGTTTGAGAACAGTGTGGCATCTGAGGTGGGGACCTCGGGAATTGGAATGGCTTCATATCCGGCACTCAAACTGGTCGTTTACGATCCCCGGCACACGATTGTAACACTCTTGAATTGTTAACACGCTCCCTCAACTTTAACATCCGTGTGCCAGCATTGCCAGAGTAGGGACGCACCTTTGGACTCGAGGATATTCGCAGATACAGCCTATTATGGATCTTTTCAATGATTGAGTTTCCAGCGGTCAGATCCAGTGATGCTGACATTTACTGCATGAGAATTTTCACTGCATGTATACTCTGACTTTCATTTCGTTCTAGATGTACTCGTACTTGATTCAAAGTTATTTGTAAGTTATCCACGTTATAAAAAATAGAAGACTTCAATCTCAATAAACTTACATTCATATTCAATCTCAAATTCACATGTAGATATGAAAGATATTTACAGAGAAAAATTATGGTCTTAATTGGAAAAAGAAGAAAAGTTGGAAGACTTGAATTTGTAAGACACAAAAGCGTGAAAAATTCAAAAATCAACTTAATGAATAATCAGAAATAAAAAAAAAAGTAATGACAAACTATTTAAAATTCTATATCAAATCTCGATTTTGAACAATCAAGATTTGACTTTTTTTTAAAAATATTGAAATAAACCATTCACATTAAGTAAAAATTTAATTTCAAAAACTATCACTATCAATGAATTTTTTTTAATGATAGTGATAGTTGATTTGATATGATGCAAATTATTTATAATTTAACAATGTACTCAAGAAAATTTACTATACTGAGAATAAGCAAATATATGAAATTAATGATTGGAAACAGAAAAGAAAAAAAAAACTGAATTTTTTAATGAACCACATTCAACAAAGTTGAACAAACTATATTATATAATATAATTTCTCATCTCTTACAAATTTTTCTTTCTAACTTGATATTACTCTTGAAACTATCTTTGCACCTTATATTGTAATGTCATTCATCTCCATGTATTTTTGTCTATTTTAAGAAGGTTATCAAGAAAAAATATTCACACACGAATATGGCATCTCATTTATTTCCTATCACTTATTCATGTTCCAATACGTGGATATTCAAAAGAGATGAAAATTTAATAAAAGTTGAAAATAATTAACCAAATTTTAACTTCCTTGCAAATTGTTATGTGTTTGGGAGTATCACTCATGAATAGTTCTCTCCATATCATAATCATATTAAAGTTAAAGTATGACATCCAAATCTTTCAATTACATTTTCATCCATAACAGTCTTTTGAATTAAAATTGCATGAAGCAGATTCTTTATTATATTCGATTTGAAAATCAACATATATTTGTCCTTTTTATTAACGCTCAAAATCGAGATTTGATATAAAATTTCGAGTATCTCCTTGTACTTTCTTTCCAAGTACACCACAATCGGGGTTCCGCAATGTCATGATGATGTTTTTATTCTTAGGTTTCACATTGGTCAAGCCTTTAGGCAAAGAGCAAATGGTTAGTAGAGCATGTGCTTGGGGTTGTCAATGAACTATAGATCGGAGAAAAAATTTATTCGTCTTGACTTAACATCTCATAGATTATATTTTTTTTCCCTACAGTGTGAAGATTGAGTTAATGCAACATCGTCCTTGCGACTTCCAGGACAAGTGGATTAAGGTAACTGTCCACTTATTAAGGTTGTCCTTTCAGCTCGCAGCTCAATACTGGATATTAAGGCAACCGAATTATTTTCTCTAGCATATTTTACATGATTGGTCCTTGAAATAATTTATCGGGACAGCATCTCAGATCGAAATTCTTACCACTCTATTCCTCCCTTTATCGCCTCATGTTAAAACAAAACACTAGCAACAAAAAGCAACCTAAATTTTGCTAACGAATGAATAAAGGAGACTATCTTTTTCCCAGTGCGCTCTTATATCCAGGTCCGGATGACTGGGAATCATGGGCCTATGAGGCCAAATGTGACAACAAAACATCCCGATGTTAAAGTTCATGCGCATTAAATATACAAGGCTTCTGTTACTACCAGCTAAGAGCATCCGAAATGCTTTCTGAAATGTAATCCACATGATTGACCTGTTAAAACAAACGCCTGTCCTGTGTGATTCACCCAAATAGTGGTCACACTTAAGCATAAACTATGAGCTGGACAGGATCACTCGAAAACTGCATCAATCCATTGTCCGAGACAGCAGCAACTTCAGCAAATGTGGAGTTGTGAACATTTCCTGTCGTCTTGTGTGTCTAATATGGTTTCCTGGTCATTCCAAGGTTCCCATCGCTTTTTATTTCATGTCTGCTTTATTTACTATCTCCCTCGAGCTAGGCCACTATTCAGAACGAGTCCACGTTCGATGGGAGCATTGCAACGTCACAGATATGTACTAGCCACATGTACGACAATAGGGAGAAGAATTTTTATGGACGGGTCACGCATACTGTTTTACAAACTATTCACCCTGTGGAATCGTGGCTTGAATGTGATTAAAGGATTCGTATATAAGTTGATATGGAATGTTGGAAATTATCGTGCAATCTTTTTTGCAAACTGTACACAACATTCTCAGCTTTGAATTTGCTAAGAAATCCTGGTCAGCTAGCTATTTGACGTCAGCATTCGGTACCGAAGTGTACTTCCAGGATTCTTCGACAACTTGAGGTCCAACTTGGGGTGTCGCTCGAGTTCGTTTATGACGATGATGCTTTCCAAGCGGTTGTTGACAATTGGCATTTTGCTTTTGGCTGTCGGTGCTGTGGTCGAGGGGGCAGACAATTCGCGACGGAGGAGGTCGCCTCCACCCCCTCCTCCTCCCGTATCATCCCCGCCTCCCCCTACAGCATCTGCTCCTCCACCATCACCACCACCGTCTGGCACTCCACCGCCACCGCCACCATCACCACCTCCTCCCACACCGTCGAGTGGTGCTGATCCGGTTGACTTCTATTCGAGTCAGTGTCCTGCTGCAAGAAATGCAGTCGGCTTGGTCGTTTCTTCTGCCATAGCTGCAGACAAAGGTCTTCCAGCTGCACTACTCAGACTGCAGTTCCATGACTGCTTTGTCAGGGTGAGCGCGCTGCTTTCAGCTCATCTCATCCCGGAATGGAAAGTTTCAGAGTTGCTCATTTAGGATTTCCTTTTTTATGTACAATGTAGCTCACAGTTCATAAACTGGATTCGTCTATTTTTCCATCTTGGCTTCTTCCTCGAGCTTAGCTCTTCCAGAAAAGGCTTGTAAACTCAAATTAAGTAGAAATTTGGCAGTGATCACGAGGTGGATTAGCTTGCTTTTATGGCAGAGCCTCGTGCGTGTAGGAAAAGAGAAGGATCCCACAGTAGAAGTGAGCTGAAATAACTCGCATCACTTCTTGCAACCTTATCCTTCTGGGACTGAAATGATGGTCGGTCATCGAAACTTCCTACTGCACGGAACAACATTGCAAATATATCAGCAACTTATTATAGAATTTAGATGTCGAACGAGTACATTGAGTTCGTAAACCTGAATCTTTCAAAAGTATGTGTAAGAATCGGGTAGTATCCTGTAGGTGAAAATACTACCCAGTTTCTATACAAATAGATACAGTTTGTCCGCTGCGAGACTGAGGCTGTGATGATCATCTTTCCTGTAGGGTTGCGACGCTTCTATTCTTCTCCAGTCCAACGAGACTCACGTCGCGGAGAAGGACGGCGTTGGTAATGCATTTTCTGTCAGAGGTTACAAAGTGATCGATGACGCGAAGACAGCAGTAGAGAACCTCTGCCCTGGAGTTGTTTCTTGTGCGGACATCATAGCCCTCGCTGCTCGGGATGCCATAGCTGCCGTAAATATCATAATCTTTTGTATATCACTATGCTGCAAAGGTTGTGCAATCCTCGTCGCCAAGCATGCAGTAACCCGTTTCAAAGAATCTTCAGACTCACGACGTAGAAGGAACGTGGGATAAGATTGCGGGAACCAAAAATTGTTTACACGAATGGAGTTTACTTGATTTTCAGATCGGAGGTCCATCATGGAGAGTCGTATCTGGCCGCAGAGATGGACTCTTTTCAAACGCCGTGGAGACCCCAAGCAACTTGCCCCCTCCCTTCGCCGACTATGATTTCCTTGTGCAAATCTTTGCCAGAAAAGGATTCACCGAGAAAGAAATGGTTGTTCTTTCAGGTGACTGACTACTCGATTTTTGATTCTTAGAGCGGTTCTATTGTTCACATTCTGCCATCTCTCCAAGTGGGAATTCCAGTTCACAGTTTCTAACAAAATTCTGCTGCAGGTTCTCACACAATCGGTATCACTCATTGCGGGATGATTGAGGGCCGTCTGTACAATGGCACTGGACCCAATGGAGTCGATCCTACTCTTGACTCAACCTACGCTGCTCAGCTGAAGCAGCAGTGCCCTTTTGGAGCAGACATGGTTGAGGTCCAGATGGACCCAACCAACGGTGGAAACACTTTCGACAGTATGTACTACACTAACGTTATGAATAAGAAAGGACTGTTTATTTCTGATGATAGTTTAATTCGAACTGCCAGTGGCTCCGCGTTGGTACAAGCTCTGGCTGCCGACAGCCGTGTTCCCTTCGTTTCAGATTTCGGAGCAGCAATGGAGAAGATGATAGTTCTCGAAACTCTTACAGCTCCAGAGGGACAGATTAGGAAACAATGCAGATTCACTAACTAGTACAATTTTGACATCTTTTGACATTATAACCCGTTACCATTAGGATATTTGTTGAGGATTAATCACTAGCCAGACTCTTGACTCATTTGATTGTCGTCTCGTGCTCGAACTTCACTGAGTTGAACTGTAGGGCTAGGCTTCGATTGTTATCAAGTCAATTCAGATTGACCGAGTTGTAGAGTAGGTTAGTTATCACAATTCAAATTTTTTCTGTGTGCAAGTCAAATAATGAAGAGGATTCGATCCTCCATCACGTCAATGTGCCTGTAGTTTCATGTCACACACAGCCTGGTTTCAATGAAATGTCCGTTCAGAGTCTGGAACAATGCAAGGTTCATCACCACCCACATTCGTAAAGAAAGGGACGGAATCTGATAGAGATGAACACAGTGAGGTGGCATCAACATAAGGCAGAAGTTTAAGATGTTTGCATCGTTCAATGGTACGTATCTCGTATGTTCCCCGTATAGATTGACGTGAACATAATTATATCTTGCGCGGGCAAGAATGTCATAAGCAGTCTTCTGATCAAACAATTGGGTGGTGCATTTGATGTCCACAAGTATTTACTTGGCATCTTTGAATTATTGATTTGATACAAACAGTGTGAACTTTTTAAACTATTAAGTAACAAAATTTAAACAACTTCATATGCAATATTGAATTCAACTGGTTGGAATTTTCAATTGAACATATTGGAATTTAGTTCTGCAAAAGGTAGAAAGGGGAATGTGTCATTTTAGTGAATACCTTGATTAATATTTTATGTGAACAAAAACTTGAGGATTTTCAAAATCTGCGAAACCTTGTGAACCAATCCCACGAATGTTGTACGTTGTATTTCATCGATCCCACTATCAGCTCACAAGAAATTATGCGTCTTATGTGGAGGAGTTCCTCTGAATTGATATCTGGTATAGTTCATATAAGGTCTAAATTGTGGAATAGAAATTCAGCTTGTGTTGGACGATCTTAGTAAACTGAGTAGAGGACCGAGCAGGGAGATGTTAAGCATTATGATAATCTCTGAAAAGACTATTGAGGCCTTTCCTTCTGTGTCTAGATCTGAAAGTCTAGTATAAAAAAAATTCAACTCAATTCATTTGTATGCAAATACTTATCATAAAATTGTTCACTATACTATTCTTAAAATATAACCTATCTTTGAAATAAGTTTTTTAAAACAAAACCTTTAATTTAAATAAAAATTACTAAATAAAAAATTAACTGTATATATAATAATAATAACAATTTAAAATATATAAAATCAAAAATAAATATCAATTTTATAAAATTTCATAAAAGTCTTAAAAGTTCTAAAATCATTAGAGCACACAATCCTACAATTTGATGTTTGAGCAAGTATGTTTGACTCCAAGAGTATTATGAACCATATACCTCAAATATTTTGCTGCTAAAAAAAAATTTATGATCAAACTTATGACACTGAATTTTGTCACAAATTTGTAAGTCTTTCTTCTTCTTTAGTTGATGGTACTTTTAGCATTTCCCAGCCTGCACTAAATCCAAATGCACAAGCAATTGAAAATATTTCATTGGAAGGTATAATTTTGATCCAATCACAAGTGTAATACTACATTTTTATTCACATGTTAACTCATTGCAACTCAATTTGTAAAGTGGTTCAAAAAGCAGTCTAGCCAAGTCTGTATTTTTTTGATCTTGAAAAGTTGTAAGTAAATAAATATTCCTAAGTCTATTTATTTTCATAATATCAATGTACCACTTGGGTGCATTGCAGATTATGTATAATCTAACATGATGTGATATTGAAAGATTGTCAAGAAAATGTCAAAGTGTATCCATAAAAAAATTCTCATGAAGTTTTCCATGCCATGTTGGAGGACATAGAATGAATGAGAAAGATTTTTTGCCAAGATGTTTGATCTTGTGTCAATTATATATATGATTTATTGAGTATATAGAGAAAAAAATCTATCAAAGTTTAGAATAATCTTTCTAATAAACAATCTGTCTGGGATAAGTTCAAAATTTGATAAACAATCCATTGTTTGTAAAATGATTTTCATATCATAAAAATTTCAAAATTAGCACCTGTGCTCTATCAAAAATCTGGTGAAAAATTTCTTTGACTTTGTATTTCTGTCTTGTAGACCATATGGTAATGTCAAAACAAAAAATGATATTTACTTATAAATCTTCCTACTTGAGCTCTAAGCCTAAATATATATACTCCTGCATCTAAATCAAATGGACTAAAAAAATATTCTTATCCGGTGATTTGTGAACCATCTAATATACAAAAAACATCTCAAAGAAGAATTTCCTCAGTCTATACTCTTCAACAAGAAAATTACTCGACGTCACTTTGTCAATAAGTACATCTCTATAATAAAAATTAGTCATTTTTTTTATTTAAATTTTATTATAAAAATCAGATTGAATGCAAAGCCTATCAGATTTCTTATATAGTGAATTTTTTTTCCTCCATAGGGAGTAAATGATAGACAATGATGGTCCTTTGAAGATTAATCATTCTCAAGAACTTGCAAAAATGACTATGTTGTTTATTTATTCTTTGGCTAGGTATGAAACCTGTGTATGAAATTTTAATTCATGGTCCACATTTGTTGTCATCACAATCAGCTCTTGGATTTATCCTAGATGTTATGATTGTAGAATAGCCATGTTATTCCCTGGAGTTCATAACTTATTTTGATATATACTTGCCGACAAACTAGCTTTGATATCTTCAAAGACTTCTTGGATTTTACAAAAAATTAAATACAAAACACAATCAAGCAAGATTATATACTTTGTCAACCAACATAACCTTAAGTGTATTTTATATTTTATTAATATCCTTGTCATCTATTTCATCAACCTCTAAATTTTCAAGAATATTATCAAAGTGAGCTTCTTAAGGTCAAACATTTTGTGGAGATTGATTGATTAGAAATGGATGATTTTTTATGTATGGAAGAAAATAGTATCATTTGATCAAAATTCTATAATTTTTGGAGGAAGTCAAAATCAACTCAATAAAAAAAAATCATTTTTGGATTTGAAAAAGCCTTGATGTTGGGCATATTATCTCAAAGGTTGATACAGCAATAGATCTGAAAAAAGAAAAAATACATCTTTGTCTTATTTTTTTACTCCATCATGTTAAGACAATTCATTGGTATAATGAAATATTAAAAAAAGATTCATCGCGCTCCATCTGCTTGGTAATGAGATCCAAGATTGTAGCCGGTCTAAAGACTCAATAACTTTTACATGGATATAATCCATATTTTCTTTCTCCAACTAAACATACACCTTGACATGAAGAAGTGGATGAATTTTGATCTAATCTTCATGGATGTAGAAATATTGGTGAGTTTCAAACTTCTAAAAAATGTATTGATAACAGCTTCTATTTTAGTCAAACCAAAATGATATAAACCTTTTATTTTTTACACGTATGCATCAAATATTGATCTATGATACGCATTAAGTTAGTTAAATGATTATTTTCATAATCCTTCAATTTTTTTTGTTAGCAGTGCAAAATGATAAAAACTATTTAGTGACAAAAAGGATCGATCTGGTTGTGATCTTCTCACTCAAAAAATTATGCCATTATATATTGGGATAAAAATTTACTATTATTATAAATCATAAAAACTTGAAGTACATCTTTAACAAGTTTAATGTTGAGATATAATAACAAGATGGAAGTTGTTACTCACATTATTTAATTACATCAATGAGGATCGATCCGATAAGAATTACGCTAATACTGATTTGATATAGTGGTCATATGATGAAGAAAGATATCAACTAGTGAATGACACATTTCTAGATGAAGATATGTTGATGATGGACACAAGGATGGAGGTTTTGAAGGAGTACAAGGAGATATGTATTTTCATATCCCAAATTGATTTTCCAAAATTCATGCACTCATGAGAGAGTAATGCATTGATAAAAAGATGTGAACTTTAATACATCATAGAGATTGTGTTGTTTCATTACGGGGCTAATGGATTACTTACAAGAGCTATTGAAAAGGATAAGTAGATTCAGTACATGAAGTAGTTTCATCAAGTCTTGGTATGCTGAGTACCTTTTGCAGGAAAGGAAAGTATATTTAATATTTTAAAAATAGAGTATTATTTATGGCCCTATCGAAATAGCATTTTTCAAAGATTATCTGAAATTTTACAATAGTTATGATGTGTGTCAAGCTTTTGCTAAAAACTACATGAAACCATTCTTTTGAAATGAATTTCTATTTTAGATCCATTTGAGAAGTGATGAATAGAATTTTTAGAACATTTCTATCATGTTAACAAGTTAATTGTTGTTACTACAAATAATCTAACCAAGTGAATACTAGAGCACTATACAAACTGCATGTCAAATCATGGGAATTGTTTTCTTTAATAATTTATTATTTTTGAGAAATTTTTGTCTCGTTTTGTGATAAACAACAACCACTATACAAACTTGCACATTTTAGCCTTAAAAAATATTTAAAAGGGCAGATCTATGAAAATAAGAAACTCAGCTTTGCCACCAATTTCATTTTTCTTTGTATTTGCAGGTTATGGGAAACGGTACATTGGTGAGATTGGACAAGAAGCTAGAGGGGGCGTTAGTTAGGGCGGGCGGATTGAGTTGAGGCAGGAGACTCGGGCGGGTTGGGGCAATTATGAAAGGCCCTCTTCAAGCTAAGCCCACCCATTACGGCGACCATATTTACTGCGGCGATAATTGTTGACGTTCAATTACGGTACATTCCGGTAAGATTTTGGCAAGGAATTATAATTTTTTGCTGAACCTTTGTTTGTGAAGCTTTAACAAATTTGGATGGATAGAATGTTCAGCATAAAGTAGGATCAGAATGATGTCCAAGGGCGTAATTGATGCGTTTAAGAGCACTTTAAGTGGCTCATGAGTTTAGAACAGGTAGATAAGATGAACGCATGTATTGGGTGCCTGTTTGCTATCTCATACTCTGAAATTCTTTTGGCGGATATTAAATCTGAATTGGTTAGGTCTTGTTTAATTTTCTTTCATACTCTTGACTGACACAAGAAACATGTTTTTTGTTATTGTTGTTGGACTGACATGTGATAACAAGAGTTTTGATTTATAACACAAAAATATGATAAGTTGAAGGGGCATTACAAGTTCTCAATTCTTTCTCATAGTCACTAGTGATCACTTGAGTAACTTTGTTATTTTTTTAAATATAGATTCCAAAAGATCATCAAAGTAAAAAGACATCTGATCTTATTGAAGCATTTTAGTGGACTGCATGCGTCAAAGTGTTCGTTGTGCATGGCATTGACATCTTTCGTATGATTATTACTTTTCTTAAGACAAAGTTATGAGAAAACTTAAGTCACTGATTCATATATGTGCTTATTTTCCTTTACACATTTATATTCTCTAAATGATTAGAAGATTTTAAATAAAACCAATCTCGTCATCCTGGCTCAATAATAAATCTAACAATACAACATAATATTACGAAAAGTAACCTAAACTTACAAAAAAATTTAGCTGGACTGCAACTCCAATTTGAGTTCCGCTCATGACAATATCTAATTAATATCTAATTTTTTTTTGTTTCACATATTACTCAAGTGAATTTTTAATTGTTGATTTCTTCCACACTCGACATCATATTCTGAAGAAGAAACGTTTTTTTACAAATTGCCCAAGGTGTCAAACTTCTAATTTTGTTGTTGCCAATCTCATATTTCTGCTAGTCTAGTTTTCAAAGCCTGCGAGTTCAGCTCCATAACTCGCAGATTCAGAAAATAAAAATCATCGTCATCAAGAAGCAAGGATATTGCATCATAGAGTAGCATACACTGGTACACTTATGTTGTGAATATAGTTGGAAATTGCAACTGCTGTGTATAATCAACTCATTGTTGTAACCTAAGGTAACAAACAGTCAGGTAAGCAATTAATGCAATATATAGATTTGTACAAGTTTTAGTTTATGCTAATATATAATCATTGATTAGATTATCCTTGGTTTTTGGGCAAGTTTTATTGATGTACATCATGTAAGTCCAATAAGTTTAGCTTTGCATTCCCTCCTCCTTAATTAATGTTTATTATATTGATTAAACAAGTCCAAGCTTGCTGTAAGTATTTATATCACTTCATGTACATAGAATGATTGCGTTGCATCGCAGATCTTTCCTGATGCCTGAAATGAGCTGTCCTAGAAGACACGTGGCTTAATCTTGGATGGAGTTGGATGCTCCCCATTGATTCAACAGAGTTGTGATAAAAGAATCTAGTCTCCATCTACAGTTGTAAATCAAAGCATAGGTTTAAGCATCTATCGGTCAGAAATCCGCAAAGTGACATAGTGTACGAGTGTACATTGTCAAGGCAAAAATTTAGTTTTATATTCTTAGATTAATCATAGTGTGAAATGAGAAGACAAATAATGTTACAGTATCAAAACACAAAACTTAACCTGCGCAAACGACAGTCTTATGAACTTGTCGCGTCATGCACCTTTTCAATAGAATCATCATAGCATTCGTGAAGAGTACACATCTGCAAAGAACCGTGAACAAGACAGCTTTCGATCTCGATCCTTGATTTCAGCACGTAAAACCAAGCAAGGAGTCTGAACTTCCGCAAAGATTCAGAATTTGAAGCTCTTCAGAGAAGGTGCTGTTCCTTTCCTCGTAAAACTATTCCAGAAGGTTTGGTTGAGTCTTCCACAGCCCCTTCAACAAGAAAACTATTTTCTTCAGTGGCCCTCCAGTCTGGAACAACGAAAATAAGCTTGACCAGATGCTTCAGAGTGAAGTATAACATATAAATGAATTCATACATTGAAGAACTGCAAAGTACAACAAGCTTGTAAACTATGAATGATTCTAAGTCATATGTGGAGTGCATTGTTTTTCATCATATGAACCCGGCGAGAATTTGACGGCTTTAATCTAAGCTTCAACTCTCTGATAAAATATAATGCTATAGTTCATCATTGTTTGTTTAAACAAGGTCATCGCGTGCATCGTTCAGTTAGCCACATGTCCTAAATTTCTTCTGTGAGGCTAGAAGAAACTCTCAAGTTTCTAGCTTCACATTCATACAGGTCGTTTATCTTAGAAAGTAATTTGAAATAAACATGGAATTGTGTGTTGTTGTCTTCCTTAGATGGATATTACTTCTCATGCTTAAATTCCCAGGCTCTTCACCGATTTACACAAAGATAGTTCGTCTCATGTTCTTGCTCTGAAAGATGAGTTAAGCATAGCATCAAGCCTTGAAGTTCAAGAGTTGAAAACATTTCAATTATTAATGTATAGAAGAGATTTAGAGAAATAAATATATAAATATGTACTAAAAACTCCACGGTGCAAAAACAATGGTACAACCTGCGCTCAGAGAAGAGCTGCAGTGTTGCTTTATCATCGTGAAGCAGAAAATGTACTGTTCTTCTCCTTGAAATTCCTTGTCACCCACGTCATCTAAGACATTCTGAAGGAAGTTTCCGTTATGGGTTCTAGACTGTTCTTCAATCATTGAACAGCATAGATCCAAAAACTCCGGGAAAGTCCCTTTACATGTAGGAAGAAGCTGTTTGTCGTCGATACAGGGAAAACTATAGCTCGTAGACATGGTGACAAGCGGTGGTTTTCATGAGAGCATATGAAAACTCATGCGTCTACATCAATATCTCCCAAGAGAACAAAGAAGTTCATACGGGTGTATTCAGATGAACACCTGAATTGCTTTCTAACTAACAGATAAGAGTTTTGAGCCCACTCACGCTACAAAAAGTGAGACATCGTGCTGAGCATAATAGAAATGCCAGGAGATTGCGTATCTCTAGTTCTAACTTTTCTGCCTCCTGGGCTGCTTTCAAGGCTAATCTCAAGGTTTAATTTAAGAACGAATCTTCCTTAGATCTACAGCAATCAGCGGCGTCACGAGATTGTGCACACATCGAGAATTCCAAAGACAACTATCATCAACACCTCATGGTCGGAGAGTGAATACTGTTGTAACCTTGACCGGCACTAGAGAAATTTTGACTGTGATATACTGAGAACTATATAAATTGCGATGGATTGAGGAAAAATATATCGTGCACATCTTTGTGCACACAAATATCCTTCAACAACATTCTCATCATCTGCCTGACGTCAATATCTCTGACATCAGTGTTTACGAAAGATCCTTCAACACTAGGACGTCCACAAAGCAAAAGTTCGAGGACAATCATGACAATGACGGTTTCCGAAAGGCTGCTGATGATTGCTGTTTGTGTCCTGGTGGTGGCTGTTCTAGGGAGTGGAGGTTTCGGTGTGGCTGCGGACGGTTCGAGAGATGGTCATGGTGGTGGCGATGATGAAAACAATAACGATGGCTTCAACTTTTCACCGTCTCTGAGTAATCAAGTTGAATTCTACAAAAGTGAATGCCCTGCTGCAAGAGGTGTCATCAGGCTAATTGTTCTGTCTGCTATCATTAGAGACTGGGGTCTCCCAGCTGCACTTCTTCGACTGCAATTTCACGATTGCTTTGTCAGGGTGAGTTTAGCATTCATCATGGAATGCTCAGACATAGTCAGAATTAGCTTTCAATCTGATTAATGTGTGTCACTCATAAATTCTAACTTGAATCAAAGCAAACAAAAGTTGAAAATATACAAAAGTTTCATAAATGTTCATTTATTGTACAATTAAACGAGTCGAGGATGCATTTTCCTGGTCGAATATCCTACTTCTGCAATAACGACCGTGTAGCATTATGTCTACCAGAACTGATCCTGTACGAAATTGAGTTTACAAGTGATCAGTTTCTAAGAGTTTAACTAGTATTACAGCACAAAATGATCATGTAGACCACGGAAATCAGTTCTGACAAGCGCTGCAGTAACTGTGCATGCTGCAGAAGCATTGTATCGTGGATATATATATCCTCGATACAATGAGGATTTGACTAGTTTCAATGGACCTCAACTAAACTGAATACATGAGAGAAGAAAAGATGTGTCTTTTACAGTGTAATTACAAATGGACTGGTGGCCAGCAGTCCGAAATCTGAGAATGAACTAACTAAAAATATTGAACCATCGTTGCTGCAGGGCTGCGATGCGTCTATCCTACTTGAGTCCAACCAGACTCACCTTGCGGAGAAGGACGGCGTTGGCAATGCATTTTCAGTCAGAGGATACGAGGTGATTGATGCTGCTAAACGAGCAGTGGAGAGGGTGTGTCCGAATGTTGTTTCCTGTGCGGACATCATCGCCCTTGCTGCCCGAGATGCCATAGCTTCTGTAAGTTCGTGGATAGTTTCATCTGATTAACAAAACGCTTCTCGTGTGGACAGCAACAGACAGATGATGAGTTTGAATTCCAGTTCCAAACGCAGAGCTAAGACGTCGAACTCGATTCTATAACCGCATTTGAATCTGTCTTGGCGCAGATCGGAGGTCCAGCATGGAAGGTGATTTCTGGTCGCAGAGATGGACTAATTTCCAACGCTGTCGAAACCCCAAGCAACTTGCCACCTCCCTTTGCCGATTATTCTTTCCTCGTTAACATCTTCTCCAAAAAGGGCCTCAATGAGAAGGAGATGGTGATTCTTTCAGGTGAATATATTACTGCTTCCACTCAGTTCAGTACTAAGTTCGCAATGAGATGTTATGAAGCTAAATGCCATTGACATCGGGCTGCATGTGCAGGTTCTCACACAATCGGTATTACTCACTGTGGGTTAATCGAGAGCCGCCTGTATAACGGCACTGGTCCTAATGGAGTCGACCCCACTCTCGACTCTGCGTACGCTGCTCAACTGAAGCAGCAATGTCCTTTCGGAGCTGTCATGAATGAGATCAAGATGGACCCGAGTAACGGTGGCAATCGCTTCGACAGTATGTACTACACCAACGTCCTGAACAAGAAGGGACTTTTTACTTCTGATGCTACTCTCATAACAACTGCCGTTGGCGCCGCCACGGTCAGGGCTGAGGCTGCTGGCAGCCGTGAACCATTTTTCACTGATTTTGCAGCTGCCATGGAGAAGTTAATCAACATCGAAACTCTTAAGGCTCCACAAGGAGAGATCAGAAAATTTTGCAGATTCACCAACTAATGTGAAATTTAATGTTGTTTCTCATTTTAAGTGCACTAACTCACACATGTTTTCAGCTTGTCTTGACACGGCGGGTAACTGGCCGACAAGCTTTCACAATAGGTTTAATGCTGGTGCTCCAACTTCGCTGATTTCAGCAGTAGAGCTAGTAATTTTTGTCCATTTGGTCGAGCAATTTCGACCAATTTCGAACTTTTGTCTAATGATTAAAGGAGACTGTGATCTATGTCTGTATCGCGCTTGGCGCATGAATATATACTTCAATAAATATTAACAAAGTGGGATTTACTACACTTTATGTTTATCTCACTAACGTTGATTCCAGCACAATTAACTTTTCAAAAAATGATGACATCCGTCGGCGAGGAACTAACAGGATGTTAGGTTATGAAACCTGAAGACCAAGAGAGCAAGTTGTTATATTCGAATTTTTCATGTGTTTGTGATAGTTTATCACGTGGATTTCATGTTCTCTTCTCACAAGTTAGAATCATTTTGATCACACTTGATCATAATAACAAAGATGCTTTAATTTTCAATCTAAGATTGCCAAGTCTTGGTGTATACTAGATATAGAAATGCAAAAAATTGTAGATATTACTTCACCTAAAGAATTGTTGTGGGATGAATATTATCATCACAAACTTACTACAACCAATTTCTGAAACAGATTAATTGTGTTTCAATTTCGCATCTGTGAATAAGGATTGTAACACTGCTCACACATTTGATTAATATATATTGTAACATACATCCTAATTTTTGTTCATTCAATATATATTTTCGAGTGAGTAGCTAAAATTATTTTATCTTATTTGTATTGATTTTATTATCACAAAAATAATTTTTTAATATGAAGTATTTTTTGCATTCAATTTAATAATAGATCAAATTAGTACCTAGACTTTTTACTTATTTCCAGAGGTAAGTTTTCAAGTGCCAATGAAATTTGTAAACAATATTGTTTAATGAATATGAATGGTTGAATAAACTATTATTTTTGCATTAATAGTCACTTTCTATATTAGGTTTTAGGTTTTAGATTTTTTCAGAGTTCAGGTTTCATTCAAGTAGCTTTATGTATTTGAATCAAATATGTGTGTTTAAAAAAAATTTGTATGGAAATGTGTGAACTCATAAATTAATTTATTATTTTTTTGAATCATTGAGTTTGAAATCAATTTTAAGTAGTTTTCAAATATAGTCTTTTTTCCCAAAAAGGCAATGTATGGTGCGCTACTTCTAGGTGCTCACCAATTAACTGCAAAACTAGTCCAGTCTCTCTTTTTTCTTAGCAAAATGTACTGAGAAAAAAGACTCATAACATTCAATTATTATGATAAATGTTAAAAGAATTGAATTTTATGAATACTTAATCAAAATATTCTTTTTTTATAATTCATTAGATTGTTGTCTCTAATATTTTCATTCTTGGTTGCATCTTGGAGCTGCTGGGATTGGGCAGGTTTGCCTCCAATTTTCATACTACACCTTTTCTATAGTAATATTAACCGGTTTTGGATATTTTGGATCACATGCTGGTTATGTATCTATAGATATGTCTGTTTCATTTTATTTTATTTTAAATATTATTTTTCGATGTGTCTCTTCACCACATGCAGTTTACAAATATTTATTTAAAATTTAGTATCGTCAATAAAACTGGTCTCTTAATAAAGAAATTGATGTCCTTTCTTTTTCAAAATGATCTGATTTACTTGGAAATTAGGTCAATGTACTTTGAAACAGACGGATTAGCTGTTGTGATTCATCTTGCCAGGGCTAGTGAAATTGGGAGTTGCCTAGCATATATTCCTCAAGACCAGTCGGAAGACAATACATAACGATTAGCTTAGTGGCCTTATATGTATTTTACTGAAGAGCTTCGAAGGGGTGTTACAACTCCTCCTTGAGTTTCTGGATCATTGCCGAAGTGCACACCGGGTCTCCTACACATTCATTCCTATCCATTTCATTTTTGGCAACCGAAAACTTAGCCTAGTTAATCTAATGTTCTGGCCCCTCGGAAAACTGAATGATAAAAGAAGGACCGGAAAGTTACTCCTACCAAGGGAAGATCTTGTCATGCCTTCATTCATGATCAGCGATGTGTACCTATAAGACATGTTGATGGACGAGAATGGATGTGAAGAGAGCCTCTCAAAGGCCCTCGATATAATTGCAATTAGCTAACTAGTTCTGAGTTCTAACTTCAACGACAACTACATTCATAAGAATTAGTTTCTCACTCTACAATGACGATGGATCTGTCCTTAATGTGCTTTAAGAACACCAATGTTAATCATTCTCTCCATTGTAGCAGCAAAATCGGCAAAGAAGGGTGTGGTAAGCCCAGCTGCTTGGGCTGCAACGAGGGCACGACCATTGAGGGTCGAGATAAGAGTAGCATCTGAGGTGAAAACTCCCCTGTTGCTCTGGACGTTTTTGTAGAAACTGCCGTCGAAACTGTTTCCTCCGTTGGTTGGGTCCAGCTTGATTTCTGTAATGACCTGTCCAAAAGGGCACAGCTGCTTCAACACGGCGGCATATTTGAGTCCAGGGTTGGGTCCACTCCATTAGGGCCAGAAGAGTTATACAAGCGGTTCCGATCAGTCCACAATGCGTAATTCCGATATCGTGAGCTCTTATACACCACAGAACAAGTCGTTAGCTTGCTCTACACGAACATTCAAGTCAACGATGCAGTTTGTTTTACATATACTGCTTCGTTCGTTACTCACTTAAACATTATTATTTGAGATTTGCAGTTCAGTCCCGACTGAAATTGTAGGGAAGAAGTTACCAATTTTCCCACAAGGAATTTTGCTCCTCTACCAGTTTTAAGCTTCTACATACTATTTGCCGGAAAATAAGAAAATATGAGAAATTTTATCGCCATGAGCACAGTCAGGCACCCAAAAATTGGCTCACATCTGGAAATGAAGAGAAGAGGGTCTTGTTTTTTTGAGTGCTATCCCAGAAGCTCAGATACGTTCCTGAAGGAATAACTATGTCTTTTTCTGTCAAACCTTTCTGATGAACAGGTTGACAAGGAATGCGTAGTTGGCGAAGGGTGGTGGCAAGTTGCTGGGGGTTTCTGAAGCACGAGATATGAGCCTATCCCGGCGACCCAAAATTACTCTCCACGAGGGCCCTCCGATCTGAACCATTTGAAGAACCAAGTTACTAGCTGAGATAGAGAGTGAGGTGGTTAGTGCAAATGAAAGCTTCAACATTCAGCTTGGAGTGTTTGAACCGGAGGGTTTTGCAACGTATGTACCGCATCAATGGCATCTCGAGAAGCAAGGGCCACAATATCAACGAGGACACAATGTTAGGACACACTTTCTCCACTGCAGCTTTTGCAGAATCATCGACCTCGTAACCTCTCACGGAGAAGGCTTTACCCACACCGTCCTTCTCTGCAAGGTTGGTCTTGTTGGCATCTAAGAGAAAAGAAGCATCGTAGCACTGACCGGCCCCTTATAAGTAAGAAGTTCCATGTAAACTGTGATTCAAGACATACTTAAGAAGAATCATTCAGTCATCACTCTCACTGTAACCAATTGACTGTGGCTTCAGCTCCTCAATTGGATACCAAGTTAAAGGTAGCATTTACCATGATCAATAAAGTGGGTGATAGATATTTGCTTGAAGTTTAGCCCCCTGATGTACGTGCGTGTATACATGTAAATAATCAATACTTAGTTGCTCAATCGAGAGGTTCTAGAATTATGATGTAATGACAATTCACGTTAGGACTCACTCTGACGAAACAATCATGGAACTGCAATCGGAGAAGAGCATCAGGGATGTTCTTCTCATTCGGAATTGCAGACTCTACGACTGATTGTACGAGATTCCGGGCACGAGTATATTCTGTGTTGTAGAGGTCCACACGATCGTTTTTTGCAGGAGAGCCACCGTTATCCCATGGACCTCTCTGACCATCCTGACCGTCACGCCTACGACTCCCATCGTCATGCCCATCCCCGTGGGTTCTAAACCATCCCGTTTTCCGTCTGCGGCAGTTAAAGCCGCCACGGCCAAGAGAAAGGCAACGTTTACAGTCATCATCATAAGCACCTGTCGACAAGTTAACAACGTCTGATTCTTCATCTTTGAATCAGCTCAGTGTCTGGTGACGTGGTTCTCGATCAGTGAGAATTCTCTGCTGACGGCAGAGAATTCTCACTGATCGAGAAACAGATGTTTAGATGTGGGTGGAATGTATATAAGCTTAAAGATGTTGCAGTTGCAGTGCTAAGAACTTTGATCATACAAGAGAATACCAGAGCACAATGGTATCTTCTTCATGCTCATTATCAATTCTTATATTCCGGGTTTAAGATCGTGACTGTAAGCTGCAGCACAAATAACTGATATTCCCCGGATAAGTGGCCCACCTCTGCTGAGCACGAAACCGTGAAGTGGTCCCAGAACGACGTTATGACACGATGCCTAGTGTCTTCACACTGCTGTAAAATCATCAGCCTGAGCAAAGAAGGATCCAGTTTGCTGGGTACGCTGATCATGAGCTCACTGCCAACTCACTTGAGGAGATTTGATACCAACTTTCTCGCTAAAAGTCTGGTAAACGACATAACTAGACGTACGATCAGTGGAGGTTTCTTCTATTTTTCAGATGATGAATTTCTGCAGGACTGTGCTCAATGGGCTTGCACTTTGAAAAGTGATCTCGTGTATGCACGATTAAGTGACATGCTTTTTGGCGTTTATCCAAGTTTCAGCCTTGAAGTCAGGGATGGATAATGTCACTGCCCGAAGCGTTTCGTGCCTTTTAGAAGCCACGGTTTTCTGTAATGGCCTTTGACATATCCACCTCCTTTCACATATCAGGTAATGAAATGTAATGAAAAAACAAAACCTAAACTCCAATGGATTTTAAAAGAAGATGAAGTCTCCAACGTCCTCTTGGATAATCCAACATAGAGGTTGACATGCTAAGTCAAGTCACTGGCGCTCTTGGTCTATGCAGTAGTACTTGAGTGAAAGACGTTGGAAAAATCTTTTGTTGCGTGCAATCTAAATGCAGACATCAAAAGAATCACAAATGATTTTACTGCCATTCCTTCATGAAGGTTGGCTTGAAACCAACGTTTTATCCGTCAATTTTTTTAACAGAAAGATTAATAGGAGCGTCGTAAATAATGTAAACAAATGCATAAAGCATCACCGCTGTTGATACCATGCTTAATGGATACTCGCAACCCGTCATGAGTTGATAGTTGATAGTTTACGGTCGTTTGCAGGTAAGAAAATTGTTGTTTACATCTGAGTAATGATCTGAGTAATGATAATGATAGCAGGTTTGAAACTTCATGATAAATAGAAGATCTTCGACCGAGCGAAGTATTTTGGTTTCAAAATAGACGGAACCTACCAGCTCATAAATCTAAGATCTTGCACAGGAAACCATTCGCGTGTGAAGACATTGTACTGTTGTTCAGAGAAAATCTGACTCTGGCTACAACGCATATTAACATTATGAACAGTAAGTACCACACGGAAGTCGAATCCAGTTCAAAGTCACAAAGATTTAGGGAATGATAGCATTAGTTTTGATGTTCTTTGTTTAAAACCCCATAACATCTAAGAAACGGAAATTATGAAGTCTGATATGATGTAATTGTTAATCTGGGAGATAGTTTCTTTTTGAATTTAGCAGAAAAATAGTAATTGTAAGTAAAAGTTAGTAAGTAAATTGTAAATATCAAAAATTAGTTACTAACTTTTACCATAGGTAACTACTAATTTACTTTAGGGCTTAAGTAGGGTTTGGCAGCCATTAGCCACTTGAAAATTAAGTTTTCGAGTTGGGATCTCATGTTCAAGTTTGAGCTCTGTGTATATTGCTAGAACACAAGTGAGAGTACACACCTTGCCAATGATCATTTCCTAAGATACTGATCACACCTTTGAGTGTTAGATTGCTGAGAAGTGAAAGTGGAGTTACCACTCTAGTTGAATTTCGAGTTGGTTTCATTTCAAGTGTGGGGAGTGATATCTAGAATATGATATTAGTGTTATTGCTCCTAGGTCACCTCATGGTGATGGGGAATTGTAGCAAGCTATGGCTAATCCAGTAGAGTCATGAGGAGCATCATGCATTGTTGGTGATACATCTGAAAGACATCCTAATCAAATGTTGCAACACATTTCATAATATCAAAATGATATACATATTACCTAAATGGAATTCACAATATAAAATTTTCAGAACATGAAACAAAATTTCCTATAATTTAGGCTACAATCTAGCCCGATCTAACTCTTACGGAGACTTACCTTGCTCTCCATGCATATGTGAATAGCGGGTGTGTCTCGTTGCTGGTGATCTACTATGCCATTAGAGTATGCAGGATGCTCACATTGTTCATCACCTGTCCATGTTTCCCACGTACATGTCCAAACATTGGTTCTTCATAAACTTGGCTCCTTTGCAAAAAAGTAGTTAGCTTTGGAGTACACTTACGAGAGAAGTGGTAGATCTGAAAGCTTATGGATCCTACGTGATAAACGTGTGCGTGTACATCTACAGATTTGAATTGAAAGATAAGGTGGAATTGAAACTCAATTCCACCTTATCTCGTAGGATACCAACATATCTATCGACTTAAATATAGCAACTCTGTTGCTACGGAAGTTTCTTCTGAAAGGTGGAATTGAGTCCTGCTTCGTTTCGTATCCTAGCAGTATGTCTCAACTTGTTTTCATACTTTTGTAATTTCTATTTGGTCTCATGTCTCTTCGTTGCTGATCCGCAGTCAGCACGAATCTCAGTCCGATATTATGAAATGATATTGTGACTCCACAGAAATAGACACATTGAACTTGGTGATTCCAATTTCCAGGACTAGAATCCTAGTAAAGTGGGAAATAGAATGGCCCCCGCAAGAAAGAATTGGTATACTAACTTCACTTTTTGGGCTTCTGGCTGCTGACCACAATGGGCTTCCACAAAAGAAGAAAAACTGGTTGCAATTGATCATATACAATATTTTGATACTGCAAAGTGAATGATGGTCAGCAGGCTTATCCGACCTGGCAACAGGTCTGTGTACACAACACATCAGGATGTGCACTGAAGTTTTATGCAGGATACCAATTTCTCTTCTTAAAGTGCTTAATTTCAGACCCTTCATAAATTCATAGTGGAAGGCTTCAGAAAGGCGTAAAAATGTCATTTACTCTTGACACTGTCTCTATTGCTATTCATCTGCGATTTGATGTACAACGCAATGAGATTTCTGTTGAAATCTAAGATTACTATTATAAAATTTTCATGTTCATATTAGACATACATATATGGATTACACAACCGTTTAATTTGTGGTTTCTGAAAGAAACTTCCCAGTCAATTATTCGTCATCAGCAAGGATACCAGAATACACTTGATCAGCTCCTGTGAAAGATTTATTTCCTATTCAGCTAGTAGAAGATTTCACCTTTTCTTTATGACAGTGCTTCTAACTGCAATCATGTTGCGAAGGACTTGTAGATGTCATGTTATTGATGCTAGGTGAAGGAAGGCTGTAACATGCACTATCTGCAGATTCATAATGATTCAAAGTTTCCATGAGTGAATGTTGTATATCTGAGAACAAAATAACAATTCAGAACAAGATTAGTAATTGATCTTTCAACCTGAGCATTCCATAATGGTTTCAAATTGACCTGAACATCTCGTGCTTTCTATAAACCGTCGTCCTTAAAGAATTAAACAATGAAACTCATGTACAAAGGTCGTTACAAGAGGCATGAGGAAACAAATAACGTATGTTCTTACATCTTAAGTTCCAAGTTTGACAGATCTTGCTCTACTCAGCAAATTTCACTGGAAACAAGGATAGATTCTCGATAATGGAAACTAAGTTCCTGTAAATTCCCAATTGAAGACTATGGGAAAACCTTTGGATAATCACTCTATCTTATTGATCAAGAGATCCGAAACCTGTCCATCATGATTGTTCTAAACTCCTTCAAACCATTTGGGTTTTGATTCTCATGCCCTGAGATTTTAGCATTGCCGTTGTTACATAATCCGACATATATATCTAAACTTGGATATTGATCTTACTTGGAGACTGAATCTGAAAGATCAGTATTCAAGCTTATGAACGGAATTGACCGCGTGTTACATTGTAGCATGCTAGGGCCAACTGTTAGTCCAAATGTAATAAAATTATAACCTATGCAGTCGTGAGAACTCACCGTGGATTTCTGGTTGAAATTTTGTTAAGATACATGTATCTTATTGACAACGAGCATGTTTGTATGCAAAATGCTTTTTGGACAAATCCTCAAAGCCCAGACACATGCCTGTGGTTATCGAGCCATGTGTATGCCTTCGTTCTTTACTGCCATGTCATCTGATAGCTCTCAGAATGCAATAAACAGTCCTGCAGTGCAATTTATGCTACAGAATTAATTTCAATTGAATGTTACTTTTGGGTTTACATCACCTTTCTGCCAGGGTAGAATACCAAGAGTGAAGCACAAGCCGAGAGTAGTAGCGTGAAGTTGGAATCTCCAATACGGGTTCAAGACCTCACTGGAACGTAACTTCGGACCAGAGTCAAATTCATGTCACAAATGTAAAGACGTATCCTATTCGATCATTCCTATTCTATGCTTTCAAAGTACCAATTCAACAAAAAATGCCTTCGCATTGTTTTTAATTACTCAAGTCACCAATCTGACCACCTTTTTCATCGCAAGATCGAATACGAGCACAAAATCTATCAGTGTTATCTCACAACAATCAGCTTTCGGACACATAAGCCTAGCCAGGTCGGACTGCAAACATCAACTCAAAACCCAGAGCTATGCTATATCACATTGTAACTACGGCGGAATAGTATGGAGAGCAAGCGTGGGTTATTATTCGTCGCAGTCGTTATTTGAAGTATGGCCTTATTCTAAATATGACGAGTATCTACAGCACACGTGAGCACTATATCAACTTCATTCATAGAGCACATTCTGCCGCATAATCTGTGTTGATCACGTCGAGTTCCAGCACGTTCGTGGACAGAAATCTGACTTAAACTGTCCCAGGTAGCTCTTTACTAAAAGAAAAGTGAAACACCATCTCCTTCCGGGTTTCATGTGCGACATGGAGAACAGAAAAGTACCCAGAGTTAATTGATTATCAACTAAATGTCTGAAGACCTGGACTTCGTTTTTTCTTTATGATCATCGTATATTTTAAAACGTAGCTAAAGATGGAAACAGATGCTTATTTTCGTGTTCATTATTCTTCAGCATTGGAAATACATGTTCCGTTACATGGCTAAAGTCATCTTCAAAGTGCTTTGGGATAACTCGAGACTTCATGAGGTGAGGTTTATGAGACTAAACATTATGCTTTCCCACCATCATATCTCTAGGTATGAAAGGAACTTTGGTCAGCATCAAAGAGGACATGTGCGAGGGAAATATTACATGTTATCCACAGTACGTAACATCTGATTGTAATCGTGGATTCGGTTACCTGACAATACTTTTATCAGATAATAATTTTGGGTTTACTCAGCAGAAAGAAGATGGTAAGAATTTTTGACAAGCTAGAAAACACACAAAGAGAAACTCCAAGTAGAATTTTAAATATTGTGGAGTAAAGTTTGTCATGTATAGTGCTACAGGAAAATAGTGATAAAGAGACACGTGCAGTTACATCATAGCTTTCTTCCCAGTCCGCAAAATCTGCTCTGTTGTGCGCACAAGGTTCATGCAGCAAACATATACCGTTAGAAGTTGAGATCTATTAGCATGTAAAATATCCAATGCTGTAGACAAATTGCCATTCAAATAGTGAATAGCCAAAGAAAGAGTACAATTTGCAACAGAAAGTGATAGGCATATTCTCTGGATGAAGATAGGGAAAGTAAACACATTACGATTCAATTGAGGGAGTATATGAGTTTTGGTTTGACATCGTATTAAACTGACCTTTAGAAGTTGGAAGTCCGAAGGCGTTAATGAACGTAGAGTCAGTCTGATGAGTCGGGGTTTTGCTCCAGCAGGTTCTATTGGTCATCAGTGTGATTAACGAGGTCTTGCTCGTAAAAATCTAGCATGTTCATGCCAATAACCACCATTCAGTTTCTGTAGTTTACAAAATTAGACTTTAAAATGTGAGCACATGAAGTAAAATTTATCCACCCCTGATCGATTGTAGTTTCCTGTTCATCATAGTCCCTTCTTTCAACTAAAGAATAGGATGTGTTGGACAAGATTCTTCCTATCACAACGGTCTGCGCTTGGCTCTGAAGAGCCTATGAAGCAAAGGTCATATTCTAACATCGAAATTTAAAGCTGAACTCACACTCTCATAATAATTTTTTATATCCTATTCCAGCACTTACGGTATCACGATTCTGTAGATGGGATTCGAAGTTTTTGAGCAGAATGCCGGCAATGCTCTCCACTTTATTCCTAACGACTCCACTTGGTTCAAAGCCTGTGTTTTGGGTTGGTCTCCAATGAAATACTAGGTCGACCTTCAAGATAAATAACATTATAAAGAGAATCTACTTATCCTTTAATTCTAGACTATATAACTCCAGTTCTTTATTCAACTATCAAAACAACTCCAACTTCTTCCCCTTTAATAACTTGTATATGCATAAACTTTAAGGCTTATCCAGACTACAATTATGAGTAGCAAACAAATTATTAATCATATAGAGCTCAAATGAGCAGTAGCTATGCTGGATTCACGACGGGTGTAAGCTGTCAATCCCATCAGTTTTATTTAAGTGTGTTGCCTTATGACCAGAACTACTGTCTCCATTAGTTCTGTCTGTCCTCTATTGGAGGACCGACAGCACAAGTGTAAGAGTCGTTACATAACTGTACACAACTACCCGATCCCACATTACAAGAGCTCGAATGGTCACAGAATGAAAAATAATTATGACAGAAATGAAGACAAAGTTGCCTGCAGCTGGGACTGAGAATCAAGCACATTATCTTGCCTTATAGTCTATAGAGTTAGAGAAGATACCTCAATCGGACTCCCCTCTCAAAGTTGTCGTTCACATAGATTTAACCCAGGAGGATCTTTTCAAATTCTAGACTGCCGTGTTAGCTCTCGAACCTGTGGTAAAGCCCTGGTCTCTGCATTACATTCAAGCTTTCAGCAAGTAGATCGTAGGATGGGAAAGACTTCCAAATGGTTCAGTACATTGAAGAAGATATTCCACTCCCACGTGCATGAAAATCTGGACAGCCAGAGATTTCATCACTTGCCTCACCAGAAACTGCTGAAGGAGAATGCGAATGCCAAGGAAAATGCTAGTCTTCTAGTCAGCGAATTTGAAACAAATTATCTACCAGCACCACGTCTAGAGAATACTGAACCAAGCCTCTCAAGTGATTGCAGCGCTGCCACCAGGGTCATAGAGTCCATGGCAGATTGCAGACCCCCATCTCCAACCCAGCCACAGCCGATCTCCGGCAGAAGAAGAAATCAGCAATCGCACACCATCGCCCGTGCTGATGTTGGAAAGATCGTTCGCCACATTGGTGCAGCCGGGCTGCATCGTATGCTCGAGGACTGGGCCGCAGTCACAATCCAGATCGCATTTCGTAAGTTCCTAGCTCGCAATGCTCTGCGTGCCTTGAAAGGACTGGTGAGACTGCAAGCGGTGCTCCGTGGGCAGTTGGTCAGGCACAGGATGCAAGCCCTGGTAAGCGTTCAGGAGGCTCGTGCTCGTCACAGGCGGAGTTTAACTGCCGAGGCTCGTCGATGGCAACAAGCAGCTGCAGTCGTAGAACAGGATCAGCCTGATTTTGGAGTGAAAGAATCAAGGAGAATAGGCAGAAAGTCAGCTGGTGATTTAGACTCTGCTGCACCTGGGTGGAACCAAAGCAAGCGTACTCTGCCGGAGTTACAAGCTATGGTGAAGAGCAAGCAGGAAGCAGCTGCCAAGAGGGAGAGGAGCTTGATGTACATTGACAGCCTTCTGCAAGTCAAGGAGCCAGGCCCAGGGGAAAGCCAGAGGCGAAGACAAAACGGGAAAGAGCTTTGGCGTATGACAGTGATACATAGGTAGAACTAGGTTTAACATGAAAAAACGGCCCATGAGGTCGGCTTGAATGCATTACTGGAATCTGCAGCTGGATGTTGCCTGAAACTCCAACATTCATGATAATGTACAGTATCGGAAACTGCCAACAACCGATCCAGAATTCAGTGCCACGGACCAGATTGAGACTTTCGCTTCATCCGATAGAAGAGTTATAGATCAGTTGAAGACTAGAAGAGAAATAGTTCAGGACTTAGTGGTAGTAGTGATCATAGTGACTAAGCAGTTGATGGTGAAACCTTGTAATCGTTTTCGCCTCGTAGTTCTCACAAAATCCTCACCCGATATCAATGAACCGTTCTTATTCTCATAACAACGGTTCATTGTCAATCAGAATCCTCTTATTGATACTGAACGTGTTGTGTACCTCCATTGATTCTACACCAAGTCTTTGACATTTGAATCTGGGTCTGGAACACTGGCGTATCTACAGATGCGAAGGGCTTCATCCAGATTGCAATGGTGTACACTTGGTACGTCAAAGATCAGCTGGTTTCAAATACAGGGAAATCTATAGATGGTAGATGGCGCTCGATCAAAAGTTCTTATGATCGAGCGCAATGGTTTCACGTAGATTATCCAGGAAACGAGTACAAGTATTGTGCATCATCTATCAGTGCCACTGAATGAGAAGTGGAACGATGCAGGCTGAAATATGCTCCTACACATCGAAAGATGAGATTGTGGAACGATGAAGTACAATTTATGTGTTCAGAGTTTCAGAGAAAGAAGAGCCAGATGAGGCTTAGAAAAGTACAGTTTTAGTTCAACTTTAGTAGTTTCCAGTTTGATAGAATTAGTTGATCATATATACAACATGAAATGTCTGGCTCTTTACCGGATCTAACGACTCAAGAATGATGACTCAAAGCTTTGTGATGGAAATCAACACTGATGACTAAGGTAGGAATTTTATTATCCCGTGTTCGTAGAGAATAAGGATCCAACCTGCTGCAGGGCGTCATTCAGGTAACCTGGTGAAAAGAAAAGTTTGGACGTCAATTTCAGATCTGATTTCCCTCAATTATCTAATGATTCGTTACATACCAACTTTTACTTGGGAAACAATAAAAATTTCTTTAGTGAAATATGAATAAATAGGTGTTACGGTACTAAATGACTGTAAATTCTTCCCTTATAGAGGAGTTGCATTCTGATATTAGTAGTAGATATTATTCATAAGTTGTAATCTATTTAAAAGAACTGAAATTTATTGATCTTTATAGTGTGACAAAAGAAATCATGTTCATACTTTATATTTTAAGACACTCGCTGCAAATCTTAGGTTTTAAGAAAAGAACTGAGCACGCATTCTTTAGGCACTGCCACTAAACATATCTCAAGGAAAAAAAAAATTTAGTTATCTAAATATTTTAGCTTTATATTTTAATTGATATAAATCTTAGAATTGAATTATTTTATTATAGGTTTTAAAATTTCATTTTCATAATTATCATAAGATCTTTCTATATAGTTTTTTGACTAGTATATAGAAACAGGTGTAGTAAATTCAACTTTTATTTCATCATCTTTATTTCTTGCATCTTAGATTCAAAGTTTGAATTTCTGCTAATTTACTTCATTAATCTAAATTTGATTATCAGTTGATTTCCTCTTGAATTTATTATAATTTTGATATCAAATTTAAATTCATAATCAGGAGACATACACTTTTAAAATTTTAAAGTTATTTTATCTTTTTTAAATAAAATACATTATATATTAATTTTTTTAACAGTTTTTGTCCGGGAATTTGCAGTAACAAGAGTTTGACGATGTGGTATCCAATCGCATGTTAATTAGAGTATGTGTCAATTAGCGTGGTCCGCACTTCATAGTAATGCACACTAATTTAGCATGGACACGTATTAGTGTCATTACTGTAGAGATCCACAACTTACCAAAGGTCAGGTCAGAAGAAAATGCCAGGTTGCGAAAAATCATCGTCACTTATTACGTGGAGCACAGTTATTCTTCGTACCTGGCATTTTTTCCAATATATATCCTCTAATCACAACGCGGATCAGCGGATCAGCGGCTCAAGTTTGAACGCAGTTGGGAGTGACCAATTTCAGCTCAGCGTATTCGAGCTACTTCAGTCTGTCGCAAAATCGCTTTCTATCAGTTGGATATCAGGTTTAAGATTTACAGATCAAACGAACCGTTATTTTTTATCTGGTTCAAGGCGGAAAACTCGGCGCCTTCACTTATCTGACGAATCCTGCAATCACAAAGACTGTATTGTGGAATGCCTTTCAACCAGGTGAGTACACTGTCAAAACATGACAGAGAATTATTTCTCAGATTTTCGTTGGAGTAAAGTCATGTTTTATTTGTCTAAATGAGTGTTACGCTGTACCACGCATCTCGACTTTCTCTCATCTTTCTTATTATTATGGTGAAGTTTAGGGAGGCAATTAGAATGGACGAGTTGTTCTGAAAATCTTGAGGGTAGCAGTCGTTCTGAAAGTTTCCGTCATTCAAGATTGTCACTTGACTTTGTGAAGAACTTAGCACACTTGAGGCTAATTCAGAAACTAAAGCTTCCGTATAAATTTCTTTCCTTCCCTGTACATAAGACAAAATTTCTGAGTACAGCAACGCAGTTAATTTGCAGGCATGGTGCTGCTTACGATAGACATGGGCCATTCTTCGTCCATGCCGACTTGCGATTACAGGGCATCATGCGCGTGTGGTAAGATAAAGAACGTCTCTGAGATGGAGACGTGAACTCTCCCCATGAACGCGTAAATGACTCCCCTCACTTTTCTGACTCCAGAACTTCACTCCACGGTTATACGGTCATCAATCAGGTAGGCCACTCAGTTTATAGCACAGGAAATCCAAGATATTACTCTCTCAGCTCTTGTTCATGTTTGTCATGAGCAATTGCAAACTGTCTGGCGTCAGCTGTTGTACTGAAGAATTTCTTTTTAGTGGATTTTGTTGATGTCCAGCAAGATAGACACAACACTAGTGAGTGTCTCTCTGCTCTTTCGATGTCCACTGAATTTTTATATCAGTATATTAGTATATTAGATCCGGATCATGAAACGTCGATTGCAATGTCTACAGGCAAAGGCACTGAAGGCCCGATTGTTCTACAGGCTCAGATATTAAATACTGCCTCGATATCGAACCAAGAAAATGTTGCTACTTTGGAAAGAATCTTATGTGGTCCATCGAATTTCGAGGATTGCAGCCTGGCTACTCTGTGGCAATCGAGCCACTTCCCAGTGATGGATCATTAGCCGCCGAAGGCTAATTGTTAGGGGTCCAGAACTATGGCGTAGGCTCTGAACACGAATGTCAACCAGTAAAGACGGCTTCCTTTCCGGCGCCATGTGGTTTCCTACTCCTTAAAAAGTACGACACTTGCTATATATTTCATGGGTGTTCGCACCACATGACCTGAGATTGCAATCACAGTCAATACTTTTCTGTGGAGTTAACCTCGGGTATGAAAGTATGATCCAGCATAGACTGAATTCGTACGTGTTCTAGATCTCATCGTCTGTTTAAGTTTGAATTTTGATTTCGATGGATTGTACATGTTGATGTTTAAACGGGCCCTGATGATTGTAGTATATCTGATTACCCTTTCCCAAATAAATCTGATCCTCGAAAATACACTCGATGTTCAAAATCTTCGCGATGTGATACCCTGTCAACAACGTTTGTCCCCTTCAGTTTGAACCGTAAATGTGCTTTAGCCTGTATGTTGCATGCGAAAGATACCTTGTAATTGCTTGCGTCGCTTTTACAGTTTAAATTGTAAATGTGCTTTCTGCATATTATTTCTCATTATCCAATAACTTTGATCCCCCAAACCTTCAATACAATGGGAAATTATCACACATTTCAGTATGATGTGATATGATGTGATAATCAAAGTAAAATGAAAATTCCTAAGAACAAAGT
Organism: Marchantia paleacea; assembly: GCA_014180765.2. Classification (NCBI taxonomy): domain Eukaryota; kingdom Viridiplantae; phylum Streptophyta; class Marchantiopsida; order Marchantiales; family Marchantiaceae; genus Marchantia; species Marchantia paleacea. The sequence goes on from MUAA02000032.1 coordinate 973,139, forward strand.
CTTTCATGCCAGAATAAAACACATCGAAGTTCATTATTACTTCATCAGAGAGCATATTTTGCAAGGACAGGTTGATCTTGCCCACATTGCTACCCAAAATCAACCAGCTAATATTCTCACAAAGCCTTTGGGGAAATCAAAAGAACTACAAAAGAAGCTTGAATCTTATCTCTCAAAGATGCAATCAATTCTTCGTCAAGCTAAAGCCCTCGCTCATACCTTGCTTGCAAAGATATATCATACGAGATCCAAACTGAATCATGAGATTAACGCAGTCACAAATTTTCTCCACGTCTGACTGACTGTCTTTATTTTCCATGATGTAGTAATTGCCATATCTGTTGCATCACCAAGTCATGAAGCAGCGCATGGATCAACAATTCATAGTCAACCAAATCATCACTATCTTGATAGGAAGTATGAGGGATCTCATCAAATTCCTCCTTCCCACCACATTCATCTTCCCTGTTGGAGACTAATGCTTCATCAACAACCTTGCCAGACCACTGCAATCTATCTAATCTGATGTCAATCCAGATTGCAATTTGATCTAGTAATTTCTGCAAGATTATTGTGAGCATCCACATCAAGAAAAGGAAAGATTCCCACAAGTGTGCATCCGAGCCAGAGCATTTGCGTCGGTGATCCGTGCGAATCATCTAGGCAAATGCTCTGGCTTGTGAATGCTCATTGTGATTGTAGTTATGGCAGAATTGCTTATCAGCGGTCTACACGTATGGAGAGGAGGTGTTGGCATGTGGACCACATCTCTACATACGTTTTAGTTAGCATTACTGGTATGATCGACATGTACATTTACTGGCAGTACAACTAAAGCCGTATTTCTTATCGTTATAGACTTCGGCGGCAGAATACGTTCACTTGCTTAGGCTTCTTGATCACCTTTAGATTCCTATACTTATCTTACTCGAGTACAACTTTCACTTCCACACTTCCCTCCCTGTACAATTCCGGTACTAATTCCCGGTCACCTTTGTTTTCTTATTCATTCAATTAGAGTTCCTAGTCAGAGTAAACTGATTAGTTCGTTCCTTAGATCGCATGCCGAACACTTTCCCATCCCCTGAAATTAACCCGGCCGGGTTAATTTCAGAAAAGCTAGAATGAAAACTTTGATGTCATTAGTATATCGGAGTGAACTCTTGTAAGAATGGAAACCCGTCACTCAACGACCGTTTGCTTCTGGAATCTTCATGTCATAAATAGCTCAACTGCGCGTGAAGACGAGCTGTACTGAGAGTACTGGTATGTTTCTGCTGATCCTGAAATAAATAACTTTCCGTTTCTGGACAGCAGTCTCATACCTCGAGCTCCTGCCCGAGTTTCGTGTCTTTGGCTTGAGTGGGCTACATTTCAGTCTTCAGTGAATGTTGCATGGATGCTCACCAATGGCAGCTCAGACAAATCTTTCTGCTGTTTCAAGTGCTTCAGCGCAAAGCAAAGAAGATGGTCATGAGAATGTTAGTTCTTATCAATCATGTTTTAGATTATCAGATTATTAGACAGGAGGTAGTTTAGATTTCCTACAAACTCCTGTCTCCGTCTCGGCCTCAGTATCCCGATACGAGTTGAAGTGCATCATTGTTATATGCCAAGTCTCCGTTTCTCTATTCGGTTAGCAATGTTGACCTTATATTTGTCATATTCTTAGCATGGTAGTTGCCCATGCTCTGTTGTTCTCCTGTGGACTTTTAGCTACATGCATTCCTAGAGAAAAAATGAAGAAAAAATACACGGTGTCTGTTTCTCTTCTTGTTCTCTGTTCTCTGGCCTCGTTCCAAATGCTCAGAAGCTGGTCGAGCTCCATCGGATCCTTGTCATTCTGACCCAACTTCACCCACCCACCTTTCAGCATTGGCTTAAATCCAAACGAAAGAGTTCCAGGTCCACAAGTGACCAAAATACAGGTCAGAAGAATGTCCCACGTTCGCTAATTCCTCGTTGTAACTTCCAGCCCGTATATTTCGCGTCGCAAGTATGATTCGGATATGAAGGTTGTCTTCACAAACGGAATCCGTTGCTCCAATATAAATGCATTCGAGACTGATCAACATAAGTTCAACTTACATCAATTTGTCTGAGGTTGCAAATCGTTCCCCGATGAGCTAAACGTAGCATTATAAGAACCTTATGAATTCGTCCCCTGTATACTTAACCTGCAATCAGCAAGATTATACTGTTGATTGGCTTTTAAATTGGTCAGTTCACTCAGCAAATTTGGTGGTAAGCTGTTACCAAAAGTCTGACTCGTTGTGATTATAATCAGATATTCATGAGACTTGAAGAGTTTCTGTAGAAGTGATTGTCACGTTGCAAAGAACTCAGGTTCCTGAAATTCGCCTTACTTTCTGTATTATAATAAGGGCAATCAGATCGGCAGAATTCTGGGCTTCAGAAATAAGCAGTTGTCGTCAGAATTGTAATGTTAGAGGTTGTGACTTTGTGGTGCATTTAACCAATTAAGCACTGCTTCAGACATCCCAGCTCTCATGTAGATGGATCAGATTTTGGCTGCGGACATCGTTGCACATCCTTCTGGTGGACCTTACTGTACTGACAATCTAGATAACCTCTACTTGAACATTAATTATCTAACCAGATGTCAGTCTAATTGTGGAATTTATTGCATTACGGTGGACTGAATTGAAGGAGAGCCCCAAACAGCCATTTCCATATTCGCTGGAGTAGATGAAAATTCTGGAGGTACAGGGTGCTTCAAAGAATTCTGCTAAACACTTTCTCGTCTGGTCTTGAAATTGAAAAGAGTTCCTCTCCTGGAATGCATGTTCTCCGAACATAGCAATCCGTGAATTCTGATCAGTCAGGGCAAATGTGATTTCATTGACTCAGATTATATAGAAAGATCGGAAACGTATTGACATCAGCTTTTGATGTTGACTCTGTATTCACTCATTCCGGTCCCAAACACCTTAGGCTTCACTCTGGACATTCAGTCTGTATTTGATCATCAAATTACTGTTTGACTTTTACGACTCAAGCTTTACTGTTTAGCTGTTTGAACCTGTCAGCTATGAACCTACATATAAAATGTCAATGCAATGTCAATGTTAATGTTTCGCTTTCAATGCAGAAAGGACACAGGCAGCTGAAAAAAAAATTGGAATTCAACTATGACACTTCATTTCCTGTCTGTTTGGCTCAAATACCTTGGCCGTTTGAATTTCGCTCTTTAGTTGGCATGTGAAGAATCATGAAGACATCCGTATGGCAGTTTATGACAACAAGGGCAAGTATGTAGACTGTTGCAGATCATGATGGGCTTCCCATCCTTTGAAGAGCGATCCTTTCAATTATAGGCGGGTCATGTGCGGACTGAATCAGTCAGCTAAAAAATGGTCCTTTCATCATAGTGGGTTCCTTACTCAAGCTCAGAATTACAAATAAGAAAGACGAGGGTAATCTGTATTATTTGTACAAAGACAGTCGACCCAATTTTTTCATGTAGTCTTATTGGTTCAAATTAGTCGCAATATCATCAAAACCAGACCAGATTGAGCAAAATTTGTATTATACTCAGAAGAGTTAGAGTATTTCTGAGTCTTCTCCGAAGGACTCTCGCCTCTCAGTTCCACTATGTCGTCAAAGAACAAGCTCACCGATGACAACCTACCTTCACAGTGAAGTAGAAGTGAATCTCCTATATAATCATGCCAGAGCTTACTCTATAATATATCAGTCATACTGAGAAAGGAATGTTTAAATTTCGCACTTTCTGGTGATTGGCACAAAACTAGCGCTCATCGATAGGCAAGTTACGATGTATAAGAAAGCAGTCTTCTTCACCATATTCATTTCTAGCCCGTCTTTCGTGATGAGATTCTGTTACATGACTCGTGGTACTAGTGACTCTAGCACTGGGAAGATTTATTTGAGAGGAAAGGGTTTTCTTGAAAATGTCGCATACGCGAAAGAGTCACAGATTTAAGAAATGGAGATAAATTTAATATCTTGAAACAAGTTTCAAGATACACCCGTATGAAGAGCTGTTATTGATACTCAAATCAGTTCCTTCAGAATTATCAGTACATTTTTAACTTCATCCGAGTCCGTATCACCGCCCACAAAGCGTGGGCGGTGATACGGACTCGGATTAGCTGGCTAAACTGGATGGGTATCTCGTCGTGGAGATAAATACTCTTCGAGTACGAGTTTCATTGCTAAGCAGTCACCACTTGATTCGTTGGCACTTGGAACTTCAACTTGGCACTCGAGTGCTAGAGCTCAGCACAAGAATTTCCTTAATTAGTCCTAGAGTAATGATGTATTCGAAGTTCTCAAACAATGTGCATCGCATGTTGCAGATTTAGGCCTTATCTCATTTGATAAGTGACATTCCAGAAAAGAAAAAGAGGTGCAAATATTGAAAGAGGCGTATCTCCGGATTAAAAGATTCCACTCACGTGTGGCCAGCCAAGAATCATTATTTTATCAAATACCTCCTTACAAAAAGAAGTAAAATGCAACTGAATGCAGTCAAATACGTCTATGTTAATACTCTAACGATACATAACGTGTGAAATTGAATAGACATTTACATCCGAAAACAACCACGCAAAACTCTAAACTCTTACGGGACTCAGAGGTGATTCAAAGATCGTTCAACACGAAGGTGTGCACTCTGTGCTCCTGAACCGGAAACGGTTTTGGATAACAATGTCATCAAAACTTGTTCAAAAGTGCGATTTCTCAAATTTCATCACTTTATCAACGACAACGTCGATGTTAAGAAAGGAGTGAGCTTATGTTACTTAGCAGAGACGTGTCCCACTATCATCAGCTTCTGACTCCTTGTCTAATTACTAGATTGTGCAATAAGATAATTGATTCGGAAGGTATTGAACTCTCCTCCTTTCATTCTCTTTCTCTCTCTCTCTCTCTCTCTACTCATCCTTTAGTTCCTTAACATCTCACACGCCCAGTTTCATCTCTTAGCTTGAGTCCATGAGCTTTCGGGTCTTCAGACAATGAGCATCCAGATAGTTGAAATGCCTGCATGCCGCTGATACTTACCAAGACAACGGTGTGGTAATTGTTTAAGCCCTTCAAGGAAACCGATCATCTCAAACAGAACTTTCTGCGGTTTTTAACGCTTCAGCCTTACGTAAACTCGCTCTTCAAATCGGTGAAACTCTGATGAGAAGGCCGATATACTCATGTTGTAGATTTGCTCTCAGGTCTATCTCGCGATCCAAAGACTTTGCGACATGATCCCGATCGGCAGAAACCCAAATTTGAATCAGTGCAGTGGAATTGCACGAGGAACGTAAGAAATTATCCCTGTGAATAGGAAACCAGTAATTCCATAGTTATGCTGAGACGGTGTCGATAGACTCGATCGGTAAAGAATGATGTTGAGTAATATTGTCAGCGTAGCTGCACTACTGTCAAAATCGAATGTCATGACGTCGGATCGAACAAAGCGTCACGTCTACGAGTTAAATGAACAGTCGCGACGCTTGTCTGATGTTGATGAGTTAGTCGTAATTAAGTCTATCCTTCCTAGTTTCAGCTGCTCTTCTTCTGATGTTATGAGCTTCGGGCAATTTCCGCTGAAATTCCAAACCTAGAGTAAAATTCACGTAAGTTCTTGACTTTTCTGCAGGGCTAAAGATTTCAATCAAAACCTCTGGTCAGACTTTGGGAAAACACCGACATATTAATAGTGTAAGAAGTACCCATTAACACCTCAAAGAAAACTTGCGGGAAAATCGAGATGAATGCAGAATCCAGGGCTCGAAATATGAAAAAGATGGATCCCGACTGAAAATCTCCCGGCTGCATCCACGCTGACTTTCGGTCATCCAGGAGCCGTTCAGATTGAAGCAGCAATGGCAGAACACTTACAGTCGCTGTATCCTGACAGAAATCTCGATGAAGATCCCGTTCCTCTCCCCACACGGAGGTATAACTTGTCAAATGATCCGGCTTTCTGGCCCCAATTCATTAGCTTCGAAGCGAGAGAATCCTTCATCAAAGATTACTTAGAAAAGGCATACAATGATGAGGGTGATTACCTTCCTCCTCCTCTTCCTCCAGCACCGCAGCCGCCGCCACGACCACACCCACCCATGGATGGGCAACAACCAGGCGGTCACTTCGACGATTTATTCAACGGGGAGGGGCCAGGTCCGGGTGCAGGATCTCCCCATGGTCATGGTCGGGGAGCTGGATCTCCCAATCCGTTTGGGGCTGGTGCAGGATCTCCTCATCATCAGGCCGGTGGTCGTGGTCCTGGTCCTGGATCTCCAAATGCGTTTGGAGCGGGTGCAGCGTCTCCCAATCAGTCTGGTGGGGATGGGTCCAGGTCTCACCAGTCTACAAGCAGCGGATCTCCCAGACGTACTAACCCTTCTGGTAATGGTCCTGCTGGATCCCCCAATCAGTCTGCGGCAGGTAGCTCTGGTAGCGAGGGATCCAGGTCGCAGTTTCCTTCAAGCAGGGGATCTCCCAGTGGTAGTAACCCGTCTGGTCATGGTCGTGCTGGATCTCCCAATCAGTCTGGGGCTGGCAGTTCTGGTAGTGATGGGTACAGATCGCAGTTTTCTTCAATCAGGGGATCTCCCGGTGGTAGTAGCCCATCTGGTCGTGGCCGCGGTTCGGGATCTCCCCATTCGTCTTCCAAAAGTGGTACCATGCCTCCTCTTGAGTCTGATCATGGCACTTGGGATGGTCGTCACTCCGGCAATGGTTCAGGATCTTCCCAAAATGAGGTACTTTATTTATAGATATTGAATATGTAACCCATTTTCTTCATATAACTATTTTGTTTCTATACTATGACTGTTTCTTCATGCCATTTTAGAGATAGCGTTTTGTTGAATTATAAAACTTAGAATGATATTTGTATGTTACAAGTTGTTATTCAATGTATATTTATTAGTAAAAATTATGAAAATATTTTATATTATTTTAATTATGTTATATGAAAACATTAGTATTCTAAAAATTATCATTTTTAATTTTTATCTCAAAATATATTTTATGTATTAAAATTATAATATAAAAATTTTTTATTTTTACAATTATCATATCTACAGAAAATAAAATTTTTGAACAAAATTTTTTATAAAATATTTTATTTTATTTTATTTTCATGTTGATTAATATTATTTTATATAATTTAACAAATTAATTTTTTATTTTGTTTTTACAGTCTATATTATCTGGTAATGACAAATCAATTCAAGGCTTTACATCGTCGCAAAGCAACCATGCATCGTATTCTTATCAATCGAATCCAAACATATCAATTTCTTCTGAAAGAACTATATTGAATCCAAATTTTTCGTCAGAAGGAGAAAATGATAATATAACCTATGAAAATGAATCAAACACTTCATCATTTCAAAGAAATATATTATCAAATTCTTATTATTCTAATCAAAATCTGTCGGATTCATATCAAAGAGTTAAAACGATTTCCTATGAAGGAACTATATCATATCCTACTTCTTCATCATCTGAAAGAACTATATCAAATTCTTATCAATCCTATGAAAATCCATCAAGAGGATATGATTATGAATCATCTCAAAGAAACATATCAAATGCAGAAATGTCATCAAGTATAAATAATACAAATTTATCGCATCAAAATCAATCAAATTTTAATTCATCTCGGAGAAGTTTATCAAATAATTCTTTATCTACAAATAATTCAAGAAGCGAATCTATTAATTTGTCTAACAATAACCAACGTAGAAATAGAGATGAATATGAAAAATCTAATCAATCTTCACCTTCCTTGTCAAATGACTTTAAAAATTTATCTGTTTCAAATAGTAATCAAGATACTAGTATTCATTTCACAAGTTCAAACAACAACTCCATGACAGAAAGATCTTCAAAAAGGGCTAAAATCACAGCAGATGAATATCAAGACACTGCTTCCTCCAATGAAAATCCAGACATAACACTTGTACCAGATGAAAGGCTTAGAGTGATATACACTTCAGAAGCTTTTGCAATGCGCGAACCTATAATACGAAATAGTGTTGAACGATTTGTAATATTAGTAGGAGAATGTGATTTTTGGTTTAAACCTTGGGGCGGTGATATTATTATCAGTCATCCTGCTAGAGGTTCAAGGGGTGTTTTCAATACAGTTATTCATCCTATTTGCCAAGACTTGGATCCTAATGGTCCATCAACCTCGCAACAACCGTCTTCAATCACAAACAATAGATCAGCTGCTAAACGCAATTGTTTGCAAACATGGGATGGAAGCGATAAAGATTTATTTAAAGCCAGTGTGCAACATGGTGATCTAATTTTACGTATTGGTCAATGGAAAATCAACGAATTTAGAGGATTATCACGTAATGAACTTCAACCCATAGAGGAACCAAGTTTTTTTTCTCCTTATTATCGAGTTGACTTATTTTCTATACGGAAACAAAGACCCAATCACAGATATATCTTTTTGGGATATCAATATTCACTCCATCTCGAGGGTGCAACTCCAAGTTATTTGTTACCATCACCTGGTAAATATCTCAAAATTGGACAACTTTGTCCACCAACATTTCAACCAGGATTAGGTGATATTATTATCAAAGAAGAATCATGGATTGATAACTTTTCTTACAAAGAAAATTTTCGTAGATCTATGATTAAGTGGTACAAAACTCGACAAAAGATACTATCATCAAATTTGGGGATTCGTACACAAAGCACAGAAATCAAACCAGGCACAACATTACTACGACCTTATGTTGACAGAGCAGTGGATAATCCAGGAAGAATAATGGATAACAATAGATGGGGATATGCTGAACTTTATAAACGTGAATCAGTTGGATGGATATTTTGGGGTAGAACTAAACATATAATAGACGAAAATCTAAGAACCCCAAGAAAACTTCCAATAGTGTATGCTGCAGACCCAGGACGTATCGAAGATAATCCTCGCTATCCATCACATCTAACATATTCTTGTTAATCTACAAAGACAAAACATTTGAAATGACATAATAAATCGATTTTTACGATTTAAAAAATATTAATTTTTAAATTTTATTTAAATTAAATTTTTTATTTCTATTTTGATTAATTTAATTTTATATTTTGAAAAATGAAATATTTAAATTTTATGCTGAAAATTTATAATGCTTTAAATTATAAATAATAAACATATCACCAAGAATATAAAAAATAAATTAAAAATTATATAAATTATTTATAAAAAAGTTTATTAAAATGAAATATTTAATGATTTATTTTAATAAAAAAATTATTCAAGCATGGATATTAACTTTCACACATTTATAAAATATTAAAAATTTTATTTTAAAATAATATAAAATATTTAAAAATAAAAATAAAATTTTGATTATAAATAAATTTTATAACACACATAAGTTTAATTAAAATGTAGAACATTAATTTTTGATTTTTTTACTTGTTTCATCACAATCACTTGGAAAGTGTTTAAAAATAAAACCTGATATTTTAACTCTCTTCTGTTCAAAATATATTTGATCAATTATACACATGACTCTTACATGATGATTGTGGAGTTAGAAAAAAAAATATTTATTAATAATAACCGTTGAAGGTTTTCAAAGGGTATAATTACATTTCTATTTTTAAATAGTTTTTATTTCAAATTATGATAAAAGTAAAGATGAAAATCAAAAAAAAATTAATATTCATGTATTTTTCATCTAATTAATAAAATTATATCAATAAAAGAATAAAAATTTGAAAATTAATTTTTTTAAGACTATAATTTCGAAAGGCTTGAGATATTTATTTCTTCACTTAATAAACACTAAAATCTTTGCTACAAGCATCCAGGACAAATATTTTCAAGCTGAATAATATATTTGTCTGAAAAAAATATCACATGTAGATTTCATAACATGGGTTTTCATAAATTATTTTAGCAAACTCTGTAATAATATAATTTTACAACTCAAAATACAATTAAATTTTTTTAAAAAAATCAAAAAATTAAACATGCATATAAATATATATAAACATATAATTTTATCAAAAAATAATCAAAAAATAATTTATAAAATATCATTATAATTATTTTGAAATAATTTGATATTATAATTTATATAATATAATAATAATAATTTTTATATAAAATATTAAATTTTAATAAAATATGTATTTTTTTTCATACGTTCACTTTTGGTGCATAGTCAAAATAGTCTTAAGAATATATCCTTATTTAAAAAATTAATATCTTTGAAATACTCTTAAAGAAAAAAAAATTATGCTTGGAATTATGTCAAATCTGCAAAAAATAAACATAATTTACTATATTGATGTCCATAATTTTTTTAATTAACAAATTTTTTCCAATTTATTTAGTTCTACTTTTTATTTTTATATATTTTATTTTATCAAATAAATTTTTATTATTTAATATATAATAATTTCATGTTTTAATTTATATTAAAATATTATAATTTAAATTAAATTTTCTTAAAAGAAAATTTAAGTTTTACATAATCAAAAGGCATATGATTCTATACAAAATGATTTTCTTGTTCAAAATAAAACTACATTTTTTATAATTTTTATCAAAATTGTTATATTTTGATCATGATTATCTCATGATAAACATTCATTGAGATAAAAATAATCCTTGCAACCATCTCAAGGAGCCTTGTGATCTATTTTGATCATATGAGTGTCTTAATAAATGCTCAATCTTCAACAATAATTGTTAAAACAAAATTAAAATTTGATAAAAGTTCACATTGGCATTAAAGTCTAAATGAAATTATATCAATGATACAAACTCTTATATTGAGTGTAATTCTTGTTCACATGTGGACCAAAAATTAATTTTCTTTAAATCAAATAATTTTGATATTATAAAAATTAAACTTTATCAAATTTATATTTATATTAACCATTTTTCAAAATATTAAAGTATTTTATTGCACTTTATATCAAAAAATATAAATTTCTTGAAAAATTATGTACATTCAATCAAAATCTTTTGAAATTAGAATGTATAACAAGACTAAGAAAAAAATATTTTACCACGAAAAAATAATTTAATATTTGATTTATCCTGAAGCTTTGATGACTCTTTCAGAAACTTTCAAGGATGTGTAGTGATTAATGTTTTTGAAATTTTTATAGTATTTGGAGAAGTCAAAAAATATCAATGAGGTTTCATATTGGGGAGTCTCTCAAGAATGGATGAAATTTTTAAAAAAACTATAATCACAAACTGTTGAGTATGAAAATTTTTATTTTTTATTTTATCAATTATACTTAGTTATAAAATTATAATTTTTAAACATATTTATTAGACTTGGATACATGAAATTAATGAAATTTTAAATTTAATTTTGATAAAATATGGAGCTCATTATATCATATATTAATCTAATAATAATAATTTTACTAAATTATAAATATGATCATTTAATATTTTTTAATATATTTCTTATAGAATATTTTCATTATCATTTTTAAATTTTTATTATTCTTATTTTTATTATTTTTATTCCTATATATTATATTCGTTTTTAATATTTTTGGCTTTTTGTATTTATTATAATCTTATGCAATAAAAAAATTTATGTATGATTTTTAATTTTGAATATCTTAAATTTTTTTCTCTATAAAAGTAGTTAATTCATAAACTACTAAGAGATTATTTTTGTTGGTGACATAAGCATTCTGATTTCATCGGAGTATGTCAAAATTTATGTTAGTATCAGATGGACCGACAATATTAGTACATCTCCTAGGGAGTTCACCAGACTTTAGTCTCAACCAGTGGTATGATGGACTCCGACCTAGTGATGTGCAAGTCATTCTCAGAGATTTCCCCACACAAGAGCAAGGAGATTTAAGCCAATATTGTCTTCAAGTTGCGCGATGAATGCCTTGAGCTTTAAACCTAATTGTGCTTAGCCAACTTATGTTTACACCTGTCCGCAAGACTAGCCTATAATCATCACCGTCGTGATGCGGTGACGAAAATACGTGGTCCCCATCTCACGAGAACAGTGGGGAGCATTAGAACATAGTGGAAATTTAACCCCTCCATGTGGAATCACATGTGAATAGCCCTACCACTATGACACTTGAAACTCCCTTATATCAAGACTATTGATGTGACAAAATGATATTGACGTATTACAATTTTTAGACTTCAAAGATCCAAGTATGTATTTTTTAGATTTCAAGATTAGGACTTCGGCTTGTTGTTTAGAGAATTAAAAAATAAATAAATTTAGTGAATATACTGATTACTGCTTCTTTTTTATACTAATATCATTTATTGATTGTGTTGCATACTTCGAATTTATGATGTCTTAATCATTTCTTGGATTGCTTTGCATACATAACTATTCATTTCATGCAGATGAACGGAGGTTAAATATAACAAAAAAATAAGAGAAGATAACGAGGAAGCAAATGAAAAGCATGATTCAACCTTAGCAACAACTTTGACTGAAAATGTTGTTAAGAGAGTTGTTAAGAAAATGACATCCAAGCAAAAGTTAAATGGGAAAGTCTTGGAGGTTAATTTCTCAATGTTTTGATCAGAGTAAGTTAAAAAAAAAGCACCGATTGGGCAATTTTTTAAATGACTGATCGTGATTGTCCAAGTACTTTCCTCAATCCTTTGTAAGAAATGTCTGAAATCCTCAATCCTTTGAGGATTTCAGACATTTCTTACAACTTCAAGCTTGTCCAAGTTTCTTCCACCAAGGGAATAAATATTGGGGATTGCAAAAAAATTTTACAACTTAGAGCTTCCATCGATAATCATGGGCTGCGAAACATGTGAAGTAGCAGTCCCTGCATTTGCAATCAGCGAACCATGCCTCTAGAATTCCATAGAGTTACAAACTATTTTGAGAATATGCTGATGATCAGGCGCGGTTGTATTATACAAAGAAATTGTACTAGATGTATTGAATACAATGATAGTTACAAATGCACTTTCTTACAATAACTCTATCCGGGAACTTCATGAGGCCTCATAGGGCCGCCTAGAGTGGTCCTATGAGTCCTCCTCACTTGCGTATCCCAAGTGATCACATCGATATTTGTCACTTCATGAAACATGCAGATTACATCGATTCCTTCATTGATTATTCCAAGTATACCGATCGGATCATGAAAGTGGAAAGCATCCCAGTCAAGTTCTATTCTATGGCTTTTTGAGACTAGATTCCATGTTCACATTTATTCGATAGACTTCCATGATATTTTTAAGACTAGATTCTCATGTCCATGTTTATTTGATAAGCTCTTTTGTGCACTCCATAACGAGGCTAGACGTAATTTTTGTACTTGATTCGTTGACACGTGATCCCATGGACGAGTTAGTGTGGTTTTTGTTTCTCTTACTTTCATAATGATGTTTACCTTATACTATAAAAGATGTGTTTGACATATGGATATGTCAGCTAAATTTTGGAGATTTTTTGCATGGGATTGGGTTACATTGCAGGATGAGTATGTACATGCTATACATGTTAGGAGTCGGGTTTATCCACATGATACTTTTGATTCGGCTTGATTGCGACAGTATAGGATCTTGGGACAAGCCCGGGAAGTATAGCAGGGCCGCACGGACCCTTCATCTTTTATCTATGACTAGTCATATTGAGGAGACTATTTCCTCTTTACGTTTTTTACATCCACCCATGGACAAGAAAATATCATTATAGGTCTTGGAGTATCAACCACAAAAGCCATTATGTCTTGATAAATCACTTTCTGCCCATTGTCTATGCATAGCCTCACGTCTATCCTCAAGGGGCCTATCATGGATGGTATATGAGCATTTTCAAGATTGTTTTCAAGCATATGTTCCCTCTAGTGTCTTCACTGAGTTGTTCTAGGTGGCTGCATCAATTGCGAGAGGGGAGATTATGTTGTCAATTAGTGAGGTGCTAGATGTTAGTCGGCTTTTTGTGATGGAGAAGAACATTGGGGGCATTAGACCGATTGCTATTAGGAAGGTCTTATTGCGTCTTGTTAGTCGAACCGTGATCCTACAACATCGTTCATACTTCAAGTAGCATCTTTGTCCACACCAGTTTGGAGTCATTACTCAAGGAGATTGTGAGGGGGTATGGTTGGACATTAAAGCACTTCTACATATCCATCGGAAGTGGGTTGTCTTGCAGTGGATGTTGAAAATACTTTTAATAGTATCTCATATGCATATATCTTTATGGAGTTAAGAGAGACTAGTCAATCTTTATCGAGCCTCATTCTTTTTGTACGGTCTTTCTACAGTTCACATTCTTCTCTCTTCTATCATCATGGCTTTTCACATGAGGGAGTCACCATTCTATAGTGCGCTGTTGTTACTCGACAGGGAGATCCTTTGGTAGGATCCACATTTACCATGGCTTATTGGGCGTATCAAGTTGTGTGTTCCCCTTCTTAATAGATGATACACACATTGTGGGTCATGTAAACCATATTAGGTAGACCTTTTGATTACTTGAATATCGAGCTTCATCTCATAGGATGTCATTTTAGGAGTGTCAGTTGTGTCCGAGGATTTTGTCTCACGCTACTTGGACATTGCACTTGTCAAGGATGTATTGCATGTAGATGACCTTCCTCTACTAGGGGATCCGCATGTGACATTTGGTATAATCTACTCTAGTATTGCTCATCGACCCACCTATCTTCTTCACACAATTCCTCCTTCACATGCATTCTTATCACGCTTGACAGACTTTGATATAAGGATCATATGCATCTTTGATGACATCATTTGACCATAGACATTTGAGTGTGTGACAAGAGCTTTAGCACATCTTTGCCGATTTTGTGTGGAGGGGTAGGTTTATTATCGATGGAAGAGACGTTGTCGTATTGTGACGTGGCTACTATGAGAATATGATGACATGTGTCATCTTCAGAGTTGTTGTCATGACGGCGATACTTTAGGTAAGGATAACCGATGGCGTACTATAATGCTGTTAAGAGTCCATTGTTGGATCAACTTTGTAGTGTCAGGATGTTGAAAAGGCTCCAAGAGATATTATCTTGGACCTTATCAGATATACAGCACAGTCATGATGGAAAGGGTATGGGAGAGACTAGAATAATCACTTTGTTGACTAAGGAGCTTATCTGATCGAAGTGGAGCCGACGTAGGATATGGATAGAGGACAACATGATCCTCCAGATGTACCGATACTCAATCCATTTGTGATCAACATCCCGTGTCTTCATCGTGATCACTTTCAGGCGTGATTAGTGTATCATTTTGGAGAAAACTTTTTGCAACAAGTGATAAACTCTCTAGATCCGATTATTCTTCCAATTGTTTCCTACGGCGCGATTTGGGACGTAACAGTATACATTTTGATTTAGTTTGGACGTTATGGATTTGAACTTACCAATAGTGATGACTTTCAACACATGGGTTCCAATCCATCACTATTGTTTACCAAAAACAAGCCATAGGGAGTTGATTGTTAGGAACTTTGGCTAGGAGTATTATTCTCAAGTTATAAACTCCCTAATTATGTTTGTAGTTCCATTCATACTTAGCCGGTTTCGAGTTGTCATTTTGACTCTTTATTAATGGCAACTCGTATTGTGTATAGGATGGCTAAGTAGTGTGTTTAGGAGAATTGTAAAGCTCTAAGTTAAAATGGAGCTAATTTGGCCACACTAGAGCTCAAAACAACACTCTTCATTCTCATTGGTCTTGAAGTTTGGACCAATGAGAGCACTTGGGCAACTTCTTCAAGGTTTTGAGGAAAATTGGAGACCTTCTAGGGGGACATTCAAAGACCTGAGGATAGGGTTGGAAAGCTGATGGGACGAGCTACAACGTGGCCTCAAGAATGGATGAATTTGAAGTATTTGTCACTTTGATTCAAAGATAGAGAAAGAAATTTAGACCTTTGAGTATATTTGGAATGTTTTTGAGAATCTTACGAGGGTTTTGGGAGATCTGAGTCAACTGAGATACGGTTTACGACTCATGCTTATGTTTTGATCAAAGTTTTAACTCGATTGGATGAGTTTTGAGTACGAAGTGATAGCTTGAAGTTTGTGTATACAGTCAG
Source organism: Marchantia paleacea (assembly GCA_014180765.2). Lineage (NCBI taxonomy): Eukaryota > Viridiplantae > Streptophyta > Marchantiopsida > Marchantiales > Marchantiaceae > Marchantia > Marchantia paleacea. Next base: position 989,218 of record MUAA02000032.1, read on the forward strand.
AGTTGCAGGATTGCACTCACTGTCACGAAGTTAGTACAGAGATCATATCTTTTGATATCAAAAATTTTTGTCAATAAAACTTTGCACAGTTCAAGTTCTGATGATAAGTGACCTTTTCATGAAATTTGGGAGCAATTGGAATCAAGAATTGGGATGTGTGATGGGTTTTGTACACATGGGTCTGCATATCACATTGTGATACAATGTGTAAATCAACAATTGTTCTGAGAGATCTAGAAAAGAAAAACATTTGAAACTTTTTTGAGAGATTGAAAGGGGCGTGGAGAAATTTTCTGTAAAGTTTAAGCGAGAGTATCGGTCGAATCATTGGATATCATAATCTTCTTCCGCTGAAGTTTTATCGGTTTATAATGAACTCGAATGTGGAGTGTTGAGGAGAAGAAGAAGAAATTGTCAACTCACACGAGGTTCTAGAGGGTTCTTCTACAGCCAGGCGCTCGGGCGTTCTCAGAGCAAAGAAATGTCCATGCGACAATGCACCCATAGCATTTTTTCCTAGTTGGACACTTTTTGCACCTTTGTTATCTTTCCGATTTATGATTGCATACATGCTCATCCTTGAGATGTATGTGAGGGACATGGACACATGATCATTTCCTTTACATATAATATTATAACATACAAGAGATGTTTTAACCACAGAGGTATGATATGAGCTCCAGTTTTTTTCTTCTTTGCCCACTGATAAGACTAGAGATATGTAGTCTACTTTGATGGACCGACAATTTCATCATGCTTTACATTCACTCTAGTGGATCCGTCCATTCCTTGTATTACTAGGGCTTGTATACGCTCTTGCTCTGGCTAGGATGAAAGGCTCGTGGATCTTTGTTCGACAATGTATTAGGGTTTTTTGACTCGCACCAGCTACAGCAATGAGGTTCCAACTTGGCTTGGTCCATCCATCTACATCCTCATTACTCACGTATGAGTGTGGCACTACTTTAAATGGAGTAAATATCTATATCGTTGCTCATTCGGAGGGTAGAGGATAACTACCAATGATATCATTAGGGATGTGGTGTTTGCTATGGCACAAGAAAATAGATACCTCACATGGAGGGAGCATTGGTATGTCTAACAGTCGACTAGAGTTTGTGCATACCTTTACTTGGTTTGGGAGGACCAGGTTACTATTGCAGACGTGATGATTATCAATCTTACATGTGATATAATTTATGAGGGGTGATTACCCATCTTCCGGGATGGGAGGCAAGTGGAGCGGCAGAAACCAAGGTGTTTAAGTATATCGGTATGTAGAGAGGTCACCTCTTTATTCCTCTACTCTTAGAGTTACATGGAGCTATGGACACCAACTTCAACTTATTTGTGAGAGAGTGTGCGAGAGCCTACCATACTAACGGAATGGAGTATGACTCTCTTTAGATTAATGTATAGACTTTTTAGGCAAGGTGTTTCCATTGCTTTACAAAGAGCACAAACTAGTGTTATCTATAAGAGAGCAATTACGATGCTTCTTGAGAGGTTGTGTTGTTTGTAGACTTCTTTACCTAGATAGTAAGGATATTTTAGTTGTTGTAGGATATATTTCCCATTGTGATGCTATTGGGGCCTAGATTCATGTTACCAGTTTAGTTTTCTCCATGTTTGAGTTGATGAGGTCTTCCCATAGTTTTTGTTATTTTACTTTCTAGTTCCTTTCTCACTATTATGCGTCCCGATTTGAGTTCAACATTGACATTATTTGTATATTTTAGTTTATTGTAGTTTCATCATTGCACATTTCTCAACACATATTGTGAATATTTTCTGATGGAAATAATTTTCCCTATACCTTTTTTTCTATCAACTACAGCTTTTTGTTATGACTCTACTTTCGACGCGATAAGCTTTTTTTTTCCCTACTTTAATTCATGCTCACTTCTGCCTGTGGAAATGTGTTCTTTTTAGAATAAATCGTCTCCATTGTAAGGACTACTAGTTACTTGTCTTGATTTTGTTCAGCCTTTGTTTTGATTCGCACAGGTCAGACGGCTGGCACGTTTGAGGTAATTCTATCTTCGTGCGTCTGGATGCCTAACGTTATTATGCGGTTTCGACATGAAAGCGATGAAAATTAAACTCTCAGGCTTTAAGAATACATCGAAGTGCAAACGGAGACACGTGAACGAACTCAACCAGACAAGTTGAAATCAATTATGTGGCGACAAGATTTCAATTTACTTCATGAGCGAGCTGTTATTTTACACTACATCGACGAAACTTTGGTGGTGGACTGATGGACCCTACAATACCAAACTGGAGAGTTCGTCGAATTTCGATGTTCAGTCTAGTTTCCGGGAGTGAAATTTGTGGCGTAGGCCCATGCGCTGTTCACTGCTGGATCTGCCAAGTGGTCCGACAAACTCTCGATTGGTCCGTTGCCTGTGACAACTGCTTCAACAAAGAATCCGAACATGGCAACCCTTCCGTTCTTCGGCTCCTTCACCTTCAACTCGGCGAAGGTGTCTGGGTCCTCTGCCAAGTTCAGTGTTTATATGGTAGTCATCATATGTACGTCAACTGCTCGCGGGATCGATTGTGATACTGACCAGATGCTGGACGAAAAGCCCTTGGAGCTGGTCTTGCGCATGACAATGCGGGCGTCTCCTACGTTCACTTTCTTGGCGAGCTCATTGCTGGAGGCGCCCACCGCCTGTGAGCCAAGCTCGTTTAAGCACATGCGATGACAGCGGCCATTGTGAAGTAGGAAACTTGGGACGCTGCGAACTCAGCGAGGGACAGGAAGGAGCTTGATGAGTTGTGTTGGGACTCTGCGTCGGAGGGAGTAAATGTACAAGCAGGAGAAGCTGATGTGGAGGTTGGCACGGTGGTGCTTGCGAACCGACTCATGCGGCCAACATGGCAGAATGTGGATGAATGGTTGCACCCGAAGCGATCATGAGAACCAGTTGAAATCGAGCATTTGATCAGCTCCTTTAGCGCTGCTGGTTCGGTGGACTTCATCCAAGTGAATGCTGACGTTCGCGACCAGTTAAAGTTGCTAGCTGGTTACAGTTGCAATATAGAAAATGGTGACCTGAGTCAGAACGAGATGTTTGTTTTGAATCCGACTGTAATGCTCTTGGGTTCACGTTTTCGCGACCAGTTAAAGTTGCTAGCTGGTTACAGTTGCAATATAGAAAATGGTGACCTGAGTCAGAACGAGATGTTTGTTTTGAATCCGACTGTAATGCTCTTGGGTTCACGTTTTCGCGGGAGGTAAAGCAACAATAGATATTATCTGTACGTTGGAGTATAAAACAAAATGGGGCGAGGGAGTCAGATAAGGTTTTGGAGCTATTTCAAGTTCAAAATACTTGAAATAGCTTCGGCAGAATTGTCATGAGTTTCAGAAACAGCAGTACCGGATGAATGAGTGTTTGCCCATGGATGACTGTAGATAGTTCTTAGTTAAGGATTGATACCCGGTGTCTTTCCTTGAAGCAAATTGACAGGAGAAGAATGGAAGTTCGCCATGGACTTTCCCTTAGTTACCGTCTATTCATATGGGAATATTATTCGCTTTGCCCATCTGCAAATAGTTGTTTCTATTGTTTATCTGAAATTGTTCGTTGGCCGCTTCATATGAAACTTCACTTCAAATGCATAAACCTTATGTGAATATGTTCATTCCATTTTCTATCATCATGCGCAATGTGCATACTTCCTGAGAATAGAGCTTTTGTCGAATCATCTTTTCCAATTATCATTAAGTGCAAGTCTTGAATCTGTTACATATGAGAAGAAGGTATATATTCTTATTCGGAAATTGCCCGCATTGTGGTTGCATTGTATGTCCAGAGAAGAAAGAGTAGATGTTGGGATCATTTTCACTTAAACCTAAATGTATTTCAATTTTGTTACGTTCGATATAATGTTTCTCCTTCTAGAGAGACCTGTCCGCACTATGCTTGACAATAATGCTGACAGTAACAAATGTACTACATGAGACACTTTATACGTCTCTACACGTAGTTAACATGTATAGAGAATATGGAGAGACAGGCAAGAACGGAACCGCAACCGAGACGACAACTCTTTTATTGAACACCAGCGAGATATTTGAACTTTATGTATGAAGAGGGCTTTTGATTTACATTTCGATCCACAACACTATGATTGAGAACTAAGCATATTATACAAAAATTGAAGACTTCGTCCATTTTTTGCGATCAGTCTAGTTTCCGGGGGTGAAGCTCGTGGATTAAGCCCACGCATTGTTCACAGCTGGGTCTGCCAAATGGTCTGACAAGTTTTCTCTCGGGCCCTTCCCTGTGACAATTTCTTGAACGAAGAATCCGAACATGGAGAACATGGCGAGCCTTCCATTCTTCAGCTCCTTCACCTTCAGCTCGGTGAAGGTGTCTGGGTCCTCAGCCAAGTTCAAGCGGTCGAATGGGTCTCCGGGGTAGATGAGGTCCGTGATCTCTCCAAAAGGACCTCCAGCAACTCTGTACCCTTCGATCGCTCCCATGAGCACGACCTGGCAGGCCAAGATGGCCAGAATACTCTGTGCATGGACGAGGCTAGAGTTGCCGAGGTAGTCCAAACCTCCCTCGCTGAAAATCTGAGATCCGGCCTTGAACCACACTGCCTCTCCGAATTTGGTACCATTCTTGGCCAGCAGCTCGGGGAAAACACATCCAAGAGCTCCCAACATGGCCCATCGAGCATGGATCACCTCCAACTCCCTGTTCTTGACGAAGGTCTCGGGATCAGCTGAAAGCCCAGCGGTGTCCCATCCATAATCACCGGGAAACTCACCGGTCAGCTATGATGGAGTGGCTCCAGAGAATGGCCCCAAGTACTTCGGTCGATCTTCACCATACCTGCAAATAACAACAGATTCCTGTTCAGCTCACTGACAAATAAGCACGAATCTGGGCTTATTCAAAGAGCATTATCAAATTCTTCACCAGCCCAAGTGAACTTCATGTGTACCATACACAGAGCATCTCGAAATCCCACGTGAAAGAGCGGATACTGACCAGATGCTGGAGCAGCTCTTGGGGCTGGTCTTGCGCATGACCAATCGGGATTCTCCGACATTCACCTTCTTGGCGAGCTCGTTGCTGGTGGCACCAAGAGCCTGTCCAGCCAAGCTAGAGGAGCGCATGCTGTGACAAAAGCAGCCATTTTAGATTGCTTCAAACTACGACTGTGAAAATGCAGCTATTCGGGAAGGAGGATGGAAATTTGTTGTTAGCTCGTGCATGAAGGTTGGGACAATGCTGATGTGGATGGGCATGAGAGATCTCGTGCCAGAAGCAGAGCGGTTTCAACAGCCCACATGGCGCTCTTTGGATACCACGGAATGTTGACAGAAATCTATTGAGCATACAGAATTGCTAAACTACTGAGCTCTAGTGAGTATGGGAATGCCATCCATCCAAGTCCTCCGGATTCTGCCACCAGACCAGACAAGGGAGCATACCGTTAGTAGTTTTTTCGTCGAAGGTCGTGTACTCTTCGTGTACCGGGATCTTGACTTTCGATCTATACTAGCCAGATACTGATGAATGAGAACGCGGGGACATAATATACAAACAAATCTCCAGATGACACTATAACCGGGCACTCTGTTCTGCATATGTAATGTGACCATCATAGGAGTTAAACGGTTCAAAATATTATTATTTCTATTTGTTATTTTGTATGGCTTGTTTTCGACCTGGAGTTTTTGCGCTCTAACAGGAACTGACACCCCCTGCATTGCCCTGCGGTGGAGGCAACGGGGTCCCCTCCATCAGATGGTTCAGAATACTGTCAGCTTAGTGCATCCGCGTTTGAGATCCCACCTCCTGCCTGCGGGCTCCGCAAGGAAAATCTTTCAGTTGAGTGCTCAAGTGGCCACTCATCTGAGTGGATGTTGTGTATTGATCACAATAGTTGACATATGTTGTTTACTTGGTCCTTAAAGTGACCAGTTCAAGTCACTGTGTTCAACACACTCAATCTTAGAGAGTTCCTACTGTCATCTTCAACATTCTCATCCTTAACCTTGTCCTCCAAAATGAACTTTCTCTGAAATCCTGGATCACTTGAGTTCTTTAATGTTTACCATCCAACTGTGTCCTTACTAGCTACCGTATCCATCATTTTTTATTCTCACATATTCAGACTGTAGTAGGGTGGAAAATGTGTGTAACAATGCGTACAAAAAGTAGACAATCTAAACGATGGATTTAAACATTCTGTTATCCTCGTTTCTATATCTTCCACTTGGAAGATCTTAAATATAGGATGACAACTGAAGACACAGGCCAGATCTTGGGATGCTTTCATTGATACAGGCATGAGTTTATCAATCAAAGGACTAAAAAAATGCATTTGACACTGTGTTATCACCTTCGCCCTCTTACTGTATGTGTACAAAACTCCTTTACAAACAAGGAACAAATAGTTTCAAATTAAGGAAATCGCTAGAAAAGAGAGTTCCTGTACTGTTTCTGTTTTCTTCCCTGGGGAAGGAGATCATCAAATATTAAAATATAATCATCGACAGATTTATGCTCGTAATGACTGCAAAACCACGTTTTGTATCATAATACGTTTGTGGTCAATAGCGTCTTCCGCCCAGAAATTCAAGGAGTTGCAAAAAACTTTTCTATGTTGATACTTTGCTTTAAAGTTCTTGAAAGTAGTTTCCACTCTATCTGCAAGAAAATGGCGTCCTGTTTGGAGATCACATCACAAAGACAACGATTTAATATCTGCTCCTTCGTTGGTGATTAGCAGACACTCCCCTCGGTCAAGAATTTACATTAGAGAAGTTCAGCGTGGGACACTTTTAAGAAAGGTTATTCGCAGAGTTTTGTCCACTGATCATTCTCAAATCCAAGCACAAGCAAGAACTGATTCTCGTTCTGGTTTCTAGTTATAGGACCGTGGACTGGAAGACCAGAATACGCTTGGCAACATTTAGTCCGTCTTTCCAACGTTGGCATCAAATTTATGATAGATTTCGATAACTGGAGAGCTTTCGTTTGAGAGGGGGACTTTTTTCGGTTGTCGAAGTGGTTGAAGGATAAATATCTGACACTGATGCAAGTGATTGATCCAGTGGTTATTGTTTGAAGCTTACGAAGTTCGGAGATTAACTTGCTAAGACTAATAAGGATCTTAACACCAACTTTGGCATAGAGAAATGAATAAGCTCCATCCTACCATTGCAATCAGAAGCCTTAGATACTGACAAGAATGGGTTATGCTCTGGAGTTGTGGTCACATATATAAGGTTCAAAAGCAAGTATACTGCAAAAGTTGTCTCATTTATATTCAGAGCTAAAGAGAGATTGTGATGAGTGTAAAGCAGAGAATTACTTTCAAAATCATGCTCAGGTTCTCACCAATTGCAATGCTTTATGTGTTTTTATGGTCGAATTAATCTACCACGACCGTTTCAAATACAGTACACCTACAGTATGCAAATATGACGGTAAGCCCTCCCAAATGATGGCTGGATAAGGAGAGGTGCTACGCACTTTGTGGCCCCGGGGGGCACGAGACCCAATAGGTGTGTGTAGCTTTAAATGAGACTCCATATCCAAAACGCAAAAACGATCTAGCTAAAAAGTCGTTAAAAACTTTATCGAAAAACCAGCGCTTATTGAAAAAGCAATATAGTCGATTACCAAAAGAACTCGATACATTAAAGCAATGGACAAGCCAGTGCTAATGCATCGTCTCCTCCCTTTAGAGGTAGCTGTCACTGGAACCTCAACGTGAAACCTGTCAATCTTCTACGACTGGCAATGCCTTTACCGTAGCCTAGGTTGTCACCATAACAGGTCTTGATTCACAGTAGTAATTACTGGTGGAATGGAGATGAAGGACCAGGCCATCGATTCAACACAAAGCTCACTATTTGTTCCACATATATGTCTATCTTTGTCACTTCCTGCTGTGTTTCGTCCACACGAAAACGCTGGTAGGGAGCGTAAGAGTGAGAGAATGTACATCAGAATGAAACTGTCAACGTTGAAGTCTAAAAAGCTAGATTTCGTGTCCAGCACATCGTGTTTAACTTACACCCCATGATCCTAAAGTGCACAGCCTGCAGGCCAGAGGATTTCATCTCTTACCGACAATGACTTACCTCAAACGTTTCTCGTCTTCCAAACTGGGTTGAGGATCGATGGGTCTCCTGATCGAACATAGCGTCCAACTACAGGGGAGCATGTTCAGATTTAGACGTAGCTTTGGTATTGATTGATTCTCTAGCACTACAGGTGAAAACTCGTTCGACTTTAAGCAAGCAATGTTTCTTACAATCATATTGTTGATAAAAGTTTCTCCTACTTGGTGGAAATCATGGTGTGAGTCTGACTGCAACACTTCAAAACACTGGTAGCCATCTAGAAGACGAACAAAAGCATTTGCAAGTGAAGCAATCTGCAGCTATGTCTTCAATTTCTTACTTCCCGTACTTCAGCTTTTATCCTCATCTCCTTCAATTATGCTCCAGCTCTAGAGAGTGAAGATGAGCTTTAATCTCACTAATCTTATCCTATTGCCGTGGCGTGCTTCTGAAATTTGCCCCAAGTAATTCGTTCATTGTTGTACTCTGAATTTGAATTGCGCCTACGTGCTGCATGCTCAATGCTCTAGCCACCGTAGTATAAAGGCACTTCTCAGGGTTCAGGGCAACATTTAACTTCAGGGCAACATTTTTTTATCCAGGGACTCTGCGGTTTGTACGTTGGAAGCCTAACCTTGGCTCGAACGCAAGCTGCTGCGTGACCTGCCTTGAATCTCCTGTCTGAAGTTTCCTGGTCTCCTGTGACTAACGGGAGAAAAGCCAACCAGAAAGAAACCAGTTCGAACGCAACGCATGCAGGTACTCGTTTGATTTTGAAGAGGTTCCATATTCTCCTACTCCAGCCCATGCAAAGTCACTTTTTGTGGTACTCACAAGTCAAAAACGAGACCATTTGCAATGTAGGTATAACGTCACAGATGTAAACGAAACTTAACGGAACTCAAACAAGACTGAAACGATACTCGGATCACCTCGTAATTTGAGCACCTGTGTCCCACTTTCATGAGTACGAGTTCCTGGTGTGAAGACAGTTGTGCGATCGAGAGCGAAGGAAAGACGAAAGGTTTCGAATCTCCTCGTCCGGTGTCCCAATCCACCACGAATCAGATTCTCAGTGATCTTCTTCGTATCGCAGATTCGTTCATCAACATTGGTCTCGTGCACGACTCAATCCTCAAAAGCAGGGGTTGAATCCCACCACGGACCCGCAACGTTCACGCTAATAAGCCACCGTAATCTACCGAAGAGCAAGTAGAGCCCCGCAGCCGTCGCACTTTGTGTCACAGAGCGAGTCACATGGCAGGAAAAGCAACCTAACGCATGACACATACTTTACTCGACGGTTACGAAAATCATCGGTTTCATTTGTGCCTAAAGTGCAAAAGGAATCCACCTGAGGATATAGCCCGCAGAAAGGAAGAAACAACACGAGCAACATATCATAAAGGCGTACTGAATCAGGATGTTGTTGCTCCCATCAATGAGCCGTGACAGACTCTGAAGAATCATGAGTGCTATTACAGCCAATCAGATCGAAGAATTTCAGCCGAAAAAAAATGAATAGCTTCTCACCACCGGATTTTATTCAAGGATACAACCCATGCAGCCAACAGGTAGACGCACTAGCAAAGCGGCTAATTGTAGCCTGAGTGGTCGTCAAGGCGATCGGAATCAGAACCACAGAGAAAGGCGCTGAAATTTCTGCACAGGAGGATTTTGACCTCGGCTATTGCATAGACGCAAAACCTTTTACGTGGAGACTGAGATTAGGTTAGGAATGATGATGAGGGAAATTTTCTATGCATCAGGAAATATGGCAGCGATCCTTACTGGAGCTGCTCAGTGGCTAGCGATTGGGCTCATATACGCCTTGCTCCCTCAACCCGACGATCGCAACAAGTTGACAACATTACCCCGTCCGATAGCGAAATTGACGGATGATAACAGGAGTCCTGATGACACGATGAGCAGTAAACGCAGTCCTGGCTATATCCACGAGGATGTGGTGCTGTTTCTCTCATTTCCCGATCATGAACCAGCACCAGTACCTTTGACAACTGAAAAGACGAGACTGCCCAAGATCACGGAAGAGCATGCGCTACTGGAATCACAACTTAATGATTATTTGACTTAACTCTCCTTCTGCATCATATTGGCAGATCGAGATAAATCCTGCTCCCAGGATTATTTCTTGGCAGCAGATAAGAAAAGCTCTAAACAGAAAATTTGTGTAAAGTTAGAAATGCGGCTTTCTTCAAACCCACAATCTTAGATTCCTTTTGACTCTTGGCATATGTATTTTGACCATATTTGGCACATTTGACAGAACAAGATTTTTCGAGGCAATTTTCAATGCCTCAAAGACGACCTCGTCTTTGGAACAGTCCCGGGTCGCTTACTAACCGCCATGGAATGACTGTTGTGCTACCAAGACTTAAACGTAGTGCTTAGGGACATACAATGTGCTAAGAACAGTTTCAGAACGACTCTGAATTCAAGCGACCAGTTTCGGAAGTATTGACAGATGTCATGACGGCCATTAAAAGCGGAATTCTTGACTGATGTAGACGGATCTGAAACCTAATATCCCCTGAACCTGTACCCTAAACATTCATATGGATTCAGTATAGTATGGTGTACTTTGAATACAGATCCATCAGCGCAGGGCGGATGTGGGGTCTTTCTCAATCTTGTCATCAGAATACTTCAACGAAATTCAGAAGCAAAGTAAAGTACAAGATCTTCTTCTCCCCTCCATATGGTATCTACGCTTACCATCTTCCTGGATGTGGCCTACAAAGCTTGTGCGGAAAAATCTCTGAAAGACAAACCCATAAATTGGCAATCAGAACACGCACACAACGTTACAATCTTGAGGTAGTGCAAAACAACAACTCAGGTGCTCACCGTCTGGCAATGTAGCAATAGAGAAGATCATGGATGAGGAGAGAAATCCAATGAATTTCTGCTATGATGAGAGTCGCTGTTGTGGACCGAATGGGTATAATTCGGATACTTACGCCCTTCAGCCTGAAAAGAAGGATACATTGACTCTCAGTACTGTATCCGTGTCCCTAAACCTGGCACCACAGCTCCATTGAGAAATCACCTTCATATACATTCTAAATTAATTCATGGTTTCTTGCTATTGTCAATATCTTCCAGTTCATTATTTGTTGCTTATATGTCCACAACACGATCCATCTGCAACCAGCAGAACTCATTATGAAGACTCCCAATTTATAATTTACAATAGTCACGAGTCAAGCAGGTGAGTCTGACTTGACGTGTTGGATGTCGGAAAATACTGATTCGTGATACATGTCCATGATACAAATGGTAGAGCAGTGTATGAGTCTTGAAGATGAGTGGTGACAACGAAATTTGACAACGTGACACATTTTTCGTTGAGAGTGGACACTTTTGTGTCAGTACTCGGGTTTCAAGATAACTTTTATTTCCTCCTGAACCTATTCCAAATATGTTTTCTTAAATAATCATGATAAATCTAAAATGTGTACAACTCTTGACAAAGTTATGAATACTTCACATAGTTGTTGACTCCGACTCATTGTCTTTCCGAACAATTAATTGCAGTGCAAAATATTTCTACTTTGTCTTGATATTTCGAAAGGAAATAAATTTACTACATAATTTAACTTTGCTAGGGTGAATGGACACACTCCATGAAAGAGTGGTTGTATGACTTTACATGACTAGTTTCACAAGACTTTATCAGTCATTCCAATAGTTTCGTTAATCAAAAAACAAATTTGAAATGAATTTTAATAAGGTTGATGAACTTCAAGACAATTAGCTCATTTCAAGCTTAATAACTATCCCTTTTGAAATGTGCTCACATCATGATCATCAGTTATTGGTTTCATCCTATAAACATTTCCATTACAGGAAAAGTTATGAGAAGAGTTATATACCACCTCAGGGTAATTTGAAAAAATAATGTTTGACCGGATAAATTAATTGATACGTTTTGTAAACATAAACATATATCATTGAAAATAGGGGAAAGAGCTCAGGCTCCTCCTACTTTGTTCCTGGGCATCAGAGCTCATATCTTTGAACTCCACGTCTCGTACTTTCAAGACCAGTCCCTGCATAGAAAAAGAAGAACAGCCTAGTAATATCGAACAAAATTATAAATACTCTTAGATACCCGTTGACGATAACATGACCTCTAACAACTTTCTCTCTGAACGAAATATTCAAACCTTTGAGACAAATATATATCTTATCTTGACAGAAATGATCTAAAATCTAGGACAACCATGTGAAGGACATAACTTAAATTTTGTAAGTGACATATCTATCTTACCATATCTAAAGTCTTATAAATACTGCTGTTTTCTGGGGCTGGACGAGTTTGTGTCATCCCACATGCATGAGCATGTGATTTGTGTTCTTTTTCATCATGTGTCTCATATCCTCCTCTTAAATACAATGGCCACATGCATTCACTGTTGTTTATTAAATAAAAAAAAAAATGTCTTTGAAAATACCAAGTACTATGGGAATGCCCTTTCAGAATGCGAGGTAGGGTGGAGCCCTAAAAGCACAGCGGCAAGGCAAGAGCAGGGAAGTAAAAGACCTAGTACATCTCTTGGACTAAAATAACCTCCACATAAATTCCTCTGCTCCATGTCACGTGTAGAGGGTCCAGTATTACTAGAAGATTTATTATAGTAATCGTATATCTACTACCTTACATCTTTTTTTTTAAAGATCTCCAGTTGACTTACCGGATGTGTGATATGCTCACATGTTAACACCTCCATATCAACATATATAGTTTTATCTTTCACTTGTTCTTCATTTTCTATCTTTGAACTCTTCTTTCTGTTGCTCATTCTTGCATTCCAATGTACTTTTTAATCACACTTTTATTTACCTCTTGAACTCTCGCCATTTTTCCATTACCGGAGAATATACATTGACTGCTGACCTGAGGAGACACATGTGACAAGAGAAGGATGAAGGACTGGAGTGTACATGTTCCTGATTTGGCTCTTTGCTGGACTTTGATCAACCCACCTTTTAGCCTTCTGTGTTCTTTGAAGTCCTGCATTGAGAAATCTTTAGTGTCGTGATTCTTGTCTATCCATCTGTTCCAAGTGGTTGCAAAGTGTAGTGCTTATCAACATCGATAAGACTTGGCACCGTGTCCTTTGACCTTTGGTTTATTCTTCTTCTATTTTCATGTTTCGATGTTGTAGACAGAAAGTTGTTGGGAATATTTGGACGGAACACGCATTCGAGGTTTATCCAGAACGAGGTTCATTTTCGAACTACGACATCCCGGGCATGACTATGTTTTGGTTTAGTAATAACAAGAATATAATAATAACATTGTTTGCTGGAATGAAACTATGTCGCCTCTAAAGCAATGTCTTTTCTTTCTCAACGGCTTAGGGCTGGAGGAAAAGGCATCAAGGATTCATCTTGGTATTCGTTCAACAAATTCAAGGAGGTGAAAAAATCATTCAAAACTGAAATGCTAAACTCGTCCCTCCTGCCTATCTCCTTGAGTTAGGCTTGACTTGGTCCCCGGCAAGCCCAACTCAATCTGTCGTCAATTGCTGATCTTGGCACTTTGTGTCACAACTTGCTCGAAACAGTTAGAAAAGCTGCATGATATTGACTCAAAATGTCAGCGATTCGACATTCCCTGTGTTGTTTATGCGAATCTTTCATGTATTTAAAAAAACATTGTATATACTTAACTTGCACCTTGGAAATTGTCTGCACATGAAATTTAGCGAGATTTTCGAGCTCTGACACTCCGAAGTGAACACCTGGCCAAACCCACGTTCTCTGGTGCTGTGAAAGGTTGGGGCGGGTGCTGGAGGGGTCGAGTTTGACTGGATTGTCCAGCGTTGACATAGGTTCAGAGACTCTGCTCGAATGTTGCAGGACGGGGGCTTGCCATGGAGCTATTGATACAAACCATCTGTGATTATTTTAAAGAAGACTGAAAACAGACGATTGTCATTTTGGATAGTAAGAGTACAGTATCTGTTATTTCAAGAGCACGATTCGACTCTGGGTCAATGTTGTTTTTATCTTTTCCAGCATGACAGTGTCCATTGTTCATCGTATGGAAAGCGTAGAGCGACAGAACCATATTGTCTCTTGGATTTCATGAGTCCTTGTCATCAAGTCTCAGTATGAAATCTCTGTCAAAATAACTCTGGAGCAGGGATGCTGAATACAACCAACTCAAGTGGAAACGATGGAAGATGAAAGTTGTATTCACCTGCATTGCGGCCGGGCATATCGTAAGGACTTAAAAATTACTCACCGTGATTTATGAGGAAACATGGAGATGCCAACTCTAACTTATCCAAGGGAACTGGCAAAAATCACTGGGTTGATGATTCTGAGAGCGTGGCAAGAAGACCAATCAGACGATGTGGAGAAACAAATGGGCCGATAATACTCTCTCCTAACAGAGACTGCTTGCTCGCTGCAGCGACAGAGAAAATACTCATCAGAGGTTACACAAAAATGGGAGAAGCACCAATGAATCGAGAAACTGTTGTGTAGTACTGGATACAGTTAGTGGCTCCAGTCACAATACTGGGATCCACGGATCGGTTACATTATGGGCCATGGGGGCTTCGCATGTATTTTGGTCAACGCCTGTTCCTGAAATCGGGGTGTGAGGCTTCAAAGGATCATGAGACGAAGAAATTCAACATGTTCTCCCCACACTGAGGGAACAAACGAATCTTGAACGCAAAAGGCTGAATATATCTCACTACCGCTGAAGAGATCCATAAGACCCATCGAATGTATACTTCATTTCGGAAGAATTTGAATTGAGTCGTATCATTGGCTTCTCGGACCTAGATTTTGTTTACACGTTACAGTGGTCTTAATCAAACATTTTTGCACTATCAGGTGGAGGTGTCCAGTCAAGTGAGGAAGAAAAAGGTGGGTCCACAGTAGAAGATGAAAAGCTTTCAACGCCGAGGTTTTGACACTTTTGCCCTTCCTCGTAATTGCTTGCAGTTCACACATTTTAGCTGGGTTCCGTACGTACAGGCAGGCAGGTGTGCTATGGCTGTCTCGTTCCCTGTATTTCTGTACTTGCCTTTACCTTTATGCTGTGGCGTTGTACATAAGTGGCTCTCATTGAAATCTTTGTTGGTCTATCAAATCAACTGTCCCCTGTCCCCACAACGCTATGTACCACCACCACTATGCTGGGCATCTCATCTTTCCTGGGCCCTCACTTGCAGCGATTCGATAGTTAACTTCAATGAGATCCTAGTATCAGAATGAAAATACAGGTGAATTCTTATCTATACCTTCCGGTAACCCCATTGGAAGACTTACCCTGGAAGATTACTGCTGGACTTGTCAAACGTCATTGTTGTTTGCATCGGCGTTTACCGCAGGTCAGGATTTCAGCCATGTTCCTGTTTAGAGACGAACTGTAGTTTGGTAAATCTAATGTCCGTAGTCTTCAGCTTGGTCGCCATCATTCCGAAAAGCATTCTGAGTTGATCAGTCCATTGGACGTCTGTCGCCTCGGGGAAAGAATGCTAGCGTAGAGCATCTGCCACTGTTGAATCTCTGCTGCACTGCTATTGGTCCGAGGGCTAGTTTATGCTTTCAAGATCCTTGACGTTTATCGGTCTGTTGCTTTAGAATATCTTGCTAAATCAGTCAGGTCATTGCGAACGTGAACCTGAAAAGATAATAGAAAAATATGTCCTCGACCCGGTTCACTCCGAAACAACTTCGGAGGAGCTACCAGCTCCCGTGGATGCTTTCTCGTGCCCCTGCTCTTGCCATCAATAGTAAGTTATATGGCTCTGTGCGGATGCCGTTCCGAATTTGGTGCCATTGACCCGTTTGGAGAATAAAATTAAAGGGGGGACTTTGGCGAGTAAGGGAAGCTCAGGAACTTTATCTGACGATTTGTATATCCACCGTGCGTACCTGTTGCCTGCAAGAGTTTACCGTATTGCTAAAGTCAGATCGCCAGAGGACAGACGGACAAAATTGGATCTGTGGAACGGATGCCTGCCAATAGTCGATCATTGTGGTGTACCTTCGGAGGCAAGTACCGTTTTCAAATTGTGAATTGGGCACTCAAAGGGTAGGCTGGTCCCCTACAGGTGATGATGGAGGGGCTGCTGCAGAAGGCTCCTAACAGGTTAACCAGGTTGTGTACTTGGCTGTCCATTTGATCTCAACTTGTGGATGCAGACCAGCCCGAGACTGCGCGAGAATTCAGTGCACTGGTTTATTGGGCGCTTGTATTAGCCGCTTTGTATTTTCCTGCACAGCTTGTACGTCCTTGAAGTCTGGAGCCAGTTGCCAGGCTAGCATAAATCCCACTACGAACAGCCTTGATTTCTGCCTGCTTTTTTGGGCAAGCTAATTTTACCTTTCTGGATTGATGCCGTCGATGCTGATGGCATGCTTTTATGCGGGTGGATACTGCAGGTGAGCACGACCAGCAGTTCTGAATGCCCTGCTCTGACCACAAGGTCACTGGACTTCAGCAACTGGTGCCTAGCCCTGGCAGCTGGCAGATCCGAGCTCAGTGGTGTTGTGGATCGATTTTCCATGATCTGCTGCATCCTTATCACAGACAGGTCTTTCAATGTCCCCTTTTCACAACTGCGTTTTCGAAAACTCAATCCAGCCAGGAATGATCGGGCGGACGGGCTCCCTAGGACCGAAGCAAGCAGCAGCAAGTAAGTGTCTCAATCGCCCTGTCCTTACCAATGACAGCAGTTTGGAATTGCATAATGTTTGTCCCAGCATCTCCGCGTGTAGCGAGTGGTAGATCATGAACCTAAATCACCTGTATCACCCGATTGCTGAACCTGGGCACATGAGATTGTCTCGCGCAGAAGAGGATACTTGAGAGAGCTTTCCTCTGCAGTCCACAATGGCCCGGAATAATCACGGAAGAAGACGTGAGTTCACAGAAGTAAAGTGGAAACAAGGGAGGACTCTTGTGGAATGACCCACTTCTGCACAAGGCTGTTGACGAGATTTCTCACAGTGGGATTACAATTTCAGGAACGGAAGGGAGCGAGAATTTGGAGCGTGGAGCAACACGCCGTGTTTTATGTGCAAGAGAGGATGTGTTGTTATAGTTGACGACAGCAGGAGAGGATAACGCAATGGGAGCATCAACTAGCAGGGTGCCCAGGTATGAGGTGATAGATCCGCAGGCTTCGAGCTCAGAAAGTCCTAGACCGCTAGCGGGAAGCTTTTCACCGCCAACGCAAGGTCTAGTCCAGCCTCAGAACTCACAATGGGCTCCGGTCCAACAGGCACCAGCTCCTCCCCTTCCTGTAGGTTGGGACTTTGCCATAGATCCGGCCTCGGGATACCCATATTTCTTCCATACTCAGTCACAAATTAGTCAGTGGGATGATCCCAGAGGACCTGGATTCGGGCTCCCAGAACGAGATGCTACAAGCACTGATTCGGCACATCCTCAGAGGGTCATTCCTCCGTGGGAAGGAGGACCTGCAAATGGTGTGGACCCTCTCACATGGCCACTGCCTCCCGGATGGCAAGAACAGCTGGATCTCGCAACGAACCAGCGCTACTTTGTGAATTACGATGCTCGCATTATGTCTTACAATGATCCCAGGCTCGAAATTGCCAAAGCTTATACGCAGGGCCCGGTCGCCGAGGGCATTCCTGTATACTACCCTCCTCCTGCATATGGAAGAGTTACCGACACCTCCTCCCAGCAGCAATTCAGACCTCCTGCAGGATTTGGAACGCAAGGAGCTTCATCTCCTGGTCACCAGTACATTCAGCAATCCTACCCTCCTCCCCCTCCTCCTGCCAAGAAAAAACATGCTTCCATGTGGTCCAGGCTCGGGTATCGCCATGGTAGTGGGAGGGTGAAGAACAACAGGCCTCTGCAAATGGGTCTGCTTGCAGGCTATGGACCATACGGCTATGGTGGTGCACCTCCTTCATCTTCTTCCTCTTCCTCGTCTTCTACTTCTTCTGATGACAGCGACGACGACAGAGATTCAGGGGTTGGAGACGCTTTCGGAGGTGTTGGTGGACGTCTTCTGTTCGCACAAACTTTCGGAGATGATGGTGATGATGGAAGCTCTGCGGGCTTGCCGGACCATGGAGATGCCGGGACCAGCGGTGGTGACATGGGCGCAATTGACGAGTACGGTCTACTTACTGAAGAAGGTGGTGGTGGCGGCGGTGGTGCAGCTATTGAGGCGAGTAGTGGAGGAAGTGGAGGCGTCTCTGCTTCTGGTGACTTCAATCCTGAGCAATCCTTTCGAGGGTGGCAATCTGAAGCGAAGTTTTCCTTTCTCAAATTATGGAGCACTGCTTCACAGTCGCATCCGAGCAGCCAAGGAGGCAGATTATGGATGTTCGATGGATACTCCAGACTCGTGATTGTCCTCACTTTACTGGTGGGAGTCTACTTTGGAGCTTTCGAAGGTCTCCTATCTCTTGTCTTCGCATTTGCTGGAAAACTTATTCTGTCTCTGCGCAAAAGCACTCAATTGATAAAGGCGCGTAGAAAGACAGCGCGCAATCTCCGCAATGTTGCTCGCTGGGCATTCAGGAAAGCGTCCACTCTGATTCGTGTCAGGTCATCATTGTCCACGACACTGGCTGAAATGCAGGTATAAGACGAGACTTATAAAACTTAGTAAGAAATCATAGTACGTATTCGGATCGAGGATCTCCGGGGCCCGCTGTGCCACCAAGAGTTCAAATTGATGTGGAACCGTTTTCTGGGCCATCTGGAGGGATTTAAATGAGTACAGCTGAAAGTGAATTTGCGTAGAATTTTTCTGCCATTCGGTTCATTGCAATCTAATGCAAAATAGTTTAACCTTCATAGCAACCCCTATCATGACCCATCGATCAAATCGGGCAACACTATGGTGTTTCATGCTACTTCTGTTGGACAGTTGGAAGGTGGAAGGAATAACATGTCATTGTGTGGCAGGCATGGTTCTACGAGCACGTGTATGACCATCCATTGGTGAAACTACGGATGCTTACTGCAAAAGATGAAGCAGGTCCGTTACATAGCAGACTACCCCTACGACCGAGAGAAATTACAATTGTTACACAGGTGAAGCAGTTAATGGACATCCTCTTTAGCTTTTCCAGAATGAGTGCCTGACGACTGTAGATCTTATGACTTAGTGATGTTAGTTTTTGTAAACATCTCTCGAGAAAATTTATGCATCGTACTTTGTCTTCTGTAGAGGCATTGAGTTCAAGAGTCTCCAAACCTCCTGCTTTCAATACTGAGATTATGATGCTTTGGTCTTCGGGTCGAGCTTTCAGGCTTCAGCAGATCGTTTGCCTGCAATCGAAGCTATGGCAACATCCTGGGGAGGTGCAATGTGCGTTGCTATACATATTAGGAGTATATCAGAGCTAAAGCAGCTGTATCCAAAATTGCGTGATTTGCACGCGAGAATTGAAGCACAGGATCACTGTAGACTAGACGTCTGTGTGGCGACGGAAGACGGTCTCTCAACTGATACCCCATCACCAGCTGCTCTGTATCCAGTAAGTAATTATTTCTTTTCTTTTCTCAGCGATGTATGGGATAGTTAATCAGCTATAATTGACGCATTTCGTCGCCGTGACCCATATCAGCTGATTATATGGCAGCTGCAATATATTGTTAGTCTGTGACATTTGTCGACGCTATCATCTGAACGCTGAAACCGCTCATTTGTATGGGCGTTGCGGGAAGATATCTCAAGCCATCAACGTTTTGTAATGTGCAGATAAACGCGATGAGAAATCTGGCACTAAGCATGGCTGCCACGGAGCTCGTTTTCATTCTGGATGCTGACTTTGTACCTAGCAAAGGGTGAGCTTTCCACCGTCCAGCTTTCTTGGATGTTTGGAGTTGCAATGACATACTGTCAACTTTTACTGATTATGCATAAGATGGCTATTCGTGGATGGTCGTTTTGAAAAATCGAGTCCTACATGCTTGAGGAAGCCATGAAATATCAATGTTAACCCTGTATGAAACAGAATGCATGATGTACTCACAGGTGACGAGAAGCTGTACTCTGGACTTCTCCGAATGGCTGTAGAAGAGCGGCAGATGTTGGTCATACCTGCCTTCGAGTCGACGTCAGGAAAATTTGAGGTCTTGGAGAGGACAAAAGCCATTTATCCTACTACATACCAAGATTTATGTGTGAAGTGGATGGAAGGAGCAGCTACAGCATTTCATTGCTCTCACTTTGCGAGAGGACACAAGCCCACCAACTATGAGCGTTTTCTCAATCCATCAACGTCTGGCCCATATAAAGTTCAATACAGGTGTTTGTCAACTCTTCCCATCTGCTTACAGTGATAAACCTGTACAGTAAGTAACAAGAAAAGATGGAGATAGTCTGATCATCCCACTCATGTGACTTGCGCAGGGAATTTTACGAGCCATATGTTGTGTGTGCACGAGAACTGATACCTCCCTTTGACGCCCGTTTTAGGTACGTCATATACATGGCTGTATCCACTGATTTTGTCTCAACAACGTCGATAATGTCTCGTCAAAGATAAATATTTCTTGTAGTGTGCAATAAAGTACCTAAAAGTTGACAGAAGATGCCAGGACTTGAAAGCAGTTAGCTGGAACTGACTAACATTTCGACATCCTTCCGTAAATCTCCAGAGGTTACGGAATGAACAAAATATCTCATGCATATCATTGTGCCGCCAAGGGCATGGGCTTTGCCGTCCTCCCTCAAGTTTTCGTCTGGTCCCTTCCTCATCTCAAGTCTCAAGCTTGGACATACACTTTCGGAGCAAGAAAGGTTAGTTACACTTTCTTCTTGGACATCGACTTATCTGTAACTCAAAATATTCACTGCAGGCAGCTTGAGCAAGTTTTGTAAGACTTCATCCTTTGTGTTCTACTGGCTCGCAGGACCCTGCGCAAAAGCTCAGAATTCTCGGCCTCTATCGAAAATTTAAGAGTGAGGTCCAGAGAGAGCGTAGATTTAACCGCAACGCAGGGGACGATCTGAGATTGGAGCTTCTGGAGGTCCGAGTTGAACAGCCGCCACAGGAGTGCCGTCATGCATCAAGTATGCAACAGGAATAACAAATGGTCATGTGAACCAGAAATTTATGTGTAGGGGATTTTTGTGGAATGATGAGTCAGTTTCACCGTGCATGTTTTCTTTGCCATCTTGGTCGTCTTCGCAATGCACAGGTTTGAAAACTAGACAGTTCAGAGGAGAGTTGCCGGTACGATGGTGGCCTTCAGTGTACACACAGCATATGAGTTGCTCCTTGACAGCCCCTGGATTTGAGAGACATTCTTTGGACAGACACCACTCATTTGGTAGGAGGTATAGTAGATACAGGTGACTGGCAATGTGATCACCCTATCGACATGGTGATCGTGATGGTCTAGGGTGACGAATATCCTAACCAGGATAATCTAGGGTGACGAAGACCGCTGGTTGGCAACAGAAATCAAAAGACATCTTAGATCAAAAGCTCTACAGGTTGATTAACCATTCATACATGACATACATACTGTCAGAAATCAATAGAAAACATTCAGTATATTATGCAGAACGCCAACTGTCAAGATCGGATCGAGGGGCTATCGTTGCTGCGTTGTTGGGTACTGAAGCATTCATGCTTTCTACAACTCTGAAACAATTTTCAGCAAGCATACTCTGGGCGAGGGATAGGGGGATCAAGAGTGACGGATTAGTTTGAAAAGATGGGCTACAAACTCAAAGTGGGTTTCAGGAGTAACAGGGTTTGAGAATACACTTCTCGTTCATGACCACACCACTCCCATGCAGTCTAGGAACATTTCTCACGTTACCGGACTGTTAACCACTTAGGCTATCTCTATTTAAAGAGAGGGCTGTTTCGACACATACTGAGTGATTAGTATGACACTTTGATAGGGGTGAATTAGATGGCCAAACTCTTCAATTACATTATTTCTTCACCGTCTAATACATCCGTATCGAAGTGCGAACCCATGTGTTCTGGCACTATATTTTGCATCACGTGCCAAACAGCGCGCGTTGGCCGCAGATTTGCTGAGTGCTGTCCATGACTAGTCGGCGTCGGTCACATATTTCACTGCAATCAATCGTCATTTGATGTACACGCAGATGCACACTAATCGACGACATTTAGGGCCCAAGTACCATTAGTCAACAGATGCTTTATTTGTGCAGAAAGTTGTATGCGCAGCGTTATTATCAAACATATCGTCCTTTCAGTGCTCAGTCCACACAAGAATCTGTATTCAAGATCTATGTACAAATGCCGACAGCAGCATGTATGGAAAATGTCTTATCATACTTCTGCCTACCTATGATCAAGGGAAAACATTTCTACAATATCTTCCTAGCAAGAAGCGATCATGCCTCCACTTTGGAGAGAGTCGAAGTTCGTTACTGCCGACGTAGGTCATTTGGCTGATCCGGCCATTGTACAACTGCAAGGCTTAGTTGTCCTGCCCTCTTATGGAATATTGAATAACTACTCAATTCTCCGGCTGATTCTTTCTGCTTGCCACCTCACAAGCGGAGTTCAAAGTTGTGTAGACAAACCAAGCGAGTCGAGAGCACTAAACAGGGAGATCCTGGTAGGCCTGGAGGTCAGGACGAGTGAAGTTGTCTACTTCCTGAAAGAGGTGAAAGCTCATCGAACTATCAAATCACCTTCTACAGCAGTTGTTTTGAGTTGTCCTTCTCACTTCCAATCAATAGACGATGCCAATACGTTGGCAGATGCTGATCACTTCATCAGCTCCCAAGCAGCTTGGCCAATCTCAAACTGGGACATCGTCTTGGAAGAGAATTTGAAAGTCTTCACTCCTTTTTGTTTGTCAACATAAGCTGTACAAAGATTCAAGGAAATAACTAGCTTCCAGTTTCAAGTTTCGCGAGAGAACCTTCCACACTAAACACTTCCAGGCAAGGCACCTGTCTACATACTGTGCGTGTCAGCTATGCAACAAGACGAACGAGGAAAGATGACGAAAGATGTGTCAGAACAGTGGCAGATACAAACCCAAAAACATTGAAAAGGAGGATACTGCCTGAAAACTTTGGTTCTGCCAAATCCGGAAGAATACTTGACACGTTCAAAAACAGTGACAACTCGTTCCTGCGGCCAAAAGTAAACATGTGATCAAGGACTGGGCTCAGGATGGAGTAAGAGAAGAGTCTCTACACAAGCAATGAAGTGGGTAAGTTCAAGGCGAGACTCCGTACTTAAGAAATGCCTCATCGCCCTCTGGCTTTTCCAAAGTTTCCTTTTGCATCTTGATGGAAAGCAGCTGCTCCTCGATTGCTTCGAGGCAATCATCCAGATCTGTGCAGCATCGACGAATAAGACAAATCAGTAAGAGAAGCTCTCTTCACTTACAAATGCGAAAGTTAGTACATTGCATTCAATTGGCAGTATTCGGATCACTTCCGAGAGACTCTGATGATTGAATCTTAGTAAAAATTGCAGTAAGCTCAGGCCAAAAGCTTGTTCGCTGGCTGAAAACAACATTTCTCTCATTCGATCTCCCTCCGTGCATGAACGCACTTAATCTACAAGACAGATCATAAACTCGTTTTAGTTTTAGGAAGAGGTTTTCCGGCCACTTATTTGATATCAGTTCGCATTTGTTTCTCCCTCCCTTGTAAGAGCGCGAGCTCTTCTTTCAAACGCTCCAAAGCCTCGCCGCAAGAACCATCCATCTTCGCCGTGATGAGTTGACGCTCCGCAAGCGCCACTTGCTGTTGCAAATCTGCAAAAGCGATCAGCAAACGGTCTGCTATCAGGATCGGGGAACGCAACAGTAATCAGGAAGCCACCATTCCAATTCTTCTGAAAAAGACAGAACAATAAGTTGACGTTGCAAATAGCAAGCCAATCAGCCCGTCAAAGCAAGGCACAAACCCAAATTGCGCGCGTGAATATCCGACTGCTTGGAGCGCCAGGAAACCAAAGCATCCGCCACCTCATCCTGGCATTTGGTGAGGTTGGAACACTCGGCCTCAGCATCGTGCAACTCGGGGATTGATCGCACCACCTTCAGCACGGCTTCTAGCACGTACGTGTTCAACTCTGGAGCCTCGTCCATTGCGAAAATCACAGACACGTTCCTGCCCAGAAATCAAAAGAACTGCAAAATTTCGTTTTCGAGTGAATGGAATGGATGAAATCGTATTCGCAGATGGCGGCCTTTCTTGAACCTTCTCAGAATGGGACGCTACAACACTACGATATAGCTGAGGACAAAAAGGGCGGGAAAGAGCTAGTCCGCCATTTTAGCAATACCGTCTTCAACCTCTAAGGCCAAATAAATGAGGCTGTTTACCAAATTCTATACATCCTCCAAGGGACAACGTATAATAACAAAAGGGATGGGAAGACCCCATCATTGTATACATCCGCACTTCCTTGCTATATTTTTGCAATTAAAGGATATATCAGATAATCACAAATCACAAGAAATTAAGAGCATTTCGTTATTCTACCGTGGAATAAAAACAGTGGTTTAATTCATTACTTACTAAACAGGCCCATCAAGATCGGGACATTTGTCAACTTTGTAAGACTGCTATTGATTTCTACAGGAAATCCAGTCCAAGAACACAATGATCGTTACCAAAATTTCAATGTAATGAAAAAAATCATGTAGGGTACCAAGTAATATAGCAAAAACGACGGGTTAAAGGAAGAGAAAAATTGCGTTACTTCACTTCAACCTTGACTTTAATTTTTGTTAAAACTTTAGAAGTAATTGCATTTGAATCTTTTTGTGCTCTATGGAAAGTTCCAAAGGCGATTCAATCTAAGATCTCTTGGAGCAGACCCCACCCCAGTGTACAAATAAAATCACAAATTTCATATATTTAAAATACACTCAAATTTTACTGGTGGAAAACCATAATCCAACCTAGAACTCTATAAAGTTTTATTAATATTTATATTAATATTTTTAGCTAAATAAATAGATAAAACAAGACTTTATATCAAAACATACTTATAATGTTTATCAAACGTGATGAAATTTATTTAAGATTAATTAATGAAGAACAATACATTTCAAAATAATGCAAGATTTATCACATTGATACATAGTATTAAGAGATAAAATTAATCTAGCGTTACATATTTTGAGATTATATAAACATATGACTAATATCCTAAAAACATTACATTCATATCAACAAATACAATTTTGATATGTGTAATAATGTAGTTCAATTAATCGATAACAATAAAAACGTCCAATAATATAAATAAATAATTAAATATTATATTTAAATTAAAATGTTGTTTTGATAATTCATATGTTTTATTTGAGCAAGAAAATTTTTAATTGACTATTATTTATGCAAATTACTTTAGAGTATATTATTTATATTTTATTTTGATTGAGATAATTACATTCATTTTTAATTGAAAATTGTCTGTAGAAAATATAAAGCATACATTTTTTAATTTTTTACTTAAGGCCAAAGTTAACAATTTAATATATTTTTCATTTAAAATTAATTGAAACTAATAAAATAGAAAATGATATTGTAGTGTCAAAACGATTTACTTGGTTTATGTTTGAAAGCAACGACTTGTTACTTAAAAAAATTCTATGTTATATTGTAGACGTTTGCATTTTGTAGATATTACCATATAATAATTTGAAATAGTTTCGTTTTTTTGGGTTTTTTCAGTTTCATGTACATTTTCTGTACATGTACTTGACTAATTGTTTTTGTGAATCGTTAACAAATTGCTTCATCATCAACTCTCGTTATGATTTGTTTATACTAATCATCATATAGTACAGTACGTTATCATGAAATAATACTTGTACTGTATCATACTTATTGTGGGTTTATTTTTTAAACTTATCAAAATATAAGTTGAAAAGGCTAATATTGAGTGTATGCGGTACTTATTTTCACTCCCGCTTACGAAACTGGCTCTCTGGTGGCTCTTGATGGATTACGCGAAATCAGGACCTACTCCATGATCTAGAGCTACAAGATCATGAGTATAGTTGGAACATCAACAATTCGAGCGAACTATTTAAGTAGAATATGTTAGGGCTTATCTTTTTTCTACAAATGGACATATTTTATGTTTCCGTAGTTTTAAGATCAACGATCTTTCAGTAGCATCAACAAAGAAAAGCATCGAGGAGATTTTTTCGTGTAGACAAAGGTTTGGATAAAAGTCATTCACTTTCATTACGTCATTAATCTTTTATTACCATCGTATGATGTTAAGAAGTTGGTGTCTCTTGAATAACAAGAGATTGTCACAGATGGATTCTGAGGACAAAATAAAATAAAATACGGCTATCCAACTGTGAATATGAAAGTTAGGGGCCGTCAAATCTTTGACTCACATATACACATTCAAATCACCGACATGGTCATAAAATGATCTATACTTTATGTGACAATACAATTTCAGCTGCTTCCTCTCTAAGGTGATCTGCATGTCTCTCGAGACATGTCACGTCGCAAAGAGGACGGTGGCTGAATGAAAATCAACAGGGGGTGAGTTCTGCCACTTGGACCAAATTCAAGCACCCGCTGTTTAAATCCTCGAGTTCTCTTCGGCCAATAGTACAGTTCGGATCGAAAAAGTCACATCGAAAGAATGAAGATACATGGACGAGATGGGAGACAAGGAGGAGTTATTCAGACTTGACTGCAGAAGATATTCTGCACTCCTATCATTCCACAAGGTTCAAATGAGTTCGTGTATCTCAAATGGATTGCAACATCAAAGAGATTGACTGTTGCGCTAAAGAAAGTGATGCAGTGAGGATTTTTCTGTTAAGACCAACAGGAAATGGGGTACATATACGTACTGAACAAGGGTGCTCTTGACGTGACGTACAGATGCTGAGCACGGGTACATTTGATGTGAAAGTCACATCGAGAATCGCATGTCCATCATCCGCTGTCACAAAGTATCAATCAGCCTGTCAACATCTTAACCCCCAAAGTGTCACATTTAAGGCCGAATGAGCCCGAAAGCCACAACGCATAAAAAACCAGAAGGATCAGGACTAGGAAGAGCAAGCTGAGATCTACTTGACGCCATCGTGGGAAATCCCAACTCTCTCTCTCTCTCTCTTATGCTTTCCAAATTCCCATAGACCAACTCTAAAGTTGCCCAGAACATCTGCGACCCATATAGCAATATCATATCAAAAGGGTGAACGAGATGAACTCTACCGAGACCGGAGTCCATTCGATTCGGTGCGAGATAAAGAAAAAGCAGAAGTAACCGTTTTCCACCTTGTAATAAATCCCCACAGAAAAAAAGGTACCGTCCCTATCGGCAGAGGGTCCTCGCCAGGGCCAAGCTAAAGCCAACGAAAGGAGGGAGGGAAGGAAACAAGGAAGGGCGGGCACGGCCACGCCCAGGGACAGAGCTGGGTTGCGGGGCGGGACAGGTCGGGACTGGAGAAACCGGGACGTGGCAGGGAGACAGGGCGAACGGGAGAGTTACGGGACAGGACGTCCCGGTAACCGCCCAGTCCACCAGTGAGCGGCTTCGGTACGTGCGAAGTGAGACCGGAGATGGTTGTGCGGCAGCTAAGGGAAAGGAAAGGTGCCTAGCAGCGCGGCAAAGGCAGCCAGAAGACGGAAGGGAAGGGAGAAGAAGGGAGAAACAGGGAGACAGGGCGACAGGGCGAACGGGAGAGTTACGGGACAGGACGTCCCGGTAACCGCCCAATCCAGCAGTGAGCGGCTTCGGTACGTGCGAAGCGAGACCGGAGATGGTTTAGCGGCAAGCTGCCTAGCCGCGCAGCAAAGGCAGCAGCCAGGAGAGGGAAGGGAAGGGAAGGGAAGGAGGGAAAGGGCGAGGGCGAAGGGAAGAAGACTCAGTTGTTCGAGGAAAAGCGAAGGGCTGTGTTATTGTGCGTGCGTGTTACCTCCGTTCCTTGTTCGTTGGCTTGCTGGCTTGTTCGCTGGCTCGCTCCTTTCCCTCCCATCGGCTGGGGCTCGACCTTTGGCTGTATGACGTTCTTCCTCGTATCGTCTTGGGCAGAGATGGGGAGAGGAGGAGGAGGAGGGCAGAAGCCGGACTGGTGGTAGAGTGGAGGGGGACTTCGTCGTCGACCTTGGTGTTGTGACGGGAGGACGCGAGGCGGTGGCGAGGGAGGGTGGGAGATTGGCTTGGCAGCAAACGAGAGAAGCAAGCATGGGGGAATGTATCGTGTGGCACGTACATGGCACATGATGGCATTTCAGTGCAGAGGAATTGTGGGTTGCGGTGGCGTGGCGAGGCGAGGAGCAGAATGATTGTGGTGGACGTTCAGGAGGCGGATTGTCGGCGAGGGAGGGAGGGAGGAATGAGGGGGATTGAGGATTGGTGAAGATGATGGACGGTGGAAGTGGAGTTGGAGTAGCAGAGGACGATGGGACGGGGATATCGGAGGTGGGAAATGTGCACGAGGGAGTAATTTGAAGACGAAGGTGGGGCTAAACGAGGGTATGGCGCCGGATCCGGCAACGGGGAAAAGCAGAGGGTCTCGGTATCGCAATAATGATGCGCAGTACAGAAGCGGAGAGGGACCTGAGCGTGACTCGCAACGGCCGGAAATGGGTGGAAAGGGAAAAGGGGACAAAGAAAGCGGGGGAACTGATTTTGGTAGGGGCGTGAAAAGACGACAGCATGGTGGTGGTGATGGTGGTAGCTTAGGAGCGACCTCGGTGCCTGTCCCGGGCTCACATCGTTCTTCCAAGCGATGGCGCGGAGATGGGTCCGAAGGCGTGGATAGCGTAGGTCCTGCTGATCGTTGGGATGGAGGCGCATCGGATCCCGTCAAAGAAAGTGCGTCGTCCTTGGGTAAGGGCAAGCAAGAGTTAGATGTCAAGGTTGCGGATGCAGGAGCTGGGAAGATTACTGTTACCCATGGAAAGGAAGGTTTGAATATGGAGAAGGCCACGCGGAAGCAGAGGGTCTCGAGAGCAAGTTTAGCGTCGGACAACAGAGCGATCACCGTTATGGATTTGCAAGAAACGGACGGAAGCATTATAGACTCGAATATAAGGATAAAGAACAAAGTTAGCTATCGGAGGGAGAGTGTCACAGAAATCACGGACTCGGAGGCCGAGAAAGGTGTGAAAGAAAACTCGAAAAGTACAGCTGAAGTGAGGAGTAGGAGAAGGTGGGATAGGGATGGATTCAAAGGTGGCGCGGAAGAGGTTGAGGACGGTTCCGCGCGAGGAATGGTTGGCTCTGAAGGAAGCCTGGAGCGAGACAAGAGGAAGGAGAAGTCAGTTGGAAGAGACAGAGACGTAGACGGCATCAGAGTCCAGAATGGTCGAAAACCAGGAGATGGTACTCGTGAGGTGGTTCTGGAAGCTGGCGGCAGACCTGAAGCTTCCGACGAAATCGATCAGCGGACGAATGGTGAGTTTACCGTCTTGGTAGTTCTGAATTGTCGCTAATACGTACACTTCTTTTCTCGTTGAACTCTAGTCTAATGAGATGGTCAAGCGATTTCAGAACTGAGTTCATTTTAATTCACCGTTGCCCTCGGTTCTTGCTTAAGTTTTGAATTCACATGTCTTACGTGTATATGGTTTCTTACGTTTGTCTGAGCAGCTGTCAACGGCAATTTATTGTATTCATGCGCTCTGTTGTGTTAGATAGAGCTATCTAACCCTAATAATTATCAACATCTCTGTGGCGAAGTGAACCCTTTTCACTTACAGAAATTCTTCAATTCTTGTTTGGAATATATATCAGGAGGTAAATGCTACTGATGTGGAATATGCTCTTTCTCTGTGGGGTGGGTCAAGTTTTTTTATTATTTATCTTTAACACTGATTTTGTCAAATTTTTCTTAGCTAATTCGTAAATAAATAAACCTCCCTTGTGGATTGTATGTAAGATTTGTACAGGGTCATAGCATCGTATTATTACTACTGCCCGAGGAACTGGCCTTTTCAATCCATGCATGACAGAGAAATTGTGCTACAATCAAGTTTCCCCTAGCCTTAATAGTTCTGGAGTTACGTGTGGCTAGATTCCATACATATCTCATTACGGCCTGAATTTCAGGTACAATCATACTCCATGGAATTGGAATTTAGATCATAATCAAGAAGTTGGAATGTCCGGAAACTTTATCCTCTCCGACCAGCTGCGTCGATCACTGACCTTTAGTGGTGATGTATATCCACAAGCAAATGCTTCGGTTTGGAGGTGTACGTATGCATACCTATGCTACATCTGAGGAACCGACTTTGTCAACCTGAGGGAGTAGTTTTTTTTTTCAAGTTAGTATTTAGCTACTGTTATATTTCGTGTTGCTAGCTGGCTATCAATCATGCTGAATACATGTGTATATTCATTTTCGTAAGCACCGCAGAGCTATGGGCGTGGGGCCGATGGTCTTCAGCCTATGACAAGGATATACAGTCTAAAAATATATACCATATGAATGTCTTATTTTCCGTACAGGAAAATAAGCCATTCATATGATATATACTTAACGGGAAGAGTTGGTATTTTTGGGGACTGGACAGTTGCTACTTTTGATTTCTCCACACTAATAAAGTTGTACTGTAGCGAAGCTGAGTACGTTATTGCACTGTTCCAGTGTAGAGATTTGACTATCGTATCTCGAGACCTTGCACATACAAGGGTTTCCAGTAACCGTGGTTGCTCTTGTTCCTGGCCTATTGTAGTTTTATTCTGTTCACATATAGAAGGTGGAAAACGAGTCATTGTACGCGATTAATTTTCCTTTTTTTTCGTCAGAATCCGTGCATATTTGAGTGCTAATTTTTTTTGGTAAGGTTGAATCTTGTAACTGGAATTTAGGGATCTTCATACACTAGTCTGGCTACTAGGGCGCATGAACCTGAACCTTCATGGACGTTCAGGTTTTGCGATGTGCACTTCTGAACCTGTAGGAAAGTATACTATCCTTGGTATGAACAGAGGGTTTTGCTATCAAACAAAGGGATTGTATTTGAGTTGGTTTTTTTGCTTAGCTAGGTCACATAAATATTTGTCTATCAATCCTTGTACGGGCTCATACCTGTAATTTTTTCCTTCTTTGTAGTTTAGTAGAACCTTCACAAACTTAACTTTTAACCTTGCCTAGGATCTTACTTTGTTAGTTGGATCATACTGTAAAGCACTGGAAAATTCCTCCATTTTTTTGGCCAGTTGCTGCCTTGAACGTTGACTTTCAACAACATTCTAACATTATAGAGCTTTAGGAGGAAATTTGTGTACTGGGGTTTTGTCCTCATGCAGGTAGTCGTTTCTGCATTTCATATTTGCTATGCTTCGCACTGGCTGACATATCACTAACGTTACATTGACACTGCCTTCTTGGCTGGCATTTCATCTCTAACATTTAATTCCTTGCGGTAGCTTGATTTTGTTTATCTTATTATATTTATGCCTGTACATTGTTCTCGTCCTAATCCCTTACATTGCGTACCTGGCTGTACCTCTGTTGTCAACTTAGTTTGTGCCTTCACAGTGCTCCTTCCAAAATCCCGCGCTTGTCTGACAAGTATATGAAATACCTGTGAGTATAGGGCGTTAATTATTGGCTCAACACAGGTATTGACGAGATTGGCATGCACACAATAGAAATACAGTCTATGATTAATTCACTTCTGGATGAGTTCGAATTGAAAAGATTGGATTGTGAGCTTATTTCAGTTTCTCTTGGTCGTAAATTGTTCGTCATTTAGTTGATCCAGTTAGCAATATCCACATCTTTTCAGCTTATCAAATTTCGTTGATCTCAGATCGTGCAAAGGTTTCAAGAGTTTCGGAGTTTGTTCATACTCATCTGGAGATAATCTTCCTCCTACCTTTTTGTACTCGCAGAAATATCTTTGTGAAAATTATCTCTTGCTTGAGGTGCAAAATTTAATCTTCGTACTTGCAAAATGTTCAGAGTGGAAGATCCAGGAGGACTTACGTAATGTCGAGTTGGAGAAAGAGCTGGAAAATCGCATACGACGTCGAAGGGAAGAATCAGGTGATAGAGATAGGTGGAGAGACGATGACCGTGAACGAGATGCGAAACGGCACTCGGATCCACGAGAGGAGCGCACAAGGGATGAGAGACATAGAGAAGATTATTCTAGAAGGGAAAGGGAGAGACATAGTGACAGACACGAGAGTCGGCAGCACAGAGAAGGAAGTAGGCCATCGGAAGGTAAGCTCAGGGAAGACAGACATTACGAAAGTGATCGTGAGTACAGATCTCACCGAGAAGAACGTCAGCATGTTGTACGCTCAAAGGATGTCGACGATCATGGGCGAGGTGATCGCCCCCGAGATCAAGACCATCGAGATAGGAAGGGGCGTGATAAGGTCTGTAGCTACGAAGTGGAACGCCGAGTTCGTGAGAAGGGCTACAAAGACGATCCATCTGATCGAGAAAGATCTCATGTAACGACTCCGTTTGTCGAGTCTACTGATGGAAGAAGTGAACATAGGCCTAAAAGGGCCCGTGAAGGCGAGACGGGTGAAGGATTTCTGGCGGAAAGAGAAACTTCCAGGTATTGTGCAGTGACCGATATATTTAAGGAATCCGAGTTGAAGGACCCACTTGTTTTTCTTTGTTATGAAGTCTGCAACGGCGAGGACGATGTCTGTCTAACAATAAGAAGCAGTAACTCTTTATCTTAGTCAATCTGACCACTTTATTAGCTGGACGCTCTATTTTGATCCTCCATACACCATGTTCTCACCGTTCGCGCTTTAGAAGAATGCAGGAAAGAAGCGGTTTATAGTTACCTTCCCATCCGTGATTCTCCTTCTCATGTCACTACTGTTCTTAGATGTTGTGGACATCGTGGGCCAAAGCAATAACGTGACAGTGATTTGAATGAAATGAAGTGAGATGAGCTGCATAAGTCAACTACGACTTTTTGGCATAAAGCCTTGGAATTCAATGGGCAGATGTGGGTGTTGTCAACCTTACACATCAGTCTGAATATTTCTTTTACATGACCAAGAGGAATCATCACATGTTTCTCCATACTTATCACCAAGAACTCCTTCCAGAGTGAATAGAAAACTGTAACGAAAATTTGTAATTGAAATTCCTAATATGTGTAAATTCTTTCACATATTTATAAATTGTATTTGCATATGCTTAATGTTATATGCCTCCCTCAAGCTAATGACGTTGTTCATAACCTTTACTATTGATGAATACAAATTTTGTTTCCCCACGAATACTCCTTGGGAAATTATAACTTTTTGATCGCAAAGTGATACTTCCCATTAAGCTCTGTGTTAGTATGTGAGGGCCCAAGCTCTCCTCGATCTAGGCCCGGCCTGCATTTTGCTGAAAGGACTAAACTTAGGATCCTTTCATTCCGTGCTTGTTCAGTTAGGATGCATGTTGGTTCATCTTCTTGTTCGTCGCTGCTGCCGTTCTGCTGTTGCTTCGCTTTAGTCCACATAATACGGTTTTGGTTATCTGTTGTCAGGGTTTGTCAGAAGTTTCTCTGTCTGGGTTTTTTTCCTCGCATGTGAAGCCCTTGCTGTTGCTCGTTTGCTATTTGTCTGGGGTTTCCGTTTTCTTCAGTACCAAGTATTTAAGCCAGTCGAATAATCCAACGAACTGAGTCGATGCCTTAGCTGTCTGTACGTGATACATTTTTCACTATCCTAGCGCATCTAGATGGTCTTTTCACACCAGACCTGGAGTAGTAGGAGAAATCATTCAAAACGGCCATGTCATCCCTGTGATTTGCGCTGGGTCGGTGACGTTACTGCCAGTATGTGCGCTTGGTTTAAAGGAAATGCAAGCAAGGAATGCCTTTCTTGCTTTCTTTCTTCAGTTGTAGTTTGTAGAAGTTCATCGTTTCCTGTAATAGATTGAAAATTAATGTGTTTACTTGCTTTTTCAGACAGGGAGGACGTTCCGGAGACCCAGATACACCTGCCGTCAATGACTTAACCCATGATGATAGATCTAGGCGCGGTAGAGATGAACGAGATGGAGATAGTCGACCTGAACGGCTGCGGGCTTCTCCTAGAGACAGTGACCGCATGCGAGGGAAGGTGAAAGCCAATCATTGGCGCAATGAAGGGAGTGCTGCTGAACTGCTTCGTGAAGGTCAACCTTCGCCCCGTCAAGACACCAGGGCTTCACCTTCTTCCAACCGCATGGATTACCCCTCCCCTCCCAGGCTAGATGACAGGAGATCACCTAGATACACTTCTCAGAGGTCATCTTCACCTCCTCATCTGGATGTTGCCTGTGGTCCACCACGAGGGAAGACAGGACACGGAGATTGGTTTGAACCCAGTAATAGTGTAAGCAGCTCTAGTGGTACTCAAAGACGACCCCCAGGTGCGAGCTTGCATGTAAGTGATCGTCGAGATAGGATGAAGTGGGTCTCTGGTGCAGAGGAGGAGGTTAAGAGTGGAATGCACAGGAGTAATCGCAGCATGGATGAAGCTAGAGAGGGTTCGTTAAGTCCTCATAGACTTCGCGATCAGCATATGCACGGAGTCCTAGTGAAGCCGCCGTTGCACGGGCAAGACACCTTTTCAAGGGGGCCTATGGTTGGCCGCGGGGATCGAGAACGATGGCGGAGTTCAACTCAAGGTGGTTCTACATCTTATGAAGGTGGGCAGTTGGATCATCACATTCCAGAAGAATTGTCTCCGAGAGACAGGAATGAAAGAGCGCGGCGAATGCCTATGAACAGGCCACCAGGGAGTCCTATGATTAGGCCACAACTAGCTTCACTACCAGTGCCACCTTTGGCACCGTTACCGCCACCACCACCTTTCAGGCCAGGCATCGACAATCCTGCAGTTCTCGGGCCACCAAATGGTGGTTTTGATGATGGTTCCTGCTCCAGAGATCAAGGAAGAGGGGACAGGAAAGGTGGTCCTTTGCGTAGAGAAGGTGGTGGAGGTGGTATAGGCCCTGGTGACGCTTGGAGGGGTGTAAATATTGGAAACTGGAACTCCAGAAATCAGGGCCCATTGCCCGGAAATGCGTTTCCACCTTTTCCTCCACAGTTTGCCCCACATCCTTCACCGGGTGGGGGTGGTTTTCCTGGTATGGGCCAGCAGTTCCCTGGTCCTCCAATTTTTCCTGGTGGTGGGGGCCGGCCGCCGATGGATATGGGCTTTGGAGGTAGATTTATTGGTCCTGGGGGTCACATGGGTGAAAATGGGGACGGATTTCTCGGACCTGGTCGTGGAGCTGGATGGCATGGACCTGGAGAAGGCGATGATGGTAGAGGTCCTCCTCTGATGGGACCTGGTGATGGATGGGAGGGTCCTGGTCCTCATGGAGATGACAGGCATAGACATGGTCGTATGGAGTGGGATAGGGGTGGACCTATGGGGGTCCGGGTTTGGGAGCGAGATAGAGAGAGGGAGCTTTGGGAGGGACGTGTTAGGGAAGGGGCTTCTGAATTTATGCCACTCCGATCACAGATGGAACCTCCACTTCAAAGTACAGCTTTTCCTCCTGGCGGTAGCGGGTGGGGTATGCCTAGAGAACCTCAAGTTCTCAATGATCTTAAACCTCGACCTGAAAGACCACCTTATGATATCCAAGAATCAAAGCGAAAGCCTGATGGTGTGGTCCCAAAGATGAAGACAGCAAAATCAATTGGTAAAACTCAGGTCTTGAATGAAGGAAAGCGGAACAAACATGCAACTGCCGCTATGCAATCTGTCCTCAGTCAATTGCACATTTCACCTGAACTTGCAGGTGCAGACCTCTACAATAAGTACAAGGCTCTACTTCCTGCCTCAGATTCTGAAAAACAGGTGCATGGAGTTGAAGAAGAAGATGCAGGTTCTGAGTCTGCAGATGACGACCTGAACATGGAAGTAGGTTACATTATTTTTGCACGCCGTTGGTTGTTTGAAGTCTTGGTTTCGAGTGGGCATTTTAGATCAATGTCATCATCTGTTCATGATCTGTTCATGAATCGGAACTCTGTCTCAAACAACATTATCTGTTAACTTCAGTCTTTAATGCATTTTTCCATTCTGCTAAGCGCAAGAAATCCAACTTTATGGCTAGGCTTGAGGGCAGAAGATTGAGAAAGTTGAAAATTGAAGTTGTTGTTTTCGTTAGGTGGACATTGAAGGTGAAGCTCTAATCTCGGCCCCGAAACTCCTTCCGAAGCTACTACCTCCCCTTCCGGAAGGTGTCTTCGAGGTTTGTACAAACCATTGTCTTGTCTTGTAGCACTTCATGTAATTTATCTCTGCAGTAGTATACTTATCTGGGAACGGCATCAAGCATGGGAACTAAGTATGTTCAAAACCGAAGCGTTTTTTTTCTATGTTTTTTCTTGGAGAAGCGGAATATGGTATAGCCCATATTAATATTTTGAAGTTTCTTATTCTTCACGCGGAGAAAAAGTTTTAGCATAGTTGGAAACTCAGTACAGATACTGCCGCCGCCTCCTCTCTAATTCAATCTTGTTAATGTTATGGCTTCACGCAAACAGGCCGCGATGAAAGTATATAGGAAACCAGAGTGGGAGAATAAGCTGCAAAGGTCCAAAGTGGGCTCTTTCACTCTTCCTTTTGATCCTGCCACTGTTAAGCTGCCCTCAATCAAGATGGAGCTCCGGAGTGATTTCTTAGCAGTGTCTCAGGATCAACACCTCTCTGTTGGGACTCTTTTTTCTCAGCAGCAGGATGATGTGGATGCTCCTGTTGTCCCCCAGCAGGACATAGATGTTCTAGATACAGAAGCAGGCGGAGATTTGTTGGTGGCCAGCGTGGATGAGGTCGTAGACCGCAGATGTAGCATTTCGGCATTAGTTGCACATTTTGAACCTTCTGACAACGAGGTTGCAGAGATTGAGGACACACAAGGACATATGGATCCTCTTTCTGACCTTCGGAAACATCCGTCAGCTAATTATAAGGACGGAGATGTAGCTGTGGTTTACCGTGTCGATGGTTCTGTGGTTGCGGAATTCGCAGATAGGGGAGCTTATGCTATGGACGGGGAATTCCTGCCGTCCCATGTGGAGGTTGCCGAGTATAGTGATAGGGAGTTCGAAGCTGACATGGAAGATGCTTTGGAAGATGTTCAGCAGGGAGTTGCGGTTGGAAAAGAAATTCGTTGTCAAAACAGTGAGCCAATGGAAGTGAACGAGTCTCAGCAGGCAGCATCAGTTGCCGACGTAAGTAGCCTTCAAAATACTTGTTGCATGGAAGTGGAGGAGGCTGAGTTCGGAAATGCAGGTGTTGAAGAGATCCTAGGCGGAAACGTCTGTGCAGAAGGAGAGGTGTCATTGAGAGTTACAAGCAGTGGAGGATCTTGGGATGGTAACAATGCGCCTCCAGAAACTGAGACGGTTCTGGAGACTGGAAGCTCTGTAGTTCTGGGAGCTGCGGGGGTTCAGCAGGGACGTGCCGTTGCTGCTAAAGAGGCTCGAGGTGATGGAAATACCTTTCTAGAATCAGAAGATGTCGAGAGAGGAAGTTTAGTTTCCGACGAGTTTAGGGTTGAGAGCAAGGTCCCTCCGGGGCTTGAGGAGTTCCAGGAGGTTGACATTGCCGAGGATGCTCGGTTTGTGAGCAGTCTTTCTTCACAAAGAGGCTCTGTTCAGCAAGATGATACGGCCACAGCTGAGGCTTCTGCTGAGAGTGATGTTTCTCTGCACGTAGAAGAAGCGAATGACTTGGCCGAAATGAACGACTGTGCTAATGACAAAGAACTCGTGTTACAGAACCCTCAGGTGACCCTGAACGAAGCCGAAGATACGTCAGATGAGGCCGAAAAGTCGCAAATCAAGGAAGATGCTACTTGCAACGCAGACCACAATGATAGGGTCTACCCGCAAACAGATTCTTTAGAGAATGTAAATAGTCTTGTGGAAGGAAACGATGACGCTGTGGATTACGGTGATCATGTTAACCCAGATGAGGATGCTGGTTTAGTAAAGGAGGAAAAGGTTGTTGGAGAAGAAGGGAGAGTCGAACTGGAAGTCGTGCTGTTATCTGAAGCTGGTATACCAAACAGTGTCATGGAAGAAGCCTGTGATGAAAAATCATTGGACGAGACCAGGAATGAGCTCTCACCGGAAGCTTTAAGTTCTGAAGTTGTCAGAGAAGCAGCGGGAGACACCTCTGTCCTTGGGGAGAATGTGGACACTGTGCATACTCCTATGGTAGAAGTGGTTGAAAGAGAAGCAGAGGCTTCGATCTTAATTGACAATTCAAATGAAGATAGACCCCAGATGGAGAAGACAGTAGGAGATGCCGTCGATGATGTAAGCTTGAGCATGGGACGTGAAGACGATAAAGTTCAGATGCCCAGTTCGTATCCATCTGATGACAGACAACTGTCGGACGACGTGCAACGCATCGACGTGACTGAAGAACCTCCCAGTGCTGTAGTTTCGGAACCTGAACATAGGATGGGAAGCAACGGCAAGTTCAAGGAAATCGAAGAGGAGAGTTTGTTAACGCAAGAACAGGAACCACCGGTCGCTGTAGTGGAGGTACAAGAAACCCTTCCAAGGCAGCTTAGAAAGCGAAGGGCAAGTAGTCGCCTAATAGCAAATGCTGAGGCCCATGCTCAACAAGAGGCAGCACAGGGTCAAGCGTCAGTGAGTGTTAAAAACAGAGGAGGTTCTAAGGGGGCTGGGAAGAGGGCCACTAAGGGAGCAACTAGAACATCTCAGCGCCGTTCTAAGCGCAGAGGAAGTACACATTGAGACTTTCCTTAAGTAATTTTTTTCCCAGTTTGTTTCCCCTTTTCCAGTTTTTAACAGCTTCGGCCTTTGAAATTCTCTAGTCTATCATGTCAATTTGTTCAGCTCCGCTTCTTCCCGATTCTGACGTCTAGTTCTGCCAGGGATTCTTGTCTTGCATACTGCACAGGGGCATGAGTTTTCAGGAGAAGAGCATGTAGTTACTACCACTTTTTTTGAGTAATTGAGATTTTTGCGATTTCTTGTTTGCAGTTATTTTCTTGCTTATCTGATCAGAACGTCGTGACTTGACCTTGTTATAGCCCTGTTACTGTGCTCATTGTGTCAGCGATGGTAGACTTATAGCTGGGTGCACATATGATGTTGGTGACTGAAATTTTTCTATGCGTCTGCGGCCTACAGGAATTAAGAAAGCGTTCCAAATTTACCTGTCCCCTTGGTATCCTAGTTGGAGAGTGGAAATTATTAAGTATGCCTTACGTTCATGACAGTGTTACCTTGCTGAGGATTGAAGCAATTGAGCTCGCTGTACATAACTAACTTAGCTAAGATTGGTCTGTTCAAGGAATGTTTGGATTTGTTGTTTGGTGTTCTCAACGTTGAGAAAGAATGGTCATTATCAATCATTATGAAGTAACTACTTGTAGTGATGAGCTTGTGTTGTATGAAGTTTGTCTGAGGAACTTGCCGTCTTATTGACCAGGTCTGGAAGCTGTTGATTTCATATCAGAGAAAAGATTTCAAATCATTGAACCAATCAGAGATCTCGAAGTCATAATGCACGTGATGAGTTACAAGCATGCACAGGGAGTATTTCGAGGTAAAGTCAAGCAAGAAGTAAGGACACATCGTCCCGTTTGTGAGCCCATGACGGCGGCGTAACTTTATGTGAAAGCAAGCTATAAGGAACGGCTGGAAAGTTAATGATCCGGTTGGTTATTTTGATTACTTATGGAAGGAAAATGTTTTCAGTGGGCCGGAATAAAGTCGACTGCCGGTTGAAGCCTTCAACACTTGTATGCGTCTTATCATGAACATGAGTGACCCAGATCTCCTGAACTATTAGACTTCGTTATCCGTCAAAACTACAGTTTTAAGCTAGAGCAGTCGTTCTACTGTGTTGGTGGGATGTTATGTGCACCGAGCGGCGCACATAAAGAAGAATTTATAATCTACTATTCTTCTGGTGAAACGGCACCAGTAATCCCGAGCTTTCTATCGAGTTGTGTGTATCTAGTTAGAAGCAATGGGTCAATTTGCTTATACGATGCTTAACGATATACACGTCATTTGTATAGTTTTTCTATATAGGAGTCCTTTGTGTGGTGTAGACTCCATCTTATAACAAGCAAAACAACTTTCACTCGAAGACTGGTGACTAGAAAATTAAAAGATTAGAGAGGCATCTGGAAATAACGCATGGAATACTGATGAACACATTTTGATTCGGGATTTCCACGTAAATACAAAGAACTGGAAGCCTCGGAGGACATTGTTGTGAGCCGCTAAATCTCTCGGCTCATCTCTGTGCTCTTTGGTGGAGTCTGAAGATGATTAGAAGGGGTATGATCTTAGATCTTCATGCTCATTAGAGGCACCATGTGGCACAAGGTAGTGCTCATGAGAAGATGGAGTTGCAGGAACACCTATTTATACGTATAGTTACCCACTTTGACCCCCGGCAGTTGTTTGAGCCCGTGAGCTTGGATGGAGACCCACAGTCTGTCTATTAGCTTATGTGAGTGATATGATGAATTTCATTCCATGTTTATTATAAGATAA
The DNA here is from genome assembly GCA_014180765.2 of Marchantia paleacea. Lineage (NCBI taxonomy): Eukaryota > Viridiplantae > Streptophyta > Marchantiopsida > Marchantiales > Marchantiaceae > Marchantia > Marchantia paleacea. The sequence goes on from MUAA02000032.1 coordinate 1,029,796, forward strand.
AGATACACTTGAGAAAGATATATAAAGATTATGATTAGACCATTTGGAATGCACATGCGAGGAGTGTGATCATATTGACATCGATATTTGTCAATACGGGGAACACACACTACATCCATTCCTTCGTTGATCGATTAGGTCATGGGAGTAGTTAGCATCCCATGCAAATTCTATTTTAGTATTTTTTAAGACTAAGTTCCTATGTCCACGTTTATTTCATAGGTTCCTTTGGTTGTGTACTAAATTTTTTTATGCATAACAACCTCAATTTATTTGAAAGTCAGATAATTTACTTAACTAACCATCTCCAATGTCGAGGTAAAGCTTCAAAATGTCATTTCAAGTCACATCAAACAAAGACAAAATTACATTGGGTTTTCATATTTTAAACATTGAGAGAAATCTGAAACTAGAATCCTTTGGTTGCGCAACATCTTGACATAGGTGTACACAGTTCATCTATCATAACACTTAGTAAAATTATTTTTGACATTCTAGGATGAAATAAGACAGTAAAATTATTTTTGATATTCTAGGATGAAATAAGACACCAAAAAAATAACATATTGATTTGAAATGAGGTAAAATGAGCAACTTGTTATGTGATTGTAATGGTAGTTTCGTGCTATATGATATCTTTTTATCACTAGTCTTGGAGCTCATGTAACATATAGGCTCCCAAATGAAGATGTCTTTGCCCGGGTGGCAGTAAATCACCCACACCTCGAAGATATAGACTTGTAGTAAATAAAGAACACCATCAACATGTGAGATAAACTTTATCTAAATGGATATGTCACCAATGCCCAAATATGTGTACTGCACAACCCCATACACCACACCTCACATAGTGAAATGTTACGTACGAAAACTTTAAATTATTTGCTTTAAATTATTTATTTTAATTTTCAAATTATATCCCAATAAAACCAATGTAAAAGAAGGAATAGATAGTACCAAACAAAACCCGAATTATATGTCCGAGTTGAACAAAATCAATCATGATTCTAAAAATAATAAAATCACTAGTATATCTATTTATCATTCTCCATAATTTACAATTTAACATCAATAGAACCCAAATTGAAAAGCAAAAATAATTCTATATTCCCAACCTACTCTCCTCACCCGTTGCCACATGAGAATGAATAAAACTACGCATATGCTTGGAACACTCAAACGAATGTACAGGTCCATTGGCTACATTCCTGGCCAGCCTACATCGTTTCTGGTCAGCTCGTGACGTCACGCCATTAATTTCACAATATCCATGAAATGGAACTTTATACAACCCACGCTCAACTGGAAATTTCACCCAACTGCTCACCGCAGAAGCTGCTTGGAAGCCTGTATTTCCGAATTTTATATCAATGTCCTGCAGATGATTGAGAACGCAACCTCTGGACTGCAGACAACTAATGTCAATCGCAAACCTTGTGGGTCAAGAATCATCGAACAGCAACAGAGTGCGAGTTCAACAGACGATCAACTAACCTCTCGCTCGTGATTAACTCGGATGTTGACGCCAAATTTGTACCGTGACAGATCTAGTACTGATACGGGCAGCTGGAAGAGACAAACAAATCTTAGTGCAATATGGATATTAAGGGGTTTCAAGATAGACCCCTAAAAGAATGGACGGGAATTGAGGAATTCCCGTACATCCTAGTCCCCGTTCCCATTTAGCTTTCCGAGGCTGATATTATTATGTCTATACAAAAATTTATTTAACAACTCACTAAAGTATGTCATCAGTTCCCTATTATTAGGATGATATTAGAACTAATTTGCTTTTTTCACGAGGGTCTATTATCATTTTTGGAATAGTAATACAATGATGATAATTTTATATTCTTGAGATTTATATCGAGATTATTAAAGATCATTCATATGCATGTAAAGTAAAGAGTAAATGGAAAATTGTGGGTTGGATATATGGAGGTGCTGGATGAAAACTTGTACCAAACTTTCTATTTCTCAATTTGTTCAACATTCAGATTTGATTCATGGAGAAATATGTTTTCATAGAGTATATTGTGGCCTCTTGGGGTGCAGATTTTATAACTCCAATGATGATATCACCAATGCTAATGATATTTCTGATTGTGGAGAGACATGGTATTGTATCATCTATATTCTATATTGAATATTGGATGGATATGAATCACAAATCACATGCACTACTTTCGTTCAACATGTATGCAGAAATTAGAATTATTTATGGACAGAAGAGAATGTGGAGAGATTTTATTATTAGAAATTATGGACAAGAGGAATACATAGATATGATAAGATTATCTTGGTTTTTTATGATTTTTATTTTTAGAGATTAGATTTTTATTATATTTAAATTGTATTAGTTTAAGAGTTTGAGAATCATGGAGACCTCAACTACTATGAGTGAAGTTCTGAACTCAATCATGATAGAGATGAAAGAGTTGAAAAAAATTATTATAGATGATCATACAAAGCAGCAAGCCATGGAGTACAAGATCTCTCCATTAAAAAGTAAGAAAAAAGCAAGAAGGGAGAGAGTGCAAAAGAGTTGATGAGATCGAAGTTGAAACTCCAATACATGAGACTCAATTTCAACCGTAAGTAATTCATATTGAAAAAAAAAAAGACTATATGAAAAGATGGAAGATCAAGTCAATCCCTTGCTTCATATGAAAAATTCATGTAAAGTGTACAACTACGAATGCAATAGAGTCATGGGAGTTTTGAATGGATAGATAATTAGGATGGATATCCATTTGTCATATTTTTATATTTTTGAATTTACTGATAGATTGTTTATGTGGTCTTACCTCATGATAAGGGTCTTACATGATAGAATACTTGGAAGCAAATATTTTTATAATGAGATGCTTCCATTTCATGGTGGCAAGAACAATTATTGACTAATATTGTTCAGTTGTATGATAGTTTTGTTTGGCTATCACCAACTTTTGAGAGAAAAGAGTAACCAAATGCCAACCATCCTCCCATTTATATTGAAGAATTCCACCCACTCTTATACATGATGCATAAATGGCCAACTTGATTGATTAATAAGAATCATACTACTTGAGAATAGATGCATCTTTCAATGCTTGAAAGGTTAATTTTTGTGTGGTTCCCCATATCTATTTTTGACTTTATTTTAACATAGATATTAAGGTAAGAACAAGGTGGACAAGTGTTGTAATAAATCTGTGAAAAAATAATGTAAAATCTAAAAAATACTTCAATTGAGTTTGATTTTTTTGTATTATTCATTTATGTTTGGCTTCTATCTTCCCACTCATCACTTGGATTCTCTCCTCAATGACTCTATGACCTAAATAATATACTTTTGATTTACCAAATTCCCATTTTGAAGCTTTGACATATAACTTATTTTCTCATAAAACTTGGAGTTCATTTCATAAATGCATCTTATGATCTTCTAAGGTTTTACTATATATAAGAAATTTCATTAAAAAATAACAAATTTGTTGAAATAAGGATAAAAAAAATCATTTATCGATCTCATGAATGTTGCAGGTGCATTAATAAGATCAAAAAGAATCACTAGACACTCAAAGTGATCATACATAGTACAAAAAATTATCATACTACTATAATCTAATTTGGTGAAGTACTTGTCACTTGAAGTTGATCAAACAAATCATCCATTTGAGACAATGGATGTGATTTTTCATCATTTGTTGATTCAACCCATGATAATCAATGCACAATCTCATACTTTCATCCTTCTTCTTCATCAATAGCACATATGCCCCATAAGATGAAACATTTGGTTGTATGAATCCCTTCCCCAATATCTCCTCCACTTGAGCTTTACATTTTTCCAACTCTTTTGGAGTCAAATGATATGGAACTTTGCAAAGGAATGTGCTACTAGGTTTCACCTTGATCTTGTGATCTACACATCTCTTAAATGAAAAGCTTATATAGTTGCATCATATGGGAATACTTCTTTATACTCCAAAATAATATTGCTCAATGAGTACAGAATGTGAAGATTATACTTAAAACATAAATGGTAAGAAACATATATCATCTTCAGAAATTGTAGTTTGTCATCACAAAGAGAGAAAAACTTCTATTTTAAGATTTTATTATATCTTTAAAAATCTTCCATCTACTTCTATTTACACTTTATTTCTCTAATCTACCTCTGGATTATATTACTCCATCCATGATTTTCTTAGGATGATATCATATTGAGCTAATCTAATCATTTTCCATTCAATCTCTTCCTTGTTTTTGCATATGATTAGTTGTGCACTTCGTGGTAATATCTCTATTGATTTAGTTTGTCTGTCTGACATCTCCACTTTTTCACTCACATTTTTCATCAAAGTGAATCCTAATTTCATTGTAACAGATCGTAATAGGAGTTTTTCTATTGCTCCAAGATCAATAAAAACTCTCAATTTGTATATGTTCATCATTCCATTTGTGACAACCAATCTTGCTTGTTTCCTACTTCTCCCATCCTCACATTTTACTAGTGGAACTAATAAGACCAAAAAGTAAGTTTACTGATGAACTTTATTTTCTTGCAAGATCTCATCTTCATCTTTGTATACTTCTCCTTTCAAGTTGTTGAAGTACTATTGTAGCATGGATCTTTCTCCTTGTGCTCCCAATTGAGTTCTAAAAAACTTGATGTGATTTATCCTCCCACATGCATAACACTAATGATTGTCACGAACTATTCTTCCTTGATTTTTCATTCCATTATTTGCAAGAAGATTCAAAAAATTTGGAATAGATGATCGATGATTTCACCTCCATATCTAGATGATGGTACTCGTGGGAATGCATATCCTTCCTTACGAAGAAGATTAACCAACTCCATTGATGTTGGACCAAGTGGATGTATGTGACACCATAAGTATATGAAATTCATTGAGCAATTGCCATGGCTTCATTCACTATGGATGAATTGTTTACCATCATTTATTTTTGCACCCTCTCCTTCAATCCGTTTGAAGACATTCAAATTTGCTTTCCACTCATATTCATAATGGATACTTGAAAATCACAAAAGTCTTAAATGTATTCATCTATATCTCCTTTCTACTTTAAATCTCAAACTTTCATTCTTGCAGTTTGAAGTGAATCTACCGCTTGAAAGTTTTGGAGAAGTTTTTCTTACATCATAACCAAACATTGAAAACACTACTTGGGAGACAAAGAGTTTGTTGTTGAAACCAACTATGTATTTGAAGACTCATAAGTATCTCTTTAAATGACGAATTCAATGGTCAGAATGACATCAACTGTTCAACATGAAGATAATATATGTGAAAAGCAAGAATCAACTTGCAGTTATCTTAATGCAAATTCTGTGAATCAACAACATCACAGAGGTGAAAATCCAAGACGATTGATGGACTCAAATGATGGTCAAAGAAAAGGAATATGAGTAGATCATGAAAGTACTTCAAGAAAAGGAGGCAAAGAAGATTCAAGGTCTAGCACTTCAAGAGCAACATATATGAATCCCACAACATACATATTTATGTACAATTGTGTTGTTAGAAGACCATGATATAGCCATTGCAGGCCATGTAGGAACTGAGAAGACTTTGTAGTGCATACAACGAGGGTACATGACAAGGATGTGAATATATGTGAAGAAATATGTTTAAACTGTGTAGCATGTCAAAAAAAATAAGATACTTAAGAAAAAACTAACAGATTTATTTTAACCTCTTGTCATTGCCAAACAATGATGCGGACATGTTATTATGGATCTAGTTTGCAAATTATATAAAATCTATTTAATACATTATTCATTTGATCTTTGTGGAAAATTGAGTTAGATGATTCACATCTGATTTACTAGAAATACAATGATCACATTACAACTTGTTCATTTGTATCTAGATGCATTTTTTGTGAATCACGGATTAAAAAAATTATTAATTATCGATAAAATAATTTATTTTATTAGATTATTTTGAAAAATCTAGCAATCTCTATTGCCTATCACATACAAATTGATGGTTAAACAAAGAGAGTCAAAAGAATAGTAGAAGATATGTTACGAGCATTCACCTTGGAAAAATATAAAAAATGGGATTTTTTTTGTGTATTGTGAAATTTGCATACAACAATTTTGTTAATGAATCCACAAAAATATTTCTATTTTATTTCGTGTATGATGCTTATCCTTTGACACCTTTTAGTTTGACAAGAATTTCTAAAAGGAAGTAGTTTTCAACCAAAAATTACGGCAGTCAATAATTTTATGGAGCACATACATAAAGTAAAGCAGAATCAAACAAAGGAAAAAATGATAATTACTTAAAATTAAAAAAAATAGTATACACATGCTCATTGTAAGGACTTGATTTTCCAAGTACGAGATCAATTTTGATTTTTCAAGATTAATTTGTCACTAATAAGGATATCAAAACTTAATCATCACTTCACTGAATCTTTTGTGGTGTTGAAACGCTTTGGCAATGTGTCTTACAAGTTATAACTCACATCACATATGAAAATACACTATGTATTTCATGTGTCACAATTAATCCAAACATGTACCATGACCCAAGCACTTCACAAAACCATCAACATTTCATCTTTTACTTACTATGGAAACGAATCATGAAGAATTTGAGGTTGAGAGATATTCAAAAGTTGAAAGATAACCTCAATGGTTTTTATTTCTCCATATATAGTGCAAGGGCTTAGGAATTAAAAACTTGAACAAATTTTTTTGTTTGATCAATAAAAGATTCATCTTAGTATGCAATAGGAATGAATTCTTGCAAATATGGGGCTTTAAGGGAAGCATGAATATAGTTAGGATGTTCACACAAGCAATAGAATGTGTTAGACTTGGGAATACCTTAGAGAGTAAGGGATCGGGAAGGAGAAGGCTTGATGAACGGCTTGAAGGTGTGACAAGAACCAAATTAGGAGAGAAATATTGAAGACAGTGTGAGAGCAATGTCAAGATACAAAGGTATCAAGCTTACTCATGTGCACAAAATGACGATGGGAAGAATTTCCCTCTTATTCTAATGGTGTATTGGACATCAGCAGAAGTATTGTGACTTAAGAATTTTGGAAGAGCATTCTTGTCATGGCAATGGGATTTTGTTTACCCGGAGCTGTGCGAGAAGATGTGACGAGAAAAAGTATTACACATGGTGGGAAAATAAGCACAACCAGAATATGGGATGCGAAGTTGTGAGCCAAACTGTTGGCCGCAGTTACGAAGAAAAAAAAAATGTCATTGATTGGGAATTTTTTATTCAAAAAAATTAAATTAAAAAATTTATGGATAAAGTAATTGTTTAAAAAAATTTAATATAAATTTTTCTTTTGTTTATTTTTATATAATATACTATTATGTTAATTATTTAATTATTTATGTTAAATTATTATTTTTTGTTTGATTTGATTTTTAATATATTGTGATGATTTGTTTTTAAACTTAAACTCAATGAAAAAAATATATATCACACATTCAAAATCACATTATTATTACATATCAAATTTTTGTTTGGATTCTATGACTAATGTTAATATAAAAAATAAAAAATTACATGTTCAAAATTTGTCATATTTTTTTCTTAAAAAAGTTTAAGATCATTAAGAGAGAATTACATTTCAATATATATATTAATTATTTTTTCCATCACGAAACAAATAAATACATATGATAAAAAATAAATACATTTTATTTATCATTAAGAAAGAAATAAAAATTTAAAATATATATGTTTTCATATGAGAACTATAACTAAAACGAAACATATTACGATAAAATCCAAGACAAAACTTTTAATCATTTTAGTGACATTTCAACTTTTTATAAATCACAGTTATTATGGAAATGTGAAGAATTTTTTGTGACGTACGGCATTTTTAATTTCAGTAAAAGTTTATCTTGAAATAGGAAAGATATGTGGGTAAAGTAATTTTCACGACTATGAATTGTAAGAATACTGATTTTTACTTCCAGCACTTGAGTATTTTACTTGATTTTTACTTCCAGCATGTACAGTGTTCATTTTGTTATATTATATTCGTCATTATCGTTCTCAAAACATGTAGTGTTTTATATTATTATAAGTTCTGACGACACATAAATCTATAAAATCCTTTGAGTCATTATTTTGAAAGCTTATTTTATTTAATTTGTGCAATATCTGTCTAGTCAAAGCATTTTAGTGGCTTCACTCGTTCTCTGTAATTCCGTATTTGTCTTCCGGTGTTTTTGTCCGTACGCATGGGAAGATTCTTGTCCCTACAGAGAAGTCCAGAGCAGTACATTTAAGAGTGTACAAGTTCGTGCCCTGCCGGTATGAGAGTTCCCTCTCTCCAAGGTAAGATTTTTCGAGAAGAGTATATAAGGCGAAGACGTAGGGAAGAAATTGCGATAGAGCCTACATTAACAGCGAAGCTCAGCTGTTCACCACAGTCCTCGTCGTTTAGCTCCCCCCCGAGGAGATAGATTGCGGAGAATGGTTCAGCCAAATGGTTCTTGGTCATGACGTAAGTCGCCCACTCCGCGATGCGAAACAGTTGTCTCGAACCGACCTCAATCTAGTTACTAACCACAAGATCGAGAAGCGGGCTCGTTCCACTTGCTTGCAGAGAAGATGTCGGTGTGTCGGCACCATACAACTGGAATTACTCCTTGTAAACGAGTGCTCGGCACCAACACTGGCTCTGAAGATCTTGTTTGATCCTCACTTCACTTTAGTTGGTACAGACATGCGAACCGACAAGACTCCTTGCGTTACAAAAGCTCTCGGGGAGCAGGAACACGATCCCCTTCGCCTACCCTATCTACTTAGGTCCTCGAGAGCTGGTGCGCTGTGCACTGTAGATCAAGAACCGTCCATCTGCAAGTGAAGCATGTGAATCCTGGAAATGTCCTCATTATAACGACTGACACACCTTCACGTCCATTGTACTTTACCAAGATAATACGAGACTAAAACGCTTTGCTCGTCGTAAATGGAAATTGGTAATAATAAAGCACAAATGAAAATCAGGATCTTTTGCAATGTTCAACTGCATACAATTTCACAATGATCCTCGCTAGAAGAAAGTCCACCTTCCAAATGCGTAGCATCGGCTGGGAACGGCCCATCCGGCGTTTCTACAGATGAAAATGATAAAGAAATTCGCACCTGGCCAGGCGGCAGCTACTTGCAACTCACGAAGTAGATAAATCTAGACGCTTTGCTGTGTGTAATGAGGACCTGTAGGGGAAGTGACGCGAGGATAGTCATCAATTCTAATGAGGATGCAAGAGACCCGATGCCGGTCATCAAGATGCGGGATAAAGCACGAATTATACATACATGGCTCTCACTGTGGTATCACTCGATACCTTCCACATGGTGCACTTCGAAGAATCTGTCGATCGAATCGGTGATTGCGCTTTTTCTTAAATACAAAGAGAGGTGAAGTAGAGTGTCTGGCTCGGGGCACATCTCCATCCCCGGAAGCAGTTAATGCTTCTCAAGAGCTCCTAGTAGAAAGGACACACTCTGAATGCCTCCAGATCAATCCGCCTTCCTATAAAATTCTATCCTAAAAATTTATCCACCTGAATTCCCTCCGGATCGGCTGCTCACCCGGGAACCGAGGGAAGAACTATCATTCTCCCGTTGTCAACCTCCCCTGAAGCCATCAGCACCCTTCCGTTCATGGCGGAAAATCCAATGAACCTCGCTAAACAGTGTGGAGATCGTCCTCATATACACTGACAGTCGGCGCGGCTTTTGCTAAACCGAATGTTCCCACACTGAGCTGACTGCGCGTGTTCACCAGTTTATACACGGCGGGCGCTTTCATAACATGTTACGTAACAAGCGGGCTATTTCAGATCGAGAGCGAAATTGTCGCGAAGAGCTTAGAGAGCACGAACGAGGCGGCCCGTTCCTAGTGTTTGTAGCTTTCCGGGTGACGAACTAGCTTGTAAAGCGTGTAGGAGACAACGAGGGGGCATATGAGGCGATACAGGAAGAAGAAAATGTAAAGGGGCAAGGCGATGAGGACAGAAAACATGGCAACGACAGGATCGTTGAAGGAAGTCAGGATCTCGAATGGCCATAGCTGGTCTGCGGTGAGGAGGGTAACTCTGATCACATCGAAGACGGAAGTGTAGAGCAGCACGTAGAACACGGTCCTGAAGATGAAGCTGCTTGCCACTCGCTGTTCTAGGTTCCCGATAACGTTCTCTACGCAGGCCAGAAACTCCTCCATGCCTGGCCTTCCAAATCGCACTTGACGGGGTTTGGAGAACACTGCGGCATACTTGACCTTCCAGTGGTCTTTCCATCCTTTCGGGAGGTATTTGGCCATAGTTTCAGGGTCGTATGGATCTTCTCGCCTGAACCCCTCTTCTTCCAGCATTTCGAGAAAATCCTCGACACTCTGATCACCGACCTTCCCTGATCGAACTACATGCTGTTCCAAGGTCACCATGGTTCCAACCGATACGTATCACCCTTGCAGAAAGATGATGATGATGATGGGAAGGGAACGAAGAAGCAAAATCACCTTACGATGAATCGGGCACGTCAAACCAAATGAAAGACAGAAGCAGGAAGCAGGGGGAACAAAGGAGAATCGACCACGTTTAAGCAGAAAATAGTAGGTCCTCTTCCCAACTGCTCAGCTCATGGACAAAGACGATAGCCAGGAAGCATCTCATGACAAGCGACAATCGCAGCATTCAGCTGGACACTCTGCCGGCTTCAACCCTATCTTGATCATCAATTCTTATGACGATGAACGAGGACTCAATGAAGCTATGCGAAGTCTCTCGGGTCTGAACCAAGAGTCATTCCCTACAAATGATCACGTACCGTCTGTACCGACATTGCCGAACAGCTCTCGTATGTTGACGAACAGAGTATCAGCGGCGTCGCTGGATGTATACGATCCAGCTTTTTAACCCCTATCCAGATGGTCGATACTGATAAACATAAAATCAAAAGAGAACATCAAGATTCCCCCACAGGAAAGAATGTTCTCACAGCATTCCTCATCCAAACCGACTCAGCAAGCGGTCCTGGACTCCAAGCCTCGGTCGACCTAGCCAGCCTGGCCACCTTGGGAAAATGTTCTACAATCTCAACGAAGCTGCCCTTCTCGACCAGCCGGGTCCATTCAATGTGGCGGGGAGGGGGGAGGAGAACACAACAGATTCCAAACGTTCGTACCAAGCATGATCAATCAAAACTTTCAGCTATCCCAAAGCCATCGCTCAAGACGAACCTGTGAGGGCCGAGGAGGTAAGGCCGACAAGAGATATACGCCAGCATTCGAAGTGGGTCACTGGGTCTTGCTAGTGGGGCTGTTGATGCTTTCCCTCTTCAGACCAAATTGACAGTGCAGTGAGACAGCAGAAAACACGAGGGTACAATGGCAGAGCAAAGCAGAGTGTTGAAGAAGCCGGTACGTACACTTCTCTTCCTAGAGAATCGAGTAACCGTCAGAATTATTCCAGAATGGGAATGTGGTGTTTCTACGGCAGCTAGACGTGATTCACTGTCAGACACTGCAGCAGCTCTCTGCTTTTTGAACTACCACCAACTTGGTTACAGCATCTCGTAAGTCTCCTACGCATTCTTCCAAACAGCAACCTAGGAATTGATTACAGGGCTCCGTTTCTTTACTGTGTCATCTGTACTTTTAAACCTCGGCCAATGCCATTGTTCCCATCATTTCCCCTGCTCAGCAACTACACAGGTAACACGCGAGTAATTTGCAGTACTGTGGTGAGAAATTAATTGGCGGAATCGGCGTGAGAAGTAAGTATGCCATGGCTTGACCTCGGTTCGCCTGTCAGCGAGAAGGCAGTGAAAGCTTGACTCAGTGACGACAAATAACATCAGAGCATCAGAGCATAGGGTACAGTACAGTACAGCATTTACAACTTTACATGCAGCGAGACTGAACCGATCAGGCCGAAGCTCCGAATTCGCTGTTGGGTGTTGGATAATTCTCTGTCTTCACTGCCCCCTTTAGGAAAATCCTACAGGGCAAATCAATCCACAAATTTCGGTCTTCGGTAAGACGTTAGCCACGGGACATCCACACCACACCAGACAAAAAACTTTTCCGGGTTTATTTCGTCGGGAAGTAGAATAGAATTACTTTGTCATTTCCTGAACGTTTCTTGACTCAAAGTATTACTACTTTGAGTTCAGGTTCATCTGGAATATGATTTCATTAAAAACAAACTTCTATATGGTATGAAGAGATTAATCTTATGCTAGAGAATTTTAGCGCTCCTGGGATGCTCATACTACTAGAACTATTCTAGTGTGAATACCTCTTAAATGTCACATTGAGATACATGAGTCATTTTTGATCAAACTTGTGAAGATTACGACTCCAATATATTTTTCAAAAAATATAGCTATTTGACATTAAATTTATCAAAGATGAACAAAAGACATGAAGAAGAACATTTTTTTTTATGTCTCTCCAATTGTATAATTACAAATCTCTCATGAAATTCTTTTAGTTTAGTAAAGAAAAATTAAAATTAGAAAATTCTTCCAAAACATTGAATATGCAATGGATACATATACATTTGTATAATTATTAATTACTTCTGTAAATATTATATGCTATGAGTTGAGCAACAACAAATTATTAACGCATAAATCAAGCTCAAATGTTTACCATGACGCAAAAGTCAAAATCATGGTTTATCAAATTTTTGCAATTGATTATACCCTCCAACTACTCAGTTGAAATTTGATATCTAGTTTTAAACATCTAGAATCTCCCAAGCAATACGTTGTGATATCAAGGTATGATTTCATCCATCCAACTATTGCGAGTGCTTAGCTCTATTTTAACAAATGGATCGCTTTTTAACTTCCTATTTCGAAGGTTTCCATCCTGAGTTCCTTATGCAGCTCCTTGTTCTGAATTATCGAGACTGGATTCATCGAACAATCACTCGTTTTCAATCAAAATGAGTAATTGAATATTTTTTGAACTTTCTGTTTCAAACCTTTTTATATATATATATATATATATATATACATATACATAACATCACGATGAAGAAAATTATCACATCCTTGGAGCAATACGTTCATTCATTCATATTCTTTTCACAAGATGAGTGATTGATTTGGGACCATACGGCTCAGATGTGGCTCGTTTGATTAAAGAATATAAAATAGAACACCTCGGTCCAAATATTATTCTTTTTCATATTGGTATCTTAATTTTCTAGAAGCTTATGGTTTTTCAACTCTGCTACGATCAGAGTAAGTTGCAATATGTGTTCTAAAAGGACGCCTTCAACTGAAATGACTCAATGCACAAATGACTGTAAGTAGATAAATGTTATCATCTAAAACCACATGCGGCTTGATGGTAACAGGTGTACCTCTCTCTAGGAGAAAGTGTAATTTGGGATACTAATGCATTTGGACAGCATCCTTTGACCAGAGAACAGTGAATTTTCAGTAAAACCAACGGGAAATGGGCAAGAGAAGGTGCACAAGTCAAACAGCAACCACAAAGATCCAAGATCAGGAATGAGTACACAAGATAATCTCGTGCAACTCGAGTTTCAAGAACGAGGTTCTTTGTATATAAACGAGCACGACCATTCATCTACGCTGAGCAGTACCAAGCTGAAGGCATAAAGTTTGCACGTGCAAACTTGAGAGCCCAAACAAGAGGCCAAAAAAGTCAGGACCAGGGCCGACTGCAGGAGAGAGTTCTACTGAAGTCAACATTACACCTTACAGTCTCGACAGAAGACCCAAAAGTCATCAACAGACAGGGGAAAGGTCCTGGGAAACTATCAATTCCTAACTAGTCTTTGGAAACTTGACTTTGGGACGCTGGCAGTTCCAGTGCCGGGCAGTGAGCTTTGAGCACTGAGCTGTGAAGTGTCTTCGGAATCACTTCTGCTGTTCCTAACTTGCTATTTCCTACAGCAGATTCAGCAGCTGCAAAGAGTGTATTGAAGATCTACAGGAGAGTACACATTCTGCTGCTGCTGCTGCTGCTGATGCATGGCGTGGTCCATGGGTCTAAAGTTGGTCCACTTCTAAAGGTAGAAGAAAATTTGACGGCCTGAAGATGGCATCGAATTGTCAACGAGCAGCTGGCGCCCGAGATCGTTGGGTAGACTCACTGGGTCTCAGTTTGCTCTTTTTCTATCATGCTCGCAAAGTCCGCTCACAGTGTTGGCTTCCGCTTTTCAAGTACGTTCAAATGGCATCGGGTGTGCTCTCTGGCGCCATTTGTTGTCGGAAGTGTGAAGAGTAGAAGGCTCAGTTATTACTCAGAGTACTGTCTTACATCTCAAAGGAAAGGAACTCATGGTGTCTCGTATTCTGTTGTCAAATCCGGCTCCAATTGAACGGGTCAAGTAGGCGTTGTATGCGATGCGATTCGCTTGGTGCAGGAAGTAAAATTGGCCTTGATGTTCCCGCTTTTAAGCCGTGGGACGTTCCAAGAGCAAGGTTTGTTTTACTATATCAATTGACGATCGTTCTTACTTGTTTTGCCATTCCACCTCTCTGATGCGAATTTGCAGTCAGCTGTGAAGCATGTGAAACCTGCTGAGTGATCATTTGTGGTACATTTGTTCCGGGTGCATAAGTGTAGAAACTAGACGGGCTTAATTTGCACTGGAAACCGGTGGAGAAAATATGAGAAATTCTTACATTTTTCTGTTTGACGATCGCTCATCCAGGATTTCCTGGTTTCGATCCTGCTTAGTTTCATACTGATGTATGAAGGAAAAGTCTGCTTGCAAACGTGGCCTCGATCGTGAATGACTGACAGGCGCCTGGGGTATGCACTGTACTCGCTTGTTTTAAGCTCGGTCTAGGAACAGTTATTCTTGCCAGGTGCTCAGTAGCTCCACTTTCTGCACAAGACTTGCATATTACCAGAGACTCTACTCTTTGTGACATCGATCATTTTTCAAAAGGAGAGATGGCAGGCCGAGTACTTTCAGAGACGCTTGGTGCAACCTATTGCTACCTCAACTCTTGCCTTCCTCCCGCCTGTTTGTGAATTATTTTCGAGTCCGAACTTTCGCTGTGTCATGAAAGGGGTCTGTTCGTTTGTATAAGGGGCTTAAAAAATGTGGGTAATTTGGCCCGAAGATAACTACGACTGATATTATCTGCAGGAATACTTGAGACCTTGAAGTGGTCATGCTTCAACGTCGTTCTTGGCCTAGAAAATCCTGGAGACTCGTAAATTCGGATTGTGCAACGATTCAGTTGAAATGCCTCATGCTCTGATAGTATATGAAATGGGCATGCTCTTACGCGACCTCGTTTGTGTTGTTGCAGACTGTTTGAACACAATTTCCCATAGGTCCAATGTCTATTTTTCAGTTGAGTCAAGCTGCCTTGCTGAGCAGCTTTCATCAAGCTGCTTTGTATAGCTTCTTTAATAATTCAGGATGGAATCCTCTCTATGGAAGGGACTCGTTAATGGTGCTGAATAACCTCAGCTACTGCGGATTCCATGCAAGAGATATTTGCCATGAGTGCAGTCGGGATTACGCACAGAGCAATGGGGAATATGGGGATGGTTTTGAACTACCAGAAGATGGCAGGCCAGAGTACCCAATGATGCTGAATGACATAAAGAATTCTGAATACAGAAAGTTAATAGGCCAGCGGTGGCTGGACATGCAGAAAACTATTTACTCTGCTGGATCTTCACCACAGAAAGGAAACCTGATCAGATTGCCGGTCAGCAAAAATTCTGACGAAGCGAATCTATCTGGTGTGACTCTCCAAAAAAGATTGCTGCATTTGTTCCACCAGGTGCAAGGAATGACCTCTTCACAGCGATACTACCTGGGGAACCAGTCTCGAATTTTGATACAGGACTATGACACCTTCATGGAAGCAGCATGCCTCTATGATGAGGAGCTAGTTGACATGACTGCACGCATGAACCAACTTTATGATATGAGCGGCATGAGGCCGGGAGGCAAAGAGATGCAGGATCTGGCCAAAGCCAACGCCTTGAGCAAGTTTGGATTCTTCCTGGAGCTGAACACACATCGCACTTTTTGGCGAACCATGGAACTGACTGCCGACGCTTTTGTGATGCACACTGAGCACTACAAGGAGGAAGCTGATGGCCATGTTGTTTTCACTGAGAAAGCAATAATGTACCTTCTCCAGTGGCTTTCACAAATATTGTGGTCAGTACAGCATGCCCAGTTTCGACTCAACAGCCTGCGTGGTCTCCAGCATGAAGTGTACCAGCGAGGTGATTTTCCGTTTTATCCTGCACACATCCCAGCGTTGAAAGCAGATCGGGATGTACATCTGATTATTGCCAAGCTCAGCAAAGCCAAACTTCACGACTTGCCTTCACTTGCAGCCTTATTTACGGATTTAAGGGAGGCCAGTGATTTTGCTGAGCAGATGAAGGGCGTCAACGCCGAAGTCATGGCAGCCATCGACGAGTTGAGTACGAGGTTTCGGGTCATGGAGAAGGTGATGTCTGCGGTCCTCCACGTGGCTTCGGAGGAGGATGTTAAGAATGCACTTAAAAGTTTCAAGTTTATGCCGGAGAGTAAAGATGTAAATTCCAAGGTGGATGACGTTTTGTCTATCATTACTAAAATGCATGAAGGCTTGAACAGGCAACCCTCACCTAAGAAACGCTCTTACCTACATAAGCTCATAGTGAAGGAGAACAGTTACCGGCAGGCGCATGCTGCAAGGTTTATGTGCTATCCGTACACCAGAATAACTCACAATGCCTTCACGAAGAAGATATTTGATGAGTTCAAGTCCATCTACACTGTCCTCTATCGTGACAGTATCCGCAAGCAGTGGAAGCAGGATGAGTACTCGTTGCTGCCTCCGGACGTCGCTAGAAGATTTCAGCATCGCCTTGACGTGCAGAAGAAGGAAAAGAGGAAATCAGCTGCTACGATCACGACCTATGAACAGGCTGATTTGGCAGAAGCACGCTCTGTTCCAGACAGTGCTTTCATTGACCCATCTCTGTTGTGGGAAGTGGGGGATGGGACTGGGGAGAAATACGTTCCTCCAGTTGTCCGAGAGAAGGTGAAGACACGCAAACAAATTTCAAAAACCGAAGACTCATCTGCCGAATCAGCAACAGATGAGTCATGTTCACAAGTAGAGGAGACTTTACCACAGGAAGCTGAGATTGCAACCGAATGGTCCCTCGACCGACTGAAAAAAGATGATGTGATCACTCGAGATCTACTTTGGCGGAAAATTAAGGGCACCTTAAAGTGGAGTGATCTGGTGCAGTTTTTAACTCGGCTTGGTTGCCATCTTATAGCACAAGACGGGTCCAAGAGGAAATTCATTGACCCGCTCAGCGGGAGGTGGACTCTTCTACACAGACCGCATCCAGGCGATGAATGTCGTGCTGACCAAAGGGAGTCTTACCGCATTCACGTTGAAGATTGGCTGAACATCAAATATTCCGACTTGAGCGCACTTGATGAGGTGTGGCAAACCAAGTGATCAAAACCGTCAGGCGACTGTTTATCTTGGGCATCTACCAGTTTCTTCCCTTCCTTATACCTTTGCATCACACCAACTCCAGTCAGTAACAGAGCGTCAGCTTCCTCACGGGCTAACTGCTTTCTTGTCCAGGACTTAACCCGAAATACTTCGTATTAATCAGCAAGTGCTTCTTTGTGTTCGTAACAGTAACATAATACGTACTTATACATCAATATGAGGTTCAGTTTCTCATCTGCATCTCCCCAACTGACCACTTATCGTTTTGCAGTAGTCTACAGCTACGTTATTCTAAGCCATGTGCATACTAAGTTGCATCTTGTGCTGAGCTAGTTTTCCCCAGCAGCTTATTATATCCTTCTTATTTGAAGTTTCTCAGTGAGTCTACTTTATAGAATTCACAGACTATCTCTCCTCTTCATTAACGGGATGCTTCACCCGTACCTCAACTCTTGTACCCACTGTTAGTAAACACGCCCTCATCCTGATTCATGTCCACCTTACCTACTCGGTTCTGCTCATTGTATATTTTTTGTGCATGTCTTCTACTGGGCACAGACGGCTCTTCAGGACAACTTCTGGTGTCATTTTCCACACGGGGCACGCCTTACAATTACACTTCGCTAGAGCACTGTCTCTCCTCAAATTTCCCCTCGAACAGTGATACCGAACAGGTATCGACCTTCTTGCATAGAAAATAAAGTATTCAACATACAGGGCGTTGGATACCTCGAGCGTTGATGATTGGTTCTGCACATGTTACTACTGATGACAGCATCACTGTGCGCACCCTTCTGAGTGGTCAACGAAAGGGATTGTAGCTTTGTAGATAACAACAGGTCTTACACAATGTGTCATTTGTAAATACTGTTCTGGAACTTAGATGTATATGGCCCATACTAGCTGTTTGTTAGAGAAGCCCTTTGAAGCGGACTATCGGAACCTACATATGTAACATGTGAGACTAGAACTCAGGGTGGTACAATTTTGTCAGTCTGTCGAACAGCACATCTTATGTTCGCTTGTGAGGTGTCTTCCATAAGTTTTTTGAGTACATCACTCCGAACACCAACCAGTTGGCGTGAACCATTATCGACAATATGCAACGCTTACAGTCAGCTCTTGCGCTTTTGGTTTTGTTTAGATAGTGAGTCATATTGCACGTTTGGTCTTGTCTCTGATTATTCTGTAACGTTGTACTGCTTCACGAGCTTCACGAAGATGTTCCGTCTCTCAAGGGCTAGATACAAACTGAAGGACGCTCAGTCGCAAGCAAAATCGGATTGCGAATCAAAAGAATCATCATCTCAAACTGCCAGACAGTGGAATGCGTAATTTCGTAATTTCAGAAGGAAAGACGGAAGGAATGGGACCTGAATTCAAGCCATGGCACTATCTATCAATCCACAGAATCAGGACCGTGTTCTTAATGTTATAATATCGTCAAAGGTGTGGTATCCCATTTTCCTCGCATCTCCTGTTGTTCTTAGCTGTCTCAGTAGGGCCTAAGTCTTTGTGATTCATACAACTGCTTTCTAACTTGCGGGGCAGGGGTCGAGGCCCACGGTGACGATGGAAGCTGTAGCAACCTACCTCGGCTGTTTGCACAGTGGCATGAAAGTTGAATCAATGAAACAGGAAGGCGTTGTCATGGAAAGTCGTGGATGTTTCTATGGCAGTTTGTTCTCTCTATGGCTGCATTCCGCACGTGAAGGCCGGAGGAGTAGAGCACGGGGTATGAGCTGCATCGTTTGTTGTCTTCTTCCAATTGCATGTTGGATGCAAATGAAAAGACTTTCGTGCCTATTGTGAACTTATTATACTTTGTCCCCTTCTCGTCTATTGTGAACTCTTTGTATCAAGAATGCTTCGAAACCTTCTAAGCTTCCCGTTACCAACATCAAACCACCACTCCTTTCTTTGAGGGTTGGTAATATAATGACTTCCTAGACACTAACATTTTGTGCAGTAGTTCTTGCATTTTCACATGTGCATCAAGGTGGCAAATTTTACTGAAAACAATTAAGATAAACTTTTATATATAAAAAATATATTTCGCATGTATTTAAGTGTATAATATTGCATGGATAAGTTGATATGTTTGTTAGTTTATACTAAAATTACCTGAAATATTTTTTTAAAAAATACATCATGTTACATTGTGCATCTGAATAATATTAACATATTATTCTAAAATACTCTTAGATCAATTTTTTGACTCTAATTGATTATTCAACTTTTAACATTATCTTATATTCATGTGATTGATTTGTAACTTACGTCCATATTTACATATCATTGGATGTTCTATTGTACATAATGAAGAATTAGTTTTCTTTTTTTATATAACTCTCTATATCATTCTTAAACGAATTTTTTAAATGAAATTTTTTAGAAATTTCTTCTTCCAAATGCTCTTTCTAAATCTTCCCATTTATTTTCTTGATTCATTTTAGGTAAACAAATGTGCATGAGATTTAAATCTAATTCTTTGAATGAAAACACCCTGCCATTTATGCACTCAAGGTGGACAAGCCATATGGCATGTCCACTCTGATAAGACTGCAGTATCAAGACGAGAGGATGGTTTTTGGGTACCAAAGAGGAGGAAAGTGACCTGAACAAAAATGTTGAAAACTTTATATTATATTAGTTTCTGTTTGTTCGAATATAAGCTTCAGTCTTTACCTTGGTACATGGATGGAAAAACAAGATGAAACATTTGGACCCTCAATCAACCCTTAACTTCAATGTTGGTTCTTGCTTCACTCAAAGCATTTTTGATACAAAGACTCCACAATAAAACTGACACCGAGACAATTTTTTGAACTCTCACTATCACACATATATAGTTTCAATCACTATGAATATATAATATTGAATTCCAACTTATTATGGAGCTCATAGGTCATTATATATTAGAACAGCATGATCAAATTTCGTACCGAATTCATAATTGTCAAATCCGTATATCTGAAAACAAACCATTTGAACTATCTACGGTACCTGGTAGCTACTTCAAAGTATGAACACCATATGCTCCACCCGGATATCAGGAAACACATTGAAAAACCCAAAATTCTCTGGCTAGCATACGTCAATATAAACTTTATGATACTAGACTCCACATACGTTGCTGTCAAATGGCGGATCCCGTGTGTGTGCGTATGTTAGATTGGGGGATTGTTTCAATTGGTAACAGCAATCTCCAGTCCATTTGTCTATCAAATATAGCACAATAGAAGTATGAATTGATTACATTTCAAGACTCCATAAAAGATCGAGTTATCAAACCCTCATGAAAGATTTAACTTCAGAATTTCGAATGCCCTTTCCTACAAAATGAGGGCCAAAGAACATCATGGACGCATACTCACGGAGTACAACATACGCCTCTGGACAAAAGTCACACATGCGTAAATGGTCCAAATGATGTCCAGAGTTCTTCACTCGTACTGACTGCCACAAGCACAACATGCAATTGTGTTGCGCAGTGGACCTGCGACATTAGATGAAAATAAGAGCTTTAGAATCTGCTGGAGATCCCATCGGATCTCGTATGGAATTGTTCCTCTTTTGGTGTTAGTGTTGCCGTACAAGTATGTGGATGCAAATACAATGTCCTGACCCGACTGCCTTTCGGGTCTAATTGCTGGTCGACGAGATTGATCGGCCGTGCGCATGGCAGCGTTTAGCGCCTGTTCAAGCACCCATGACTACATCTCCGCGAGCGATCTTACTATCCTGGAGTGCAAGTAGCGTATATGGATATTTCGAATGAAATGAGCTCACAACCCCGACCATCTCTACTCCCCTTGGGAGAAGTGAACATTCGTTTAGAGTAAATGATGGAGCACGGGCAATCTTGGACTAGGCAGGAACTAGGAAAAAACTATGCTAATGCTGAAACACCTTACACGTGATTCATACCGGCTTTTGGGGTCGAAACATTGGAAGGAGGAGGGGAGGGACTGTCAAAGTGAGCGCTTATTCCAAGCTCTGTTACAAGGTCGGCCAAATACCTGGCTTTGGCAACTAATTCTATCAGAAGGGAGGCAAATTTTATAAGGGAAAGAGCAGATATCCTCGCTTTAGTTTCTCGTTTGAGTTCTCGTTTCCTCGCTTCATCCAATGGCTGATACCTGCAGAGACATTACACGTGCCAGTACACAATCAGAAAATACAAAACTCACAAGCACTGGTACAATCAAATCCTTGCACTGGCATGCGTGTTCAAATGAGAATCCACAATCTCCAGTTGCATTGAAGGCTGGGTCCTTACCCGTCTACAACTCTGCCATTTGCCAAGAACGAATGGGTGGGGGTAATGGAAGGAGTAATCAAGTAGCCCGGTGTTTGTGCTGGGGTATTCATTACGGACTCTGTATAAGAAAACGGGTAAGCCTCATCAAAGTCCGGTACATCCACTTCATGAGCAGGCTTGTCTCCCGGCCGAAGGTCGTGACCAGAATTGCTTTTCATAGCGCCGCCCAATATGAGCTGGCTGTGTTTGGCTATCTTGTGTTGGAGAAGCATAACCCAGTCTTCGGCTTGCTTTAGATGATCTGAACAATCGACTTGACGCATGCGTTCGAAGCTCTCACCCAGGAGATTAAAAATCCTGCAACATCCGTATACTTCAACACTTACTCGACGGAGAAATTTCATGCAGACTCGGAACTTCGACGGCAAGAGGTGTTCAGGAAAAGACTGAGGGAGGGAGGTCAAGAAAACTTACTCGGCACATGCTTTCCCTATATTCGTAATCTCCTCCTTGCAAAAACTGCGCAGGTCGTCAGGGGCCTGGATCTCAGCACGCAGACACGAATCCAACGCTATAACGTCGTAGAGGGTGTACCGCAGGTTATCTGTCACATCCGTGTACATATCCCACGGATATCCATAGAAGTATCTCCCGTGACACGGCTCGAATGGCACTGCTTTCAACTGCCCCCCAAACCATTTTGTCAATTATGGTCTCACAAGTTTTCTGTGGATTAATTGGCCAAGATCAACGATTGTAGCAATCAGTCCACTTAAAGAAACTGACCCCATTGCGGGAAACCGAAACCAAGTAGACAAATCGAAAGCGAAAGCTAAAGCTCATCAAGCAAGGAGACGAGAGTTCGCGATGCTCACAAGCTTATCGCAGTCGGCGTCAGTGGCAACCATCTCAGTGAAGGACTTATGGATGTTGTCGTCTTGCTTTTTGCCTGTCAAAATGTCTCCCACTTGATCCAGTACTTGACCTTCTAAATAGAAGCTTACACAGCGCTCCATGACAGTCCCTGCCCTCTCGAAATTCTTGCCAACCAAATCGTTGATGCTCGACCCAGCATATTTTGGAGCAATGCCTAAGTTGACTAAAGACATAGTCAAAAATCCGATAATAATAGTCGCCAACCGGATCAGTGGCAACACAACCTTGTCCTTGTAATCAGACTTGGAAAGGATCAAAATGTGGAAAGTAATCATGGACATAGCAACTGCATAATTCCATCGGTCCTTGAAAGGGCGCCTGAACTTGAACATGGTGGCCAATCCGGCGCCAAAAAACACCCAGCCCATGATGTAAAAGGGCTCATATACCCCGAGGTATACAGCGAAGTAATTCACTCCTAAAGCCAGAGCTGCTGCTGCCAACGTGCCGAGAGTACGATTCAATCCTTTGCTGATTGTGAGCCCCACATTTGCTTCCAGTACAACATCCGCAGTAACCACCGCCCAGACCCCGTTCCTGTTGAAGATGTGAAAAGGAGGCGGTGCGAAACACAGCAGGGAGCATAGTGCGGCGGCCAGCCCTGCCTTGGCAGGTTGCTTGGAATTCTGCAACTCTTTATGGATTTTCCCCAAGTACACGAGAATCGAACTGATAATTCTAGAAACAAAGCTCTCGACGCGTGCTAAGTCTTTGGCGGGACTCTGATCTGCACCTCCTCCTGAAGCGATTCCATTCCCATTTTGCAGAGGTGTCTGTGACGCCACATCGTTTCCCCTGCTCTGATCCTCTCCGTGCAGTAGAGGCTGCCTAAGCGAGTCCGCCATCCCTAATCGGTTGGTTACTCTTGAATCCGCTGCTGCTGCTGCTGCTGTTGCTCGTTCTTCCACATCTCACTGATATTCGAGCGAAATATGGACGCAGGGTAGCTGAAGCCGGACGATCTTTCGTCAGACGCTATACGAAGCGATGATTTACCCGTCGGTCGAAGAAGAGCGCCAGCTCAAGAAGGGTTGCTGATACGTTTTACAACATGCTCAGACGAGTTCGAGTTACTTTACAATATTATGTCGGATGTTTCGTTGTTTGCCAGGGTGCTGTGTTGCGATGATCACTCAAGAGCACATCCGTGAACCACAGCGCGATCATACCCGACACATGCACAAGTCTCCAGTAGATCAAGCCTGCTTATAAGCTTCTGAAATTCACGACAGTACTAGGAGTGACAGTCTGCACAAAGCAGACAATACTGTCCCGACGTGGCTTTCAAACCTGCAACTCCGGGTGACGTGCTCTTCCTAGAGATGCACGGCCCACAAAAGACCTCCGCGAGGCCTCCTTTCTCCATTGTTTCCGCCCCAACAGTTGCCCCACCACCTCCAGATTCAATTCCTTGCGATGTCTGCTGTGGTCTCTGCACCCAAAACAGGTCGCACGTGTCCTGGTCATCCGCACATGTCTGCAATGCCACAGATCTCACAACACTAAACTCTGCAGCCGAGATCGACAGACTGAAATCCGTGAGTTCCTTCTAAATTAGGCCGAGACTTGAAGTGAACTAGGTTCGAGCCCAAGCCATCTCTCCCAATGGAATCAGAACAAACCTTGAGAGCTAATTCGGAAGCTCATCACGCGTGATTAGTTAGCAAGTGTGGATGCCTTGAGAATTCTGATATTGCTAAAGGAGGATAACAAACTGACAACTCGAATCAGATTACTGTTTACTTGCTATCGGCATCGGCGGGAGAAGGCCTCAAATGTCAACCAACGCACGACGGAATTTAGTTCTCCATGCCACATGTAGGCTTACTGAGAGCACGTGTCATTATTTGATTCAGAAAGCGGCTAGGGGATGAGTTGAGCCACTGTCACGCGTCTGGAGCGATAATATGGAATGGTATTCATCACCAGAGTTTGGCCGACCACCTCTATAATAAGGATTTAGTACCTTAACAAGCGCAGCACCATTACACTGTTAATTGACCTGCGCTCATTACCCACTCACTCGCATGACTTCCGAATTCGAAAAGTACAAGAAGTCTAATGCAGATAGGCAACGCTTTTGGCGATTGACTGTAATGTGCTCCTCATGCTGGTGAGCTCAGTCAGTCGTAACGTGTTCTTTCCCGTTTGTGGTACGACTGCCCGATAAACATTTTCGAGACGTTGTGATGCGGCATGAAAAGAAAGACAACAAGGTGGCGTAATCCGTAGGTTTACGATTTTTCCCATGCGTCAACACCCCCCCCCCCCTTTTGATTTTGGTTTACGATTGAATTATGGGAAAAAAGAGCTTATCGTATTGTTTGTTGCAGGATTGTCGTATTCTATATACTCCTCTTTCGACAGGTGATGAAGTTAAATAACAAATGTTATAAAACTATTATCGTTGTTATGACATTGGACTGTAGCTAACTACAATTCGGAAATTATCGTATACTACAATTTTTTCAGTTGTTTTCTTCTTAATACACTGGTATACCTTAATTACACTAATGAAGAATGGAGTGTCATATACATTAATTAAGGTATGAACTGGTAACCAATTAATATAGCAAAAAGGATAGTAAGACCCATCAAGTCTTACATGGATGAAACCAAAGGGGTAAGATGGGGCTAGCCCCTAATAGCCTCACAATGGGAAATATGTACTATTGCAATTTGGATATCCAAACTACTTAGGTCAAAAGTTCCCTATACTACATGAGCATAAGAAGAAGCATTATCTAAGGTGAATGTTCTCACATAGATTGCACCAGCTAATGCTCTATGTAGAACAATAAATACACATTATCTAAAATAGTCTATATAATATGCTAAAAAGAGTGATATCCTATGTCGTATAGTTTGGTAGGCTCTAGCACACTCTCTCACGAATGTGTCTAAGTCATCTTTCATAGTTACATATAACTCCAAGCTAGAGTAACAAAGAGGTGATCTCTTCATACCCCTATACTTTGGCTTCTGTCGCTTCACTCGTCATACATCCAAGATACCTCATAACGTCTGCATTATTAACCTTATCCTCTTGAAATAAGTATAGTTCTGCTCTAACCCGAGTCGAATACAAGGCACACAATCGTTCCCTCCATGTGAGATATCCACCCTCTCATTAATTAAAAATCTCTTGATCTTGATTGAGGATATATACATTAATAGTGTTCACCTTTTTTAGAGTATACATTTTCTCATGTTCCCTTGTTCACATCCTTTGTTTCGCAAAAGAACTACATAAAGTAAACTAATAATGTGTAATGTGTGTTAGATTCATCCATTCAAAGTCTATCAAAATATTATTCAAAAGGGAAAATTTGATTCCCATGGATCTTAAACATTCTACTAGGTTGCAGTCAACATTGCAAATACCCATGATATAAAAAAATAGTTGTAATTTTTTTTAATTATATAAAAATGAATTCTTTATGGACAATAAGATCTGACCCATTTCATGACCCTAAAAAATGATAAATAACTCTATATATAATTTTGAAATTTCATTTCATAATTTATTATATTTCTATGAGGTTAGTGGATGAAAGGGATTTTTTTTGCATACTGAATTTCTTTTCTGATATTTATATTATTTAGAAGGAAAATAGAGAAAAAAAAACTAATCCACCATTATTCCCTTATCCTTATTGATACAACGATATGGAGACAAATTTCATTCAAAGTAGGTTTCATGATATTCTTGAGATTGGATTAGTGAATATATCGTATGAAATATATATATATTATGCCTGGAATTGTTAGGGAATCAAGATGTGGTTAACAGCCAATGAAAGTCCATCTAAAGCATGCCTTGTAATTCTCATATGAAATGATTTTTCCGGAGCTTGATGTACTACTATATGATTGAGATGATGAGATTGAAATACACTTTTTACATCATAAGAATTGTAGATTTATAGCTATTGTTAGACTTTAACATAACAAGTCTTATACATTAATAAAGTAATAACATAAATTGGATATATAAATTAATTTAGGAATCTTATGAGTTGTTACAAATTTATTTTTATCAATCCATCAAATTGATTAAAAATATTCAAAAATTTTATTTTATTTATAATATTGTTAATTTATTTAAATTTAGATAAATTTATATGTATACTTTATGACTTTATGGTCAATCTTAACTTTTAAGGTTATTTTTTCATGTAATAAATATTTTATTTCTATATATTTATATTTATTATATTTAATTTGACTTAAATTTTTTAATTATATAACATAATAAAATTTTTAAATCTCATACCATATTCATGAAAAAAATTAGACAAATATGAAAAATTAAACAAAATTTAATATTTATTTTTCAGAAATATCAAACCTAATAACAAAGAGTTGCAATTGTAAAGATCAAAATCAGATTTGGACTAAATTTGAGCATTACAACATAAGTCTTTAGTGTCATATATATATAACATAGTGATTATCTAATACACAATAATTTAAACTCTATCATGTGTTTGATATTAAACAAATATCTATAAAAAATTTATAAAAATTATGTTTTGATTGTGATAAGCTTGAAACTTGAATAAAAATATTTAAAAAAAATTTAAAATAAAAATATTCAATTTATTTGAGAAATTTATATAAAACTATATTTATAATTTATATTATAATAAAAAATTTATCAGATAAAATTTATAAATACAAAAATATATGCTAGTTTGCAATGGACAAACAAATGAATAAAAAGTTCTAGAGTTATATATATATAAAGTTTAAATATTGATTTATGAACCTGATTGATTTATTGAAAATTTAAATGTAATTATAATTTTTAAAAACATATCAAATAAATTATTAATATATATGAATGATTTTTATTTCACAATGTAAAGTTTTTATAAGTTTATTTGTATGGTTTCAAATTATCAAAAGTAATGATTATGATTATAAAAAAATATATTCAAAATATAATTATGATCAGGATTAAATACATGTTGAGTCAACAAAAAAAATGTTTTTATGATTAAAAAATTATATATATATATATATATATATATATATATATATATATATATATATATATCAGTTTATATGTTTATGTTTATATATATAAACATATAAACTGACATGTGATCCTAGAATTAAAAAGCAGAAATGTTTTTAAATGTAAATCATGGTAATTATTAACATAACAAGATATAAGTTTATATAAACTATAATGTATGATATAATCTTGTAATATGAATAAAATAAAATAAAATAAATAAAAATATATTTTAAAATAAAAATATCATATTTTCAAAAAATTAATTATAATTATAATTAAATTTGATTAATATATTTAATTTTAATTAATTTTAATTAATTTTAATATTAATTAATTCATGATGTTTAAAAAATTAAAGCAATGAATATTTTTAAAAATTATATAATATTATATGGATAAAAAATTGATATTTAATGGTGTTTAAAAAAAATTATAAACATGAATATTTTCAAAATGTAATAGTATCTTTCATTAATATTAATTTTTTATGTTATAAATATTTGCAAGATTTTACAATGTAATGAAAAATATTGCAACAGTTTGTATTGATTTTTTAACAAAGTTGATAATAAATAAATTTACTTACCTTGAAATAAATATAAATCTTGTTATTGATGTACAATAAATATTAAAAGTCATATGTGCGTCAATAAATTTTAACATGTTTACAACTTCAGTTTATTTAAATTATTCAATTACTTTTGTGTATCAGTTCATAAAAAGTAAAAGAGTAAATTTATGATAATGTTTGAATATTATATCTTGTTATGTGAAAAATACAATGTAAGGTTGAAATTCAATATATGCATATTTTTGTTTAAATAAATGATTGATTTAATGAATTTTTTGTTACAACATGAGTGTAATGTTAAAACTATTAGTTGAAAAAACTAACACATGATCAAAAAATATAACTTTATCATCTTATAGTTAAAATTTATGAAATGACAAATAGTAATGTGAGTTTATTTAAAATTGATCAATTATTAAAATATTTTAAATGATAATTTATGAACTTAGTGATTTTGTATGGTGAAAATATAATAGATATTTAATAATATTTTTATTTGTTTTATTAAATACATAAATATTAATAAATATTAATTTTATTTATTATCAATTTGATGCATACATCATAATATTTAAAGTATATACATACATAATCTTCACATTTAGATTAAAAATTACCTTATATATTTATTTTTAAATATATTTTATATTTAATTTGATATAATTATTTTAAATTTATTATAAAATATTGCAAGATCAAATTTAACAAGATTAATAATTTTTAAAAATATTAGTAACCAAAAATAGTAAAAAAAACCTTTTAAATCTTGTAATCTATTTTAATTTCTTTTAATAATTCAATTTATTAATTATATTTAATTATTTAAGAATTATCATTTAAAATAATTAAGCTTGTTATATAATTCACTTAGATTTATTGGTCAAAATTTCTTGAAAAATCATGTAAAAGTTGATTAATTACAGTTAGTATATATATTTTATTATGATATTAAAGAATCAAAGTGAGTAAAATCTACAGCGATGAGTTTATAATTTGGCTTGGTCTACCCATCTACATCTTGATTATTCATATGTGAGTGTGGTATTATTTTAGATGCAACGAGTGTCTATATGACTTTTCGTTCATTTGGAGTGAAAATTATAGCTACCCACTATCACATTATGGATGTGACGTTTGCTATGGTGCCAAAGGGTGGATACCTTACACAAAAGGAATGTTGGTATGACTTGCAGTCAAATGAGGTTAGGGTAGACATATATTTGGTTGGGGATGACCACTTCATTGTTGCAAACATTGTGGTTATAGATCCTATAAGTGACACGGTCTCGGATGGGGATGATTACCCATCCTTTGGATGAGCGACGAGTGGAATGACAACAGCCAAGGTCTCCAAGTATATGGCTATGGAGCGATCACCTTTTTGTTTCTCTAGCTTTGAAGTTATATAGAACTATAATACATATTATGAGAGAATGTGCAAAGGCCTATCAAATTATGTGGCATGGGTATCATTCTCTTTAGTTTATTGTATAGTCTATATTAGACAACATGTATCCATTGTTTTGTAGAGAACACTAGCTGATGTAATCCATATGAGAGCAATCACGTTAAAGGATTGCTCTCATATAAATAACATTTGATCTAGATAGTTCATATATTAGATGTATAATGACATATTTCCCATTGTGATGCTATTGGGGACTATTTCCATGTTAACAATGTAGTTTCATCCATGTACTACTTCATGGGGTATTCCCATATTTTTGTTATTTTAATTTTATATATTTTTAAAATATAAAATTTAGAAATTAAATTTTATAATTTAGATTAGATTTTATAATTACAATGAAAATAATTTTTTTAAATGAAATATTGAATAAAACAAGGAATTACATATGATTAACGGTCATAATAAATATGAATGTTATTATTTTGAGTAACAAAAACTGGTATTATAGTTCTGCACGTTATGAGTAGTGACAATATTACAATAAAAAGGAAAATTCCTGGAAATGTACACTATAGTGAGTATGAGAACCTTCGTAAGGGAGTTGACGTGTAGGCTGGACAACACCCTTCCGCACCCGAACGAATAGCAAAGATCCTTAGAGTATTACCTCCTGAGAATAAAACACTATCGACGGCGAGTTTGAGTCTGTTCGTCCTTCAAACAAGGCAAGGAGCTGTTACAAAACAACAGGAAACCCTATCCCCACGGCAACTCTCAAAGTCGAACGATCCACACAATTAGCATTGTTTCAGGTGTTTTCGTAGATGTAGAATCCCATCCTAGATTATTGATGTTTCACTCATCCTGTAAAAGGACTGCATCTTGATTGAGCAATGGAGTGAAACGGTATACTTCCATGCAATTCTTCTCGTGCACCACTTTAACATTGTGAATCGTCGTTTAATTTTAATTCTTTATGATTCTATGATTTTAACAAGGTTTTAGTGTACTGAAAATCTTCGTGGTAAAATTAAAAGCTTGAATTTCGTATTGATGAACGTAGCCAATAACTTATCGCTTTTCGCTTGCGAGATTTCTACCATAGTCAACCGCAGTGCTTATTTGGTTCGAGCCGGTGCTAACTTCCGTACTGTTGAAATCTCTCCGGTCTCCTTGCTCAACGACCAGGACAACACGCGTGACGCGTCCCCAAATTCCATTCAGAATGTCACAATACCATCATCTTACGTTAGTTCCAAGAATTGCGTTGCATGACGAGACGAAACTTCCAAGAACCCGGACTAGTAAGCTTTGCCCTCATCGCAGCATTTGAGCGACTGGAGGATTTTTGAAATATTAGCTAATGTCCATGTTTGGTGAGGAGACAAGGTTTGTTTCTGTATCCTCCCAGGAAGGAAATTGAAATCTTAGTTTTCACTTATGATTGCTTGTTGCAGATGCATCCAGTATCAGTGAGCATAGCCCTATTTCCAATCGAAAAGTTCCCAAGGCATCAAATGACAATATTGGAGGCACACAATCAATGAGGTGGCGAATGAGCAGGCGATCTTGCCCACGACTTCATGACCAAACACGTCAAAGTGGAAAAATATACTGCATCATCGTCTTTCATGAAGAGTTTCGATTTTCAGCAGCAGGCATGCAACTCCTGTTCAGAATCTGTACTTCCTTGAAAAAATATATATCGTAGAAGAGAAATGTATCTTGTTGTTTGGAGAAGAAAATTGGACGAAAATCAGAGAATACATTAAAAGGCGTGTTGTACATAGTTTCATGACGAGACGGATCTGGTCCACCAAAAGAGGAGAGTCTTGCTCAAGTAAAACAAGTAGATTCTGCTCACAATGACATTCGAAAGGTAGACTCGGTAATCTCAAACTATTTGTCTGGAAGCATGCTAGACCGGTGCATATCTTCCTGCAAGACGTAATTCCTAGTGACGACTAACCTCTACTGTTGTAATGCACATCCGACCGACCTCTTATCATGAAAGGAACACGTTTTCTTGCTCTCGTGGGGCCTCAACTACGAAAGAGAGAGAACACGAACACAAACCTGGCTAAGAATATTTGTATGGGCCCTCCTCTCTTCCTGCTACTGCACTTCTTGCTGAGAGTCTCCACTGGAGACAGCGACATGATGAAAAAATCCTCTTGCTCATGAAATCCCTTCTTCGTATTGATTCTCTCTCTCTCTCTCTCTCTCTATAGTTTCCAGCCGACAGGCGGAGATGCTGGAACCCGAAGATCCGGAGCCAAATGATTGCTTCATTTTTTCACGATCATCGAACAGTAAAGCACAACCCTTCATTTGAGGCTAATGAAATGAGTCCTTGGTACAAAGGTTACCAGGCATCATACGTTTCAACTTAGCCACCCTTTCAGAGGGAAAAGAAAGGCGAAGTATAATAACAAAAAGGATGGGAAGACCCCATCAAATCGTACAAGGATGGAACCAAACCGGTAACATGGGGCTAGGCCCCAATAGTATCACACTGGGAAATATGTCATACAACACCTAGGATATTTGAACTATCCAAGTCAAAAGGTCTACAAACAACAGGAGCATCCGAAGAAGCATCACCTAACGCGATTGCTCTCCTATGGATTGCACCAGCTAGTGCTCTCTGTAGAGCAATGGAAACACGTTGCCTAAAATAGGCTATGCAGTAAGCTAAAGAGAATGATACCCCATGTCGCCTAGTATGGTAGGCTCTCGCGCACTCCCTCACGAACATGTCGAAGTCGGTGTCCATAGCTCCATATAACTCCAAAGCTAGAGGAACAAAGAGGTGACCTCTATACTTGGAGACCCGCCGCCGCTCCTTTTCGCCGCCCATCACGGAGGATGGGTGATCACCCTCCCGAACCGTGTGTCTCTAGTAGGATCGGTAACCACCACATCGCCCTGCGTGACCCCTGGTCCTCCCCGAACCAAATGCAGGTTCTCCCGAACCTAGTCGATCGCAAGACATACCAACGCCTCTCTCCATGTGAGGTATCCACCCTCCCGCGCCATAGCAAACACCACATCCCTAATGGCATCATGGGTAGCTATCCTCCGCCTCCGAATGGACAACGAGTCATATGAATACCGCCGCATCTAAAGTGATACCACACTCACATGTGAGTAATGAAGATGTAGATGGATGGACCAAGCCAAGACGGAACCTCATCGTTGTGGAGAAAGTAGGCTGGTGCGAGTCGGGAAAGCCCTCATGCATGGTCGGCGAAGATCCACGAGCCTGCGACCTTGCTCGAAAGCAAGAGCGTGACGCGAGCTCTAGTAGTACGAGGGATGGCCGGATCCACTAAGAGTGAATGTAGAGCCTCCCCGAAACTGTCGGTCCATCAAGATAGACTGTAGACCCTAGTCCAATCGGTAGCCAAAGAGAAAAAGAACTCATGTCGCACCTCCCGTGGTAAAAGCGTCTCTCGTATGTCGTAATAATACATGTAAGGGAAATGATCCCGTATCGACGTCCCTCGTATATATCTCCAAAATAGGTTTATTTGTGTGGCCCGAACAGTCTCCTCCTGCAATGTAGCCCAATCCCCTGCTCGGAATCTCCGAAATCTAGTTGCCACCTTTCTATGTCCAGCACATCCCCCTCTAGTTTAACGTAGACACCATCGCGGAAGTAATAAAAACAAAAACCATGCTAACTCGTCCATGGGATCGCGTGCCAACCGATCAAGCGGTAAGCGAAAAGCACGTCTAGCCTCGTCATGCAGAGCCCGAGGAAGCCTATGGAATAAACGTGGACATGGAAATCTAGTCTCAAAAAGCCCTAGAATCGAACCTGCATGGGAAACTAACCACTCCCATGACCCTGATGGTATACCCGGAATGCTCAACGAAAGAGTCACTTCGGGGTTCCCCGAAGTGACAAAAACCAATGTCGATGTGACCGTCCTCCTCACATGCGCATCCCAAGTGGTCCAATCATAATCTTTGTGCATCTTTCCCATGTGGGTCTTTACCCCTTGCGAGGTAAAGACACAATGACACACCGGACATGGTGTATCACGCACCGCTTTTGGCGGTCCCATGAGAGAAAGTCAAGCTATAGCTAGCACAAAGGGAACGATAAAGAAACCCATCACTCCATCATGTATCTAATCCCACCTACAGAACCACAACCCCCCTTAACACTCCACCCCACATTGGAAAATGCTAACTATGGAAACCCTAAAATCTAAAAATACTCAAAACTTTTTATTCAGGTCTCCATAATTTTCCGACTATGTTCCAATAGAACCAATGCAGGAAAATGAAGAGATTGGAACAAAAAAAACCCTACCCATATGTCTAGTATAAGAAAAATCACTCAAAATGTACTCAAAACCCTTAAAAAAATAAAAATACTCATATCTCACAATATCATTATACATAGTATTCAATTTAGATACCAATGAAACCCAAATTGAAAGACGAAGAAAATAAACTATTCACTCTCCATGTTTGCCAAAGTATGGCCAAAGAAACTACAATATCAGTTCTCGCCCTCTCAACACTCCACGCGTTCCTCATCCGGTCACTCCTCATCAAGATCCATAGAACCACCATGGAAGGAGGGGCAGAGTAAATCAGAGCGGGGGAGCCAGCAAAACGAACACGGTTGCGCACGTATGAGTGCTGGCTCTACTGATCTGGCAGCAGAACCCGCCCAAATAACGAGACCAGATAACCCAGAGGGAAAAGTAGTAAACTATTTTACAAACATGCTATAATTGTTGTGGTAGATTTTGTGCTCAAGGCCCAAGCAACCGTCTCACCTAGACAACTAACTTCGGGGCTTGAGCCCGAGCCATTGTTTACAATTTGCATGGGAGAATAGCCTGAGGCAAAACCTTCATGTTCCAGTTTGTTCCGGATCTGATCAGGGAACGCAACAGCATCAGCATCGAGACCAACTGACAAGTCTTTTTGTCCGCACCCAAAGCTCCGAGAACGTCAAAGTTCCTCCATTCTGATTGCCTTTACCTTTTCTCTAGCATGATCGTCAACGTCAGCCCAGCCCAGCCCAGCCCGGCCCGGCCGAGTCTCGACCACTCTTGTCTTCGTCATTATCCCGAAAGGTATCACTCATCGACTATCTTGGAAAATTTCAAATTGGGCCAACTTCCGATGAGCCAGAGCCTGAGCCTGGACCACCCATCATTTAACGAGCACACGTCATCACTGCTGTCGTTACTCTCTGTGTGTGATGCTAAGCAAGCGGTTTCTCTAAATGATGGAACGCTGGCGCTCTTACTCTTCTGTGCTCCAGTAAGGTCGACCTACTACTCCTACTCGGTACTCAGTTTGAGTTTTGCAGGCTGGGGATCACCGGTGATGCACTATCGGCAATCACTCGAGCATTCCACAGGTGAGTATGTTCCACAAAGAGAAATAATAATTACTTGCTAGAGATAAAGCGGAAAAACCTTTCACCTTGTACTGAAAACCATGTCACTCTATAAAGTTACACAAGGTATATCTGAGATTACACAAGGTTTTCTCCTTCTTTTCTCTAGTAAGGGTTACGGACTAATTCACTGAAAGGATAGAGAATAACCTTGTATCACATTTTCTCCTTCTTTTATCCCCTTATCTAGTAAGGGTCACGGACTAATCTAAACCGTTCAATCAAGCTATACATGTTTTACGGGTCTGTACTAAGGTTTGAAGAAATAAACAATTACGTAACTTTCCGGAATGTTCGGAATGGCTCCTTACAGACCAAACTGAGTGGAAGATGTATCATAGAAGACTGCATCTTTTATGGAAAATCGTAAACGATACTAAGAGTGGGTTTCAAAACTGCCCTATATTGCCGTCCCGTAAATCATTTTACAGGTTATGGAAAATAAAATGATGGGATCACATTTCGGTAGAATTGTTATCCACATTCATAATTTGAACTCTTTTGATTTATGCGTTTTTCACCTTTCAGACGAGAAAAATTGGAAGTGGATTTCCCCAAAAGATTTTGTTTTAGAAGCCCTATGTAAGTTGACCATGCATTTTTTACGCGTTGGGGGAATGAGTTTTATGGGAAATAACCACATTCCCATAATAATCCCGGGTCAATTTTAAACCCCTAATTATGATCTCTTACTTAGAATATTACTATTCTGTTACATACTTAGTACAAAAGAAAATGTTGCCGCAAAAGAAGTCAGCTGTGACACATGTCATATCCTCATAATTATTTGGGGAAATGTGATGGGACTTCTTCTCAAACAGCAGCACAGCGTCAGCATGAGTGATAGTCTGGCCGCTCAATGACGTTGACAAAAGTAAACTTCGCCTACAAGTTTTGTTTTTGTTTTGTTTGGACTGCAAAAAGGATGGGAAGACTCCATCAAGTCGACCTACAAGTTCTTTTTTGCTATATTACTCGCTCCTCGTTTTCAAAAGTTCATGCCGTGATGAGCACTCGATTCACACAGCAAGAATATTCAGAAAGAATATGTGTGTAGCAGAGAACATAGGTTTGTAGGATTCAAACCTACAAACCTATGCTCTAGAGCTGACCTCAGCTGCTGAACCTGGGTCAGAGGAAGAGCAGAATTTGATGGTGGGGATCGAACAACTATATTCAAGTCAAACAAAGGCTTGCTTTTTCCAAAGTATCCCTATTGTTATTCTACTGTGTCCTATCCTCTTAATATTTTTCCAAAGTTCCGTTCGTGGGCCTCGGTTAGTAACTTTCTTAGCAGTAGGTGCTCAGTGCCAAGAGATTAGGACAGATCATGCAAAGTTGGGCCGACCGGAATGAAAGTGGATCAGTGACTTAAGAAGAACGGAGACTCATGGAATGTAAAACGGGTGTTAGTTCTGGACTGTAGTCAAAACAGTTTCAGCTACAGAACTGTATGGTAGTTGATATCTCTTGTTCAACCCAGAACCAAAATTTGATCCTTGCTGCCACTTGTTACTTGCCACTCCACTCTCGTCCAAGACCGTCCTTACCTCCATGTCGGCGAGTAATCGAGACGGGCAATGCCAGGCGAGGCCAATACAGTACATATTTCCCATGCCTCGTTGTGCACCCGCTACTGTAGGCAGATCTTTTGGAGGATACTTGATGCTGTTGATTTGTAGGGAGTGTAGAATGTATAGCTCATCTGACTGTGGCTACAAAAGACAAGACACATCTAACCGTGACAAGGGATACTTGCCTTCTTTGTGAATAAATAAAGTGAGGTTCAAACTTTCCACGTGTGGGTTGATGTTTCATTTGGGGTTTGATGTCCACTATGTGGAGTTTGAAGTCTCAACTACATCTTCCCGGAATAGGAGTTTGCTCCAGTTTTTAGAAGCTTTCCTATAATATAATGGGACTCTGCTGTGTCCGAACAAAAAAGTGAACTAGAATGTCAATTTGACAGTAGTACTAGATGATAAGCTGATATTTAACGGCATGGTTGTGTAAGGAATACTGCAACGACTAATCAACGGGTAGTTACTCCATTCTTATAGGATAAATCAAAGACAAAGAACAAAATTATAAAGACGCGAAGTCCAAGGTCAGTACACCGGGCTTTGTTTTTCATAGAGTAAGGACCACAAGACAAGAAGCCGTCATGTAAAAATTTTGGGATATGATTTCAAAACTGGGGACGGGGCACTCTTTGCCCCAGCCCGATCTCAATGTTACATACAGACCCACGCTGAAACTACGACCTAAAAATCTACAGACTCTGTTCACAAGCCTGCTTCAATGACATAAATCCAAACATACAGCTGGTGCCAACGCTGTCCATCTCTATGTACATAACATACAGAAAGGGATCTAAATCCTTATCTCCGTTTCATCAAATGATGAATATGCTGCTGATTCACCGTGACTTCTTAGCATCTCTGGACTGATTACGAATCAAGACCGGTTTAGGATCACAGGCGAGTTTGATTGACCATCCAATAAGAGTAAGCAGGCTGACAATTCCAGCAGTCACCCAAAACCAAAAGATCCACGTTGGCATCGGCTTAGGGAACAAACCTGAAACAATGCATATGAGATAAATCAATATGCAAATCAACAGAAAAAATCTTCTCTATATTTTTAGAAACGGTACAAAGAAAAGCTTGCATGGTATCAAAGATCACACAAATTACCAGAAGTAGAAAACACGACAAGAAATGAGCCATGTATAAGTACAGTATAGTTCTTTCAAAACTGATGCATGCAGGTAGCTTTCTACCTCTTCCAAACTTGACACAAATGAGAACTTCCAGGATGACGATAGCCACTGCCAACCAGCAGAATGCGCCAAGCTTTTTGATGGGTTTGCTGCAAACAATGACAACGTTGACAACATATGTAAGTTCTAACGACCTGTCGAACTAAGGAGGAGAACACTAGAAAAGAACTGGAAGATTTACCACTAGAAGACAGATGACGTCTAAAGTCCAACAACTCGCACTTTGGAATTTATTTATGAGATGAACCAAGGAGTAGTCTGATCCACTCGTTCAACTGACGGGCAGAAGTGAATAAAACCTGCTGTAGCTTGAGCAAATAGCGATGGTATGGTGGACTGTGATTATAAAACATACTTGTTTTGAAGAAACGAGTTATATTCTCGGATGGCGGGATTTGCGATGATCCACCACACTAACAACCGATAGCTGTTTAGCGGGTTCCTTGGTGGTATCCAGAGTATGAACTTCAAATAAAAAGCGTTAACTTCGACGATTAGGATCACTATAACCAATCCCATTACTTGGACAAACCGGATGGGTCCGGATAAGAAGTTCCACTGATCTTTGTCCCAATATGCAGGCGTAAACTGACCCAGTGAACGTCGTACCTGGTTACAGGGAATATTACCGTGCTTCAGTTGAAAGTCCAGCACAAAATATCATGCAATTGTTACCGCTAGATAGATAGTTCTCGATGTGGAAACACAAAAAGAAAGTCAAAACAAATTGTTTCCTCAGTTCGAGACACATCAGAATTATCTTCAGTATATGGTGCAGTTGACAAACCTTGCCGATGAGACTGGGCTGCTGGCTCAATCCTACCCATTCGTAAGTTTTCCCTTCGAAATAGCGAACGGTTGATAATCCTGCCCATATGCCTGTGGAGCCAAATGTTATCATTTCATCAATGATTTTATAAAGAAAATGTATCAAAAAGATCTTCCTTAGTTACACAATACCATGCGTTTAGTAATTCAGTGTAAAAATTGTCTCATCAAACATTTTGAACCTTAAAAACAA
Source organism: Marchantia paleacea (assembly GCA_014180765.2). Classification (NCBI taxonomy): domain Eukaryota; kingdom Viridiplantae; phylum Streptophyta; class Marchantiopsida; order Marchantiales; family Marchantiaceae; genus Marchantia; species Marchantia paleacea. Next base: position 1,068,736 of record MUAA02000032.1, read on the forward strand.
CTACGATATAAAGGTGAAACAATATCCTCAGACCGAAGAAGTTGCATATCATGATATCGAGGATGATGCTGTCCCACCAACATTCGTTGAAGTTAGGTAACATGTGATTCAACGTCACCTGGTAGCATAGCACAGAATCATCTTTGAAAGCACAATACGCCACATGAAATGGGACCATTCAGATTCATATAAATCCAGCAATATGGCTGCAAAGACTTACCTTAAAACCTCTATTAGCACGAGCTTTTAATAGTCTCTAATCATGCGAGTAACTTAAAACCAGGTAATTGATCATTCGAAGCTGAAATAGTGTGGGTTGCGGTACTTAACCATTCAGAATCTAAGTCATTAAGAATCTAAGTCATTAACTTAAGTCATTGAGAATCATGTCTGAGGTACTTAACCGATACTCTTGAAACATAATAGAAGAGAACAATTACCGAGTAAATCTTCATTTCGACGTGGAGTACTACACATGGATATCGCCAAATTTAATTTAACTCCGTTTAGCAAGTAACGTGTATTGTCAGCATACCTCCATCATTTCAAAACCGATGGAGATCATCCAAGACAGTAATAGATTTCGGACCATAATCGATTTGCCCCACCAACCAAGAATATGTGCAATCACAAACTCATCAAATAATGTATCCTGCAAGACATACAATCAGATTAGTATATGCAATGACATTAATGAAATAATCATCATAGATCATCTTGACCTTTCAATTAGTCACCAGTCTTTCGGTTTTTCTCTGAGACTGCACAAGCAAACCACAAAATGAAATATTGCAGAAGAACATGACCTCTGACGACACGGTGAGAAATACACACATAAACGTTGGCAAATTTACTATGTGGGTTCTCCGGAGTGTAGATTCTGCAGTCGGCACCATATGATCTCTCGCCTAGCTCTGCACAACAAATATAGCAGATATGAAAAGATGTGAGACGTATCCAACCTAGGCTCAAAGGAAATGTGTGTAAGTATACTGGCTGCTTGACCAATTTTGTCTGTATAATGTGCAAGGTTGAGCTTCACATAAGAACTGTGCCAGAGTTTGTCTCTTGGATCTCTTTGAAAATGCATCAGAACTTTTTCTTGATCGCATAATAAAGAGTTTAAATCGGTAAGAGTATGATAGTTTTCAGTGCAGAAAATGCGAGCAATTGTGCCATGGCAAGAGGATGCGTTCAGTTTCGCTGCACGTTTCAAACCAGGTAGAATATACTCATTCTCGTGAAGATGTTTAGTCATTCGGGAGCTGTGATTTCCAGACAAGGACAACGTCTAATAACTTGGATGGAGACACATTGTATAAGTTGTTAGTTTGCGGAGGTATAAATCTTACACCATGTAAAGAAATAGGTACATCTGAAATCTTAAATACTATCATACGCGAATTCATCATAATGAGAATGTTGACAGCATTCCCTCTAATTTTTGTTGTCTATTCTGATACCAAAAAAGACTGAAACCTCATGCACTCAAAATGTAACAAGTGTCATTCAAAATTAGCCATACAACGGTTGCATGTCATTATTTTGCACTGATCACTTGCACCTTCTTGAAACTTCTTCTAAGATCTCATAGCCATAACGAACAGAGTCTCTCATTAATGAGGAATGCTTTAGATATGAAAGAACTTCATAATATGACAGAGCAATGTGACTTGTCCAAGGTGTATGGCTTGAGTGGTCAATTTACATGGAAAGTGGACTAGTGATTTCTCACAGGCAAACGTACCTACACCGAGGTCCGGATGGAGATACTTCATAAATTGTCGAGCATCATCGCGAGTCTATAGCACAAAATTAAACAACCAGCATCAAACATCTAGTACATTGCTTCTCCTTAAAAAAATGACACACAAAACTATTATTTCTTATGAAAGAGAGGAGCCCAAACCTGGAAGAGGAGGAATGTCAAGAATAGTAGATAAAGAACTGCAAGTCCATGAACAAGTCGCCAGAAAGCGGGATGGGGTCTAATCAATATTCTGCAGACGCCGGAGACGATATTAAGATGCAAAACCACGTATAGAATCAACAAAAAATTCTTGCATGAAAAGTAGTACGATGATAATCATTTTGAAATCGAAGCAGTACAAGTCGAAAGCACAAACATATTCGTTCAGAATTTAGGCCAGTAACGTATGTACATTATTTGCCGACATGACAAAGTCTACCAACGTGTAATTTACTTTCAAGTAAAAGGTATGAAAAAAAACAATTACGTCGGTGGTGCTTGCAGCGAGAAGTAACCAAGGAAGACCGCTACCATCGCCCACACACCGCTGCACACATGACCACGGTGGCTGAGTAAGAAAGCAAGGAGAAAAATGTTGAAGGTTATGCAACAAAGGAGACTCACACAGCTGCCTGACAGTTGATTTAAGTACACATTTAAAATTCCAACATTGTCCTGCATGTGACACCAAAAGTGGCAAGAAGAACATGAAGGGAGGTACACCCAATAGCTAAGAGTAGCTACTACTGTCTGGCAAGAGCTCGGTGGAAGGTTAAGTGAGACGCTTCGCCCATGACTTCCAAGAAGCAGAAGAACTGGTCATGTAGCCTCCACTCTGTTCTTTCAGATTACAATCAATGCGCATGTTAAAAGAGATGACAGCGTAGTAACTCACGCTTTTGTATTTACAACATGGTCCGCCCCCTGCTCCTCCGGTCGAAGTGCACCACTTGCCCATCTGAACAACGGGAAAAACAATGGCATTTGAAGTGACGGATTTGATTTCGTTTTTCGTTTTCAAATTGAACACTGAGGTGGATTATTTATCAATTTTTAAAAATTGATAAATAATCTTCAGGCACTCCCGTCTCTTCTATATCATCTTCCCTCGTCATGTGTTTATGGTGTCCGTGTTTTGCCATTCACGAATATTAGGACTTCCATCAAATACATCTGTTGACTTAAGAATAAAATTGTGTATATCCACCGTCTTAAATATTTTGAAAGCTTTCCAGTAAAAGGCCTCGTACTGCAAAACTATGCACATTTGAAAAGACGGAATGGTCATATCCTGCAGGATTGAATTGTCCCGGTCCACTTGCAAAACTGAACTTCAACTCCTTGCAAGCTCTCACATGCAGCACAGAACTACTTGTCAAGACATTAAAAAGCCAGCGATCCTTTGATACTGATCCTTTGATTCCTGATTTCAATGAACTGACGCTTCTATTTCCGAACACAAAATCTGATACTAGTGCTAGGTATGGTCGCAACTCAAAAATGCTCGTAGACATTATTGATGAGATGAGATGAATCAGAGGCGGAAGGAGCTCATGATTCCCAATACAACCGTCGTCCGTCGATGGCTTCAAAAGATTCTACTGTAAGACGTAAGTTTCTGATTCATGATTACCAGAATAGCAAGTCAACATCAACCGACGAGATCAATGACACTCTCAAAATTCAACAGCAAACAGCATGAATCAGAACTCGAACGCATGAAGGAGTGATTCAAATTCTCCAAGACTCCAAGATTTCCAAGACAATCGGTTCCTCACACGAGAAAGCAGGCGCCGAGAATGAGCACAGTGATGGTGTGCGGAGTGTAGGCCCAAGCAGTCCAGGGGTCCAAATCTTTCAAAAGCTTCTTCAGCATGCCCTCATCATCGTGATCCTCCACCACAATCTCCTCGGAATCGTCCGTCTCTGCGTTGCTGACACCCGCAAGCTGCCCCATCGTCCCTCAAAGAATCGACTCCAGATCACTCAAATTTTCCAATTCTCGCCCCACGCACCCTCCCTCTCCCGTCCCCGTGCTCTCTCGTTCTCCGTCCCCTGCCTGTCCCTGAGTCCAACGCAGGCGTCTGCTCTTACCCCTGCAATTTCAAGTGGACATTCACAGGAATTCTGGTATCCCCGCGAGGCATCGCACTTACAACTGCCTGTCGTCTAGTACACCCACGACCGGCAAGTACCAGTCATGCCTAGAGCAAGCGCTTCTGCATGTCGTGCATGTTTCAAGTCAGAGGAGCTGAAGTTTGGACTTCTCCTCAAGTGCGGCTACAATCCGCTCTTGCCAACCCCGCGCAGAGCCGCTGACCAAATTCTCTTCTTCGCTCATTGCTGGAATCTCTTCCTGTTACAAACCAGGAGGTGGCGGGTACTTGACCCCAATTGTGGAGATTCCGGTATCCCAGCATGGGCTGACTAGCATATTCTACGCAGTTGGCGGGTTGAAGAAAATTCAGGCAAAACTTTAGTGCTGGACGGCGTTAACTTAGATTCTATGTGGAATTCGGGAATACAATAGGGAGTATATGAAACGATTAGGTCGTAGGAGTACATTGAAATCACCTCAGATTGTTTGAACAAAAAATTACTAACTCTGTGCTGTAGGCTCATGAGTCCAGAGTCTCATGCCACATTGCTTTCCAGGTTTTGTTTGCAGAGCTAATAGTAGACCTTTTTGACGTTGAGTTCAACCACCAAATGTTCTGCTGAACTCAATCCAACCTGCGTAGAACCCTAACCCTAACTGAAATCAGAGTCTTGCAAGGTGAGGATGAACGGAGAGAGTTATTGAGCTTCGTGTGAACTTTATATCCTTTGACATCTGTAGGTTTGCTGGCGATGGTAAACTTTTGGTTTGTAGATCGTTAAGCTGACCCTCGCTGTGCAGGGAATTTCAGACTCATTTTGACCGGAGACGATCAGCTGAAGAGCTTGTCGAGGCGATGGCTTTCTAGGTGAGAGCAGGAGTCAGTGGCACAGGGAGAAACTTGATGTTCCACGAGATTGAGAAGAGAATTCGATTGGGACGGTGACGATGTCGGGTAAAGTTGTTTCAGCGTTGATCAGGCTGGTGGTGAATGCCGGACAAGCGAAACCGGCCCCTCCAGTGGGTCCAGCACTAGGACAGCACAGACTGAATCTGATGGCGTTTTGTAAGGATTTTAATGCTCGAACGCAGCACATGAAGCCCGACGTTCCCGTTTCTGTGACGGTTACTGCTTATACCGACTCCTCATTTGATTTCACCATAAAGTCCCCGAAGGTGTCCTATTTTCTGAAGAAGGCTGCAGGATTGCAAACCGGGGGCGGCAGGGCGGGTCACGACGTAGCAGGAGTTGTGACTGTGAAGCACGTTTACGAAATCGCCAAGATCAAACAGACCGACCCTGAGTGTCAGTACATGGACTTAGAAGCTATCAGCAGGTCAATCTTGGGCACGGCCCGATCAATGGGTATCGCAGTCAAACGTGATTTAAATTGATTGACTGATACCATCCTACCCCCTAGCGGAAGCAATTTTGATGGACATGTGGAAGCCTGAAACATTCAGCCGTATTTTTTTGCAGAGAGTTCCTTGCCATGAACAAGAATGATATCGTCAGAAATTTTCGTCTTTCTGTCCAACCATTTGTGGCCTTCTCGGAATCGTACACTTATTGCTGTAGTTGTAGCCTACGTGCTCATAGTTCCCCAAGGTTCTGCTGTCTTGTTAGGTCGGCTCTGTGCAGGCACGCCGGAGGAGTTGAATTATGTAAACACTTTCAGATTGAAGGCATATGAGCTCAAAGTCATTGTCGGTTACACTCCTTCTCGATTCAGACTGGTGACGCTTACTTGACTAGATAGAAAATCGATGACCGGACAGAGGAAGTACCGTTTACATTTTACAAACTGGATCTACATCGTCAATCGAAATAAACAGGATTGTGCTCTAGTTTATCTGAGTTTCAGATTACCCTCGATTGGGTGGTGGATAATATGAGGATGCAGGCTCGTGTCGACGATACAAGTAATTCGGCCTCGGGTTGAAGCAGTTGATCTGGAGACTGGTGGCATATCACCAAAAAATTCAAAACCCGGAGAAGTTGCAACAGTCCTGTAAAGTCTTGTAGTAAAGTGCAACAGGCCTATGTTGTCAGCTTGAGATTACTGCGTTGGAGCTCTGCAGAGTAATCCTAGCAGAGCATCTCTATCCCGTTGGGTTATGTTATGCTCGTGATAAGGATTATCTACAGTTCTTCTATGCTGCTCGTGCCTCAGAAAATCTACATGTAGTTCATACAGGCACTCTTTATGGAGTTCATTTTGACGAGTGTCGTCTAGAAAGTGACTACTTCTTTACTTCTTTTGGTCCTTAGATGTTACAGTCGCCTAAGATTTCGTGGAATTGTATCTGGAATGGTTATCGAGCGATTGTGTCACTGGGATTATAAGTTACTATTTCTTACTCGATGTATCTCTTATGGTATGGTATCCTCAGAGGATACACTGCGGCTCGGAGTCAAGTTTTAAGTGTAATTATACCTTTCATCTATACGCTTGTTATATGCCAATACATAGTGACCAATGAGCGGGAATAGCAAGTACCTGTTGTAAGGAACTTGCCAATCGATTTGAGAGGCAAATCTTCCGTCAATGAGCCCTCTTTAAATAATTGTAGATGGCTCGATACAGACTGGGGAATAGATGCCTTTCGTGTAATTTCTACCAGCAGCTTGGCACACTCGTGAAACTGCCATTGACAACTTCTGGTTCAATTACCACTATAATTTTCTTTGTTTCTCATTATGCTCCCGTTTTCTCATTATTAATCTGTTAGCATTGACTTGGGTACTCCTTCCTAGTTTGGTCCTCCCAAAGTTGACGACCAGGGAGTAGTTATAAACAAAGATTTCTGTAGGTTTACCAACAAGAAAGCCCTGAATGCAGCCAATAACAAAAGCTATGGGAAATCACCTACCAGAATACAAAATAGAGTAAACCAGCCCAAGGGCCAAAAGAAACTGAGAGGGCTAGTCTAAACTAAATTGAACAGAATGCATTAACAATGACTGCTAAGACACAATGATGAATTATTGTTGAATTTTCAAGGATGTGATACGAAAAAGTGGAAAAAATTTATGAGATTCATATAAGGTATTCCGCAAGTTTAAAAATTTTTAATTTCAAAAAAAATCATAGTTTTTATTTCAAAAAAAACTTATAATATTTTCGTACTTTGAAGTAATGTGAGAAAAAAATTGTAATTCCATTTACTTGTAAAATACTTTATGTATCTAATACTTTTACCATATGAAAGATTAGATTAAACATCGTTGTAGTTAGATCAAAAAACTATACAAAATTTAATATTTTTTATTTAAATATTTTTTTAAATTTATTTGAAACCCCACATTAGAATTTGCAATGTCAAATAATACCTCATACTTTTGTTAGTGAATGGCAAAATTAAGCTTGAGAAAGCAATAAAGAAGAATGAAGAATATCAACAACTGTAGGATTAAAATCTTGAGCTACTTGTTATGTTTGGAAATTTTATTTGAATAAAATATAATTGCATCAAGTTTTATTCTTAATCATAATATTAAGAGATTAAATTACTCACTTCAATATACAAATCAACAAAAATTTTAATGTTATATAATGACCCAAGCATGATTTGCAATATAAATAATAATATGATCAAATTATTAAATCAAATATAAAAAATTTAAAATTTATATTTGAAATTTTATTTTATTTTATTTTATTTATTTGAAATTATATCAAATAAAACTTAATAAAATGAGATTAATCTTAAAAATTTTCATGAAAATCTTCCAAAATTAACTACATGATGACATTACATTAATCATGTAAAATATCACTATAGCATAATTTGAAGTTTTTTTTTAAAGCTTCGAGTAACAAAGTAAAAAAATTTACTTCTGATTCTTAATAAAAAAAATCATCATGATATCTTTTGTTTCTTGTGACTTCAAAAATCTTTGATATAAAATCATGCTAAGATTAAAATTAATTATTTTTCAAATAATCATGCATGTAATACTATTATAATCTTAAAGATTAAAAGTGAAAATAATCTTATAAATTCTCATTAAATCGAATCAATATTGATTCTACATTTGACTTTTGAACTCTAATATTATGTTATAGTATAAATATAAAAAAAACCAATTTTGAACTTTTTTTTCAAACATAAATTATTTTTTATCATATTTAATAAATTGAGCATATATTTATCAAAATATATAAATTTATAACCTTGTATTAATTCATTAAATAAAAATATGAATTATGAAGTTATTATATATAATGCATTGGACAATTATGATATATTTATAACACAATTCGTCGTTATCAATTTATTATTCATTTATATCTATATATACAGTAATATATGATTGTGTTATGGATTTATTAATTTATTTCAATTTAAAAAATATTTTTATGTTCAGACATATTTATTGCTTCATAAAAAATTTATCAAAAACTAATGACCTACATAAAAAATACCAAGATATGTGAGGAGTGTTATTAAAGATTTGTGAACATATTTTTGATTATTAAAGTTATACAAAAAATAATGAATTCAATAGATTTACTAAAACAGATAAAAAGAAATAAAAAATATGATCAGAAAATTTGAGTAAGAGTCTAAATTGGGATTAAGTGAATTCTTGCTTGATTAATTTTTAGCCAATGAATTTTATGAATTGTTTTATTTTTCCATTTGTTGCACATGTATTGTCTCACGATATTAAGATCTAAAATTAATCTTTGTAAGAATATTGTAGCGATGTAAATCTGAAATTAAAGAACATTTTTTTTACATCAATCATCAGTTATAAAACTGTATTTGTGAATCCAAACAATAAAAATATTTGATACATAATTATTTAGACAATTTTATTTGGATATATTTAACAATTCAATTAATTATTGCTTGCTAGCAAGCAATAAAAAAATCAAATGGGGATAAAAAAAAAGACTAACGAACTAATATGTCTTGTGATAAGATAAGTCACTATGTCTCCAAAAGTATCTCCGAAGTCTCCTACCTGTGGATCAAGTGATTACATGAGGTCTAGAACACACATAACATATCAAAGGCCACATTCTCTCAATTGTAGAGGCATGATTGATATGGCAGCGCTAATCTCAGCAACTCCTTCAACTATACAAGAACTTATGGAGACTTTAGATGCAACGGGGAGAGAGAGACTTGCCATGCATAATGGGAAGGATGTCCCATGATGTGATTACAAGATAATTATTCAGTTTGTTGATTTGGACATAGGATCTAGGGCTTGAGTGTTTTATGGAAAGGATAATCTTGTTTGAAAAGAATTCCATCTTGACAGACGAGATATATCTTGATCAATATCAATATGCTGCATTTGGTCACAAAGGCTGAAACAACAATCAATAGTGGGTATTTTAAAGTAATAACATATACAGTACACAAACAAAATAACAAAAAGGATGGGAATACTCCATCAAGTCATAGAGGGATGAAACCAAAATGGAAACAGGGGCTAGCCCCAGTAGCATCACACTCCGAAATATCCTAACTATCTACAAATGGTATTGTAAAGGAATACAAACCAAAGTTTATTATATTTGAACCAATATGGTTTCATTGCTCTACATAGAGCTCTAGATTGTGAAATCTATAAGAGATTAATCATAGTAGATGATGATTCTTCGGATAATCATGTTGTTTGTAAGCATTTTGAACGTAAATAGTTGAGATCTTAGGTGACGGTGGTTTTAATGTGTCCTTGGTTTGACTTAACCAATATTCCATTCGTACACTTTACCACCCGCTACTCCTAGAAGATATGGTGTGGTGATCCTATACTGATGATCTTTTCAAGATTGCTAGGAAGGAAGGTATAGTAAACGAAATTAAGATACGCGGTATTCTGCATCAGAATTTAAATTGTAGGAAGGATGAACCTAATCAATGAGGTGCAATTGTTCTACACGGAGTCCTTGTGATTGTGCGTTGTCGTGGGTTGTAAATATCGTATCTATGGGTTCAGAAATACACGTGCACAGTCAGTAAAACTTCAACTGCCAAAATGCAAGCATATCTGGACCTGCTCCAATGTCCCGATTCAGATTTCCTACAGTATTTTGCTACTGCTGAGTTCTTATGAATTAAAGTCTCTAACTACAAGAGGTGAGAGGTTGAAGATAATAATCACCGCATCGAGAAGATTTCCTCAACCTCAATTCTCTCAAAAGATTTACCTGCCTCTAAATTTTGCCAACATTAGACCTTATGACACTTCTTTTTAAAATTGTATTTACTCATTATCTTTTGCTCTGAAAGTGATGGCGAGACTGAAAGTTGTGTCAAATTCTTGATTGTACATTTACTATAATCTATTCTCCTTTAAGTAAAATGGGCGTTGAACTTGAGAGTGACATTTACTGACCCACTGTTTCTAACGAGGAAATTTTCTTCCAATCAAGAGTGCGACCGACCGGAACTATAATGATAAATACTTTTCCTTTCTTTTCCTCACAGCTTTGTTCAAACACAAGTTTATATTTTACTCTTTTCTTTCTGCTAACGACAAGAAGAAAGGTTTTTTCGTCACCTTATCTTCGTGAGAGACAACACGAATGTACGGATGAGGTGGAACTAATCATTCATTCCTTCATATTCTGTTTCAAGCCTGACATTCGAGTCACGAACATTGTAAAGACGCAATGGCTTAAGGACATTTGGTACCATTTTAGTCGTTCTTCAGTTATCCTCCTGTCGATCCCCAGATTGTGTCCATGTTACGAGATCGTAAATTGTTCTTGTCGGATGCTGCTTCTCAAGTCTAGTGTTCAGGCCTTCCAGCGCTGATAGAATACCTGAGCACTTCCAACATAAAGATGCATCAACACGCAAAAAACAGGAGAATATTTCAGGGTTGTTCTTCCTATCCCTTCAGCCTGAGTATGCATAACATTGTGCCCAGTATGTACATTGTGCTCGGTTTTCTCTGTAGAAAGCAGAACGCCCACGCAAGTAACAAAAGGAACGAAGGCAAAAACAAACAGAAAAAGCACAAACCAACGGCCGTGCAAGGGTCAATGGCTAAATGAAAAGAGAGCTTGTCTCTCGGGTGATACCGACTATGTAGAAAGTAGTACTTGCCCATATGGAATACTGTATGAAACTGGAAAAACGATACAATGCCAATACATTTTTTGTATTTTTCTCTTATTGTTGTAAAGCGGATGGTCGCGCAGAGATGAGGAAATAAATGGTACAGAATATTATGCGCAAGTCAATTATCAGTACCCAGCAGGAAATGGTGTTTGATACTTGTGCGATAAAGAGTCATTTCACTAAAAACTTTAGAATTCAATATCAGGTAGGTTCGTGTTTGTATGACGGAGTATTTTGATAAATTTCATTCATCACCATGCACAATATATGTAATGGTTGAGTAGTAATTTTACCTGTATATCCGATAAGAATATTACAGATATTCACGTATTTTTAAAAGTTTGTGAAAAGGTACCGGATCCAAGATTTTATACCGTAGCGAAAACTTCACAGCACGACTGGACTAAACATAGGCTATACCGGGCATAGTCCAAGAGAGCTCTAATAGTCAGCATGTGAAAAGTAGTGTCACCGACGTCTATACCAGTCTCATTCGTATCCCAAGTCTCGTGGATACTGCTTATCAATCTGGATCCAACTGATATCTAATATGAGATACGTCACAGTCCAAGTCCCGGACGCTGACGTAACCTAATGTCGTGGTCTTAACTTGAGATTTCGAGCAGAAACTACGAGGAATTTAGCACGTAGGACGTATGTTAGTTGGATCTCCTGCCTGCGCGCTTCAAAGAAGACTTCAGTACGGGAACACACAATTTCCTTCTCCTCTTGGAGGAAAGATTTGGAAGCAAGTGGGCAGGCAGGGCAGGCCAGGGCAGAACACTGCGAACGTCGGGACTTAACTGTTTAACCGAAATCCATCATCTCTTTCTCATCGGCCTCTTGTGTGATGCAATCTAACCTTTGAGGCAACTGCAAGCAGACGGCAGAACACGTGTCCCGGGCAACTTGACCATTACATCCACTGGTTGAGGCGACACGTGTTCTCACACAAGTGTCATGCTCAAGAGTGGACGGAAACTAAAAGTTCGTTACGTAGTCACACAAAATCCCATCCCTCTGCCTTTTCGGAAGTATCTGAGTAGTTGTTGGGAAGCACCTGTGAATCACGACGAGAAAGAAAAGTGTCAAATTTCGGCCGAACAATGGATTGTGAGACGATTCTACAAGCTATCATATGACGGAGAAGTACATGCCATGAAATATCAAGCGACATAAACAAAGCACGAAAAAAAGACATAAAGAGGAAATATCAAGAGACGAGAGAGGGAGGCAGGATAGATAGTAAAAAGCACTGTGCCAGAACGGAAGGGACGGAGGAGCGGACTGAATGAGTCGTTTGGTTCGGAAGCAGACCCTCACCGGCCCGAACCAACGGACTGGACGAGAAGGGAAAATCCACGCGTCGATGAACAACGGGTCGAGGGCCCGAGGCTCGAGGGATCTAGCGATCGGTAGGACGAGGAAGGCCGGAGGGCTGGCATCGTCAATCTTGTCTTGCTTCTATGGCTATGGCTAGCAGGGCCGTTTACCGCTGCCCTCCGCTCTCGTCCGCTGCTGCCGCCTCCTCCTCCTTGCTCGTGCATATGAGAGATCGAGCTCCGGAATATTCGAGCAGATTCGGGGAAAGCAAAGCGAAACACGGAGACGCCGAAGAGAAGAGGCGGGACAAGTCTCCTTGCTCTTCTGAGGATCACGAGAGCAGCAGCTCAGCTGGGCGCGCAAGGGGACGACGAGGGAGGCTGGGAGGGACAAATTCTCGAAAATCTGTTCAAGATTCACTCTGCACGGCACGTCGCGGGCTGGATAGTCGAATTCGTGACGAAAATTTTTGATCAGTGTGCGCGGAGCTTTGGTGTGGTTCGTGTGGTGTGGAGGAGACCCGCCGGTGAGCGATGGCGACTGCTTTACTGAAAGTGAGTAGCCTCGTGAGGGAGGCGGGATCGATTTGGAGAGAACGGAGAGTTGTTTCTTCGGCGGAGGAAAATGGACGAGCTTTGAGGTCTGTATGGCCGGCCGTTCCTGCGGCTTTGCAATTCAGCAGCGGCTGCAGCAGTGCTATGTTGGCCTCCAATCACCATGGAGGAGGAATGAGCGCCTCTGCCAGCCTGGCGGCGGTAGCTTCGGTGGTTCAAGACGAGAGCGAAAAGGAGAAGGAGGCCCCGCCTGTGCCTCTTCCGGTCGTGCACATCGACCAGGAATCCCACCCCGATTCCACCGTCGTGGAGATCAGCTTCGGGGATCGGCTCGGGGCGCTTCTGGACACCATCAAGGCACTCAAGAATCTTGGGTTGAACGTTGTGAGAGCGAAGGTTTCGACCGAAGGAGATCTTGCGAGAAACAAATTTTATATCACTCGCCACGACAATGGTTGCAAGGTCGAGAACCCGGAGGTTTTGGAAGCCATTCGGCTGACCATATTGAACAATTTGCTGAAGTATCACCCAGAATCAAGTGAGCAGTTGGCACTGGGTGCATTCTTCGGTAGCAGTCCCCCCAAAGCTGCGCTCGATGTGGATGTGGCAACTCACATTTCTTGTCGCAAAGTGAATGACAAGCAGAGCATGTTGACCGTTGAGACGGCAGACCGTCCTGGTCTTTTGCTGGAAATCATTAAAATTATGGCTGACATCAGTGTTGAAGTGGAATCTGCCGAGATCGACACCGAGGGATTGGTCGCCAAGGACAAATTTCTTGTCTCCTACGGTTGTGCTGCTTTGAGCAAATCGCTTGAAGAAGTGCTCGTCAACTGCTTGAGGTATTTCATCAGGAGACCTATCACTGAAGACGACAGCTATTGAGCAGTGACGAGCGGGAGAAAGTGTTTGCAATCTGTGGCTTGCAGGATAAGAGCAGGTTGCACTGTCTGGAAGGCTGTTAGTCGTACATCATCTCTTTGGACTGCCTGATTCTGGAGGGCTATGCTAGAAGTGAGACATCCAACGTGCTTTCTTCGGCTCACTTTTGAACCCGAGACTCGTCACCCCGCAAGCATCGTAGATTTCCAAGAAGCTTGTAGACATCAATGTCAGTTTAGTCATAATCGACTACTTTCATGGATGAAATTCTTGGAGTAGACTGTAGTCTGTAAATTTTGTGTAGAATGTGGGCGTCCTAGTTACGTGCCCCATTGCGACATCACAGGCACCGAGAGTTGCCGTGTGGTGATTGTAAATCGATATTGCATCTACCTCTTAGACTGTTAAATAAGAATCAAGTTCGTGGGCTTGGGGGAGAGCTTCCACTTCGCCGATCGTCTGGTTGGATGATGGTTGGATAACGGACGCATGGACTATCATGCAGTTCTGTGTCGATTCAGTTCGCATGGATCTTTTCGGAGTTATGTTTGTAAAAACTTCTGCATTCTTTTCTAGGGGATAATTACCTCTGCGTGTGTATGAGGGATCCAAGAACCTTACTTCTGATGGACCTTAGAGCCTTCTTGCTGTCATTCAGATCGCAGGGAAGATCATCGTAGTCCTATCTGTAGAACACGGCAGGTGTCTTGATCGAATCAGGGATGTGATGGCCAGATACACTGATACTGGAAGTTGTGAATGCTTTTGATTTCCACCAGGGGTTCACTCGCATCAAGGTTTCGTCAGCATTTTAAACATGCACATTTCAACCCCTCTGCCCACGACTTTTTACTTCTTCACCTACTCATGATATCGCTCACAGACCAAGGTTTGACAGAGAGGTTGAAAAGTCGTGGGCAGAGAGGTTGAAAAGCGGCGGTTAGGCAGTCTCCTTACCCTAAACAGTCGATAACTACAAGTGTCGGCACTCGAGATTTTCAAGTCCGTAGTTGATATATGGTATCACCTCGAAAGTGTGGTTGGTAACTGTCCTTGTCACCTCCACTGAAGGTTTTCGTCGATATAACGGCGAAGAGAAAAGTTGGCTGCACGAAACATCACTCCCGAAAGCATGCGGAAGCAGTGCTTAAGTGCCTTCTCTGCGATCTTGTTCTAACCGCGTGCTTTGAGTCTAGATGGGAGATAGTCAGTAAGCAGATAAATCTGAAAAACCATGGAGAAATCCTTTCAAAGAAGCGTCGAAGTTAAACAGTCCAGGAACTTTTAACCTGGACCCCGTTAGGAACGTAAACTCCAAAACGTGTAATCCGGTACGAGTCTGCAGAAAGCCACTGGATGGTACCCTTCGTCATACCAACAGTGCAACTTGTTCCAAGCATCTGCCACGTATTCGTAACCTGATCCCCAAGGATATGTCTACCTCCGCCCGGGAGTGGCAGTTTCTCCAACTGGGAAGTGGTTTCTCCACTCGTACAATCTCAATGCCGCGCCAAGCACCCTGGAAAGATCTATCACCTCCCAATGATAGGCAACGAATGAAGACAATTGTTCCACGAGGCTTTGCAAACCTCACTTCCACTTCTTCTGGTCTTATCCGTAAGTGTCATCCGTAGGCCACGAGCAAGTGGACATAAACTGGCACGAACGATCAGCAAGCTAGAACCCCGTTTCGAGCACGAAATTGTAGGCCTCAGTGATCTTCGTGGGAAAAGGAAAGGCCTCAACCTCTCTGCACACGACTTTTTACTTCTTCACCTACTCATGATATTGCTCACAGAACAAGGTTTGACCCCTGGATGCCGAATGTATTAAATGACCTGGAATGCTTAATAGAGGAATGAATATGTTTCTAATCAATTTCATCTTATTACTTCTCTTGCCCAGTTTCGGGGAGCAGCTAACCTAATTTCTGTCGGCAGGGAATGATCATAGTGGAACTTAGTTTCACTTCAGCTTGGAGCAGTGCACTTCCTGGATAATGTTAGCTTTTAGGATCCGAGGAGGAATACGAACTCGCTGTCGGCAGGGCTATTTCTTCAACCCGAAGATGATGAAAGGGACAAGCTAACGACTGCAGGTAGAAACAAAGGAATTCTCAGTCCTTCCTACAGTTCAAGATGCACATTATATATGAAGTCTGTTGTTCCAGATTTCTTGGAGAGTGAATTCAGTCCATGAGTTTGCGGACATACCGCTGCAGTATGCACATTGAAACAGCCGAGGATCTGGAACAGTTCTACATATGCTTTCACCGACTTCGAGCGCAAACATTCTTTGAACGATTCTGTAATGACGAAGTCCTCACGCTTCGCACTCTATATTTGGTGGTTTTCTTAGACTTGCATTGCGCGGTTCTCGATGGGTTTTCTAACACAGATGCGTGAGAATACATGAAATCCAAAACATGGGATTCGAATAATCGAATATTCACTGTGAGGCTGTCACCGGTGGTAGACGACATGTCTGCACTTTTGTCACCTAGTCGAGTCACGAACATCTGCAATATTCCACATTTGTTTCTTCTGTGAAAACTGAGCTTCGCTCAACTCACTATTTCATCAGTGACCGTCATGTCGAGACCGATCTCGTTGTAGTGCATAGTCTGTCTTTCCGATCACACGAAAAAAGCTGATCAGTACTTTGTCACCAAGCAATGCTTCACTTTATGTTTTAGAAGAATCGCTGTGGAGAAGCAAGCAGTAGAGTGAAACAACATTTTCTGTGCTCGAGCAAGCTTCTTGTATCGGAAAGCCAGAAGTGTCCTGAGCCCGTCACTTAGCCAGCACTATGCAGTGTTGGATTCTCGGGCTTAAAGATAGGCCCCATGCTTTTCCTCGGTCGGCACGGTTTCACATCCTTGGGACAATTCGCATGCATGCATGACGATCCCTTCCCGCCCACGCTGGTGTTACTTTAACATCTTCTGGGGGACTACCGAGACATGGTTTAACTTATCACAGTCAGTACAGATTTTAATGCCATAGACGGGAAAGACTTACCAGGCATCAGATAAGCTTCATGCTCTCCCGCGCATTTTGTGATTCTCTGTTGCTGAAGCTCTTCGGTGTTGCAGGAATCTGCTATCAATCATCACAGATCAAAGCTAACACTGCCTTCAGGTATAGCGTAGACATGATAAACTTTGCTGGCTTGATAATTGTGGTAACCATGAGTGAGCACATTGAGGAATTCGATGCATCGAATTAGCAAAAATGTGCCATGTTAGAAGGATTGGCTTTCTCTTCTATGTTTGTTGGTTCACAACTGATATTCCATGCCAGACACGGATCCTCCTGCCCTGAGCGAGTCAGGACTCCGGAAAATCTCGGGATATTTCATGCAACCGACATGTTCCCGTCTGAGCCTTCGCGTCACTTTCCATCCCACCCCATCTGCGGGGTAAATGGACACGTGCCCAGCGATCAACGTCCAATGGGGTCATGCCGGTAGTTGGTTCATTGGTTGACGATGAGCCGTAGAGCCTTGAGTAGTAACTTCCGTTGGGGCATGTTGGGACTTCGCGACAACAACCAACATCTGTCTGGGTCAGCACTACTAAACGAAAATCATCTATTCTGAGTGTACTACCTGGGACCCACATAAAGAACGTTCAGCATAAGCTGTGTTCAAATAGAGCGGAGAGAAGTTTCTGCTTGAAGCGATAAGTATTAGGCTGGCCAGATTTGGAAAAGCATCCTACTGTTACTACCGCGGGGAGGCGGGAAAGGGTTGGTTGGGGAACCAAGATCAGAGGGTACTGATGAATCTTGATTGGCAGCAAAAGCTGCACTGAGTCTCGCAGAACACCGTAGAGTACTAGGCAGACCTATCCTTCAAAATCTCAGTTTGCTGACCTCTGCTTCTTAAGGGAGGGAGAGCGGGAGAGGCTCGAAGAGGTGAAGAAAGCACTGAGATTGCCCGGGTGGCCTCCTTGGCTCCTGCCGCTTGGTACTTTATCCCTGTCATCAGCTTTCGGTGTTATCGTTCGGTGGTTCTATCGGTGGAATCGAGCTCTGCTTCTTCTTAGTGGGGGATGGACTGGCTCCGATAGATCAAGACAGCACTCAATTTCGTTGGAGGCGTCCTGGGGCTGGCTGTGCTGGTTGCCTGCACAGCTTGACGGATCTTGACTTGTTCTTTATCATGTACTCTTTTTTCCGTTCCTTTATCCTCGTCATCATCTTTTGGGTAAGTGATCCTTGTTGGTTCTATCGGTAGAGCCATGCAGAGTTCCGTGATCTAGTCCTCTAGAGCCAGAACGGCTTGACTTCCTACATCATGTGAGAAGCTAAACATAGCTCACGCCAGAATGGAGACACCTCATCCGGCCAGTGAAAACCTGCTGGACAGGAAAGCCGTGGTTTCTTCGTTGGTGATGTCTCCTCTATCTTCTGACTCCTCAGAATGTGGGGCTGATAAGTTCAGGCAGGCCAAATGGGCCGCATCAAACATGGGGCCAAAATCTGATGTGACCGAAAAAGACGAGGATGTCGAAATTGCCTTGAGGTACAAAAACTGTAAACTAGAGCAGAACGAGGGCGTTTAGGGTTCCCGTTAACAAGGAGTTTCTAAGCTTACCATATGATTTTACTAGTTATAATAAGACTATAATATCGAAAGTCGTACGCAAGATGACAATGCCGAATATCTAACTAATGCTTTGTTCCTATCGCCAAGCATCTTAGTGATTACCACCACTACTCCACCCACCACGAGATTCAAGCATAAAAAGCTGGAGCCTGGTGAGTCAGCGAATGTCAACGAAGATCGATGATCGATAATCGAGATGATGAAGGAAGATAAACACCGAGAGTCGATGTACAGGGCTACACTAGATGCAATTCGATGGGCAATGTCGGCAACCCATCATGTGTGACAAGTGTAAACTATCCGACTGTTAGATGGGAGAAACTCATCATCAAAGCCTCAGGATCACCGAACCTGTGCGGTGGGAAACGAAGTACGTAACTTTGATGCTCGTCCATGCACATACGGCTACTTTGTAACTACTTCCCTAAATTCGCCTTTGCAGTATAAAGGCCTGCAGGGAGGTGGCCTAGTGTCGTGTTGTTGGAATGGATGCAAAGAAGCAGATGTCACTTTTCCGTGTCGAGCATTTGCGTGTCTCACGTGATCAAGCTCTACTGTTGTTAGTAAAGATTGCTGATATTCCGAAGGGCCTTTCCTAGATTTTTGCATGACAAAGCTAATATTCTTTGATAAATAATATATGTCTTCCTTTTCCCTCATACATTGGATGTATACTTTATTTACTTCACCATGTTTTTATTTCAAACCAAGTTTCTATTAAATGCAATTTGAAAAAATACACACTAAGGTACAGTACATGTTTATTTATTTGACAAAAAAATTCTTGATAGAAAACTGGACAAGCTGCAAGGCAAGTCCATCTTGATGTCACATTTTACTGATGGATGAAGTCCCTGATATGGTATTGAAGTTGGAGATTGACTTATGCAAAAAATGTTGCAGGAATGTATATTCGTCAAGGTAGGAATGTATGTTATGAATCATCTTGTGGCATGACTTCATGGCTTCAATGTTTCAATTCATATTGCTTCTTTTAGTAAGGTTTGGTCAGCGACTATAGGGAGTACAATGTTGAATTGATGAAAATATAAGGAAGTGTCATTACATGGTCATAAATGCAAATGATTCCCTGCATCATTTCTCATATGGAATAATTACATGAAAGGCAATGAAATCAATCTCGTTTTTGTATATCAATGTTATATATTCCAAGATGTCATCAAATACAAAAAAAAGTACAGACTTATTATAAAAATAGTTGTAATATAATGAGATGTAATAAATTGTCTGACTAAAAAATACGAACTCGGATAGTAAAAGAGATGATATGATGTCTGATCAGACAGATATAATAGATCTATTACTAATATATAATAGATCAGACATATCTATTATATATTAGTAATATCTATCTAGGCTCTCTCCCTCAAATTTCAAGCCTTGCATCATACAATAATGAATTTAAATGTATCCCACTATCTCTTGTGTATGTTGATATTCCAATTTGTAACATAGTTTCAAAATGCAGAATGTGAAAAAAATCTCTTAGAAAAAGATAGCATAGACTGAGTAAAAAAAAGTAATAATGGCCATAATAGACATAAATGTCACTCTTCATCCTCATTGATTATCAAATATAACACTAAGGGTAATGATTCTATAATGATTTAAGGGTTCCATTTGCTTTATATATTGTAGAACTCAAAAGAGTCCAAAATTCAATTGTAATGATACAAGAGTCACTACAATATCAGAATTACAATACTTTGATTCATTTTCTAGGGAATAAGGGATCCAAATAGACTACTAAGAAGTTAAATGTAAATTTAGATGTCTATAGAGTACTGTGGACATCACTGTCCGAAGAGCCCGATGGACAAGAAACATAAGTGGTCTATTCTAGCGTTAACACAAGTCCCATCATACACTCATACATACATGTTCAAGCAAGTTCATGAATTGGTGAATTCACTATTTACTAGTGATGGGGATCTCTCTCTTACAAGTTGAAGTCAAGACGAGTTGTTCGACAAAGTACTCATGGGTGATACTACGTAACCCCAGTTCCTAGATGAACATCCGACTATCTTCATAGGTGTTCAATACCATTGTACGCTGATTGATGGTTGATCACACCAGCTTCGCGATTTCTTGTTCTATCCTGATTACAATTGCGGTTCAATCAACTGAACACTTGCAAGCAAAAGAGATATGTAAGGTTTTGTCCTAGACCTATTTATACAGAATTTCCTAACTTCTACTCCTAACTCTCACATACACCGATCGTTCTTCCGAAATCTACTTTGACTATCTAAGCCTCGTGATCGTACCTTAGTCTCTCTGATAAATGCGTCTATTTTTAATTGCATCTCCAGCACGTTTGTAACAATATCATGTCGATGGGGATTTATGGCTTCCTTGAAATCCTGTCTCAATGTCTTATACATCTATGTGTGCCATTCTTTGGTATCTCCCGGATTCTCTATTATTGTCACCAACTGCTGCAACCGCTGCATCTCTACAGTGTCACATCGAGCAAATAGGTGTTGGATGCACTTGTTGGCAAGGGTCTCCAGCCTAGCATGTGCTTCTACATCCACCTGATTTAGACGTTGTTTCAGATCTTGCACAGTCTCCCAAAGCTGCAGATTCTTCATCTCCACGAATCTCACCTATGCATCTCAAATTAGGCAAATCTATGCATAAGACTGTTTCGACTACTAAACCTTCTTCTCCAACTCAATATTCTGTTTGGACAATTTGTCCACATTCTCTGTCAATTTCCGAATAGTGTCGATTTGGTCTCGCTTCCCAATGGCTAGCCAATTCATCATTTGCATCATGTCCATCATTTTCTACTTGTCTCTTCCTCTTCTGTGGAAACTCTATACCCTTTGTAACTAAATCTGAATTTGGCTTCTCCACCATAGTGTCCCTTTCCACTAGTTTCTTCACCTTAGGCGGAGCAACATGTCCTATGCTCCTTGTAGACCCACTACTAGTATCATCAATGTCCACCTCAATGTCGGACAATCTAGACTCGTCTCGATATAACTATCGTTCGTTCGGGATTAACCACTCCACTCGACCATACAAATGAATTAAGAAGGAAGAAATATATACTACACTCTTTTCATCCTCCTTTAACTTGGTGGCCATCGCTTGCATATTCTTCTCAAATATCTCTCCCTAGTTAACCCGATAGAGCCTCCTACAAATCCTTTCATAAAATGCAACTTATGCATACTAACATAGGTGGTGTGTTGTGGCGAGAACAGCTGATTCAAAATGTAGGCTACCTTCCTCATGAATACGTCTTTAATCAAGTCAATTATATATTCATTCATCCCCTTCCTCTTTCAGGGGTTAAACCACTTCGTCTCGTAAAGAATGAATGCTGTATGTAATGCCGATCCATCTCAATAGACTCCACTCTTGCCTTCTTCATAGTTTCAGTCCAAAGCTTTGATCCACAATTTTGCATCCCACTTCTCCAGTTATACTCTATTTCCTACTGCTCGAATCGCTTTCCCCCGATGCACTTCCTCACTTAATTCTGGGTAGACATAATCCCATCGTCATGATAGAAATGGTCCGCCTAAATTCTTCAGCCTCAAGAATTTTGCCGGAGTCCAATCCGTCATCAAAATGAGTGGCCCAATTCTCCCCATCAACGCCTTGTGCACTATGGGTACTCTCATGATTATATGTTTTGACATCGGATTATCTCTAGCTCATGATACTTCTTGTTTGTGTGAGTTCTTGGCCTACCTCTTCGCGTTCTCCCTCGAGGTTTTTTTGATTAGCCGGCCAGGCTGCCAAACATAGTTTCATACTTCCACTCATGTGAACTTCCTAACAATATTCATGCACTCTTAACTTCCTCATATTTGTAAAAATATATTTCTCATTGCCTCAAATATAACACTTTATTTCAAAAAACCAAAAAAATCCTACTAGTCTTACTAACTATACCCCTACAAATATCCGCCCTTAATTGTGAGCACCCCGCGAACATCCTTACTCTTAATACTTCTTCACTCTCCATCCGTTCATCCTTGTTGCAAGCCCTATCCAAGTCAAGCTACTGCAGGGATCCATTGCTAAATACTTCCTTAACCACATAAGGACCCATCCAACGAAGATGTAATTTCCCCGGAAACTTCATGTAATGGATGTCGTAAAACAATACTTTATTTCCAGTTACAATATGGGTCATTTTGAGACTAGCATTATACTTCTCTTTCTGCTTAGCTTGAATTTGCTTTGTCAGATTCTCTACCTCATCCCTTGATTCCTCTGATTGAGGGAGCGTGAATAATCTGTGCGACTGATTCTCCTCTTCATCAAGTCGATCCTCCACCAAAATTTTGATATGAGGGCATTTCAAACTTGATAGATATAATGGGATGCATCCTATATGTTAGATAGAATGGAGTTTGATTGATGGTAACCTTCTTGGCTGTTTTGAAAGTCCATAATGCCGCTGGTATCTTGGTATCCTAATCATAGATATGACTGACCGTTGTCGTGTTGTGACACGACTACTATGAGAAGATGATGACATGTGTCATCTTCAAAGCTGTTGAGATGACGGTGATATTTTGACAATATTTTAGGTCAAGATGGCCGGCTGCCTCATTGTAAAGGCTTGTTAAGAAGCCACGGTTGGATTGTCATCCTAGGGGGGGATGTAGATAAGGATCCAAGGGATATCATCTTGGACCTTATCGGATATAAAGCATGGTTGGAGTCGAAGGAAAGGGGGGAGGTCTAGAACGTTCCTGACTAAGGAGCTTATCCGATAGAAGTGGAGCCAACGTGGGACATGGATAGAGGGCAGTATGATCCTCCATATATACCGATGCCCAATCCGTTTGTGATAAGCATCCGGTGTCTACATCGTGATCACTTTAGGGCATGGTTAGTGTATCACTTTGGAGATAGCTTTATGGAAGTTGTGATAAACTCCCCAGATCCTTTCATTCTGCCAATTGTTTCCTACGGCGCAACTTGGGACTTAACAGTATACGTTTTGATTTGATATTAGCATTATGGATCTGAACTTGCCGTTAGTGGCGCCTTTCAACACATGGGTCCTTGTCCATCACTACTGTCTACCAAAGGCAAGTCATAGGGAGTTGATTGTTAGGAATTTTGGCGAGGAGTATTATACTCAAGTTATAAACTCCAAGGTCCCTTTTGTTGTTCCGTTTATACTTAGCCGGTTTCGAGTTGTTATTTTGACTTTGTATTAGTGACAACTTATATAACCTTTATGGTGGCTAAGTAGTGTGTTTGGCTAGTTGTAAAGCTCTATGTTAGTTGTGGCTAATTTGGCCCACTAGTGGTCAAAATGGCACTCTTCATTCTCATTGGTTGGAAAATTTAGACCAATGAGAACACTTGGACGAGTTCTTCAGGGTTTTGAGGTGTTTCGAGAGACTTCGAAGGGAGTTTTCTAGGATTGAAGGATATGGTTGAGAAGCTGATGGGAAGAGCTACGATTTTGGCTCAAGAATGAAGGTGATTGAGCAAGTTGACACTCCAGTGTGGTGATTTGAAGTGGGAGAGTGAAATTTAGACCAATTGGAGAGTTTGAGTGAATTCTGAGCGTTCTATGAAGGCTTTGACAGATCGGATTCAATAGACACAGAGTTTACAACTTGAATTTGCCATTTGATTGAAATTTCAGCTCGATCGATTGAGTTTTGAGTGCAAAGCAGTAGTTTGAAATTTGTGTACATAGTCTGAATTGCAGGATTGCATAGACTGTTACAGATTTAGTTCGACAATCATAACTCATGCTATTAACAAGATTGGTCAATAAAACTGGCCAGAGTTGAAGCTTGGATGATAAGTCATTTTCTTGTGAAATAAGAGTGCAATTGAATCAAAGGATTGGAGTTAATAGTGGTTTTAGTATGCAAGGGTCTGCATATTGCCTTGTGATATAGGATATAGTTCGACATTTGTAACAAGAGATCTAGAAGCAAAGAGCATGTGAAACTTTTCCAAGAGTTATAAATGGTTGCAAAGTACTTTTCTGCGAAGTTTAGCTAAGAGTTAACGGTTAAATCGTTGGTTACAACGATCCTCTTCCGCTGGAGTTTACCGGGTGCAACGAGTTGGGCATGGAGAGATGAGGAGATGAAAGAGAGGGTGATTGTTAGTTCACACGAGGACGAGGAGAGTTCTTCTACAGCCAGACGCTCAGGCGTTCTTAGAGTAAAGCTCTGTCCATGCGACACCGTCATCTTATTGAGAATTTTACACATCAAGCCGTTGGATTTCTTCGTAAGGTCATTCACTTTTCGATTATAAGGAGTAATCTTTCGATGCTTAATCTGAAAATAAGTGGTAAGCTCCTCAATTAAATTATTCAAGAAATATGTTTCTCTATCACTAACAAGCTCCAGAGGACATCCGTATCTGCAAATGACTTGATTGAAGAAAAACTCGGCTACTGTTTTCACATCATCTCTTCAAGTAGCAACCGCTTTCACCATCTTTGTAGCATAATCTATCGCTACATGAATATATCTCTTCCTTGTTTCCTTGCTAGCTAGTGAGATGGATCCCACAAAGTCTATTCCTCATTTCTCAAAAGGTGCTAAAAGCAATATAGGTTTTAAAGGCCATCGAGTGGTTGGTGTCGGTCTCCCAGTTCTCTGACAGACATCCCATTTATGAATAAAGTGATGGACATCTTTGGACATCGTGGGCCACCAATACCCCATAGCAAGAATCTTTTTCACAATGTTTCTAAGAGCATAATGGCCTCATGCTGCTTCTTCGTGCATGGCTTGTATCACTCTTCAGACTTCGTATGACTACAAACATCTATGAAGGAATTTGTTGGTCCCCATTTTCAACAATATCCCCTTTTCCAACTGATAGGGCGTAGCCGTATGGATTAATACCGCTCTCTGCTCTGGTGTCAAACCTTCGAGCATTTCCAATACCCTTAGGTAATAATAGAGATTGTAGTATTGCGTCCCTATGTACTCTGTGAGTTGGAATAGCTTTTCATCTGTAAAATCATCCATCAATGTGCTACTAGGAACATGTGTCTCTAACTGAGATAAAAAGTCCGCATTCCTATGATAGATTTCCTTCTTTGTTTGCATTGTGAACACAAATTTATGTAGTAACAACATCCATCTGGCTATTCTTCATGAGAGGTCCGCTTTCTGTACTAAATATTTCAACAGGTAATGATCTACATGAAATACAAATTCATATCCCAGAAGATAATGTTGGAATTTCCTAACTGCATACACCATGCCTAAAGCTTCTTGTTCAGTGGTGGAGTAATTCCGCTCTGTTGCAATCACCATTCGGATTTCAAAGTTAATAGAATGATCCTTCCTTTGAGCGTCACATTATCCTAATACTACTCCTATAGCGGACGTATCTACATCTACATGGAAAGTTTTTTCCCAATCCAGCGGTATCAAGTTTGGTGCTTGCATTAGCTCTTTCTTCATACACTCAAAAGTCTGTTGATGTACCGCCATCCACTCATACTCTGTCTCCTTCTTGAGCAAGGCATTTGAAGGAGTTGTTATCGTAACGTAAGCCTTGACATACCTCCTTTAGTATTTCGTATGTCCTAGAAAAGTCCGAAGCTCTCGAATATTACGAGGTGGCTCGAGCGAAACAATAATGCTGATCTTATCAATGTCCACTTCAATTCCTCGAGCTGAAACTCTATGTCCTAGCAATATTCCTTCTGTCATCATAAAGTAGCATGTCTCAGGGTGTAAGGCTAACTGATTTTCCGGACATTTCTGAATAGTTTGCTCTAAATGGTGTAAATGCTCAGCCTTAGAGCCGAACACACAACAATCATCTATGAATATCTCCAAGAACTTCCTTAAATAATCCTAAAAAATGTAAGTCATCATTCTCTAAAAAGTAGGTGGAGCATTACTTAACCCGAACGGCATCTTGTGATAGACATAAGTTTTCCAGTCGGTAGTGAAGGTAGTTTTGTCCTTATCTTCCTTCCAAATATACACATGATTGTACCCTCGAGGTTTCTTTGATGAGCCGATCAGGTTGCCAAACCTAGTTTCACCCTTCCGCTCATATGAACTCCCTTTCAATATTCATGCACACTTAACTTCCTCATATTTGTAAGAATGCACTTCTCAATCCCCCGAATGTAACACTTTATTTCAAAAAATCAAAAAATTCCTACTAGTCATATGAACTATGCCCCTACATCAATCTATGGCACATTGTAACCATCTTTAGTTAGTGCAAACTAAAGTAAAGGTTACGTTGTCATGTTGTGACGCGGCTACTATGAGAAGATGATGACATGTGTCATCTTCAAAACTATTGTCATGACGGCGATACTTTAGGTTAGGATAACCGACGACATTGTAAGGCTATTAAGAGCCGGAGAGATCAAGACACATCACCTTGCTGACTAAGGAGCTTATCTGATCAAAGTGAAGTCGATATAGGACATGAATAGAGGACAACATGATCCTCCATATGTACCGATGCCGAGTCCATTTGTGATCAACATCCGGTGTCTTCATCGTGATCACTTTCGGTTATACTTGGCCGGTTTCGAGTTGTCATTTTAACTCTTATGAGTGACAACTCATATTTTGTAAAGGATGTCAAAGTAGTGTGTTTAAGATAATTGTAAAGCTCTTAGTTAAAATGGAGCTAATTTGGCCACACTAGAGGTCAAAATAACATTCTCCATTCTCATCGGTCTAGGAGTTTTGACCAATGAGGGCACAAGGGCAACTTCTTTGAGGTTTTTAGGGATTTTGGAAACTATTCAAGGAGAGATTTGAAGATCTGAAGATAGGGTTGGAGAGCTGACGGGACGAGCTACGACGTGAGCTTAAGAATGGATGGATTTGAAGGATTTGTCACTCTGAAATGGTGATTCAAAAATAGACAAAGAAATTTAGATCTTTGAGTGTATTTGGAGTGTTTCTGAGAATCTTACGAGGGTTTTGAGAGATCTAAATTGACTAAGATATAGTTTACAACTCAAGCTTGTGTTTGGATTGAAATTTTGACTCAATTGGATGAGTTTTGAGTACGGAATGATAGATTGAAATTTGTGTATATAGTCAGAGTTGCAAGATTGCACTGACTATCACGAAGTTAGTACATCAATCATATCTTTTGATATTAGAAAGTTTTGTCAATCAAAATTTTCAAAGTTAAAGTTTGGATGATAAATGACCTTCTTATGAAATTTGAGAGCAATTGGAGTTAAGGATTGAGATGTGTGATGGTTTTAGTACACATGGGTATGCATATCGTCTTGTGATATAGTGTGTAAATCGACAATTGTTTTGAGAGATCTAGACAAGAAAAATAAATGAAACTTTTCTTGAAGATTTAAAGCGTTGTGGAGCAATTTTGTGTGAAGTTTAAGCGAGAGTTATTGGTCTGATCATTGGATATCATAATCTTCTTTTGCTAAAGTTTTACCGGTTGTAATGAACTCGAATGTGGAGTGCTGAGGAGAGGAAGAAGAGATTGTCAACTCACACAAGGTTCAAGAGGGTTCTTCTACAGCCTGACGCTCAGAAGTTCTCAGAGCGATAAAATGTCCTTGTGGCAACGTAAGGTGGAGATAAATAGTATTGAATAATCTTTTAATGTACAATTTCAATATATTTTTGATGGCTTTTTTCACTACTATATGACCACCAATAGCTGAATCAAGTGTCTGTAACACTCATTATTGTACTTTCATCATTCAATTTTGACCTCTATGATATAGTTAATGCATGATATCCATATCCATGCATCGGTAATCTTATTGTTACTCTTCACATAGACAATCTTCATATTGAAATATTAACTCCATTCAGCCCAATGAATCTTTTTTTTGAGAGATCCTTATGACTTTTAAAATAAAGAAAAGGTTTAGTGATCCATCTCAAACACAAACTTCTTATATTTGAGATAGTGCTTCCAAGATTTATAACCAACACGATGATTAACTTATTTCATTCCTTGATATGGTAAGTTTTTTCAATTGATAAGAGCTTTTGGGAGAAAAAAGAAATTGAATGCCATTCATCTTGCCATTTTTGTTGTAGCTCTTCTCCAATCCCTACACATGATGCATCACTACCAAGATTTGTTGGTCTATCTTGATCATACCATTTGACAATCAATGCATGCAATAACATATCCTTCAAAACTTGAAATATGATCTCTTGAACTATATCCCATTGATATTTATGCTATTGCCCTAAGAGATTTGTTAAATCTTGAGCAATACGAACAAAAGTTTCATCAAATCTTCTATAGAATCCAATAAAATCTAAGAAACTCTGTAGTGAAGTTTGATTCTCTAGAACACTACATTTTTGAATGGCTTTCAGTTTGTCACTCATGACTTGGATGCTTTATGCACTAACTATGACCTAAGTTGTTTACTTTATTTTTGCCAAATTCACATTTTGACATCCTCCAAAACTCCCATGGCTCTACTGCCCTTGTAGGCTTCCACCTTACATGACTTTTCCATACGAAGTAAGAGATTGGCTTGATCTTCCATCTCTTGAAGTCGTCTCTTATTTGCCTCTTCGTTGGCAATAGCAGTCGCTTGCGGTTGGGATTGAGTCTCTTGTATTGGAGTTTCCACTTCCATCTCACCAACTCTTTCTCTATCTACCTTCTCACTCTCTAATGCAAAGATCTTGTCCTCCATGGCTTGTTGCTTTGTATGTCCATCTACAATAGCTTTTCTTAACTCTTTCATTTCTATCATGATTGAGTTTAGAACTTCACTCATAGAAACTGATACTTCCATGCTTCCCTACCACTCAAACTAATACAATGTAAGTATAATAACAATCCAATATCTCAAAATAGGAATCACAAAAGGCAGAGGTGATCTTATTACAGCTCTGTAATACTCTTCATCATAATTCCTAACAATAAAGTCCCTCTATATTCTCTTCTGTCGGTAAATTGTTTTAATTTCTACATACGTGTTGAACGGAACCGGTGCGGGTGATTCACTATTCAAATCCATCCAACATTCAGTATAGAATGTAAATGGTACAATCCCACGTTTCTCCATAACTGACAATCGGAAGTATCATTGGACTAGTGATGTCATCACTCGAGCCATAAAATCTGCATCCCAATTCGCCACAAGGTACATTTTGAAAACATCCTTCTCCATGAATCGAATATGGATGTTGTATAGATTGGGAAATAGAAATTTTGGTACATAGTTTCTCTCAGGCACATCCATACCTACAGCCCATAGTTTTCCCTTTCCCCCTTACTCTACATGCAGATCAATGACCTCTGCCAGTCTCTATACAACTCTCAAGAACAACATTTGGAGAACTTCTCATAGATGTTTATGATGAACTTGTAAAGAATGGCTATATATCAAGATATCATCAAAAATACAATTGTTGATTTATCTATATACTTACAAAAATATCATTCATAAGTCATGTAGGAGCATAGTTCTTAGGATCACCTATGGCCTTGGTGTTGCAGTTGTCTCAAAAGCTGGAGTTAGTGGTGGTCCCGGTGTTACTAGAGCTGAACGAGATGGGACCAATATACATGCCAAGGTGGGATCCTCAAGCAGATGGGTACATGGACTTGGTTCTGATGATGAATCGACTTGCTCTGGGAAAAGAGGACCAATCTGTTACTGTTCGGGAATTGACGAAGAATGAGGACAAGTTGTCCAAGTAGAAGTCCGAACTGGAGCAGAAGGTTCAGGAGGCAAAGAAGTCATACGAAGAGATCTGCCGTATTCGTGAGACAGAGATCCATTTCGTGGAGAAGGAGAACGCTCATCTTTGGGAGACAGTGCAAGACTTGAATATCTTGTCATTTATACTCAATGAAAACAAATTACATGGGATTTTTTCAAGAATTTTAATGTAAAGGTGGCATATTTGGACATCTAGACCAAGTGATCCTTTGATAATTTCATGAGAATTTAACAAAGTTCTGATAGCATCACGGCGATCCCCTCTTAGCTTGAAGAAGCTCATTCTAAATGTCGTTTGATATAGTGTTCTTTACCAAAAAAACTTAAATGATAAGCCTCTATTCTTACATTGAATCTACTTATATACACTTTCTATTTCTAATTTCTTGAACTTATTTGTACACATATAAACCTTCCCTACAAATTTGGCCACTAGGCTGCTCGTTTGATGATGTCTACAACATTCATCTAAAGATATCAACACTTAATTGTAGCTCTTGGATGTTGTGTGCAATTTCACTCTAGTGCATCTTCATTGCCTCTTGACATTCGAAACTCATGATGATGCCTCCACCTAGATCAACAACCGGTTGATCCAGGTGGATGTGGAGGCACATGTGAAGTTATAGACCCTTGCCAACATGTGTACGCAACATTTGTTTACTCGTTGTGACAGGGTAGAGACGCTACGGTTAGAGCAGTTGGTGGCCACAATGGAGAATCCGGGAGATTCAAAGGATCGAAGGAAGGAGATGTATAAAGCCTTGGGTCGAGATTTCCGGGAAACCATGGCTCTTCATCGATATGAGATCGCAACGGACATACAAGAGATGCAATTAGAAATCGACGTATTCACGCAAGCAACGGAGGTGCGATCAAATGGTTTAGATAGGTAGAGAAGGATTAGGAGAGAGCGATCTGTGTAGTTAGCAGTTAGGAGTAGAGGTTAGGAAATTCATTATAAATAGTCGTAGGAATAAAGTGATGGGATCTTTTTCATCTTTGCAAGTGTCCATTCTATTGGACACCAAATTGTAATCAGGGTAGAACGAGCGCTCGAGGAACTGGTGTATTCATGCTAGAATAGCCTTGACTGGTTCATGCATCTGTGAAGTTACCCAGATATTTATCCATGAGACGAACCTGTCTGTAGTCACCAGGAGTACTTTGTCGAGTGTCTCGCCACAACGTAAACTTGTAAAGAGAGAGATCCCCATCTCAAAGTAAAGGAATTCATTGAAATTATTTCAACGCTGTCTATGGAATTGATTGTGTTATGGGACTGAGGAAGAATTGATCAGAGTTCATTACTTCATGTTTATGTGCTCTTCGGACTCTGCAGTCCAGAGTTGTAAAGATGGCTAAATGCATGTTTCTCTTCCTTGCTGGTGTGGTTTGATTCCTTATTACCTTGGGAACGAATCTTACTATACGAATTTGGACTTAGTTATGCATGTCCATGCTATTACAAGTCCCATGAATGTGAAATGTTCCATGTGCACGAGTGATGACGATTGCACATCAGGTTTGATCAAGGATTGGATCAATGATATTGTCGGATGCATTGAGAGTAGTATCTCGTAAACATCATCCACGTTGTCGTGTTGTGACGCAGCTACTATGAGAAGATGATGACATGTGTCATCTTAATTTGTCATGTCATGACGGCGATAGTTTAGGTTAGGATAACCGGCACAAGACCGTAAAGGTTGTTAAGAGCCCACCGTTGGATCTACTTTGTAGGGTCAGGTGTTGAAAAGGCTCCAAGAGATATTATCTTGGACCTTATCATATAAAAAGCGCAGTCAGGATGGAAAGGGTATGAGAGAGTACTAGACACATCACTTTGCTGACTAAGGAGCATATCTGATCGAAGTGGAGCCGACGAGGACATGGATAGAGGACAACATGATCCTCCAGATGTACCGATGCCTAATCCATTTGTGATCAACATCCGCTGTCTTCATCGAGATCATTTTTGGACGTGGTTAGTGTATCATTTTGGAGATAACTTTCTGCAACAAGTGATAAACTCTCCAGACCCGATTATTCTTCCATTTGTTTCCTACGGCGCGATTTGGGACGTAACAATTATGCGTTTTGATTTAGTTTGGGCGCTATGGATTTGAACTTACCAGTAGTGGTGGCTTTCAACACATGGGTTCCAATCCATCACTATTGATTACCGAAAACAAGCCATAGGGAGTTGATTGTTAGGAACTTTGGCGAGGAGTATTATTCTCAAGTTATAAACTCCGCGGTTCCGTTTGTAGTTCCGTTCATACTTAGCCGGTTTTGAGTTGTCATTTTGACTCTTTATTATTGGCAACTCGTATTGTGTATAGGATGGCTAAGTAGTGTGTTTAGGATTGTTGTAAAGCTCTAAGTTAAAATGGAGCTAATTTGGCCACACTAGAGGTCAAAATAACACTCTTCATTCTCATTGGTCTTGGAGTTTGGGCCAATGAGGGCTCTTGGGCAACTTTTTCGAGGTTTTGAGGAGTTTTGGAGACCTTCCAGGGGGACATTCGGAGATCTGAGGATTGGGTTGGAGAGCTGACGGGACGAGCTACGACGTGGGCTCAAGAATGGATGGATTTGAAGGATTTGCCACTCTGAAGTGATGATTCAAAGTTAGAGTGAGAAATTTAGACCTTTGAGTGTATTTGGAGAGTTTCTAAGAACCTTACAAGGGTTTTGGGAGATCTGAGTCAACAGAGATATAGTTTTCGACTCAGGCTTGTGTTTTGATCGAAGTTTTGACTCGATTGGATGAGTTTTGAGTACGGAGTGATAGTTTGAAGTTTGTGTATACAGTCAGAATTGCAGGATCGCACCGATCGTCACGGTTAGTACAAAGATCATTTCTTTTGATATCAGAAATTTCTGTCAATAAAACTTTGCACAGTTCAAGTTCTGATGATGAGTGACCTTCTCATAAAATCTGGGAGCAATTTAAGTCAAGGATTGGGATGTGTGACGGGTTTTGTACACAGGGGTCTGCATATCGCCTTGTGTTACAGTGGGTAAATCACCAATTGTTTTGAGAAATCTAGAAACGAAAAACATGTGAAACTTTTCTGAGTAATAGTAAAGGCCGTGGAGCAATTTTCTGTAAAGTTTGAGCGAAAGTTATTGCTTGAATCATTAGATATCATAGTCTTCTTCCGCTGAAGTTTTACCGGCTATAATGTGGAGTGCTGAGGAGAAGAAGAAGAGATTGTCAACTCACACGAGGTTCTTGAAGGTTCTTCTACTGACTTTTCGGGCGTTCTCTCGGAGCAAAGAAATGTCCATGCGACAACGTTTATAGTGGATAAATTTCAAGAATATCTTTCAATCCTCTGCCTCTTTTAGTCTTTTGAAAGAGCCTTTTGGCGGTTAAGCAAAAGAAAAAGACCTTGGCATATATGCTGAGGTCTTTTTCACGGCAGCATGCACACTTTTATTTTTTATGTTTAAGGTCGATCAAAGCAAGACACTTGATCAAAGACAGAGGAAAAATTGGTAAAAATAATTTGAAATAATTTTGCTAGTAAAGTTGTCCATCATAGTTAAATCAAGGGAGGTTTTATTACGAGCATATGACTGTGTAGAGGTCCTCACATCTCATTAAGGAAAGTATTTTAGATGTGGGTAGACACTCCCAAATAATGGTCTATGATGACACAATATCCATGGTTGTGATGAACCTTGTGGGTTGCCTAGAGGTGCATTACCCACATTGTTGAGTTATCTAGCTTGCTATGACTAAAGAGAGGGGGAAACTGGAACTTGTATGGGATTTTTTCTTGCAACGGTTGGTGGAATCCAACACTGAAGAGAGGGAGCGAGTTATGGATTTTTGTATTGATATTACAAAAACTTCTACATTTTCAAAGTCATCACGATGTAAGGTGTTGGATCAAGCTATGGACTCAAACTATTTGACATGGATTGTGAACCTTGGATTTACGAGCATGATATCATCAATGGCAGATTTGAGATGAGGATAAGGCCAAGATGGTCTTTTGTGCAATTGATTTGCATGACAAGGATATGTTGTATAAGTGAAAGTTATTGTGTTTGGATTGAAGAATGCATCTGTGGAGTTCAAAAAAGTAATGGATAGGATCCTAGTTGGACTTGATTGTGCTCAAGCCTACATTGATGGTATTCACGTATATAATGCTATAGTGATGGAGCATGAGTTATTTGAGCGAATGATTGCTCATGACTTCAAGTTGCATCTTGGAAAATGTGTGTTCTTCCACAAGCAAGTAGAGTACTATGGTCATACCATATACCTAGGAGGGTTGGAAGTTTAACAAACCAAGGTGGAGGCAATCTTGCATATTCAACAACCCGGAGAAATGAGTAGGGTGCAAGATTTCCTTGAATTTGTAAATTTTTATCGTCAATATGCTTTACGTTTGAGATATATGTGATATCTCTCTTACGACAAAGAATAGATATGTTATCCTTTGATGTTGAGTCTAAGGATAGATTGGTAGTGAGCCGAGATATTCACGATGACATGATGGTATTGGAGTATCTACTTACATGTGTTTTGTTGTGCATTTTGAGTGCCAAGGAACGGGATTGAGTTTTACAGAGAGCTCGACGATTTTGATGGGAAGGTAGACACCTTCTTTGTATATGGAGAGATGTCATCATTCATGTTGTGCCACTTCTATCCTAGAGAGTGTAGTTGATCATACATGCTTATAAGAAATTATGTCATTTTAGAGTGAAATGGATGTATAGTTTACTTCAAAGTCACTATTGGTGTAGAGGTATACAAACTTAGGTACAACAATTTATGGCCAAATATTTGGTATGTGATATTATTTAAGCATCATTCAATGCCTCTAGATCATAATTAAATCCCCTTCTGATTATACAACTTGGTTATTGTTGGAGCTTGGATTTGTAGAACCTTTTCCATTGACTATAAGATGTCATTGATATGTGTTGGTTTTGGTGGAGCATTTCTCCAAGTAAATTGAGTTAGTGGCATTGCTTGACAAGTCAAGCAAGGGAACAACTAATGCATTCTTAGCTTCAATGATTAGTCTATTTGGTGTGCCGTTGTAGGTGTTGATTGATTAGGGTATTGAACTTTTTGTTGAGTTTCAGACTTTGTGTGATCAAATGTTGATCAATCATTGTACCACCTCAAGAGATCATTCTTAGGCTGATAGTTTAGTAGAGAGAATTGCTAAGACGATGAAAATAAGACTAAGAAAATTTGGCTTGGAAAAAGTTCAAATTTGAGACAGGTATATCTAGTTACCATGATTGCTAGGGGTTATAGATTTAGCTGACAAGGTATTGAGTTTTTTGGTGAGTTTCACACTTTGTGTGATCAAGCGTTGATCAATCATTGTACCACTCAAGAGATCATTCTTAGGTTGATGGTTGAGCATAGAGAGTTGTTAAGATGATGAAGATAAGACTAAGAAAATTTGACTTGATAAAAGATCATATATGAGACTATGATATCTAGCTATCATGATTGTGAGGGGTTATTGATTTACTTGGCAAGCATCTCTAGCATCATTCACATAATACTTTTTATTATAGGATAGAGATCCATATTAACATACATCTATTTGTTGAGAGTCAATTGAAGACTTCAACTTGGATAACCTTGATGTTTGGATTAGGATGTGTTCTCAAAAATCAGAACTCTATCCTAAATCGACCATCAATTCACATATTTTATGTTGATGATTATGTTTACTTGCAATGGAGTGTAATTACCATATTGGATGTTATTACTAGTCCCACGATTCTATGAGTATATATGGTTTTATCTTCTAAAGTTTTGGTATTCGAGGGTCGTAATGGTGTGATTTGGAAGTAATTGTGTGCCATGTCACCTTCCAAATATTGATGGTATTGTGACCTCCGGGCTGACTCTCACTCAGGTTTACCTCCGATGGCTTTTTGGAAGCTCATCATGAATCTAGAAGGACTTAATCCCACCCTATGACCATGATCCTAATGCACACTCTTACACAAACTCTCAAAGTTCAAGCTCCATAATGCACATTCTCACCAAGAGTAAGATATCACTCAAAAGGAAGGGATACTTTGGTAATCAAAGTCTTCATTGAATCAAGGCTCTACTCCGAACATGACGTCTCCAAGAACCAAGCTCCCCAAAACTAAGATCACCACACTATCTTCTCCCAAAACTAACTTCCATTGAAAACTACTTGAGAGGTGCTTCTCAACCTCTCCATTTATACTACTTAGAATCTTACCCTAGTAACTACAAGTAATCACCATGTAACTTCCTCTTACCAAGTTTAAATGAGGTAGAGATCACAAACCCCAAGCAGATGTGGATACATGACAACATGCAATTGGTCCACTTGGATCTTCTAGAAGCCCAACAACTCCCTACTTGACTTCTAGTGTACCAAGTCAATCTCGCCCCTAGATTTAAGGGTTTTCATCAAGTCCAACCAATGAAAACTAGTCCAAGTCAAGGAAAGTCAAGATATCCATATGATGGAATCTATTTCTTGATTCTTACTAAACAACCAAATAGTAGTTCTCATCTACCACACCAAAAGTTACTCTATATTTTCCTCCAACTTAATCATAACTAGCTAAACATAGTCATGACTAAGATAAACTTAGGCACAATTTAGATATACTTATATTTAATCCTATATGTTTAACCTTGGGTCTTACATTTATCCCCGGACCAAGATTTCACTCCGTCCTCGGAGTGAAAGAATCTGATCGTCGATGAAACGGCTTCAACTTGTTGTGATCAACACGGTCAAAATGTCGTCCTCCCAACTTCTTCAAATCGTAAGTAAAGTTTTCCCACACCTTGTGAACTATGAAAGGACCAAAGTACTTTGGAAGAAATTTCTTTCTTGCTCTCTTATATCTAATGGAGTCGTAAAGCATCACCTTCTTTGAAAGTCTTCATCTTCTTCGTCCCAAGTCGATTACCATGATTACTTCCTATGCAATTGTTGAGCCCGCTCCACATGTACCATTGCCACAGCTCGAGTCTCCTCCAACTCCAACAGTTGTTGACGTCTTGATTTGATAGATTCTATTCCATTCATCCTCTTCAACTTCTGTTGGATAATTAAAAAGGTCGTCGAATCAAATTGAATTGGAATCTTTGACTCGACACCATGTATCATACGGAAAGGTGAGTACCCTGTTGATGTCTTCCAAGTCGTCCGATACTCCCACAAGATATCATGAAGCCTCTTGTCCCAATTTTGCTTGCTCCCGTCCATGCCAACATCCTTGGCCAACATCATGCAAAGTGTATAGTTGGTTCGCTCTGCCAATCAGTTAGCATTTGGTTTGTAGGATGTAGTCACCCGTGCCTTGATGGAGAAATGACCTAGCATGGCTTGTATAATGCTTCCAACAAATTCACCACCTCTATCAGATACAATTTCTAGAGGGCATCCGAATCTAGTTATTATCCTATCGTACAGAAATCTACCCACTTCTTTTTCACTAGTAGATTTTAGAGGTCTAGCTTCTACCCACTTGGTTAGATAATCTGTAGCTACCACAATGAACTTGTTACCCCGAGGAGTAAGATTCAAGGGTCTTACAAAATCTATTCTCCATTTCTCAAAAGGACCTAAAATAGGAACTGATGTCAAAAGAGTGATTTTCATGGACTTTTTAACAAAAGCTTGATACACATCACAACTCTTGCAAAATTCCACACAATCTTTGAAAATGCCCTTCCAATGATAGCTTGCATCTAGGATCTTAAATGCAGTTACCTTTCCTGCAAGGTGCCCTCCACATACCGAGCCTTTGTGAAACTCCTTCATAAGTTGAATTGACTCCTCCCTTCCAACAGGCCTTCTAAGTAGTCCATCTGCTTCTTGATGAAACAACACGTCCTCTATGATGGTATAAGGTTCACATCGCTTCACCAATGCATTCCTCTCACGTGAATGCATGCCTTGGGGAAACTCTCCCTCCGAGATGAAATCCCATATCCCATTGTATTCAGTCGGTACCTTTGTTATGTTGTCCATCATCAAGAAATCCTCATTCGAAATGTATCATCCACTGGTTGATCTCCTTCCTCATCGTATGCTCGAGACATCAAATCATCATTGACATGCTTCTTACCAGGTCGATCCTCAATGATGTAATCAAACTCCCGCCAAGAACAACTTCCATCCGGGCTTATCCTACCTCAAGATTAGGCTTGTTGAAAATGTACTTCAAAGCCTTGTGGTCAGTAACAATAGTAAACTTCCCTCCCAACAGATAATGTCGAAACTTCTTGAGTGAGAAGATCACAGCTTAAGCCTCTCTTTCTGTCACTGAATAGTTTCTCTCAGCCTGCACCATCTGTTTACTAGCATAAGTAATTGGATGATCATGATTATCTTCATCTTACTGGCTTAGAGTGCATCCTATAGCAATGTTTGATGCATGCTTGTAGAGAATGAAAGGTTTACCCCAATTTGGTTTGGCTAAAATAGGAGCCGTTACCAACGCCTTCTTAAGAAGTTCGAATGCCACAGCTGCCTCTCCATCCTTGAGGATTAAATCGTAATCCATCCCCTTCTTCATGTAAACCTTCAAGACATAAGCTTTGTTGGAGAAGGAAAAGATGAACCGTCGATAGTATCCCATCATTCCAAGGAACTGCCTCAACTTGGTCAACGTCACCGGAAAAGATAAGTTGAGGATGCGTTTCACCTTTTCTGGATCCACCGCTATACCATCCTTGGAGATGATGTGCCCTAATAACAAACCTTCCTCACATCCAAAAATGCATTTTTTGGATTGAATGAGGCCTTGGCTTTTCTCCAACCGTTGTAGAATTTTGATCAAATGATCAAAATGATCCTCCTTCTTCCGTATACACAAAAAATCATCTATGAAATCTCACACAAATTTCCGATAAAAGGTTCAAACACCTTATTCATGAACCTTTGGAAAGTTGCTTTCGAGCATTACATAGACCAAAGGGCACTATCCTAAAGGCAAAAGTTCCCCATGGCGTGGTAAAAGTCGTTTTGAGCTGATCTTCAGGAGCAATTTGAATTTGGTTATAATCACTATAACCATCTCCAAAACTATACCACTCATGATTTGCCACCTCCTATAAAATCTGATCTATGAAAGGTAAAGGATAATAATCCTTCTTAGTGACAACATTCAACTTCTTGTAATCTACGCATACACGTAGCTTACCATTCTTCTTCTTGACTATCACAATAGGAGAAACCCATTTAGAATTCTCTACCACATAGATGAAACCATCATCCTTTAGCTTGTCGATCTCCTCCTTGACCACCACAGCCGTTGGAGGATTTATCCGACGTTGCTTCTGACGTACTGGACGAGCCTTCTCCTCTAACTCAATGTGATGAGTTTCTAAGGTAACTTCCTTCGAATCCTTGTAGCTTAAGGCAAATACATGGATATATTTACGAAATATATCCAAGAATCTTGACTTCTCCTCCATAGTAACCTTGGGATCAAACTTGAAAATGGAGAGCCGTCGAGTTATCTCATCTTCACTCATCTTCATCTTGTTGGGATCTTTCACCATCCATGGCCTAGGAAATAAATCCATTGCAACAAGAACTTGAACTAGAACATCATCGTCCGAGGTATCTTTAGATGATGTCTCCTCATCAGTCGACATGTTGGTGTCAACCTCTAAAAAACTGCCACTTTCTTCACTTTCGGACTGGGAAGTAATCACTCAGGTCTATCCAAAACGAGGCTGCTCCTCCGGCACTTGTGAGAGGGACCTTCACTCGATGGTTTTTCGGCCCTATACGAAGGTAACCCTTATGCCACTGATCAGTTGTCCTCACATCCCTCAACAAGGTCTTCCTAACAATAAGTCGTAGCTAGCCTCCTCAAGCACTTGAAAGGACAACAAGGTTTGAACGCCCATCACACTTACCACCACCTTGTCTACCACTCCAATGGGTCGCACCTTTTGCTTGTTGGCCATCCCAACAATGATGTTGGAAGGTCTTGAAAGCTTCATCCCCAACTTCTTCAACAAACATTCCGACATGGCATTCACCGCAGATCCACCATCCACTATTACATTCAAAACATCACGTCCATTAATGCGTACTTCAATCTTTAAAGCCTGAGTGCATACCTCCGAGGCAGCGGCATCCACCACTCCTACTTCAACATTCGCCATGGAAGCTT
The DNA here is from genome assembly GCA_014180765.2 of Marchantia paleacea. NCBI lineage: Eukaryota > Viridiplantae > Streptophyta > Marchantiopsida > Marchantiales > Marchantiaceae > Marchantia > Marchantia paleacea. The sequence goes on from MUAA02000032.1 coordinate 1,108,932, forward strand.
TCCCCTTAGATCATCGCTTCTTGGTCCTTTTGGAGCTTAGGCCTCCCCTCAACTCCTTTCTTATCAGAGGATTTAGAGCAATCAATTGGCCAACAGTTATATTGGCTTTTTGATTCCCTACATCATCCACCACGTCGTATTTGAGCTAGGTAGATGAAATGGAGAAATCATCCATTCCCAACTTCTTCCTCGGTGCTCTCGGTGGACTCACACCACTGGATCGAGTGCTCCGGCTTGGTTGATCTTCCATTGAGATGGATTCCTCTGCAAATCTTGCTCTCTTCTTCTCACGTGCAAGAATATCTTCTCTCGAACTTATAGAGCTCTCTCCCTTCTCAAACGTGCATTGATGAGGAAACACATCAATAGACTTCCTTATCCTTCGATTGACTTGGAGCAGGAGTAGGATTGTTGTGTCTAACTCCATCATGTTGTCGAGGATTAGGACAATTCGTTGGAAATGAGGGCCTCCACAACTAAAGCATGAAACTGTGAAGTTCCCTTGTGGTGGATTTCCTTTTGGAGGATAATTTCCATACCCTCTAGATCCTCCCCCTACATTTTGATTCCTCCTCTCCCATAGTTGTACTACGTTAATCTTGAGATCAGCGAGTATTTCTGTGATAGATTTCAACTCATGGTGCACGTCTACCACTAGAGAATTTACTATTGGCACAGCAACAACAGTAGGAGTTGCCATTCTAACCACAACATGTGGTGATGCTTTTCTAGCCACCAAGCTAGAATCATTGTCTTCTAGGCTCTCCTCCATTCAAATAGCAATGCAAATAGCCTCAACCTTAGAAGAGGACTTTTCATATCTCACCTTGCTTCGAATCTAAGGCTTCAAACCTCCAATGAAGTTCTTTGTCAACATCACCACAATCCCCACCATGGTTGGCTCGACCTCGTCTCCACTCTTTCTCAACACCACACGAAAATGTGACTCCAGCTTCTCCGTTCTCTCCACGTATGATCTCACCTTCTCACTCTCTCCTTGCTTCAAAAGGTGACTTCACACATCAGCTTCTCGTAACTTTCATCCGAAAAAAAGTTTTCAACAAGATTCTCCGTCAAACTTTCCCAAGTGTCTTCCTCCACATGGTCCTTCTTGTAGTCATTGTACCACTTCAATGCAGAATCCTCCAAGAAATCGGGCAAAAGGATAACCCATTCGGGTTTCCTTCTCTCATTGTTTCCTATACATGCCCTCTTGAAGTCTATCACAAAAGATTCTACATCTTCTTTCTCTCTCCCATAAAACACCAGAAACTTCCCGATATCCAACTTCTTTTGTCGTTGTTTTTGAAATTTATACGCGACTCCCTAATACAACACAAACAAAACTAGCTCCATTCTAGAGTAATTCATCAATGGCAAAATGAACGGAATTGGTTGGTCCAAGATTGCCATGATTCTCTCTTCTCCTAAACACACTATGAGCTTTACCTTCATTGACATCTTCTCAATCATTCTGAAAATGATCTCCATCTTCGGTTAGAACTTGAGCCACCTGGAGATTTCAACTTTTCGGTATTTGCACTCAATTTATCTTCAAAGCCCTCCACTAGTGACTCCAATAGAGCTTTCACGCCACTACACTCGTATCCTAAGGGAGTCTGGTCACTCCATAATTTTCACAATAGATTCCACTCTTGGATTCATGGGGAGATGATGGTCCCAGATGAAGGTTTAGCTCTCCCATGTTTCGTCTCTCTCAACCTCTAATCTTTGGTCCTCAAAGGACAACTCACAAGCTTATGTCCCTCCTCTCCACAATAGAAGCAACTCTCATGTTTTGCTCTCAGGGAACTTTTTAGTGTCCTCTCTTCAAACTCCACTCTGAATTCCCTCGTGTTCGAATCCGCTGAAACAATCACGTCCAGCCCTTGAGGTATCTTAGACAACCAGATCTTCCAAAGAGGTTGATCTCCCATTTTCCAATGAGTGTCAAGTCATCCTCACTATGCAAAACACTCATGCACTAGCTCTCTCGGAATGACCATAAACAAGGAAAAAGCAAATCTGACAAGTAAAGCAGTTTTGCTCACTTTTATATCCCCCTATACTTCAGGTATCATAACTTTCTTTATAAAAATGATCTCTCAACCAAATTTAAATCCGCATGTAGCTTAGCTCATGATAAAAAATCGTGCAAAGTTTCAAATCCTAATTTAACTCTTGCACGAATTGATGAGCTTTGTACACTTTTTCCTGAGAGCTATCTTTCAAAACCCGCAAGGACCCTAGCAAATTCTAAACATCATAACTTTTGATGTAAATGTGATATGACTGTTATTTCAAGTGCAAAACGTATCCCATTTACTACTCTAAAATCAATAAAATTCTCGGAAAAACTTTGGAAAATAAAGTTTTCCTCCCAAATATGCACTATAGCACTCTCGCCTCATCCCAAACAACACTTAAGTAAACAAAATGTACAAAATAACTTCCAAGCTATCATATAACACTACCGGATACACAAATGGTACATTACTATGCATCATGATCTCGGTTCGCTCTTCCCCCACGGTCTTCTCCATATGGGTTCTCATCGTTGCGCTCTCACGGGCAATAAACTGGATTCGAAACATCTCTTCTCCTTCTAGATTGAGGTCCCGGAAACAGAACCAAAAATATGACCTTCGGGCTGACTCTCACTCAGGTTTACCTCCGATGGCTTTTTGGAAGCTCATCATGAATCTAGAAGGACTTAATCCCACCCTATGACCATGATCCTAATGCACACTCTTACACAAACTCTCAAAGTTCAAGCTCCATTATGCACATTCTCACCAAGAGTAAGATATCACTCAAAAGGAAGGGATACTTTGGTAATCAAAGTCTTCATTGAACCATGTCTCCACTCCGAACATGACGTCTCCAAGAACTGTAAGACCCAGGGTTGTACATATAGGATAAAATGAAAGTATATCTAAATTGTGCCTAAGTTTATCTTAGTCATGACTATGTTTAGCTAGTTATGGTTAAGTTGGAGGAAAATATAGAGTAACTTTTGGTGTGGTAGATGAGAACTACTATTTTGTTGTTTAGTATGAGTCAAGGAATAGATTCCATCACATGGGTATCTTGACTTCCCTTGACTTGGACTAGTTTTCATTGGTTGGACTTGGTGAAGACCCTTAAATCTAGGGGCGAGATTGACTTGGTACACTAGAAGTCAATTAGGGAGTAGTTGGGCTTCTAGAAGATCCAAGTGGACCAATTGCATGTTGCCATGTACCCTTTTCATTGGGGTTTGTGATCTCTACCTCGTTTAAACTTGGTAAGAGGAAGTTACATGGTGATTACTTGTAGTTACTAGGTAAGATTCTAAGTAGTATAAATAGAGAGGTTGAGAAGCACCTCTCAAGTAGTTTTTCAATGGAAGTTAGTTTTGGGAGGAGATAGTGTGGTGATCTTAGTTTTAGGGAGCTTGGTTCTTGGAGATGTCATGTTCGAGTGGAACCTTGATTCAATGAAGACTTTGATTACCAAAGTATCCCTTTCCTTTTGAGTGATATCTTACTCTTGGTGATAATGTGCATAATAGAGCTTGGACTTTGAGAGTTTGTGTAAGAGTGAGCAATAGGATCATGGGCAAAGGGTGGGACTAAGTCCTTCTAGATTCATGATGAGCTTCAAAAAGCCATCGGAGGTAAACCTGAGTGAGAGTCAGCCCGAGGTCACATTTTTGGTTCCGTTGCCGGGACCTCGCCTAGAAGGAGAAGAGATGTTCAATCCAGCTTTATTGCCCGTGAGAGAGCTAAAACGATGAGAACTCATATGGAGAGGACTGTGGGGGAAGAGCGAACCGAGATCATGATGCATAGTAATGTACCATTTGTATATCCGTAGTGTTATATGATAGCCTGGAAGTTATTTTGTACATTTTGTTTACTTAAGTGTTGTTTGGGATGAGGCGAGAGTGCTATAGTATGTATTTGGGAGGAAAACTTTATTTTCCAAAGTTTTTCCGATAATTTTATTGATTTTAGATTAGTAGATGGGATACGTTTTGCACTTGAAATAACAGTCATATCATGTCTAGATCAAAAGTTATGATGTTTAGAATTTGCTAGGGTCTTGACGGGTTTTGAAAGATAGCTCTCGGAAAAAGTGTACAGAGCTTATCAATTCGTGCAAGAATTGAATCAGGATTTGAAACTTTGCACGATTGTATATCAAGAGCTAAGCTACATGTGGGTTTAAATTTCGTTGAGAGATCATTTTATAGAGAAAGTTATGATACCTGAAGTATAGGGGGGTATAAAAGTGAGCAAAACTGCTTTTTACTTTTCAGATTTACTTTTTCCTTGTTTATGGTCATTCCGAGAGTGAGTGCATGAGTGTTTTGCATAGTGAGGATGACTTGACACTCATTGGAAAATGGGAGATCAACCTCTTTGGAAGATCCGTTATCTAAGATACCTCAAGGGCTGGACGTGATTGTTTCAGCCGGATTCGAACACGAGGGAGTTCAGAGTGGAGTTTGAAGAGAGGACACTAAAAGTTCCCCGAGAGCTTAAACGTGAGAGTTGCTTCTATTGTGGAGAGGAGGGACATAAGCTTGTGAGTTGTCCTTTGAGGACCAAAGATCGGAGGTTGAGAGAGAGACGAAACGTGGGAGAGCTAAACCTTCATCGGGACCATCATCTCCCCATGAATCCAAGAGTGGAAACTATTGTGAAAATTGTGGAGTGACCGGACTTCCCTTAGGACACGAGTGTAGTGGCGTGAAAGCCTGCATTTGGAGTCACTAGTGGAGGGCTTTGAAGATAAATTGAGAGTGATATACCGAAAAGTTGAAATCTCCATGTGGCTCAAGTTCTAATCAAGATGGAGATCATTTTCAGAATGATCGAGAAGATGTCGATGAGGGTAAGGCTCATAGTGTGTTTAGGGAGGAGAGAGAGCCATGGCAATCTTGGACCAACCAATTCCGTTCATTTTGCCATTGATGAATTACTCTAGAATGGAGCTAGTTTTGTTTGTGTTGTATTAGGGAGTTCCGTATAAATTTCCAACAACAACGACAAAAGGAGTTGGAAATGGGGAAGCTTCCGGTGTTCTATGGAGAGAGAAAGAAGATGTAGAATCTTTTGTGAGAGACTTCAAGAGGGCATGCATAGGAAACAATGAGAGAAGGAAACCCGAATGGGCTATCCTTTGCCCGACTTCTTGAGGATTCTGCATTGAAGTGGTACAATGAGTACAAGAAGGAGCATGTGGAGGAAGACACTTGGGAGAGTTTGACGGAGAATCTTGTTGAAAACTTTCTTCGGATGAAAGTTACGAGAAGCTGATATGTGAAGTCACCTTTTTGAAGCAAGGAGAGAGTGAGAAGGTGAGATCATACGTAGAGAGAACGGAGAAGCCGGAGTCACTTTTAGGTGTGGTGTTGAGAAAGAGTGGAGACGAGGTCGAGCCAACCATGGGTGGGATTGTATGATGTTGACAAAGAACTTCATTGAGGTTTGAAGCCTCGGATTCAAGCAAGGTGAGATATGAAAAGCCCTCTTCTAAGGTTGAGGCTATTCGCATTGCTATTCGAATGGAGGAGAGCCTAGAAGACGATGATTCTAGCTTGGTGGCTAGAGAAGCATCACCTTTTGTTGTGGTTAGAATGGCAACTCCTATCGTTGTTGCCGCCACAAGAGTAAATTCTCCAGTGGTAGACTTGCACCATGAGTTGAAATCTATCACGTAAACACTCACGATCTCAAGATTAACGTAGTACAACTATGGGAGAGGAGGAATCAGAATGTAGGGGGAGGATCTAGAGGGTATGGGAATTATCCTCCAAAAGGAAATCCACCACAAGGAACTTCACAGTTTCATGCTTTAGTTGTGGGAGGCCCTCATTTCCAACTTAAATTGTCCTAATCCTCGACAACATGATGGAGTTAGACACAACAATTCTACTCCCCGCTCCAAGTCAATCGAAGGATAAGGGAGAAGCGTCTATTGATGTGTTTCCTCATCGGTGCACGTTTGAGAAGGGAGAGAGCTCTATAAGTTCCGTAGAGTTGATATTCTTGCACACGAGAAGAAGAGAGCAAGATTTGCGAGAGGAGTCCATCTCAATGGAAGATCAACCAAGCCGGAGCACTCGATCCGTTGGTGTGAGTCAACCGAGAGCACCGAGAAAGAAGTTGGGAATGGATGATTTCTCCATTTCATCTACCCAAACTCAAATACGACGTGGTGGAGGATGTGGGGAATCAAAAGCCAATATAACCTGTTGGCCAATTGATTGCTCTAAATCCCACGATAAGAAAGGAGTTGAGGGGAGGCCTAAGTCAAAAAAAAGGACCAAGAAGTTTACGATCCAAGGGAAAGCTTCCATGCATTAATGTTGGAGTAGGAGTGGTGGATGCCGCCGCTCGGAGGTATGCACTCAAAGCTCAAGATTGAAGTACGCATTAATGGACGTGATGTTTCGGATGTACTAGTGGATGGTGGATCCGGTGAATGCCATGTCGAACGTTTGTTGAAGAAGTTGGGGATGAAGCTTTCAAGACCTTCCAACATCATTGTTGGGATGGCCAACAAGCAAAAGGTGCGACCCATTGGAGTGGTGGACAAGGTGGTGGTAAGTGTGATGGGAGTTCAAACCTTGTTGTCCTTTCAAGTGCTTGAGGAGGCTAGCTACGACTTGTTGTTAGGAAGACCTTGGTTGAGGGTCGTGAGGACAACTGATCGGTGGCATAAGGGTTACCTTCGTATAGGGGCGAAAAACCATCGAGTGAAGGTCCCTCTCACAAGTGGCGGAGGAGCGGTCTCGCACTCGGATAGACCTACGAGTGATTACCGTAGTCCGAGAGTGAAGAAAGTGGTAGTTTTTCAGAGGTTGACACCAACATGTCGACCGATGAGGAGACATCATCCGAAGATACCTCGGACGATGATGTTCAAGTTCAAGTTCTTGCCGCAATGGATTTACTTCCTAGGCCGGGGTGGTGAAAGATCCCGACAAGATGAAGATGAGTAAAGATGAGATAACTTCGACGGCTCTCCACTCTCAAGTTTGGTCCCAAGGTTACTATGGAGGAGAAGTCAAGGTTCTTGGATATATTTCGAAAATATATCCATGTCTTTGCCTTTAGCTACAAGGATTTGAAGGAAGTAACCTTAGAAACTCATCGCATTGAGTTAGAGGAGAAGGCTCGTCAAAGACGCCGAAGCAACGTCGGATAAATCCACCAACGGCCGTGGTGGTCAAGGAGGAGATCGACAAGCCAAAGGGATGCGGGTTTCATCTATGAGGTAGAGAATTCTGAATGGGTTTCTCCTATTGTGATAGTCAAGAAGAAGAATGGTAAGCTACACGTATGCGTAGATTACAAGAAGTTGAAATGTCACAAAGAAGGATTACTATCCTTTACCATTCATTGATGAGATTCTAGAGGAGGAGGTGGGGTCATGAGTGGTATAGTTTTGGAGATGGTTATAGTGGTTATAACCAAATTCAAATTGCTCCTCAAGATCAGCTCAAAACCACTTTTACCACGCCATGGGGGAACTTTTTTGCCTTTAGGGTAATGCCCTTTGGTCTATGTAATGCTCCAAAGAACTTTTCAGAGGTTCATGAACAAGGTGTTTGAACCTTTTATTGGGAAATTTTAAAGTAGATTTCATCGATGATTTTTATATATATGGGAAGAAGGAGGATCATTTTGATCATTTGATCAAAATTCTACAACGGTTGGAGAAAGCCAAGCCTCCTCAATCAATCAGAAAAATGCATTTTTGGATGTGAGGAAGGTTTGTTGTTAGAAAGACATCATCTCCAAAGATGGTATAGCGGTGGATCCAGAAAAGGTGAAACGCATCCTCGACTTACCTTTCCGGTGACGTTGACCAAGTTGGAGGCAGGTTCCTTGGAATGGTGGGATACTATCGACGGTTCATCTTTTCCCTTCTCCAACAAAGCTTATGCCTTGACGGTTTACATGAAGAAGGGGACGGATTACGATTTAATCCTCAAGGATGGAGAGATACAAATTGCATATGTTCGAACTTCTTAAGAAGGCGTAACGGCTCCTATTTTAGCCAAACCAAATTGGGGTAAACCTTTCATTCTCTACACGGATGCATCAAACATTGCTATAGGATGCACTCTAAGCCAGTTAGATGAAGATAGCCATGATCATCCAATTGCTTATGCTAGTAGACGGATGGTGCACTGCCGAGAGAAATTATTCAATTGACTTGAAAGGGAGGCTTTAGCTGTGATCTTCTCACTCAAGAAGTTTCGACACTATCTATTGGGAGGGAAGTTTACTATCGTTACTAACCACAAGGCTTTGAAGTACATTTTCAACAAGCCTAATGCTGAGGGTAGGATAGCCAGATGGAAGTTGTTACTGGCGGAGTTTGATTACATCATTGAGGATCGACCGGTAAGAAACATGCCAATGCCGATTTGATGTCTCGAAGATACGATGAGGAAGGAGATCAACCAATGGATGATACATTTCCGGATGAGGATTTGCCGATGATGGACACCATAACAAAGGCATCGGCTGAAATACAAGGGGATATGGGATTTCATCTCGAGGGAGAGTTTCCCAAGGCATGCATTCACGGGAGGAGGAATGCATTGGTGAAGCGATGTGAACCTTATACCATCGTAGAGGGCGTGTTGTTTCATCAAGGAGCGGATGGACTACTCGAAAGGGTTGTTGGAAGGAGGAGTCAATTCAACTTATGAAGGAGTTTCATGAAGGCTCGGTATGTGGAGGACACTTTTGCGGGAAAGGTGAATCGCATTTAAGATCCTAGATGCAAAAGCTATCATTGGAAGGGCATTTTCAAAGATTGTGTGGAATTTTGCAAGAGTTGTGATGTGTGTCAAGCTTTTTTGCTAAAAAGTCCATGAAAACCCCTCCTTTGACATCAGGCCCTATTTTAGGTCCTTTTGAAAAGTGGGAATAGATTTTGTAGGACCCTTGAATCTTACTCCTCGGGGTAACAAGTTCATTGTGGTAGCTGGACATTATCTAACCAAGTGGGTAGAAGCTAGACCTCTAAAATCTACTAGTGAGGAAGAAGTGGGTAGATTTCTATATGAGAGGATAATAACTAGATTCGGATGCCCTCTAGAAATTGTATCCGATAGAGGTGGTGAGTTTGTTGGAAGCATTATACAAGCCATGCTAGGTCATTTCTCCATCAAGGCACGGGTGACTACTTCCTACAAACCAAATGCTAATGGGTTGGCAGAAATAACCAACTATACGCTTTGCATGATGTTGGCCAAGGATGCAGACATGGACGGAGCAAGCAAAATTGGGACAAAAGGCTGCATGCTATCTTGTGGGAGTATCGGACGACTTGGAAGACATCAACAGGTACTCACCTTTCCGTATGGTATATGGTGTCGAGTCAAAGCTTCCAATTCAATTTGATTTGACGACCTTCTTAACTATCCAACGGAAGTTAAAGAGGAAGAATGGAGTAGAAGCTATCAAATCAAGATGTCAACAACCGTTGGTTTGGAGGAGGCTGTTTGTGGGCCATGGTAGTGCGTGTGGAGCGGGCTCAACAATTGCGAAGAAGTATCATGATAATCGATTTGGGGATTTAAGAAGATGAAGATTTTCAAAGAAGGTGATTGGGTAATGCTTTACGATTCCATTAGATATAAGAGAGCAAGAAAGAAATTTCTTCCAAAGTACTTTGGGTCTTTCATAGTTCACAAGGTGTGGGGAAACTTTACTTACGATTTGAAGGAGTTGGGAGGACGACATTTTGACCGGGTGAATCACGACAAGTTGAAGCCGTTTCATCGACGATCAGATTCTTTCACTCCGAGGACGGAGGAAATCTTGGTCGAGGGGTAAATGTAAGACCAGGGGTTGTACATATAGGATAAAATGAAAGTATATCTAAATTGTGCCTAAGTTTATCTTAGTCATGACTATGTTTAGCTAGTTATGGTTAAGTTGGAGGAAAATATAGAGTAACTTTTGGTGTGGTAGATGAGAACTACTATTTTGTTGTTTAGTATGAGTCAAGGAATAGATTCCATCACATGGGTATCTTGACTTCCCTTGACTTGGACTAGTTTTCATTGGTTGGACTTGGTGAAGACCCTTAAATCTAGGTAGGCGAGATTGACTTGGTACACTAGAAGTCAATTAGGGAGTAGTTGGGCTTCTAGAAGATCCAAGTGGACCAATTGCATGTTGCCATGTACCCTTTTCATTGGGTTTGTGATCTCTACCTCGCTTAAACTTGGTAAGAGGAAGTTACATGGTGATTACTTTGTAGTTACTAGGGTAAGATTCTAAGTAGTATAAATAGAGAGGTTGAGAAGCACCTCTCAAGTAGTTTTTCAATGGAAGTTAGTTTTGGGAGGAGATAGTGTGGTGATCTTAGTTTTAGGGAGCTTGGTTCTTGGAGATGTCATGTTCGAGTGGAACCTTGATTCAATGAAGACTTTGATTACCAAAGTATCCCTTTCCTTTTGAGTGATATCTTACTCTTGGTGATAATGTGCATAATAGAGCTTGGACTTTGAGAGTTTGTGTAAGAGTGAGCAATAGGATCATGGGCAAAGGGTGGGACTAAGTCCTTCTAGATTCATGATGAGCTTCCAAAAAGCCATCGGAGGAAACCCGAGGTGAGAGTCACCGGAGGCCACGTAACCAAGCTCCCCAAAACTAAGATCACCACACTATCTTCTCCCAAAACTAACTTCCATTGAAAACTACTTGAGAGGTGCTTCTCAACCTCTCTATTTATACTACTTAGAATCTTACCCTAATAACTACAAGTAATCACCATGTAACTTCCTCCTACCAAGTTTAAACGAGATAGAGATCACAAACCCCAAGCAGATGTGGATACATGGCAACATGCAATTGGTCCACTTGGATCTTCTAGAAGCCCAACAACTCCCTACTTGACTTCTAGTATACCAAGTCAATCTCGCCCCTAGATTTAAGGGTTTTCATCAAGTCCAACCAATGAAAACTAGTCCAAGTCAAGGAAAGTCAAGATACCCATGTGATGAAATCTATTCCTTGATTCTTACTAAACAACAAAATAGTAGTTCTCATCTACCACACCAAAAGTTACTCTATATTTTCCTCCAACTTAACCATAACTACCTAAACATAGTCATGATTAAGATAAACTTAGGCACAATTTAGATATACTTACATTTTATCCTATATGTATAACCATGGGTCTTACAGTACCATGGATAAAACTTGGCAGACTTGAAATGTATGTTATGTGCATAAGCCAATGGAGTTGCCAAATGTTGATTAGTGATTCTTGTTTGAGAAGATGACATATGTCATGTTTGATACCTACTCTCAATGCCTTGCTAAATGGGCGGTAGAGATGTACTTGATGCAATTAAAATGCAAGCTAGTTTAATCATTACTAATCGCTACTTAAAGGGGTTGGGGGTGATTGGGATACACTTGTGCTTGTATATGATAATCTATATATTGTGATGTTTGATGTGATAACAATATATGTTGCAAGACATCTGGCATTTCACATGTTTCCTTCTCTGTCAAACTATTTACTTTCTTTCTTTTGAAACTATCTACTTCCTTGCATTGCTTTCTTCTCTCTCCTTTCCTCCTTTTCATCAAACTAGAAAGACAAAATAACAAGTGTTCCTTGTTTTCCAGATTGTCAATGACCACTTCATCTCCACCTTCAAGATTGTTGAAAGGACGTTGATAAGGTGGTCTAGCTCCTCTTGATGGTACTTGAGTTTGGCAATTCATAATAATGTGACCAAATCTTTCACAATTGTTCCATTGAATCAATGCTCGTCTCCCTTCCAAGATGCCTCCTCCTCTTAAATTTGCTTCTCAATAAGGTCCCAGCATATGCAAATTTGGATTATGATGATCTCCTCCTTGAGCATTCATTCTCTTGGAATGAAATCCTCTCTCATCTCTCATATTGCCAAGCTCAAGAGTCATTGATCCATAGTACTGATTTGTGGAAATGATTTCCTCTTTACCGCCATGATAGACTTTGACCATTCATTGCAATAGTTTTATTCAAGTTGCTTGGATTGTCACGAATCTCTTCATGTTGAATCTTTTTGTGCGACCCTCTCTTGAAAAGTTCCAAGACATAAGCTCCACTCATTTCTTGTATTTGGATTTAAAGATTTCAAAATTCCTTAATGTACTCCTCCACACTTCCCTTTTGCTCCAATTTCCACAACCTAATATGTGCAATGTTTATGGGATCAACTGCTTGGAATTTTTTAAGAAGATCTTGTTTCATTCTATTCCAAGTGATGTGTTGGTTCAACTTGTTGAGCTCCATCATCCATCCATGAAATCTCATAGAAGATTTCTTCAACAATAAGGTAAAAATGTAAGACATGCAATGTGATCATTGATGTTCAACAAAGCAAGATAATACTCCATTCTCTCAATCCAATCTTCCAATACTCATATTGCTCGACTTTCTCAATAACATTTATCTTACCAGCTTTTTTCATCTTCATGATCATGGATGTATGAAGATCTAATTCTATTACATATTATGTCGCTGAGCTTCAAAGGCTTAAGCTCTCACTATTGCTTCATTTTCTACCATTGACGAAGATGTTTCTATCTTCATATGTGATTTTCTCATTTTCTCATTCCCATTCCTCTCACTTTTATGGATGTTAGTTCTTGAGGTAGCTCATGCACTTGAGTTTGACTTTGCTAAAATATAGTCCTCTCAATTCATAGATCATTTCTCTCAAAGTGTACTCTATGATTCATCTCTATCCACTCTCTTTCTCAATATAAGGTTAAGATGAACACTCTCAAATTTATTAAGATAAGAAAAAAAAATGATGATAAGATGAGTTAATAAGGGAAACGGTTGGAGGCATACTAGATTGCAATGACTATGTGCCACAGGATAAGCCATTGTCTCTTAGACTTTATTGATTTATTTTACCATAGAGGCCTTTGATAGACAATAATTGCTGACGTAGCTCGTAGCAAAAAAATATATTTTTTGTTCACAGCTAATAAAATTAAAAGAAAAAATTTCACCATGATACTTTTTTATGTTTTTGTGGTCCTCGCCTTAGTGTCAGGCGCTATGGTGATACGTGCCAAAATCCAGTTCATTCTGTTTTATTTTTAATCCTAATTTTTTGTAATGCGGATCCAAATTGCATGAGCAATTGGTATGACATGTAAAGGGTCTTGTCCGCATGCTTCAAAATTACCTTGCCAAGCAACGTGAAATAAATTACCAGAAATCCATAAAAAAATGATTGCTAATTGACCAAAATGTGACCAATTATCTTTTGATAAAGACCCCCTAAATAAAGAATTGTTACAAATAATGAAGAAACTAGCAAATTTAAATAAGAAGCTAGATTAAAAAAAAGTAAATTTCACGCCTGAATATTCAGTTTGATAACCTGCAACTAACTCTTTCTGCTTGCGCCGAGCAGCCCTCAGACTTGCTTCGATCTCATTTTTTGGCTTTGTGGGGCTTCCTCTACCCACATGTCGTTATGTGCCCTTACGGTCGCACCTCCATAGGGACTGGATAAATCTGGGCTTACCATGTTACATTAATAGCACCTAACCTTTGCTGATTTTTTTTACTGTACTTTACCCCGGTGAACTCTAGAGGTTAGTCTAACTCGAGCTATTTTTCGTAAGGCAGAGTTTGGTTTTTTTGGTTTTGTAGTGGAAAAGTTGACAAATAAGTTATCTAAATTGTCACTTTACAAAACCTTACTTGATATTTTCATTTCATACGGCTGGCAATTCCACCTAGAAGGTAATGAGTTACTCCTACAGCACGGCCTTGTGTAATACTTAAGGCGCGAGGCTGGATAGCAGGAGCAACTTTTAATTTGTTGTGACCCCAAACAATGGCTTCAATAAGCTCTTGCCAATATCCACGACCACTTAATGAGAACATTAAACTAAAAGTCCAAACAAAGTGAGCACCAAAACATAAAAGACCATAAGCAGATAAGGAAGAACCATAAGATTGAATTATCCTCTAGCCAGCTCATATGCTACGAAAGTGGTGAACAATTGTAAAGATGGTTATCTTTACAATTGTTCACTATAATGGACTTATAAGAATTATATCGGATACAATGTTTCTAGTTCACAGCTATGAAAGTATCAACATTATACGCAGCATCTTTGCCTAAGGCCGCAAGCCCATCACTGGAGAGAACTCTAAGTGCGTAGAAAGCTTTTCAAGCAAACTAACTTTGCCTGTTTTCTAGACTGAAGTACATAGTGCTGATAGATCCCAGGGGAAAGATCATCTACGTAGTAAGCAACTAGTAGAAGATCGCCCTCAAACAAAAATGAATCATAACCCGATTTATAAATATTCATCATTTTAATTTTTTTATTAAAAAAATTAATGAAACGAACTGTACATGCATTTTTAGTTGCATTTATCATAAGCTAGGACACAGGCTCAACTTGCAGAGGAGCCATAGTAACATGGCTTACTCGGGAGCAGCAAGTTTCAATCAGAGAACTGTGGGGCTGCCACCACTAATAGGGGAATACCTAGGGGATATAGGGAGCTTGTCAGGACAGAATGTACAGTCATTCTCGATGCATTCTTCAAATGGCACTGTTTTGACTTGTCATAATCTATTATTATCACATAGTCCCGATCAGAAACAAAATTTCTGGTCAAATCTCCTACTTCAAGCACATACAGCGGTATAAGCACGTCATGTACATTCCACGCTTCGACTGTGGCATTCAACGAAGATCATTCGACCGTATTCTGGGAGTATTTTGAGTACATTGACACTCATACTTTCAAGAGTTCCGTTCCCAACTTGATGTATCAACGCATTCAAAAATTGCCGTTTTGTACACCATACATCGTGTCTAACTCTACAGGTAAATGCATGTCAGTACTATCTATATTACTGTCTCGAGAAAAAGTGTCGTAACGCAGTACGTAGTAATTAACATGATGCACTTTAGTCCGCCGTTTAGAGTGCTCTTTTCAGAAAATATTTCAATGAGGTTCAATCTGCACGAGTTTTCGCATCATTTTTGGTTCGTGTCATCTGTCCAGTAATGGATTCTTCCATTTTTTTAATATGAGAAAGCTGACGCCGACGTGTTCAGTTGTGATGCTTACTGGTTCTAATCAAAATATCTCCTTACATCTCACCATGTTTTGTACTATCCTTATGGCTACATGAAAAGCCACGACAGGCAGCCTCTGTAGATGTACAGAGTAGTTCTCATCAAACGTTATGTTCTGATAAGGAAAACAGAATCAGCTCAAGAGTTGAGACCGAGAGGCAATCACCCACAGACAAGGGAAATTCCCTCAAACCTGACAATCACAGCGCGTTATAAAATTTACAAAGTATTTTAAAAATGGAACCATGTGCAGTTCATGGACAAAGGACCTTTGGTTCAGTCCGTACTAGGCTTTTATTGTGGTTCTTAATCTTCCTTGCTTTGAACCCCTCCTCTGGGTTTCCCCTCCTGTTTAATATTTACGATGATGTCTCCAGAACTGACAGTAACCCAAAATGATTTCTGTGATATGCTGCTGGTGATTATCAGTAATCGACCACTACAAAGGAACTCTCATTTGCTATCTGAAGAAAGCTGAACTATGACTGAGCCCTTCAGGATACCTCTATAAATCCAGCATCATGCATTGTCTAAATCCGCCAGCTTAGGATGCATCTAGGATATGTCCTTGAATCTTCGCAATAATCCTCAAAGAACAATTTCCATTCTCTGTAGGTTCTGTTAATGTGTAACCTTTAAAAAATTAGTTACAATCAAGGACACACCTGCTTCTTTTCAGTATAACTTTTGTCATCAGCTTACTTCATATTCAAAGGGAAGTCCTGTATGTAAAGTACTGACTCAGAGTCGATCCTGTCTCATGAAGCGGGTTCTTGTTTCAGAGTCTTTAGTTCAATAGGAACAGTCTGTACTTCTCGCATTCCTGCCAAGACTGAACTAGTCAGCTGCTTCAAAACGGAGTTTACGGATGTGGACAATAAGCACTGGCTTGATTATTGAACTGTGATTTATTAGTGGTGGCGACTAGCTTCATACGACATTTGGTGCTAATACGAACTTAAATTCAATTGCAGGAAGTTAGCATGGCATAAGTTCATGTGTGTACTGTAAGCAGCTCTCTGAGAGAGGAATCGACTAAAGAAGTCTTTGCATTTTCTTCGTCCACAAGCTTCTGAACGTCCTCTCGTTGACACTCAATTAACCGGATCTCTTTCTCTATTGCTTCGTTCTCAGATGTAACCTGTTTTTCAGTAATTTTAGTTCTGTAAGCTCCTGAAACAATGACGTCTATACTCATCAAAACGATAGCCCAATTTTTACGAGAATTTAATATTAAAGGTTCACAGCCAATTTTCAGACATACTAAAAGCACGTTCAAATCCTCAACCTATTAATTCAGTAGATGGTCTCAACGTTTTGTTTCCTTCATAGAGCAATTAGACTCATTCACCGTATACACAACAACTTTCACAATGTATAATGGAGTTCAAAAACGGCACCCTCCGAAGTCTCTCTCTGGCCCCCGCTTGCTTATGCTGTAATCGACCGTGGAGGATATTAATGTGAGACTTGTCAGACTCGAGCTTCTGCAAGGGGTCATATCAAATGAATGCCAATTCACACTTCAGTAAACCACCGGAACAAAAAATGAGTGTTGACCCTCCCCACCTGAAATCTAAGACCACAAATTCGCCGACATTCTTAGTATGGAATCACCGGCCAAGCTTTGGTTGGCTAACAATGTCATTTTGTTTTGTAGAAGTGGTGACAAGGGACAAATATCCATAAAAGCTGCCAAGGGGTTTCTGGCAATACTTTACCTTTTTTCTTTCAAGTGCTTCTGCTAGCTCGTTTCTTAAGATACAGGACCTGGTCTCAGCAGCTGACAGTCTGTCAAGGAAGAGTTCCTTATCGTGGTCAGCTTGGGTGGTTTGATGTCTCCTGTCTTGTAGATTCACGAAGCTGTCAATCAGCCGCTGCAACGACAGGTTCACGGCCGTAGAAGCAATTTTCTGGCGACAATATGGGCATAATTTCTTACGCTGGCTTCCAACATGCACGGATAAACACTGCATCAAGTTCTCAACTGTCAGTATCGCTTGAGTTCAACTGGCTTGACTTTACTCTCGTAAGCTCAGAGTACTAAGAGCCCACCATTCTCAAAGTGAAACCGGGCAAAAGACTCTCTACTTCGTTGCAGAGGACCTATGCAAGGAGAGGCGAATTCAGAAGGCCCATCATTATGCAGAATAGGAAAATCAAGCCAATTATCACTGACGACGAGCTTAAGGTTTCTACATTACAAAAGTAAGTGAGGTCCGATGAAGTAGGGCTCGACTTTCCTAACATACGAGTTGATCAATTGTAAAATGAGATGTGAAATCATCGAGCGGAGTGTGATCATGATATGAACTTTTTCCTTCAAATTCGTCGTACAAATGGTCTATGACTCCCTCCTGGATGAACTGAACTAGCCCAGCGACAAAAAATGGTCATGACATGTAATGGCTCGACGGAGCAGCGTATGCGGTTCTCTTGAGAAAAACATGTAAATTCTACAACATAGCTGTAAGTGCCTAGAGGACAGTGAAGGAAAGACAGGGGATGACCTTGGCACAAAATGAGTGACCACAGGGGGACAGGACTATCGGCGGATAGTCAGGCGACTTCATCAGCTCAAAGCAGATAGGGCAGGTATTGCTCTCTATTTCTGCAGCCAAGTCGCTGCGCTGACAATTGAACAGCACAACCCCGTCCTCAGAAAAGCCTTTCGGGGCCGACTGACTGCAAGGGGGTATAGCTACAGAATTTGCAAAATATGCAAGCCAAGTAAGTGCAGGTTGCAAGTACAATGCAAGTGGGAGCGTAGGGTTTCAAGAAAAGTGCATAAACATCGTGTCGATATTCTCGGAGCATCTTCTGCAGTTTAGTCCGTGTTATCAGGTTATGTATAACCCTGGACAATCAATTGTGCATGGTCGTTCACAAGCTTCTGTGCTACATTTGTTTGACTGAGAATCTTATCAACGACATCATAGTTTGACCTAGAATCACGTCGACGACATCAGCGTCCAGTGCTGCAGTTACACCACTCTCCAGCACATTATTCAACTGCCAATTTTGCTCAAGGAACAAAACCCGACAATGGATGCGGCATCCCAAATTCAACGGACTCTGTCCCACCACATTCCGCTTACGATCCACTGAGGTGGAAGGTCGTCCAAACCCGGGGAGTGATGGTGGTGACCCGAACCTAGCAAGAGAAGGACACAAAGGGACGGCCGTAAGCGCCGCCATTGGATGTTTCTAGAAGAGGGACGCACTCGTTCGCCCACGTCCACTTCAAGCTGCTCAGCAAATTCGAGCAAGTGAAGGCCCGGAGAGGACAGTGATGTCCAACGACATCACGGGCCACTGGAGCGGCAGAGAGAACGTGGGCCCACCGAATTTTGGTTCCCGAAGAGACTGTAGATGGAGATCCAACTTGTCACATATTCACCATCGACAGTGCTGCCAAGAAGCGTTACGGTCGGTCGTATGTCTATCTAGGAGATATCATCGGTCAACTGCTACGCGCACATCTCCCCCATCTCGTTCACGAATCACGAGACTTGGCTTGACTTGACTTGCTTCGGTCAGAGCACACTCGGTGTCTCTGCATGTCTCAGTCTTCCTAATGCGACAGTTGCTTGAACTGGTTTCAAGCTGTGTAAATCCTTCCTGAGAGGAAGACGCATTGCACAATGGCAGGAGACTTGCGACCATCATTGCACATTAGTAACGTCGTCCTTTGGCTTTCAACAACTTTTGATCACTTGCCAGATTACATGCTTTTTTTGAATCAGTTCGATTAGGTTGGTTCGTCATTATACTACTGCTGTCGAGTTCGAGATCAGAAATCGTTCATCTTTGATCCGTCTTGCGATTCAATTTTATATAAGTGTAAAGTTAGAAGTTTGGTGCATCTGTTTGGAGGAACAATTTCACGTCAGCTACAGACTCCACGAGGCAGAATGAACGGGTGTGAAAGAGTGGATTACATGGTGGAAGGAGGGACCATCTGGATTAAGAATACCCGACCAGTATATGAATATACAACGACCAGTACATAGAGTTCAGTTTGTACTTTGGAGTCTGAGCAAGACTCGGGATCTAGAAGTTGTGGAGGTCATCAGGCGTGGATTCTTCAATCAAGTCGCCAAAAGAAACCAAGGAACAAAATGGAAACTCTTCCGGCTTATCCAGATGCTTGAATAATCTCGGAGCAAGGAGATGATCGTCCTCGAAGTAGTCAAAGTTTACTCACCTATACCAAAGTGAACCAAATGAAAAGCAGAGTCAAACTAATTTGACTCCAACCTCTGTACTGCCGATGCTCGCCTCGGAGTAGGACTTGGATCTTGTCGATGTCTTTAATTCTTCTGTTCCAAAAGAGATCCAGAAGGTTCAGATATTTCAAAGCCTGTACTCTGTACTCGACTGACAAATACTCCTGTCTCTCTGCAAATTGGCATAAGGCGTGGAGAGCACTTCTGAGATAGAAAGAGTGGAGTGGATTGATGTCTAGTTCCAGTGGGCCTGGGAAAGCTCTGAGAAGGATTCTCGTGGAAAACAAGAATGCAAGAAGCTTCCCATGCAGTCCAGGAGTCGAGCCGACCGGAGCCAAGCCACCGTGAATCTCAGTGAGACGTGGCAAACTAATAAATATATATCCATTAAACTTTTATGATGTAGAATAGAAACTCGCTCACTGGGAGTATCGAAGAAGTAATAATACAGTACAGTGGGAGAAAAAGGGCGAGAGGTCAGTGAGAAAAATAAAAATGAAAGAAAAAAGTACATGGAGGTGCAAGAGTGCACAAAAAAAGAAAAAAAAAGCTCAAACCCACGGCCGAGGTGACGAATGACTGTTCTGAAGCTGACGAGCCTTGTCTTCTGGAGGCATTTCTTGCAGGTCTTCTGGGAAGAAGGAATCTGGGAATTCGAGAAAGTACTGTTGAGGGCGACGGGAATGTGCAAGTACTTGAGACAAAAGCTCTGTGAAGACGTTTAAGAACGACAACGGCTCACTTTACAGCTCTAGCTACTCTGACTTTACCGATTCAGAACACAGAGCGTTTTTCACATGAAAATTAACATCTCCCCATGTTGAAATCGCATGGCACCGAGCGCTACTGCACCCAGTCCCAAATTGAAGTCCTTTGTATGAGACTGCTTCGTGATCTGCTTGGATGACGAGACAAATTTATTCTCCCTTTATTCTTATCAGTCGAGCAGGTAGATCCATATCCGTAGCCGACAGTACTTTAACTTGGAATCAAGAATCAACTGAAGGTAGTCGGTTTCGCAAGCGAACTCTATCAAACCAATACCAATCGACAACCAACTGCAAATTTTGAAGTAGCAAAATGGTGGGATCCCATGACAAAGACATGGTACCGATTGAGAAAGTTAACCTTTTAGTTGAGCTCTTGGTATACATGCAAGCCGAAAATAGATGCAGCAAGTATGCCTGGAGTTGAATAAAGTAGACATAATTAGCGATTAGAACTGATGAAGCAGAAGATTGGAGTTATATAAGATTGGGTCTTTTCTCAGGAATTTTTTTCATTTTATTTAAAAATAGATGCTGCAGTATGTGCCAAACTGTCAATGTTAGGGGAGAGTATTACAACATGGTTAAATTGGAGTTGGGAGTGGGTGGACTGATCTTGTAGTTCATCCCACTGTTAGCCGACATCACGAGTTGATTGTTGTTCGTAATCAGTATGTTTGAAAACTCCTCCAGTATGTTCTTTGTCGCTACTTTGTCTTATCGTGAGTATATGCATGACTGTGACCTTTCTTTCGGTGGATCCTTGCTTGGACGAGCATCTCCCAAGGAGACTTACCCATCAGAGAATCTGCATCGATATTCTATGCTCATGAGAAGAGATAATTATATCTCTCCTAAGTGAATAAACACTCTTTATCTTTGCTGGACGTTGTTCTCGTATGGATTTTTTAATCTTTGAAATCTTTTCTTCTCTTAGAAGTCGTTCAATTTTAAATTTAGTAATAAGTGCAGTTTATCAATATTGAATTGAAAGTCATAAATTAATTTTATATATATAGTGAAATGTAAACGTTTATATTATTTTTTTATGCTTATATTTCATTTAGTTTGTATTTCAATCTTGATTTAGTTTAAGCACTAGTTAAATGCATCATTGGGAATTCTCAAAATAATCTCATAATTTTTTATGGAATGACACACTCCTCATTCTAATGAAAACTAGTGTTGCATTCTTTTTAATTCAAAGTGTAATAATTTATATTTTGTATCTAAAATTATTGTTTTGTTAGGTTGAAAGAAATAAATTTAAAAACATAATTTGAAATGAACATAAATGAAAAATATCTATTATACAACATGCATGTACATCATAAACAAATATATCACAAAATATTATACAAGGTTAAAATAAGTATACATAAAGTAAAGATTTCCAAGAAAAATCTGCATTATCGAATTTCAAGCGCAATATGCATAGGTCCAATAATTTATAATGTTCAAACTTAATATTTTTTTAATTTTTTTATTTTTTTTATCGAATTATATATGATTTTTTATTCAAAATTACACTAAAATATATTTTAATGCTTAAATAATAGTACTAATAAAAATAATAGCATGATTTGTATGTTTGTAATTTAATATTTATTTTCAATTTTTTATTGAAATTTTTTAATATATTTTTGTATTAAATACGGTATTTTTATTTTTAAATTAATTTATTTATATGTTTTAACATAAATTAAAAACTTAAAAATCATCCAAAAATATCTAATTATTTTTATTAATAACATTGAGCTTCAAAATGATAATATTTTTGTTACCACTTTTTGCTTCAGATATAAATTTTTTTATTAAAAACACTATGGTAACTTGCAAGTAATGTATCATTTCATTTTTTTTTTTTGCTTCTTTAAATAATTGAGCATGTGACAACATGATTCAACAATTCAATGCAATATTCATTCTGCAATTAAAAAATATCATATGTTAATTGCATTAATCAAGTTTTTTTATCTCTTGAAATGAAATTTGAAAATTTAATTAAAAACTTATCATCAATATATAAATATTAAGAAAATATATAAAATCATACATATAGATTGTTACAATATATATAATTATTATTAATATTTTTTTAAAATCTTATTCATGAAATAGTTCACATTATCAAATATATATCTTTTATGTCATAAATAACTCAAATTACATATTTATAATGTATGTATATAAATTTTGTTTAAAATTTTTTTAATTTGATATCCGCACTGATTTTAACATTATTTATTGTTACAACACAATACACTATTATCTTTTGGCCCTTAAAAAGTTAAAAATACAAATACAATGTGTTATAATTTTAACTTTATTAGAAATATTTTTTCGATATTTTTTATCATATATTATGAAATTTAAAACATAATTTATTAAAAAAATATTATATATTTATTAAAAAAAAATTTAATGAAATTATATTTATGTATTTATTGTAATATTATCATTGGTCCAAAATTTATGATCAATGAGAATGGAGAGTGATTTTTTTGAACTGTAATGTGACTGACCAAAATAACTCCATACTTACTTAAAGCTTTAAAATTAAATTAAATATATTACTTAACCATAATATAATTAAAAAAAGTTATTAATATAGAGTTAAATTAACAATTCAAAACCAATTAAGTATGAATGGAACTGCAAATGAAACAAAAGAATTTATTACTTGAGAGTTATATTCATCGCCAAAATTCATAATAATCAACTTTCTATGATTTTTTTAATAAGTAATAGTGATGAATTGAAATACATGTATTAAAAATCACAACCATTGAAAAGTTTAGATCCATAATGTTTAAACTAAATCAAAATCTATATTATGAGATTCCAAATCGCACTGAAAAATAATCCAGTCTAGAGATTTCATCATTCATAGTATAAAATTATCTCCAAAATGATATATTAACCATGTCCAAAATTGATCGCAATGAAGATATGACAATCACTTTTGGATGTTGATCACAAATGGATGGGACATCAATGTATAAAATATTACATATAAAAGATTATGTTGTCCACTATCAATGTCTCACATCAGTTCCACTTTGATAAGTTAAGTTCTCTAATAAAAAAAACAATGTCCTTGATCTCTCCTTTCCCCTTTGCAACTTGATTATGATTTATATTTGATAATAGCTAAATAATATATCTCTTGGAGACTTATCAATATACCCCATTTATAAAGTCAATCCAACTGTGAACTTTTAACAACTTTCTAAGTGTACAATAAATTATCTTATCCTAAAATATCATCATCATCTCGTTTACTAGAGCATCTCCTTAAAGATCAAGGAGTTGGCTATATGTGTCAAATTCATATGACACATATAGTAGTAGTAGTTGAAGTCACATTAGTTGTCACATCACAAAGATGGAACAATGGTTGAAGTAGTCACTCATAGCTTGACTTTTACTAAGAGTGCATACTTCAACCATTGTTCAGTCTTTTGCTATTTTTTTAATGTATTCGTTGAGATTTTAGTTGGATTTGTAGTCTTACGCAGGTATAACCTTAGAGTCTTCTTGTTCATTTTGTTTCTTTGAACTTTCTTATGTCCTGCACTTTTGCATCCAAGTGTATTTTTTCTGTCTCTTATATATATATATATATATTTATTTATTTATTTATTTATTATTTTGGCATTTGGTTTTTATCAGAGACTAAGTACTCAGCGACCCCTCGCGGGATATTGGTGCTGGCTTTGCGCTCCTTTCTGTCTTGTCTCCCTCTCTTCTTCTTCACCATTCAGGATACTATCAAGTTTTTTAAGATTAAAGAGAGAAGGGCCTGATTAAAACTGGTTAAACAAAGAAACGAATATTAGTAAGGACAAATTTGTTGGAGAACAGTGAAACTAAATGCAAGCCTTAGTTGTTAAGTTTCAAAACAGTGAAACTGATAGAGAATCAATGGAAAAAAACCTCGAAGTAACTTCAAGTACAGTAACTTACAGTAAGGGATCAAATCATCTAGAGCTCACATGACGACCCCAGGACCTACAACCCCACTTGTTTGGCACGGGGCCAAGCAAGGGCCGCCAACTTAGCAACTTATACAGATTCTTGGCTTACGCCAAACAGAAATAACGATCAAGAAATAGAAGTTCATTGGCTAAACGACAATTTCTACCGCTCCCACGCGTAACAGGTGACCAGACTATTTTGAAGATGATGATACATCATATATCCAGCCCTCCGCTGTATCGGTCACAATTATGGTTTAAAGTTTGTTAAATCAAACAAGACTTGAATGATAAGACTTGAACTTGTTATTTGGCCTTAAGGCATGAGGCTTGATATATGCTGTCATACTTGCGAAGTACCGAGGATTCAAAGCTCCAATATCACAGTATGCTCTTCAATTGCAGCTGTATATTTTGTGCCACTTAGTTTTCTTGCTCTCAGTCTTTCATCAAGGTCCCCGAATACAAAGTATAATAACAAAAGCGATGGGAAGGAAGGATCAAATCGTACAAGGATGGAACCAAACCGGTAACATGAGGCTAGGCCCAATAGTATCACATTGGGAAATATGTACTACAGCAAATAGTTCAGAAATATCTGGACTATCCAAGTCAAAAGGAACAACAAAGCATCCGAATAACCATCACTTAACATGATTATGATTGGTAACTTTTGAAAAAAAATTAAGTGTTTCCAACAAGAGTTTATCTCACAGATAATCTATATATAACGACGTATACTCCCACATATTGGGAGGAGCGAGTAAGATAAGTTTCTTCTAAACGTGGAGCTGCAACCTGGCGCATTCTTG
Source organism: Marchantia paleacea (assembly GCA_014180765.2). Taxonomy (NCBI): domain Eukaryota; kingdom Viridiplantae; phylum Streptophyta; class Marchantiopsida; order Marchantiales; family Marchantiaceae; genus Marchantia; species Marchantia paleacea. The sequence continues at coordinate 1,133,863 of MUAA02000032.1, forward strand.
AATGTATTTTATTTATTTATTTATTTTAGTGGTCGATGTGAGTACGACAGGTGTCCTCTACCTTGTATAGCCTGAGATTTACCTTGACGTGGCCGAAACTTGGTGGTAGGGCCGGAAAGCTAGTACGAGTAATAAGCTCTAACATTTGCCAGTCGAGGCACAGACAGCTTACCGGGTCCAGAATCCAGATGCTCTTAGACTCTGAGTCCTGACGTGGCAGATCACAGATAATCTACAATTGGGAAACGTTTACTTGGCCCTGAAAATGACTGCAGACTAAAACAATCTGGTGGCATAAGTGCTGGTTTAAGTTTATGCAAATGTTGTGGACTCCAGAGTAAAGCGGCGTGAGCAGAAAATTATCTAAAAACAGAAGAGAGATGAGGAGCTGAATTGGTCCGAGGGAAGATGCGGCAAGAGTAAATCAGACACGTCTGATTTTGGAGCTTTCCCACAAACATCCCACTAACTGCTGTTCGGAGCTCCTGGTGGTTGGAGCTTCCTTGCAACTGGAAGCTCAAAGAAGGAAAGTGAAGGAATGGGTCGAGGAGGAGAATGGAGATGAGTGATTCGGAGAGGTGTCCGGCCTGGCCGGGCTTGTTCCTTTGGCATGGAGGCAGGAGAGAATGACAATATAGCAGGCGCAGGATGTGGAGTATCGGGCATGTGGTGAAGGCAGTACACCTATCTGGCAAGTGAAGAACATGTGTACTAGAAGACAATGCAAGAATTCTGGAATTCAGGAGCAAATTCTCTGATCATTCACCTCACACAAGCCATCGGGACAGAAGCAGGACCGAGGAGAGAAACAGGGAATTCTTGCACAATCTGTACACGGCCTCGGAATGCAAATGGAGGCTGCGAATAGTTTGCAACCGCTCTGTGATAGAGCAGAGAATTTGCAGCATTTATGCGGAAAGAGTGAACTAAATTATAAGAATCGCTGCTGACATATCGAGCAAACGGCATAGCAACTCATAAACAGGGTCAATGCTGCAGTTCCCTGATTTTCCGCCTTGCACGGATCCTACTTGTACTCCATCTGGAGCTCAATTTAATCCTGTCGTCAGCCATTATAAATCAGGGAAGCATGCTGATATCTTACTTCCTACTCGATTTGAGCTTCAGAACTGGACTTCCTTGCAGCAAACCTGTCCCACCAGCTATGGTACCTTTCAACTAACAATGGAACCCTCCGAAGCAGAAGCACCCCAGATTCCAACAAAGTGCCCACTGTAATCGATGAATGCACAGAAGAGGAGCAACCTCGACTCAAATATGTGAACGAACATTGAGACAGGAGTAATTTCAGGCCTCGAGCGAAACCATGGTAGATGCTCGACCTTCGATGCTTGGTGATGAAAGACGGCAGCTCATCGTGACTCCAGAAGTGAAGAAGATGGTCTTGAGATTTGGACTGGGACTTTGTAGTTAACAGGAAGAACGGGATTGGTGGACAGTTGGTGGTTACTGATGGTGGTGTGATTTTCATGCAGAAAGTAATTAGATTCTGATGAGGAGATAGAATTCAGGAGCTCTTTGGTACCTGGAACAAAATCCTCACGGTAGAATTCTGTCCGTTGAGACCGATGCAGATTCTTCGAGTTGCAGAGTTCCCTTTCGTTCTGCACTGTACAGTCTTGACCCGGAATTTGAGGGTGGGCGAAGCAGTCCTCGATGTAGAGATGATCAGCTTCTGGAAATCGTGCGCCATCTCGCTTCCAGCTGCAGTTGCAGCCCAGTCTGTCTGTCATTACTGATGAGGAACTCGGTGGGGTGCACAATTTGGTAGCTATTTGCCTCGAAGGAGGAAACGGACACAGCAAGACGATCTGTGGCAATTTGATCCATCTGGCTGGCTCGTTGGCGAGGACTGACCGGGCAACCTTACTGGAAAGACGAGGCTCATCGATGAGAGTCTAAATGTGGACTATGTATAAAGGATTAGTCACGATGGAGGAGAGTTCCCAAGAGGCGAATGGAGAGGAAGAGGCCAACCTAGCAAACGAGCTTCCCCGTCCACGCCTTCGAGTTACTCGGGCTGTTATCATGGTAATGTACACGTCTCCTTAACTCAACATGAATCTCCAGAAATTGGCTAATGGATCTATGGCTCAATCTAGTAGTCACTCACTGGAATGGGAACAAAATCGTCATCATGTTTGAGCGTTTAGACCAGAGGCCCCGTTCCTCTGCCAAAACTAGCGCTTCCAGTGATGGGCGAGCTGCATGAGCGTTTTAACACTTTGACAGGGTCGACATCAAGTTAAAAGAATCTTACATTTTCCAAAACGTCTCACTTTTGTATAACGTGACGGAAGAAATTTGTGCGATTGCAGACACAGCAACCGGTATATTATCCGTGCTCTAGGTCCATAATATTACATTGCTGAAGGTAAATAACCTTCGGCAAGATTTGCTGTAACACTGACTTGCTTGTCAATAAGTAATTGAATCTGTCAAAACTAATAGTGGATGCCGACAATGCACTGATCAGCATCTGAATTTGGTCTTGTGCTTGCTCTCTGTAGACGATGCTGCTCATGCTGGTGGGGCTGTTGGCTTTTTGCGTGTGGTACTTCGCTTACAGCGCTCCCAGGTATGATACAAGTTGCTTTTGTGAATACTAGGTTCTTCAGGTTCTTCCGTTTTGTTACAGTCTGGCATTGAAATCCGGAGTTTCTTTCGGTATTAATCACGGAAGTTTTGGATTTTGACGTCCAAGGAAAGATGATCAGAAGGTTTAATCTGATCGCAAGGATTTACAAGCACCAACAGCTCAGCTAGCTGGGCTTGAGGTGAGCTTGGTGGGGAGCAAGTATGGTACAAAATAAATGTAAAATACGTACGGGAACTCGCTCCAGTCGAATCTGCCAATTCGCCTCACAAAGTTCTTAATCTTCAGCATGAAAGTTCATTTTCTGTGGGACTATGTTTGCAGGCTAGCCGTAATCCGTCTCACCGAATCATTGCGCAAAGAAATTCTGGATAGCACAGTTGAATTCTTGGACGAAGTCCTCCGCTGGAATGCATACGGGGCCAGGGCATTGGCTGGAATGCTGGAGAAAGACCTCTTGGGAGACGGCTCGAGTCTGGAATCTTTTGAGAAGGTGGGGTTTCGAGATCAATGATCCTACTCCTTAGCATAGTAAATGGATAATCACCTCGGCACAGTTTGGGATTACAGCGGTCATAAGTCGACTGTCCTTGGTCCGGATACAGCAGATCGATAGGTTACATTCGTGTCTTGTGAAGGGTCGAGCAATCATACATTCTATCGCTGATTGTTGTCGTCTACTCGATGGAATCTGCAGATTCGTGCAGCATCGTTCTCCGTTTTCAAAGCGATTCCACTCATCACATCAATTGGTGCAACAAATATCAATGGACTGACTGGTCTTCATGTCCGCGGGGGTCTGAACCCAACAGACAGAGACACAGGGAAAACGGCTCCAATCTACATATACACGAAGAGCACTGATTCAAGTCCTAGTTTTTACATAGAAAACCTGGATATGGACACAGGAGATGCAGTCGGAAGCCCCCTCGAGTTTCAATTCAGGGAGCACTTTACGGACAGGAAGTGGTTCCATGCAGCCCTGTCAGTTCCAATGGGAGACATTTCGTGGCATTTGTCTCTCAGTCAAGCCAGTAAGCAACCATTAAAATCCTCTCTCACCTGGGGAAACGTATCAACTTCTGGCATGGTTGATGAAAAAGTTGTCACATCTTCTCAAGACTAAAACTGGGCATGTCCAAATCTTGGCAGGTGGAAGACCTTACATTCAGTGCGCTATTCCCATCTTGTGCAAAGAGTCTGAGGAGGTGACAGTAGTACACTGCTCTCACAGCGCCGACGCTATCACCAAATACCTGTCAAATACCCTGGACTTGAAAGGTAAGTGAGTATGTGGACCTTCTCTGATATGTCCAACTCTAGCAACGACTTGCGTGACATTTCCTTGTGGAAACTGTACGTTGACACTTGTGACCCGTGTCGGTGTCGTCGTGCTCAGGTGGGAACGTTTTTTTAGTCAACGACCTCGGAGAAGTAGTCTTCACGTCAGAAGGAGAACATTGTCTGAACAAGAACTTTAGTCACGCGAATGGGTGCGAGGACAACTCAGAGGTTGTAGGAGCTTTGGGTTACATAAAGTCACAAAAGGATGTGACAGAGTTGGTGCAGGAGGAGATCCATCATGCTGATGTTATCCTGCGAGGTCGACGTTATTTTCTGGATAGCTGGCCTTACACTTTTGAGGGTGTCAAGCTTGCGGTTGTCGTGATGATTCCTCGACACAGCTTCTGGGGACCCATGGACTCCCATACACGCCTTGCGTGGATAGCCATACCGTTATTTGTTGCTGGATCCAGTTTTGTGGGTTTTCTCTTGATTTTCCTCCTCATGGGACATGTTGCTGCGGACATAAAGCTTAGAGCTGAGCTTCAACGACAGGTTGAGGCCAAAAGGAGAGCAGAAGCCAGTCGAGATGCGAAAACTGCCTTCTTGTCTCACATGAGGTTGGTATTGGTAAGACCTTCCACCAGGTTTTTGTGCTGAGAGAATCAATCAGACTTTTCGATTGATGGTGCAAGTCCGTCTGTGATTTTTACGAGGATCAGCGCCAAAATCTAGGGGCCCGTAGTAAACAGGGGGGGCAAGCTGTGCACCTTCAGTTATCTTCCATGTACAGAAGCTTCGTTGATCTAGGAGGTGTATCCATAATCTGACGACCTCGTGCACATGTTTTTTCCTGTTAGCCATGAATTGAGGACACCAATGGCCTGCATTATTGGACTCCTGGAAATATTGATGCAAGATTTGAAGATGACGGAACACCTGAGTAGTGTGAGGCAGGTGCATCGATGCGCGACCTCTCTAGTCGACCTCCTCAATTCCGCCCTTGATATAGCCAAGGTACCTTCATGAATTTCTAGGAGAGACCCATTCCATGTGCCAGGAAAGAATCAGCCGCGGCTATGAGAACAATTTATTATAACTTTCTTCGCTGGTGGGATTGCTGGGAAGACAGATGTCATATACTGGTCATTTTTTTTGTTTCAAGCAGGTTGAGGCGGGAAAGCTGGAGCTCGAGGTCAAAGAGTTCGATCTCGAAACTGAACTTACTAACCTCATCGAAGTATTTTCAGTTACGTGTGACACTAAGGGCCTGCATCTCGCACTCGAGCTTTCAGGTGATTGCCGCAGTGTAGATTTTTACTTCCATGTTAACTTTGGAGTGAGCAAAACAGAGGCCTTGTTTTGGAAGCTCTGTACCTACATGCCTTAGCAAAGGAAGCTTGTTTTCGGTTTCCCGGTAGGTGAAGAGCTTTCCCGAGGGACTTGTATCTGTCATATGAACCCAGAGTATTCACTGCATGCTCGTCCGGTACTGCAGATGACATTCCGAAGCTGGTGAAAGGCGATCCTGCTCGCGTAAATCAAATCTTTACAAATTTGGTCGGAAACAGCATAAAATTTACCTCAAAAGGCCGGATCATTGTACGTGGCTGGGTAGATACTAGAGACGCAGAGCCAGCGGAGTTCACTACGACAGCGCTCGAAACTCGCAAAAATCAAGTAGTTTTGACGTTCGAGGTGGATGATACGGGCCCTGGCATTGAAAAAGGTACTTAGTCTTATGAAATTGAAAGCAGTCCCTATTTGTAAAATTTTAATCTATAAGCCAGAAGAGAAGTTGCGAGTTCAATGTTTAGGATTAGTTCAAATGCTTGAAGTTAGGAATCTTTTGACCTAACTATATGCTGACATATATGCAGACCTGCGGGAAAGAGTGTTTGAAAATTTTGTGCAAGGAGCTGTCAGCGTCCCGCGCACGTAAGTGCGCATGTAACACTCAACATGAGTTCTTGTGATTTTAAATATGCACGCATTGTTTGCTCATAGTCTTAACTCGAGATCCAGTCCTTTCTTTTAGCAACAACATGAGAAATGAAAATTATCCTGATTTACATTCACTCAGTAGTTAGTGTACTGCAACACGCATCTTACGCAGAATGGTCACGTGCTGTATGCAGCCATGGAGGCACTGGACTTGGGCTGGGCATTGTGCGGTCGCTGGTTCACTTGATGGGTGGAGAAATCCAGATCGGCGAGAAGACTAGTGATGGAACTGTTTTTCAGTTCTCTCTGTGCTTTGATCTTCCCCCGGATCAAAAGAGCCCTCGTCGTGAGATTTTGAAACGTCCTGATGTCATTCTGGGCATGCCAGACACTGACTGCAGGTCTGTTGTTGCAAAGTGGATGGAAGATCGGAGGATACCAGTTCTTGAAGTCAGTTCCTGGGAAGATGTCCTCCTTCTAATTGATGTTAGGAAAGTCGTTCAAAATGGATGGAAGATCGACGAGAGAACCCCTCTCCTTCGCAAGGATGATATGGGTGGGGATTTCCTAAAGCCTCAGAGCTCTCCTGGACGCCAAACTGGACCAGTAAGGAGAGCAAGGTCTGCCACCGCCAATAACCACAGGAGGCCTGTGTTGATCATAGATGTGGACCTCTGTCCTCTCTATGAAGACGAGAATGACTATCTGTTGGCGTTTGAGAAGCTTGGCCTCATTTCAATACGTTCTAACCAACAGGGGCAGGAGGCTCCCGACAATCTCACACAGAGGATCCAGTTTTGTAAAGCAGCAAAGTTTCACGCCATTATTTGGGTTATGGCTTCTTATACTCCTGATTCTTTAAAGAAAGCGTTATATTTACTATGTAATGCCACCTGTAGATCCCTTTTAGCTAGACGACCACTTCATCCTACACGACTGCGAGAGCTCTTCAGTGAGCTGGAGTTTAGAGAACAGAGTTTTCAGTCAGAAGGCAGAATTTCAGATACTTTGAGGCCAGCAACTCCAGGTCCATCTCCTGTAAATATAGGGAAACAGTTTGGGTTAGGAATCTACAATAGTGATGTTGACCCTTGTCTTATGAAGGCTGTCTCTGTCGAAGGAGCAACTGGTAGTCCAGCGGCCCAAGAGAAGTCATCCTTGGAGACTACGACGGACACGACCGCTCCACTTACTTCTCCAGAGACGAGGAAGGCGGAAGTTGAGAGGATTCCACAAAACCCGCTCATCAGAACAAACTCGGATGATACGCAGAAATATCTAGGGAAGTCAGAGCAGTTATTAGCAGCGAAACCACTCCTAGGACTGAATGTCCTCATAACGGAAGATCATGGACTCCTTCGTAGAGTTGGCGTTACTATGCTCACCAAGCTTGGCGCAACGCCCTTTCTTGCCTGCAACGGCCAAGAGGCAGTGGAAGCTGTAGTTTCCCGATTCGAAAGTGGAACTCCTCCGTTTGACTGCATTCTCATGGATTGTCAGGTATTTTACCGTTTACTCCCTTCTATTCCAGCGGCTCATATGATGGATTTTTCGACCTGTCTATCGTAGTGGATCATGTGCCGGTAACGTCTGCTGTATCGGTTGTCTTGCACTCATAGTGACAGAGGCGAACAAATCTAAAGATCAGTTAGGTGCTTCATACGTCTTTTTTGCATGTCTCCTTTGGTGATGCCATGAGTCTGGTTCGAGTACTTTGGGTTTAAGTGTGCAGTGGAGATTATTCAGGTGCTTTAGAAGTCATGTTTTGGTCTCATTTTCTGTGTCCAGAGTCCGCTTTGGGTTTAGGCTGTTGCTTTCTCCACCTATTTCTGACTATGTCACTGAGCTCATGCGCGGAGAATTGGGATTAGCACAAGGTTTTGAGAAAGAGTTTGCTGAAGAGCTCATGATTTGTCAGGATTTGTTATCAGATTTCCAAGGTTTTATTATATATCAAGCATCTTTGACACGAAAATTTCGAAACGGCTCGTGCTCTAAGGGTAGTTGTTTGCTTCAACAGATGCCGATAATGAATGGATATGACGCATGCAAGGCTATTCGAAAGTTTGAAGGAGACAAGGATCAACGCACCTGTATAGTTGCCCTGACAGCGAATGCGATGGCCAGCGATGAGGAGCGGTGTTTTCAAGTGGGCATGGACGCATTTCTGTCGAAACCTATGACACAAGAAAAGCTGGTCCAAGTGATGTTAGCAAGCCTGAAACAAAATGCTTCAAATATCATCGAGTTGACCTGAAGCGATGCAGGAAATGTTTTTAAAGTCTCCAATTTTGTTTAATATTGTCGATAGAGTGTATTGTAGTCTGAGGTGATGATTATACATGAATCCTCCCTTTTACCATGGAGGGCCGGTCTGTACAGCATTTGTGAACAAGTCTCAATAAATTTTTGAGGAACAGAATAAGCCCACGAGGGCTTTTACAGATGCAACGAGTTTCGTGGTGATATTTAATATGCTTCGCTGCAACCCATCATCTTCTGATGTTTACTCCTCTTTTTCTTTTCTTTTCCAAGTATCTAAATACTATGTTGCGAGATTCTCCGACCAGACTCTGTACATGTACGCAACGCTCTGTTGGAGTTCGTTGTCAGCCGATATGTGAGGAATTGGTCGGTGTCTATTGGATAATCGCTGTCGTGTGTGTGATGTACCTGTATTTCTCATACTATCACCTTTTTTTCCCATGATCACCAGCCGTAGATATACCTCCTATTACACCACGTTCAAAGGTTGTTAGTTTTGTTTGTTTGTCGATTCGAAGCTTTATCCATCTATTTATCCATCTTCCAGTTTCTTTCTGTAAAACTCGGAAACTACAGTGCGAAAGTATTAAATGGAAGAAGACCTCTTCAGGCACGAGTCGAATGCAATGGCCCCTTGGCTACACGACTTTATCGGGTAGCCATTCCATGATCACACTGCCTGAAGCATTGATGTTCAGTTTTGGTTAAGATTGTGCAGTAATTAGAAGAATATTGAAAATACTTGTCTTCAAAGACTTCATACGCTGAATTTGAAATTTGTTTGCTCGGAGAACACGGGGACCAAAAGAAAAAGAGGATAAAAAAAAAGTAGAGTAAAAAGCATCCCTAAAAAGTAAAAGACAGCACCGCCAAAAGGCACACGGTAATAAGTCAGTATTATGAAATTTCGCCATAATGTTCACATCTATCTCTAATACCTGTTTTCAAGTGTAAAATTATTACCATCAGAGTCTCCAAAGACCGTCACCTTTCACGGACATCTGATGTCCTGAGTCATGCTTCTGAGTAGTGTAATCAATTTAGTATTGTGTACACTGCGCAGAAGATTGTTGATGGAAGAGAGAGAAGTCGAATAAAACAAAGTGACCAGGTATCTGCTACCATGTCCTTTGCTTGAAGAGGGCCCCTCCAAAACATCCCACACAATCCCTCGAATTCGATCCTATCGAGGCACCACCGAACATCCTGGTTCTGGTAGTAACCTGACCTACTTGTTGTCCTAATTAAGTAAGTTGTAAGCGCCAGTGGTCACTAGTTATCCTCTTTGATACAGTATGCGGAAATGACACTCTCGCGGACGCTTTACCAGAATCAAGTGACTCGAGGAAGGAGCATGAGAGAACGAACCTGTAGAGCAGAGTGCCAGCGTGGAATGAGATTGTGACTTCACTGATTACGGCGTCTGAATTCAGGTTCGGGATGAACTCAACAGCAAAATGTCTTGATTTGTTGTCAATCTTTTTCGATCCTATGCGATGCTGGAGCTTTGCTGTTATGCCCGATTGTTCTTCTGTAGAATTTATTCGACAAATCCGAATATATTGTCGGGTGAGCATGATGCCGGATGTTTGCTGTCTTAATGGAACTTCGGAACGATGAAGTTTCTGGCCTTCAGGAGGTCGACAAATTGATCACATGTGTCGATGCGTCTTGCTTCTAAGTCAGTTTGACTCCTACCGCACGAAAATAAGAGTTCCGTCAAGTAAGCTGCCCACAACCTGTTCCTGTTCTCATGGCTGAGAAACGTTGGGGACCTTCAGGTTTTGCAACAGAGCAGAGCTCGTTAATTCCGCCTTAAATTGAAGGCCTAGGTAGAAGCATAAAATGCAGGTCAAATGCATTCACGGATGCAGGTGCTCGCGTGCTTCCCATTGGACTTCATTTCCTACATTTTTGATATGTTTGCTTGCCAGTCAACTTACCTCAGTTCGATACATTTTTGTAGTAGTAATACCTTGGTCCCGTTCTGGATCCTGGAGTAGTGACAGTCGAGGATAAGGTTTAATGTGCAAGTCGAGACCTAGGAGTAGGTCTAAGGATACTTCAATGCCATGAGTCTCGTGCGCTAGTGGCCGTAAATGAGAACTAATTTGTAGCACAGTTTTTTCCTATACAATCATTTAGATCATTCTCAGCGTCTGCAGAATCTGTGGAAAAGCAGTAAGCGTTCTAGACTTTCCTGACCGTTGGTTTCGTGGAAAATTCTGGCCTCTTAGATTTCCATTTGTATATTCTCCTTATGGAAGGAAATAAGATCTCCACAAGGCTCCGAAGAGATTATGCTGCAGAAAGATCTTTCTTTTTGGAGCATATAATTCATCTAACCGATCATACAGATCATTCTCAGCGTCTGCAGAATCTCCGGAAAAGCAGTAAGCGTTCTAGAATTTCCTGATGGTTGGTCTCGAGGAAGCTTCTGGCCTCGTAGGCACCACTACAAACTTCTACTTGTGCATTCTCCTGATGTCAAGATTTCGGTATGGTGATGAATCAGTTGTTGACAGTACCTTAACCTCCAATGTGTAAGAGACTCCGGGTCTGGCAAGCAGGGCAGGACCTAATATACGGGAAGCTGCTATCAGTGTGCAAGTTTGATGTTGGGACCGGAAGCAAGTCTTGGGCACTGAGAGTAACGTACTAGGGTGCTTCGTTCTTGGCAGATCATCTGAACACGCATCGAAGGAGCCAGAAGAAGGTGGGGCACGATGAGTCTGCTAACAACCGACCTGTGTGACGCTAACATGGACAGGATTGCGGATGGTAGACTGCTCGTCTTAGCTCCACTATTCAAGAGCTATGGGAAACGTGAACACTTCCACGGTCCAGTCACAACGCTGAAGGTTTTCGAAGACAACACGTTGGTGCGCAAAGCACTAGAAGAGCCTGGTTCAGGGAAGGTCCTAGTGGTGGATGGTGGCGGTAGCCTCCGGTGTGCGCTGCTTGGTGGGATGCTCGCCATGCTCGCACGTCAGAATCTGTGGGCTGGAATTATCATCAACGGCTGTGCCCGTGACGTCGATGAAATCAAGAATATTGACATCGGCGTCAGGGCATTAGCATCGCACCCTGTAAAGAGCAACAAGCGAGGTCAAGGAGAAAGGGATGTCCCCGTTCTTTTCGCTGGCTGTCGAATTCAACCTGGAGATTGGTGCTACGTGGACAATGATGGAATTGTTATATCTGTGGGTGGTGAAAAACTGCACAAACTACCGTCTGCTATCTAATCAGTCGGTCTGTCTCGACCGATCGACATACATTTGTTCGTTTGCATATCTTATCTCCTAGCTGTAGAATCCAGCGGTGAGGAAAGAGCAGAGACAAACGCAAGAGTGTGTAAGGCCATGGCCATTTGAACTCCTGCTGTGCAGAAGAGTGTTCAGTTTGGAAACTGTGCGGGGAAGGATGTTCCAGTCCTTCGTCTTCTGTTCTTTCAACGAAGCGCTGGGAGTTGTATGTTTACAGTGAATCAAGTGTACGCGTTCTGCAAAACCCAGGAACTGTCCAATGTCGTGTAGACTGCGTTCATCTTGGACTGAAGGCATGGGGATGGGAGTGAGCAAATTATCGGTCAAGTTATCAGGCTGCAAGACCGCATAGTTCGTGGAAATAACTCCGTAGTGATGGGAAGAATGGCGCAAGGCCATGCACGAAACCAACATTGCAGTTAAATTAATGAGTCGCCCGCTTACTTTATTTCACATAAAGATGTCGCGCAACCCAAGGATTTGTAGTTTCAGATTTTGCTCAGTATAAAAAGTTTGAAAAGACATGTTCTGTCATCTTCTTTCCCGAGATGTAATATGAGGTTAATGAATGTCTTTGGTTTAACTGTTAATTAATAAAAAAATAAAAATAAAAAAACTGTTTACTGGAGTTAGGAAACTCATTAGAGTAGCGGACTTGCTTGTAAATTAGGTTGTTTTTTTTAAGCTTTCAAAAATGAATTAACACAATACTTGTATGGAGACCAATTCTCAATTGTCAAGATTTAGGATTTAAGTCTTAAGTTAAGAGTGTGACATTTAGCCATAATGATGGATGATATGAAAAGTAAGAGTTTGAAGTGTATAATTAAAAGCCTATTCTTCTAGAGACCTAACTAGTCGATTAGAAATTGAGAATGAAATAAATAACTCGAAGACAAAATATATGATCTCCTAGTGCTTATGGAGTATAATGAATGTATCATTTATAGATATATTTTAGAATTGCCCGAAATAGCACTGCGGTTGCCTTGTAAGTGGAAAACAATCACTCATTATCAAACCAATATACAATAACTTAGCTATTTTAATACAAACCATAGGTGCACATACATATATTATCACAACATAATTAGCTTTAACATCATAATACATACACCAACACAATTGTAACATAATAATCTTTTCTACTCTCAAAACATCCCCAAGTACACTCCACTCATAAGCATAGTATAAAAAAGATATTACAGTTGAGTCAAACCCACTTTGTTCTTCAAATACTATAGGTTCTCGTATTAGCTACTCTCCAACATAGCAACACTCTCAAAGTCTTAACTTCCAAAATTCGAACTCTACCCCTTGAGCCCTATGTCTCATAACGGCGATGTTGGCCATAATGGCAGTTCTAGTACAAATGACGCTAACTACACAACCAGCTTTAATTATTGTATATGCTCATGCATACACACACCTACCTAACTAAGGATGAGGTTACATAAGCTGTGACAGCTATTGTGCACATACATATCACATCATAACACACATCGCTGTCACATCAGACATCACAATATATAGACCATTATACACCAACACAAGTGTACCACAATCATCCGCCTAACTGGCAGTTGGGTCCCTCTCACACCAAGTAGCCATCTAGTCCATTAACATGATATGTCCTTTGTGGGGTTAAGATCAGGAGGCAGGGTGCTACAATGACCCTTCGTTAGTCGCATGTCTACAATTCATACCATGTAATGGTCAAACCAGCTTGTCTGCTAATCCCATCAGGGACATCTCCACCGCCCACAAGGCACCGCATTGAGAGGAGGTGTCAAACATAATATATGTCATCTTCTCGAACAAGAATAAAAAATCAACATATTGGTTGCTCCACCAAGTGATCCACATAACATACATCTCAAACATCAATGTTCGGAAGGTGACATGATGCGCACATGATCCTTCCAGATTTCACAATCACAACCCTCTAATACCAAAACTCCAAAAGGTAAAATCTCATGTATTCATAGAATCGCCCGATCAACAGTAACATCCAATATGGTCGGCGAACTCTGCTCCAAGAAAATAGACATCTTCTTCAAGTATGGGGAGATGGCAACGTTCGTGTTGTGCAACTTCCATCTTAGAGAACGCAGTTGGTCAGACATGCTCATGAGGAGTTAGGTCATTTTGGAGTGAAGCGAACATATAGCTTACTTCAAAGCCACTATTGATGAAGAGGTGTGCAAACTGAGGTGCAACAGTTTTTGGCTAGATGTATGGTATGTGATCGGGTTCAAGCATCATTCAATGCCTCTACACCACAATTACATCGTTTTTTGATTATGGAACTTGGTTATTGTCGGAGGTAGGCCTTCCCATCTGAATCACCGAGCTCTTTGTAAAACTTGATCCCACTCCTTGGCACTCAAAATGCCCACCAAATCACATGTACAAAGATACTCCAAAACCACCATGTCATCATGGATGTCTCAACTTACCACCAAACTGTCGTTAGTCTCAACACCCACGGATAACGTATCCATTGTCTGATCTCTAAGACCTAGGGTTGTATATATAGGATAAAATGTAAGTATATCTAAATTGTGCCTAAGTTTATCTTAGTCATGACTATGTTTAACTAGTTATGATTAAGTTGGAGAAAAATATAGAGTAACTTTTGATAGATGAGAACTACTATTTTGTTGTTTAGTAGGAATCAAGGAACAGATTCCATCACATGGGTCTCTTGACTTTCCTTGACTTGGACTAGTTTTCGGTGGTTGGACTTGGTGAAGACCCTTAAATCTAAATTAGATTGACTTGGTACACTAAAGTCAATTGGAGATTAGTTGGGCTTCTAGAAGATCAAAGTGGACCAATTGCATGTTGCCATGTACCCTTTTCATTGGGGTTTGTGATCTTTACCTCGTTTAAGTTTGATAAGAAAAAGTTACATGGTGATTACTTATAGTTACTAGGGTAAGATTCTAAGTAGTATAAATAGAGAGGTTGAGAAGCACCTCTCAAGTTAGTTTTGGGAGAAGTTAGTTTAATGATCTTAGTTTTGGAGAGACCTTGTTTTGGGAAGCTTGGTCTTGGAGAAGTCATGTTCGGGGTGGAGCCTTGATTCAATGAAGATTTTGATCACCAAAGTATCCCTTCCTTTTGAGTGATATCTTACTCTTTGTGAGAATTTGCATTATGGAGTTTGGACTTTCAGAGTTTGTGTAAGAGTGTGCATTAGGTCATGGTCATAGGGTGGGAACCAGTCCTTCTAGATTCATGATGAGCTTCTAAAAAACCATCGGAGGTAAACCTAAGTGAGAGTCAGTCCGGAGGTCACATTTTTGGTTCCATTGCCGAGACCTCAATCTAGAAGGAGCAGAGATGTTTCGAATCCAATTTATTGCCCGTGAGAGTGCAATGATGATAACTCATATGGAGAGGATTGTGGGGGAAGAGCGAGCTGAGATCATGATGCATAGTAATATACCATTTGTGTATCCCGTAGTATTATATGATAGCTTGGAAGTTATTTTGTATATTTTGTTCACTTAAGTGTTGTTTGGGATGAGGCGAGAGTGCTATAGTGCATATTTGGGAGGAAAACTTTATTTTCCAAAGTTTTTCCAAGAATTTTATTGATTTTAGATTAGTAGATGGGATATGTTTTGCACTTGAAATAACAGTCATATAATATCTACATTAAAAGTTTATGTTTAGAATTTGCTAGGGTCCCGACGGATTTTGAAGGTTAGCTCTCAAAAAAAGATTACAGAGCTCATCAATTCTTGCAAGAGTGAAATCAGGTTTGAAACTTTGCACGAGTGTTAATCATGAGCTAAGCTATATGTGGGTTCAAATTTCGTTGAGAGATCATTTTTAGAGAGAAAGTTATGATACCTGAAGTATATGGGGTTATAAAAGTGAGCAAAACCACTTTACTTTTCAGATTTGCTTTTTCATTGTTTATGGTCATTCCGAGAGAGTTAGTGCATGAGTGTTTTGCATAGTGAGGATGACTTGAAACTCATTGAAAAATGGGAGATCAACCTCTTTGGAAGATCTGGTTGTCTAAGATACCTCCAGGGCTAGACGTGATTGTTTCAATGGATTCGAACACCAGGGAGTTCAGAGTGGAGTTCGAAAAGAGGACACTAAGAAGTTCCCTGAGAGCGAAATGTGAAAGTTGCTTCTATTGTGGAGAGGAGGGACATAAGCTTGTGAGTTATTCTTTGAGGATCAAATATCGGAGGTTGAGAGAGAGAAGGAACATGGGAGAGCTAAACCTTCATATGAGACCATCATCTCCCCATGAATCCAAGAGTGGAACCTATTGTGAAAATTGTGGAGTGACCGGACTTCCCTTAGGACACGAGTGTAGTGGTGTGAAAGTTCTGTTGGAGTCACTAGTGGAGGGCTTTGAAGATAAATTGAGTGAAGATACCGAAAAGTTGAAATCTCAAGGTGGCTAAAGTTCTAACTGAAGATGGAGATCATTTTCATAATGATCGAGAAGATGTCGATGAGGGTAAGGCTCATTATGTATTTGTTTTGACTCAACCATAGCTTCCCCTTCTTCAAATCCCTGTGAATATCCATACCCAATATCCTCTTGGACTTACCCAAATCCTTCATCTTGAATGCAGCTTTCGATTGTCTCTTGCATCTATCGACGTCGGATTGTTCCAAAATCATCTAACTAGAGTACTAGAATAATGACAATAAGATCTCATTATTCATCTTCTTCATGTATACACATGGATCAAACACACTCTGTGAAAATCTGATATTGTAAAGAATGATAAATAGCACACACATATTTATAGTGGTTCGATCCAAATTGATCTATGTCCACTCTTTCGCTGCAGATTTCAATCATCTCTAATTGGCGTGATGTGTTTACAATTCTCCTACACTCTATAAAAAAAAATTTCGGTGCATAGAGGGTATTTATAGCAAAAATACTGGGGCAACCTTAGACAGGCCTGAAATTCCCAAAACTACCCTTAACATATGAGCCTAACATTCTAATTTTCGCCCAGTTTGAGTTTGGAAAGGGGGTTTACCACCCCCTTTCCAAACCCCACGTTGACATGAGCGTAGGTCGATCCTCGAACCATCGTCAGAGAGGTTCTTGGTCATCGGCTTGCCATCTTGACTCTGGTCTACAGCTTCCTCAGCTCGGTCGTCTAGATTAGGCTCCACACCACTCTATGCCACAGTTGTTCAATATCTTGCTCAGCCTCGAGCTTGAACAACACCTTCAACAATCTCCCACTTGGAGACTAATCTCATCACGTGTCTCCAATCTGCAAAAGCGACTCAACTCATCAGGAAAGGAGTCCAACTGAGGTCGAGAACAACCTCAGTTTATCGTATGGCACTGACTTTGTGAACATGTCGGCTAGATTCTGACTTCCCGGGATCTTCTCAAGCACCAACATACCATCCCCCAACGCTGATCTGATGAAGTGGTATCTCAGTTGTATGTGCTTCGTCCGGGCATGATACACTGGGTTCTTTGCTAATTGAATGGCACTCTGGCTGTCACTGTACATCACACTCTCGTCATGGTCTTGATCTAGTTCTTGCAGAAACGTCTGCAGCCATATCATTTCCTTCGTAGCCTCAGTGATGGCCACATACTCCGCTTCACATTTCGACAAGGCGACAATCTTTTTGCAACCTCGACACCCCGGATAGATAGCCCCCTCCAAAATGTAAACGTAACCAGACATACTCTTCCTGCTATCGACGTCGCCTCCATTGTCCGCATCGACATACCCTTGGAGTCCTACTTCAGACTTCCTAAATATCAACGCCGTGTTCGAGCTTCCTCTAAGATATCATAGGATCCACTTTACAGCCTCCCAATGTTCTCTCCCCGGGTTCTTCATGAACTTGCTCACATGGGAACTTGGGCTCGCCATGAAAGACGAGATGGAGAACCTCGAGCTCGAGCTACAACCATAGCCCCCTTTGTCACCTTCCATGAACCGTCTCCTAACGTTGTGGTGTAACCTTCGTCATCGAGCTTATTCATCGAGATCAGGTTCCTCATCAACTTTGGCACGTGTTTGAATTTCGTCATCTTCTAGATCTGCCCGTTTGACATTCTCAATCTGACGTCTCCAATGCCAATAACGTTAAGCGGCTTGCCGTCTGCAACATAGGCCTTCCCGTGATCACCAGAAATGTAATTCTCTATCACGTCACAATTCGCCGTAGTGTGGAACGATGCTCCCGAATCGAGCACCCATGAGTTTATCAAGCTGTCAACCGATAATAGCAACGCATCAATCAGGTCCTCCGTGGTGGCATTTACACCTGCCTTCTCCTTAGGTGGTGCATTGCAGAATTTCCGGATGTGGCTGGCCTTGCCACAATTCCAACACTCGAACGGCCGTCCCGACTTTGACTGGCTTCTCCCATTCCGAGACTTTGACATGGAATTCCGGTTCTGATTCCGGTTGTAGTTTTTGCCCCTTTTCACGTGTAAGGACGAATTCGTTCCAGCCTCACCAGAATCAATCCATCGCACCTCCTCGGCCAGGATGTGATCTCGCACGTCGTTGAATTTCAACTTCGTGCTTCCAACAGAAATGCTCACCGCTGCCCTCATGCCCGCTGCTATTCAGTAGAGAGGCTAACAAGAATAGTGCACGTACCTCATCGTCGAATTCAATCTTTACCGATGATAGTTGGTTAATGATCGTATTGAACTCGTTTACGTGCGTTGCTACGCCCACACCTTCTTCCATCTTCAGATGAAACAGCCCCTTCATCAGAAACACCTTATTGTTCGCTGAGGGTTTCTCGTACATGTCCGTAAGGATCTTCATCATCATCGCCGTGGTCGTCTCCTTCGCCACATTGTGAGCCACATTCTTCGACAACGTCAGTCGAATCACACCCAGAACCTGCTTGTCGAGGAGTTTCCATTCTGCCTCGTCCATCTTTTCTGGCTTCTTGCTCAATGGTAGATGAAGTTTTCTTCCGTACAAGTTATCCTCGATCTACAAGCTCTAGAACGCATAATCGGTACCATCAAATTTACCGATCCCGTGTGCTCCGCTTCACCTCCCATCGTTTTCGATTGCTCAACCTGATGTAACCAATCTTGGTTAGTCATAGTTAGTTTAGCCAAAGCGTAGAGTGGTCACTAGATCACAAAAAGACAAGATAGTGGTGTGCACTATCCAAAAAGTAAAAGGGTAAATGACGAGGTAGCTACCATGCATTGGTGGATCAGATTGTGTGCTAGACGTATGTTAGGAATTGGTTAGGATAAGATAACAAAACATGCAACCTACGCATGTTAGCCATGTGGCATAGTTTGGATTTCGGACTCCTCTAGTCCTACAGTATATAAAGCAAGGAGAGGTCTTGAGAAGACCATCTCTCATCTTGGAAGTCATTCGAGTCATTGCTTCTAGCGATGTTACAATGGTATCAGAGCATGCTTATTGTTCCTATGAGTGTGGATCACCCCTCTTGGAAGAATAGTCTAGGTTGGTACAATTATTTGAGGAGAGAGAGTGTTTGTTAGAGGTGGTCATTGAGCCGCAAGTAGTGGAAGGGGGTTATTGTGGGTGCAGGTTATGGATGGGGGAGATAGAATAGTACCGAGATTCCCATTTCTTAATCCTTTTCATGTCAAACTGTTATACATTGAGAGAGCAAGGTTGATTTCAAGATTTGGTTTATCATTTTGGTGCCAACTTCATGGACCAAGTGATGAGATCTCGAGATCCTGTTATCTTACCTATAGTCACCTACGATGTTACTTGGGATCTCACGATTTACATTTTAGTTTAGAGATGGACCTCAATAGACCACCACCCGTGAGATTCAACACACGGTGTGAAATCTATTGTGTGTATCATCCTAAAGCTATGTTTCGAGCCTAGTTATTAGAAACTTTGGAGAGGAGTATTACCATGATAAGGGATAGCATCACCTATTCTTTTTGTGTTGCCAATCTTGAGAAATTGGAGAGTGTTCATCTTAACCCTATACCGAGAGAGAGTGGGACGGAGACGAATCATGGAGGACACTTTGAGAGAAATGATTCGGGGAGTTGAGAGATTTGAGAAACGCATTTGAGCAAAAGTCGGACTCAAGTACAAGAGTAAGCTCAAGAATTAACAACAACAAAAGCGAGAGGAATGGAAAATGAGAGAATGAGAGAAACTCCAATGGAGATGGAGACGTCACCATCCATGGAAGAAAGTGAAGAACGGTGAGAGCCCGTGCTCTTGAAGCCCAAGCAAAGACAACGAGCAAGAGAGCTAGATCTTTAGACATCCATGATCTCGAAGATGACAAAAGCTTGTAAGATAGAAGTCCCACGGGAGGTAGTCGAACCATGGGAGTTTTGGAAGGTTGGATTGAGAGAATGGAGTATCATCTTGCTTTGTTCAATATCAATGATCACATTGCATGACTTTTTGTTCGTACTTTGTTGTTGGAGAAAGCATTTACTTGGTTTTGTGGTTGGATGATGGAGCTCAATGAGTCGAGCCAACAAAGTTACTTGGAGTGCAATGAAGCGAGGTCTTCTTCAGAATTTTCAAGTTAGGTTGATCCCATCATCACGGCACGGATGAGGTTGTGGAAACTTGAATAGAAGGGAAGTGTGGAGGAGTACATTGAGGAGTTTCGAGAGATCTTGAATTCAGATACGACATATGAGTGGAGCCGAAGCCCTTGATTTATTCAAGAGAGGATTGAAGAAAAAGATTCAACGAGGAGGTGATTCGGGACAATCCAAGAAACTTGAACGAGGCTATTGCTTGCACAACGAATGTCCAACGTTTATCACAACGGTGGAGAGGTATCGATTCCCTCAAATCAATACTATGGACCCATGCCTATGGAGTTGGGCAACATAAGGAGGAGAGAAGATTTCATTCCAAGGGGAGTGAACGCACAAGGAGAGAGATCGTCATAAACTCGAATCCTCATCGAGAAGCAAATTCAAGAGGAGGAGACGGAGTGGAGGGAAGACGAGAAATGAGGCGGTGCTATAATTGTGGAAGATTTGGTCACATTGCCATGAATTGCCGCACCGAAGTTCTCGCAAGAGGAGCTAGACCCCTATCGACGCAGCCCTCAACAATCTTGAAGTTGGAGACGAAGTGACCGATGGAAACCTGGGAAACGACGAGCACCATTAACCTTGCCTCGCGGCCTTACTGGTTCGATGAAAAGGAGGAAGGGCAAGGGAAGGAAGCACAAACATGAGGTAAATGGTTTGAGAAAGAAGGAAACATGTTTGATTGTGACGGATGGCGAGATAGAAGGAGTAAAAGTGAGAGTATTGATCGATCCAGGAGCTACAGAAAATTTCCTATCTCAATCTATTGCTATAAAGTTGGGATTAGCTTTAGAGAAAGATGAGAGTGAAAAGGTAGAGTTGCCAAACGGGCAAACAGAGAGCATTGAGAGCATTCCTAGGAAAGTGGAGTTGAAGATTGGGCAATACAAGGAATCGTTGGAGTGGAGAGTAATTCGATTAGCTCGCTATGATGCTATTTTGGGTATGCCTTGGATGGAAAAAATATAATCCCGAGGTAGATTGGCGAAGGAAGATAGTAAAAACTATGAGTTGGAGGATCTTTGGAGATAGACTTAGATCGGGACACAAAAACTTACCTCTCTATGTGATAGGAAGAACCGCTATCGATCGAGGAAAGATGTATGTTTTTGGGCCTAATAAGAGATGTAAAGCGCTTCAAAAGAGCAATCTTTTTATCCATGAGGAGTTAACTTGTATCTTGAACGAGTTTCAAGATGTTTTTCAGATGATTTGCCTCCCGGTTTACCACCAAGAAGGAGAGTGGATCACAAGATAGAGATTTTACCAGAGGAAGTTCACCTCCTTGTAAAAAGTCCCTATCGACTTGCACCGAACTTATTTTGGAGGAATGCAAGGCACAATTGGAAGAGTTGTTGGAGAAAGGGTTTATCCAACCTAGTGTGTCACCATATGGAGCTTCAAGATTGTTCGTGAAGAAGAAGGACGACTCCATGCGGATGTGCATGGACTATCGTGCTCTAAATCAACAACGGTGAAAAACAAGTATCCATTACCGCGAATGGATGATTTGTTTGATCAACTTCATGGTGCACAATACTTCACCAAACTCGATCTTAGAAGCGGATACAATCAGATCGAAAGTGGCGTATGAAGACATACAAAAAGACAAACTTTTTAGAACTAGATATGGTCATTTTGAGTATCTAGTTATGCCATTTGGTTTAACCAATGACCCCGCCACATTCATGGGATCGATGAATGATATTTTTCGTAAATATCCGGATAAATCAGTGATTGTGTTTTTTAGATGATATCTTGATATATAGCAAGTCCTTACAAGATCATCAAAAATATCTACGAGAAGTACTCCAAGTGTTGAGAGAAAATAAGCTCTATGCTAAGATGTCAAAATGTGAGTTTGGCAAAAAACGAAGTAGATTACTTAGGCCATAGAGTTAGCGCTGATGGCATCCAAGTCATGAGTGACAAAGTGGAAGCCATTCAAAATTAGACTTCCCAGAGAATCAGACTCAACTACGTAGTTTCTTGGGTTTAACCGGCTTTTATAGAAGGTTTGTGGAAGCTTTTGCTCGTATTGCTCAAGCTTTAACAAGTCTCTTAGGCCAAGGGCAGAAATGGCAATGGGGTACGACTCAAGAGATTGCATTTCGGGCTTTGAAAGATGCGCTCTTACATGCACCAATCCTTAAATGGTACAAACCGGTAGACCAACAAAAACTTGCTACGGATGCATCGGTGTGGCGGTTGGAGGAGTGTTACAACAGGAGTGGAAAGATGGATGGCACCCAATTGCTTTCTTTTCACGGAAACTTTTGCCGGCGGAGCAAGTTTATCATACCACAGAGAGGGAGGAGTTAGCCATTGTCTTGGCTACTAAACATTGGAAGCACTATCTCGGAGATAAGGAGTTTGTGGTTGAGACAGACCACAAGCCTTTGGTTTATTTAGAAATTCAAAAGGACCTCTCCAAGCGGCAGATTTGTTGGGCTGAATGGCGACATCGTTTCAACATGAAGATCGTGTATGGGAAGCGAAAGAAGCAGCTTGTCGATGCATTGACACGAATGCCATGCATTAACCACATCACTGAGGTGAAGATTCACTCTGAATGGTGGGAGAACCTGAATCGAGCTACCAAGGAGGATGAGGAGATTGCACAAGCTCTTCGGCCAGGGTCGAAAGCATATTTGGAACGGGGATTGGCGTTCTACAAGGGAAAGATCCGATGCCTCCTCGATGTTGCCCTTCGCATAACAAGATGTTAGAGGAGGCACATGATTCGACTATTGCGGGCCATGTAGGAGTGGGAGAAGACCATTGAAGGCGCCCAAAGGGTATACTTTTGGCCAAAACTAAGAGAGGACATCACCCGCCTATGTTCGAAGTTGTGTGGCTTGTCAACAAAATAAGGCTAGCAATCGAAACCAAAGATGTCTACTACAACCTCTACCAACACCGACTAGAAGATGGGAGCACGTCAAGATCGACATTGTATGTGAGTTACCAATGACGCTCACGGGTTATGATTCAATAGTCGTTTTTGTGGATAAATTGAGCAAGATGATCCATATTAGGCCCACAACAAAGACAGTTCTCGCTTTTGAACTTGCTCGAATTTATATGGATGCAGTTTTTTGCTCAACATGGCTTAGCTAGAGTGCTCATCCCCGATAGGTAACATTCAATTACTAGCATGTTTTGGAAAACTCTATTTGGGCTATTCAAAACAAAACTAGTCATGTCCACAGCTTATCATCCTCAAACAGATGGGCAAACGGAAAGAGCAAATAGGACTATTGAGGACATGCTTAGAGCTTTCACTTTGGAAGAGCAAGACGGTTGGGATGCACTTTTATCCTTGATTGAGTTTGCTTATAATAACTCAATCAATGCATCCACAAAAGTCAGCCCTTTCTTCTTGATGTATGGAGAACACCCTATCACACCATCTAGCTTGGTGAGTGTAGGTCACATGCGAGTGAACCATCAACCCAAGTTGAAGCAGTTGAACGAAGTTTGTGGCACGAGTCCAACGAGGAGTACACCAGCAAAGCACAAATTAGCCATTGCCCAAAATCGGCAAAAACAATATGGTGATGCTCATCGATGACATGTGGAGTTTCAAAAGGCGATCAAGTGTGGTTGTCTACTACCAATTTGTCATTAATAGGGTCCGAAAGTTCGGTCCACGGTTTATTGGACCTTTCTTGATTGTCCAACGGATTGGAGAAGTTGCCTACAAGTTTGAGTTGCCAACACACATGAAAATACATCCCGTTTTCATGTGTCTCTCTCTTGAGGAAGTATACCCCACGATCTCCTTCCTTTGGCAACCCACATCAACCTCCTCCTTTACCAAACCCATGATTGATGGTGTAGAGGAATATGAGGTTGAGAGAATCCTCAAGAAAACGGACAAGAGGGCGGCGGAACACCAAAGTGGAATATCTAGTCCAATGGAAAGGTTATCCACTTTATGAAGCTCTTTGGGAACCATTGGCAAATCTTACAAATGCCAAGATACTTGTAGAGACTTTTGAGTCTTCTTGCAACGAGGACGTTGCGACTTAAATGGGGGAGGTTTGTAACCAATCTTGGTTAGTCATAGTTAGTTTAGCCAAAGCGTAGAGTGGTCACTAGATCACAAAAAGACAAGATAGTGGTGTGCACTATCCAAAAAGTAAAAGGGTAAATGACGAGGTGGCTACCATGCATTGGTGGATCAGATTGTGTGCTAGACGTCTGTTAGGAATTGGTTAGGATAAGATAACAAAACATGCAACCTACGCATGTTAGCCATGTGGCATAGTTTGGATTTCGGACTCCTCTAGTCCTACAGTATATAAAGCAAGGAGAGGTCTTGAGAAGACCATCTCTCATCTTGGAAGTCATTCCAGAGTCATTGCTTCAGTGTTACACATGAGGAGCTCTGATACGAGTTGTTGGAACTCTACCTCACGAGAGTCTTGCTTGTCAACGCGGAAATACAAAATAATATTGTAAAGAACGATAAATAGCACACACATAATTATAGTGGTTCGATCGAAATTGATCTACGTCCACTCTTTCGCTGCAGATTTCAATAATCCCTAATTAGTGAGATGTATTTACAATTCTCTTGCGCTCTAAAAAAATAAAATTCGGCGCATATAGGGTATTTATAACGAAAATTCTAGGTCAACACTAGAGCAACTCAGAAAGGCCTGAAATTTCCAAAACTACCCTTAACATATGAGTCTAACATTCTAATTTTCGTCCACGGAGCGTTGCTCCCTTCGACCCTCGGGAAGGGGGTTTACCACCCCCTTTCCAAACCCCACGTCGACCTAAGCGCAGGTCAATCTGCGAACCATCGTCAGGGAGGTTCTTGGTCATCGGCTCGTCATGTTGACTCCGGTCCACAGCTTCCTCAGCTCCGTCGTCTAGATTAGGCTCCACACCACTCTATGCCACAGTTGTTCAACATCTTGCTCAGCCTCGAGCTTGAACAACTCCTTCAACACCATTGCCTATGAGCTTGCTTCAATCCATATAGAGATTTGAGCAATCTACAAATCAAATTCTCCTCACCTTTCTTCTCATAGCCAGTAGGTTGTCTCATGTAAATTTCTTCCTCCAAAGATCCATATAGAAATACTGTGACAACATCCATATGATCCATAACTAGGCCAAATATAATAGCAAATGCACAAACCAGTCAAATTGTAGCATATTTTGCTACAAGTGAAAAGACTTCGTTGTAGTCCACACCTTTCTCTTGTGTGAAGCTCTTAGCCACCTACCTCGCTTTGAAGATCCTCTTCTCTTTATCCGCTGGATTATCCTTCAACTTATACACCCACTTGCTATCAACCAAAGATTGACCCTTTGGAAGCTCCACTAGCTCCCAAGACTTGTTCTAAACAAGCGATTGCATGTCACACTCCATAGCAATATCTCACTCAAGCATATTGATAGAGGCTTGAGCTTCTTTATATGAACAAGGTTCTACTTCTTCCAAGATCAACACATTCTCATCATCATTTTCAATTTCAATATCATGATCCTCAAGAATAGATGAATCAGCCCATGTTCCATATCTATTAATCCGATTTGATGATCTCTTAGTAGATGGTCCTGGTTGATCTTCATCGTTTCGTGCTCTATCTTGAGGCTCATCAACAACAACTTGGTACTCCAATTCCTGTTGTTCAGGAATTTGCTCCATATGTTCCGGAGCTTCTTCTTGTGGCGCATCATTAAACCCATAATGATCAATCTCCCCCTCAACAACATCCGTGAGTGGAGATTTGCCCTTGTCAGTATGGGGAGCCTAAGATATCTCCCCCTCTTTCAATGATCTGGGCTCATCAAAAAAAACATCCCTACTGACAATCACCTTCCAAGCTACAGGATCCCATAGCCTATAATTTTTCACACCACTTGCATATCCAATAAAACTACACTTCTTGGATGTAGGATCCAACTTGGTCCTATTCTCCTTAAGTATGAGAGGATAAGCCGTACAACCAAAAATTCTCAAATGACTATAATCAACCCTCCGTTTGTGCCTCAATTCAAACTGTGTCAAGAAATTGATTGCATTTGAAGGAGACAGATTTACCAAATATACTGCGGTATTAATAGCTTCAATGACATTTTGTTGCGGAGTATAAACCGTGATGAGATGACAAGTGATCCCTTTCTTTTTGCATTAACTTTTAAACTCCTAAGAAGTATCAAGTTGACAAAACCGGTATCGTGTTGTGACGCGGCTAATATGAGAAGATGATGATATGTGTCATCTTTAGAGTTGTTGTCAAGACGGCGATACTTTAGGTTAGGATAACCGACGGCGTATTGTAAGGCTATTAAGAGTCCACCGTTGGATCGACTTTGTAGGGTCAGGATGTTGAAAAAGTTCCAAGAGATATTATCTTGGACCATATCAGATATAAAGTGCAGTCATGGTGGAAAGGGTATGGGAGAGATCTAGACACATCACTTTGCTGACTAAGGAGCTTATCTGATCGAAGTGGAGCCAACGTAGGACATGGATAGAGGACAACATGATCCTCCAAATGTACCGATGCCCAATCCATTTGTGATCAATATCCGATATCTTCATCATGATCGCTTTCAGTTTTGGTTAGTATATCACTTTGGAGATAACTTTATGCAACAAGTGATGAACTCTCCATACCCGATTATTCTTCCAGTTGTTTCCTACGGCACAATTTGGGACTTAACAGTATACATTTTGATTTAGTTTGGGCGCTATGGATCTGAACTTACCGGTAGTGGTGGCTTTCAACACGTGGGTTCCAATCCATCACTATTGTTTATCAAAAACAAACCATAGGAAGTTGATTGTTAGGAAGTTTGGCGAGGAGTATTATTCTCAAGTTATAAACTCCCCGGTTCCGTTTGTAGTTCCGTTCATACTTAGCCGCTTTCGAGTTAATATTTTGACTCTTTAATAGTGGTAACTCATATTGTATATATGATGGCTAAGTAGTGTGTTTAGGATATGAAACATCTTCGGAGAGATGCAAAGTGGAAGAGAAGATGAACCAACAGTGAAAGTAAAAATATTGTAAGAGGAAGCTCTAAGTTAATATGGAGCTAATTTGGACACACTAGAGGTCAAAATAACTCTCTTCATTGGTCTTGAAGTTTGGGCCAATGATGGCACTTGGGCAACTTCTTCGAGATTTTGAGGAGTTTAAGAAGCCTTCGAGGAGGACATTTAGAGATTTAGGGACAAGATTGGAGAGCAAACAAGAAGAGCTACTACGTGGGCTCAAGAATGAATGCATTTAAGGGGTTTGGCACTCTGATATGGTGATTCAAAGATAGAGAGAGAAATTTAGACCTTTGAGTGTATTTGGGGTGTTTCTTGAGAATCCTACAAGGGTTTTAGAGATCTGATTTGACTGAGATATAGTTTACGACTTAGGCTTGTGTTTGAATTGAAATTTCAACTTTATTGGATGAGTTTTGAGTACGGAGTGATAGCTTGAGGTTTGTGTATACAGTCAGAGTTGCAGGATTGCACTGACTGTCATGAAGTTAATACAGAAATCATATCTTTTGCTATCAGAAAGTTTTATCAATGAAACTTTCCACAGTTGAAGTTGGATGATAAGTGACCTTCTCATGAAATTTGAGAGCAATTAGAGTCAAGGATTGGGATGTGTTTAGGTTTTAGTACACATGGGTCTGCATATTGCTTTGTGATATAGTGTGTAACTCGATTATTGTTTTAAGAGATCTAGAAAAGAGAAACATGTGAAACTTTTCCGAGAAAACAAAAAGTTTGTAGAGAAATTTTCTGTGAAGTTTAGGCGAGAGTTATTGGTCCAATCATTGGATTTCATAATCTTCTTCCGCTGAAGTTTAACCGGTTGTAATGAACTCGAATGTGGAGTGTTGAGGAGAAGAAGAAGAGATTGTCAACTCACACGAGGTTCAGGAGGGTTCTTCTACGGCCAGGCGCTCATGCGACAACGGGGCTTCATGGCACAGTGATATTGATGAGGAGATGGTGTTCGATTTGCATGCATCTGACTTTTTGAGTATGTTGGTGCTTGAAAGCTATGTGATATCTCTCTTGGATTAGAAAGTGGATATGTTATCCTTGTACGTTGAGACTGAGGACAGTTTGGTGGTAAGCCGAGACATCCATGATGACATGGTGATGTTGGAGTATCTTCGTACATGTGCTTTGGTGGGTATTTTGAGTGCCAAGGAGCAAGATTGAGTGTTACAGAGAACTCATTGGTTCATATGGGAAGGTAGATATCTTCTTCGTGTATGGGAGATGTTAGGGTTCATGTTCTGCCACTTCCATCTCAGAGAGCCTAGTTGGTCAAACATGCTCATAAGGAGTTAGATCATTTTGGAGTGAAGTGAACATATAGCTTACTTCAAAATCACTATTAGTGGAGAGGTTGCATACTAAGGTGCAACAGTTTGTGGCTAGATGTATAGTATGTGATCATGTTCGAGTATTATTCAATACTTCTATACCACTTTTACATCCTTTAACAATTATGGGACTTGGTTATCGTTGGAGCTTGGATTTTGCAGGACTTCTACCATTGATTATATGACATCATTGATATGTGTTGGTCATGGTGGAGCATTTCTCCAAGTGGATTGAGTTGGTGGCATTGCTTTGACAAGTCAAGTGAGGGAATAGCTTATGCGTTCTTAGCTTCGGTGCTTAGCCAATTTAGTACACAAGCGGAAGTGTTGATTGATAAGGTACTAAGTTTTTAGGCGAGTATCAGGTTTTGTATGATTGAACGTTGATCAATCATAGTACCACCTCAAGAGATCATCCCAAGGCTGATGATCTAGCAAAGATAGTTGTTCAGACGGTGTGAAGAAAGGACTAAGAAAGTTTGGCTTGGAGAAAGATCATCTAGGAGACTGGGACATCCAGCTACTATGGTTGGCCATGGGTTATTGATTTAGCCGGCAAGCATCTCTATTGTCATTCTCACCATACTTTTTATTATATGATAGAGATCCACACTTATCTACAGATTTTTATCGAGAGTCAACTAAAGTCTTGGACTTGGATATCCCTAATGTTTTGGTTAAGGTGTGTTCTCAAAGGGCAAAACTCTTCCATAGGGTAATGCCCATGGCATTTGAGAACCTAATTATTGCTCAACATAGAGATATTTTGCAATATGCTAGCATCCGAGGAGGTGGATATAGACCTTCAATTCACAGATTTCATGTTGGTGATTATGTTTACTTGCAGTATAGTGCATCGATGACATTGGATATTATGGTTGGTTGCACAATTCTATGAGTACATGAGGTTCTACCTTCATGATTTTTGGTCTAAGAGGGTCGTGATGGTGTGATTTGGAAGGATCATGTGCGTAATTGTGCATCATATCACCTTTCAAACATTGATGGTACTATGGATCCAAGCCTGACAGTTGTGCGCGTAGGCTCAAGATATATGTTTTGTGGATCAGTTGGTGGAGCACCATGTATGTTGATTCTTTATTCTTGTTTGAGAGGATGACATATGTCATGTTTGATACCTCCTCTCCATGCGATGCCTAGTGAGCAGTGGAGATGTCCTTGATGCGATTAGTAGGTAAACTGATTTGACCGTAACATGGTATGGATTGCAAATAGATGACTAATGATGGGGCATTGTAGCACCCAGCCTCCTAATTTTAGCCCCAGAAAGGGCATATCATGTTATGGACTAGATGGCTACCTGTTGTTCGAGGGATCTAACTGTCAGTTAGGGAGGCGATTGTGACTAGTGAGGGAACCTAGAGTCTTTGAAGCACAAAGTGGGTTTGGCTCAATTGTAATCTCTCTTTTATGTTATGGTTATGAGCGGAGTGTCCGTGTGGATGTTTGAGAGTAGAAAAGATTATTATGATACATTTATGTTGATATATGATGATCTATGCAGTGTGATATTTCATGTGACAGCAATGTATGTTGTGATGCGATATGTATGTGCACAACAACATGCTCCTTAAGGAAGGTTACAACCATCCTCAATTTCTCAACCTCCGCCATTTTTTGAGCTTCAAAGTATAGCTTAAGTTCACTTATGAACTCGATTATCTTTCTGATTCTTTTGGTTCTAGTGAAATTCCTAGTTAGATTTGTCTGACAAAATTTCTGGAATGAGCCTGAGCCCTTTTTGGATTGAAGATCCATGATTATCTAGTCTCGCTCTTAAAGTTCCACCTCTAAGTGTCGGATCATTATCATGAATCCCTTTTCAATGGCTACCATTGATATGACAAGATGACCATATGATATCAACTTGGAACTCTCAATCCTTGCAATGGGCTTGTCTCGACCATCTTCTAGATTGGAGTCAACCTCATTCCCTTTGGGACTCCGGTCCAAGTTTGATCATAGGTTTTTGATGCATGCGAGCTTTATCCCTCAACTTTATCTTGAAGTAGATTTTTTGTATGTCATTGCATCTTGATACTTTCTCCAAGACTTAGGTCCAAAGCCTCGTTGTCTTGTTTATTGGTCTAACATGCAAGAACATCCACTTGAAGGTTAGCGTCAGGGTCCAGATCTCAATCGGTCATGCTTAGCATCTTTTAGATCTAGCATTGGATCCACTCCCCTAGTGGTATTCTCATAACCCAACATGAGCAAATCACTTGATGACTTGGGACTGACTTTTCCTACAATCTAGAATCCTTAACATGGGTTTGTCCTTTACAGCTCAAACGTCCACGGCATCCGTCTAGGTTTGGATCTGGCTTTTAGGTCCATGCACTTTGATTCAATCACTAGGTCTTGGATCTAGTTCTTGATACCTTAGGTCCTATTTTGTTCCTTGGATCTGAGTTAGAATTTTAGGTCTTGGTTTGATCCTTAGGTCCAAAGTATGGTCCTTGGGTCCAGTAATGAGTCTTAGGTCCATGGGCCCTAAGTCTCTTGGGTCCAAACAGACCCCAAACATCAACCTAGCGATTGTCTCATGCCCCAAGGTTAGCCCTAGTCCAACCTTGGATGAGAGCCATAACATGGGATGTTATGGCTCTTTGGCTTCCTCATAAACATCACTGCTCTCATATATACTTAAGGGTTTGCTTGACCCATCCTCCTCCTTGGTCGCTTAAAGTTATACCCCAACACGTTTTATGACCTGTTAGTTTCCAACCACTAAACTAACCATAACTTCCATATTCTAAGGGCGTTTGTCCCAATCTTGATGGTGTTAGAAGTGTCTCATCAAGAATTTTTTCAAGTTTTTTAAGTGCTCTAAACATAGCTCGAGCACAACCAAGGCTAACCCAAATATTGTATTAAGACCCAACATTTAAAACCTTCCATGTTCATATCTCAAGTCCGGGAAACGCCATCAAGTATAACGTCTTGCTCCTAAGTGCAAGAAAAGCAGTTGTTTTTCTTGCACTTAGGATCTCATTAGAAATATATGATCAATAGATTTCCAACGAGTCTTTAATCATATCAAATAGTATTTATGAGCAAATAGAGCTTTTCCAAATGTGAGCTCAATCTGAGACTTATACTAAGATTCGGGATTGCAGTCTTAGATGTGATCTGCCCCAACTCAACCTTTGATTGCTATTTGTGGGATTTTTTTATCTTGATTTTGTTAAAAGTATTTTGTCAAGAGCATTTTAACAAGATCTCAATCATTTTGAATGCTCACATATTGCTCTTGATATTACATGAAATATGTAAACTCGTTCTACAGTTAGCCATTTATGAGGATTGACAATTGTTTCGGTTTCTAGTCACTTGACTCATCATCTAGCTCAAGTTGTTAAAGTCTTTAAGCATTGTCCAAGTGTCTTAGACTTCGTCGTGTGTGAAGTTCGTGACACTAAGATCTCATACAAGATTTTAGAATCAAGGAGTTTAAAGTTGATGTTTAATCTCAATTTGATAATAGCTTTGCTCCGTTTTGTTCTTCCAAACAAGATTTTGCAAAGTTTCTTTGTGAACTTAATACCTTTCACTTGCAATACATCCTTAAACAAAATGAACTCCAAAATCTAACATTTCTTGTCCGCCTTAGACATTTAAATTGATTTTAGGACATTTCAAGAATAGAAAAATATTCATTGTAATTGTTCAATGACATCATCCATTATACATTATTGTTTTAATTCCATAGCTTCACTACCTCCAACCCATCATTGCTTCACTATTTTTTACTCCTCGATCTTTGGTTTTGAACTCCAGAATAATCATATTGAAACATCTTCATTCAAAATTGTGATGCAATTAGTGAAGATTTGAAATCTCTTCAGTATAAAATAGACTCTCAACTCCAAGAATTCTTATTCATCTTAGACATTCAAAACAAAAGTACTAATTTTTCCATATTTCAAAATTTTGAACTTCTTATTTACCTATTTTCGTCCAATCATCATGTGCAACATGTAACTACATCTTATCAATTTTAAGTTTCAATCATATGATCATATGATTATTTGATTATTATAAGATTTTTTTACTGGAAGCTCAATTTACTTTGTAGATGTTTTGATCATACGATACAAGATTTGAAATTCCCCAAAAAATTTGAGCTAGATGTTTTGAAACATCCAAATTTTTGACTCGTATCGAAGCATCTTGATTCAAAGTCTTGTATGGGTCCCTGCTTGGTCCCTACTACTTGTGTCACTAGATGCCATCTCCTGTCTATGGAGATTGACAACATACCTTCGCAGGGGGGATCCGAGCCCAAGACATATGACCCTTGACCATACTCGAATTTCAACGTCTCTCTAATGCTCCCGTTGCCTTTTCTCGTTTTCTAGCTGGTCGATCTGGCTAGCTCTGCTTGGGTCATATGTTTGGCAGGTTTCTTATGTAGTTCCTTCAATTCATTTTCCAGAACTATGACTTTAGTTATCCTGAGGCCTTGCGCTTTCTGTTTATCCCTGAGATATTTCCTCCTTGCGTAGACTATCAGTGGATCATCCCGGAATTTCTCTAATTTCTCCACAATTTCTCTAAACTCCGTTGAGGGTAGCTTCTCTCTCTAGCACCGTCATGCTCCATTTGGAAGTAGACGGACCTGCCACTGACTTAGTTCCTTCTCTTCCTTCCTCCACTCCGATTTCAAATTCCGCCGACACAGGCAAATGGTCCGTGAGCGTCTTCCCTGCATGGTGAGTCAGACCGGAGGCTGCTGCTAGCCATCAACCCTTGAGCGATACATAAATACGATCCAATCTTGCCCACCTGGCTGAACCTCCATAGTCAATCCAGCGAGTGTGGAGGGGCCCCTCCACCTCCGCTACGATCTCCCTTACATCTACTGGCCTCTGCTTGACTTTCTCCCGAGGGCTTTCATTTGTATCCTCCACCGTATACCACTCCAGTCTCCGCGTAGTATCCTAGCAGTATGAGAGAATTGGCAGACCTTCCCACTGGTGCTTCCTATTCACTGCTGTGTGCGTACCGTATACAGACGCTTTTGAAATGGTCGCCCACGTCAAAAAGCCATCTGCCAAGCCTCCTGATTTCTCTATCTTGAAACTCCGATGAATGACAAGCGCCGTCCCACCAGTTCTCTCACCTCCTCTATAGCCAGAATGTCCTACTGCAATATTTTCTCTAGAAACTACTTTCGCTACCTCATAAGCACCCTAAACCCTACCTTGTGCTCCTGAATGGCTATCACGTCTGGTTTTCTCCGTTCCTCCTTAACGAAATCTCTGAGTTTATACCTCCTCAATTCCCCAAAGAAACCGCCAACATTCCAAGCTGTCACCTTGAGCTGTAGGCGTAAACTTTCTGTACCAGTGGGATGCATGTCTTAACCAAGGCCGCATGGCCATGCTCATATTCCTCCGGTTTATCTGTCGAGCCTGCATTTTCAGCTGAATTTATCTTCTCAACCTTGGCGTCTGCCAGCGTCATCTGTCGGATGGTCTCTGGCTTCTTTGCTGCACGGCTGCACGTTTTTGAATCGACGGTGGCTTCTTGCAGAGAGATTTCTAAACGCTTGTAGTTTTTTCTTTCTCTTTGCCTTGCTCCCTCAGTCGTTTAAAGGCAGCAAGAAATTCTTTGGTCCTCTTCTGGGCCGAATCTGGGGTCCTTTGCGGACGACGCTTAGGTTCACGTCTGACTCCTATGGAGAAAGTGAGTTCGCCGTAGTTCACCATTGTTTTGGTCTTGTGGCAGCTCCCATGTCTTCTTGTCTTGTATCTGTTCCCTCAGACGTCTGTCTCCCCTCTTCCGCATCTTCGTTTCCTGCCTGATCCGTGGCTTGTCCTGGTGGCCTCTTGGAGCTTGGTGATACGGTATCGTGCTCCAAAGTACCACTTGTCCCATCCAAGGGTTCTTTACTCTTCTTGTCACTTCGTTAGATATCTGCTCTCCTCTGTTCCGTCTCCATGTCTTGGTTGCCATTGTCCCCTCCTGGTCATGTTGAATTTTGCCAGATCTGCCGCCTTGCTTGTGTGGGGGAGAAGAAGTGGCTTCTATCCTTGCCGCTTGTCACTGGTGCCCTTGAAGACTAACCTGTGTGTGTGTGTGTGTGCAGGTTCAGCCGACTGAGATAATCTGGATCTCCGTGTATTCTCCTTCCGCCCTTCAGTTCTGAAATTAAGTCTGGGAGTGGATGCAGGTGTTCGCCCCGGAAGGTTTCCTCCCTACGCCGTATCCTCTGCACGCTCCCTCCCCGCCATCTCCTCAGATATGGTGCCTGGAGGGTTAGGTATATTGACTTGCATCTGAGTAGACGAGATTCTTCTTAGCGGTGGTGTAGTGTAGTGCAGTCTAAATCAGTGCTCACCGCTCCCAATTCTAGGCCATTTGGCTAGGCTGCCCCAGGTTGACCACTGTTAACTCCAGAAGTGTGGAACCTTCCTATGGGCTGCCGGCCAGGGGGAGACGCAACATTGAGGGGTCTAACACTCTGCAAGGCATTATCTACGGATCTGCCCCGTTGATACGTCAGTTGATACATACTAGCCATCAGTCGTTGTGAGGGTGGCACTGGCTTGTGACTCGCAACTTTTGTAATGACTGGTCTATACTCAAATAAATCCGTTTCTAGAGCCTTCACCTGATGCGCTAAGTTATGCGTCGGTAGTCTTAGTGATTCTGGCGTTTTTCCCAAGCAACGCCGATGTGCTTTCCTGTAGTGCAAGTGCCGTAATCATATTTCTGAATCACTGAGCTTCTACGTCGTCCGTGTTAATGCTGGTACGTCCTGCGACCGGGGCCTAAGCCTGAGTGTGAACCTGCGACTGCCAACCCACCCCACGGACCCCCAAAAAAAAAGGAGTGGATTACGTTTGGAAGCTAGCTCATCCCACAGCAACGTCCTTTCCATAGGATCTTCTTGACCCGCTATGCTGGCAACGGTGAACATTTTCCTGCCTATGAGTAGACATGCATGAGTTTTTGTCTCCTCCTCACTGATGCAGTGCAAGATATAATGGTGAGACACTTGCTTAATGACATCTAAGAATTGTTCACGACCAACTCGTAGGTTCTGAGCTGCAAAAGTCAACATTTTGAGGTTCAAGCATTCGAAACACCTGCTTGATGTACATGTTTCGGATTTTCTTCCCCACGCTTCTAGACCAATAGCCTAGATCTACTTCCAAGTTTCTCGATATTCTGTGGCTATGGCCACGGGTGTTATTACCGGAGTTTCCCAGAGATACAACTCCTATTCTCGTTCACAGAAATAGTTCAAATCATACCTCTATTTCTACGGCGTTCGAGTGGTGCTCTAGTGCGTACTCCGAGGCCAGCGCTTCCTCCCGGTTCTCGATGTAGCAGTGCTCTTGTCGACTTCGATCCGTCCAGAACACAAGATATTCGTGTGTCCGTACAGTAGCCGTATCGATTTCGACACGTTATGCACAGTGCTCTCGGTTCGACCCGTATTCCTCCGGTCAACATTCCTTCGCACGTACGTTGTCTGCATATTGCATCTGTCCTTTTCGCCTGGATTGTCCGTACACCAGGAGATTCTTTGCTGCATGGTCTTCGGCGGTAGCCTGCTTTGCTCGACGGCGAAACCTATTTCTTTCGAGTCAGTTTCGACCCTGCTAGGGATTCCTGTAAACAGAAGAAACGTCGCCACGATCTGCCGTACACTGTCGTCATACCACTCTCAAGCTGTCACATGTGATCCGCACCACTATCCTCAGTGCAAGATTGCACGTAAAACTGAATCGGCTCGTACAGCCGACACCATTGCCATTTCAGTTCGCGAACCCTAACGCTTCGACAATTTTCCCATAGAGGGCCGTACGGCGTCCAACTCTCTTGGAAATTAGTTCCTTTCCTCACAATCGCTCTGAGATCACGCATCCATCTCTCATAGAGACATGAATCTTGCCTACTGCTCGCAATTCTCGAAGAAACAACTGAAATCACGGCCGGACCTGGACCTGCGCGAGGTAGTCTGCTTTCCACTCAGGTTGAGCCTTCTACTACTGGTTGTCCGGCGGCTTCTTTGGGCGGTCGAGATAGATTTTGAGCTTTTGGAGCGTGTTAGATTTGAAATTTTGGTCAATTGAGATTCGCGTGGTGGCAGTAATACGTGAGTTGGGCGGGAGGAATTTTTCCATCCAGAGGCGGAATAGAAGGTGGAAGTGGCTGCAGGGTTCAGTTAATTGTACATTTGACATTTATCGAGAGGAGACTGCAATGAAGTTTTTGTTGGACACATGGAGTACTGGAGCTCGAGCCGGTTTGCTCCTGTTTGGCGAGCTGCAATTGGAAACCCCCTGCCTGCTAATGGTGACGAAAAAAGGGCTGCCAGCGCATATCACTCATGATTTACTAGAAAATGTGCTTCCAGATGCAGGCGCTCTGCAAATTAGCCCAATTCATTTGTAAGTTCTTGGGCTTAGTTTTGCACACTCATTAAATTGATGCCCTTTATGCCTTTGGCACAGAGGGTAACCTGTAGCATGGGATATGTGGGATTTTATCTTTTTGTTGGGTGCAAAATAATGCTGCCCCTGGGCATTGATGCTCGGTACGTCACGACCCTGGATTGGAGCACTCTCCTCTGTACAGAACATAGACTTTGGTCGACGTGATTTTGCACATCGTCGGATACTATGATGTTATTTTCATGCTACTAGTTGTAGAGAGCTAGAGGTCAAAGCTCCTTTGAAGTACGTAGATTTTTTAAGAATAGCATCTGTCTACCGTCATTCAAACGCTTCAACTTTCGAGAATGCCAAAATCATGTCCTACAGCGTAAGATTGACGTTAAATTGACTTCCGTAATATTGCGAATATGGGAAATCGGTCGGATTACGTCTTGTGAGGAAT
This sequence comes from Marchantia paleacea, assembly GCA_014180765.2. Lineage (NCBI taxonomy): Eukaryota > Viridiplantae > Streptophyta > Marchantiopsida > Marchantiales > Marchantiaceae > Marchantia > Marchantia paleacea. The sequence goes on from MUAA02000032.1 coordinate 1,171,052, forward strand.
GCATAACACAATGTGACCAATCGGTCAAATTCTCAAGTTGAATCCCCTGTTTGGACATATTGTGCTGTTTGAAGATCTGATGACGGGGGTTTTCTGGTGCAATAATTAGTTTGGAGAGTCCTCCACCAAGTGTCGTGGCATCGGTAGGAGGACTGCATAAGCTGCTATCCCTGCAGAGGCGCGTCGTAGTTGGCATCGCCCGTGATAGCTTTGGCCAAGAAGCTGACGGTTTAAATGGCACCAAGTTTGGAGCTGCTTTCGAGACTTCTTCGGGACGCCGCGTGGTACAGACATTATCAAGCCTTTGCAGTTTCGGGTGTCGAAACGGGTGATATTAGCGAGAGTTAGTAAAGTATAGCGCTGCATTTGTAACTCATCATGAAATTGGGTGAACAGGTAGGGCCCAAGAAATACATGGAAGCTATCAATGCATTGCGGCCAGATCTATGGGCGACATTGCCTGATGAAGTTCCGGCCTGGGCTACGACCAAACGACATCGGATGTCAGTTGACCGAACACTCCGGTGGTTAGACGAGTGTCTCACGTTGAATGCTGTATGATGCCTTTCTTCCAACTCTAATTCCATGTTCCACGGAGCTTCTTTTGTGAAAAGGTTTCGTACCAAGGTGCCATCATGTTTTAACTCTTTGTCCTACCAGTTCTTCTCTGTTGTTTATTTAGTTGCAGCTGGGAGGGGGGATATTAAAGGTCTAGCCTTACGAGTCCACCAGCATTTGATTCCCTTTCTTTCAAGTGCATTGAAGCACTGAATTTCGGACAGCAAAATTTCTAGTGCCTGAGTGTCTTTTTTCTGTCACTGCCTTAGTGTCTTTTTTCCGGGTAGCTTTTTGACGAATCATCTTAGACTGGTACTGAGCCCATCGTCATTGTATAACTGCTTTGTCCAGGTTCAGGACAACTCTGTGCTGGGCGTTGTCGTTGGTGGTTCCAATGTTGAAGAGCGGAAGCGATCTGCGGAAGCTACAGCGCGTCGTAATGTCTCAGGTGTGTTAGGCAGTCCATTAAAATCATGATGATCGTCTTCATTACGCAGTTCATTGAGAGCTAACAGGTTGTACAAACATTATGTTGTGCTATCAAAATTCACGAGAACACCAGAGGTGTGCACTGACGCAAAAGAATGCATGGCATTTTGAACATGGAGTGTGGAAGGAGAAATAAGTTGCGGAAGGCATTAGAATGGTGTTCGCGGATCTCTGCTTTCGTGATAACTGATCAATTGTATCATTAAAAACTACATCGTTGAATGTGGGTTAGGGACGTGATCATTTATTTCCTGAATATTCTAGGTTTTTATGGTGATTAAGGATCAACTAATTCCAGTGAATGCTTTTTATACTGCAGGCTTTTCTTTGGGTGGATTCGGACTAGGTGAATGTCCTGAAGAAAGAGCGGCTTTATTGAAGTCTACTATTGTAGGGCACTATATATTGTATTTTTTTTCAAGTCGTGAATTTCGTCTTTGAGTTGCTGCTGTACAAACTTCTCATGGTTCATTACGTTTATAGACAGTTTCTTTCTTTCAGCCATGCGGGTGTATGGTTTGTCTTTTTCGTTGAAATCATAGTTTGAACTCGCAGGCATACTTGCCCGAAGAGAAGGTACGACATCTTAGCGGCCTCGGAATGCCTGGTGAGTTTCAGTCTGTCTAGGTAAATATGACCCTGGATGACACGTCTGTACAATACTTGTAGGACGTTCAACAGTTGGGAGAATCTCCTTGACATAACCAATTTTGCACACAAGCCTTTTTGCTTGTGAAGACATGACTGACTTGCTGCTTCAACTTCACCATTATCTTGAGCTGTTATGACGCGTAGTGAGCGAGCTATATCTTATTGCTGGACTTGTTTGTTCCACTAGAGGAGGTGTTGGAGGGAGTTGCAGCCGGGATTGACCTTTTCGATAGCACATATCCCCACAGTCTCACCATGAAGGGCTTTGCTATGACTTTTCCCCTCTGGATGGAGCAGAAAAATGGTTTTCATACATTTTCTGAGGAAGAACCTGCGGCCGACATGGATTTGACAAAGATTAACTTGCACTCTGTGGCTCACAGGTAAAGAGGGTTAGTTATGTTAGTTTCATGAATAACTTTTTGAGTAACACTTCTGCTGTAAATTAAGTGATAAATTACGAAAAGGAGATCTTACATGCCGAAGATGCTGGAGAAATGAGTACAGGGCCATACCGAGAGTTCTAGACCCCAGGATTCACTAAATGACGTTCATATAGTGATTAGGTGATAGGACTTTGTTTTCCACGTTCGTGCAGATTTTTTCGCTCGAAACGGATCATGTGCATAGTGCTATAACTCAAAAACATTGCTACATATGGGTTTCTGGAGTTTGTGCAGGTGCGATGTCAATCCTATTGTGAAAGGGTGCAAGTGCTACTCATGTCGCAAGCACACGCGAGCGTACATCCATCATCTACTCAACGTTCACGAGATGCTGGCACAAACTCTTTTAGACATGTGAGTTACATAAAACGATCCCATGCTGAACAAATTAATGAATTCACCACTTAGGTACTTTCCCAGTCAGGTGAATCATCTTGTGCTAGCTACGTCGAGAGGATTGTTATTCTCAGTCCAGTTTCCCAGTCCTCGATGCAACAGCAATTTGGGAGAGTGCGCTGGGGGTTGTTGGCCTGTAATTTCATTCTTCCAGCTTTTTATGCTCTGATGCACACACTATGCAAGTAGTATTGATTTATCTTGAGTGCCACATGTGGAACTAGCTGATTCAATACGAGGTCCATGTTCATTCCCGCCACATTCGCTGGAGGAACTCCAGTTTTTTATTAACTTGCCTGCATGTGTTTCTACTGCAGCCACAATTATCATCACTATTTCAGTTTTTTTCGGGCTATCAGAACGTCGATTGTTCTGGATAACTTTCAAGCGTTCAGAGAATGGTTCATGAGTAGACGGAGGTATATTGCTGGGGCTGATGCCATAAGTTCCAAACAATCAGATGATGTGCTGGTTGCAAAAAATGTTCTGAATCATCAAATTTCCACATTATAAAATTGAACGATGTCTAGGTATCGTGTCAAGGCCTCTGGATGTTGTTTGTTTGCTATCGCTTTTTGTGCGGCAGGAACTTCGTGTATTTTTCGCGTTATGGGCTGATATGAAACGAGTGTCTGTTTGGTCGGTCCGTTATATCATGTGCATGCTTGTAAACCCCCAACTAAAAGGAAAATCCTGACCTTGCGCGGAGCACAAGGAATATGCTATTTGACCTAGATTGTTTTCATAAAAATTCACTAATCAGACAGCCACTCTCGAGGGCGTACAGACAGCTAATTTCATGTATAACATGCAAGAATATCTTTGCGCAGGAGTTGTTTAGACTTCTCGTGAGCATGATTCTTGGAATCCATGGAAGTTTACCTTTCAATTAGTGTCCCATGCTTTCAAAATTCTTCTCTGAGAATAATCACTGACGATAGTTATTTTGGCCGAAGAATTGGAGATGCTAGATAGACAACGTTGTAGATAGCGGACGTATTCAGAACTTGTGCAAATACTGTCACCACGAGATCAACAAGTTCAAAGTCTGTCGGCAGAATAAGGACTAAATCATTTCTTCTTACGTATGCTTTTGCAAACAGAACCTTGACACAACCTGATGGTCACTCACAGCCTGTCCGAAATACGTTTTAAGTGAAGATCGAATTCCTTCGAGTACCGTCAGACTGAAAGCAACTCATTCGTGTAGGATTGTAGGTTCCTTAGTGTTCCCCGAGAAGGTAGCAAGGTAACAAGGTTTTCTGACACCACAAACTGCACTCTATATGTAGGATGCAGTAATCATTACACTCTCATCTTAAGCGAGTATATAATTCGCCGAAATCCAATGTTGACGTAATCCGAGTGATTGAAGAAATATTCAGTGTGGGTTCTTTTCCTTTCCAAGTTGTGCGAACGATACGAATGAGTCTCTTGGAAATTGATATCACCTCTCCACGACCCACTGTTGTCCTAAGATGGATCTGAGTCTTGATTGGAAGGCACGGGCACAGAAGGCCGTGCCGTCTAGAGCGTGCATGGATAGTGAAGGTTCAAGTAAGTTTCACCGAAAGATGGAGACTCAAGTGCGGGAATCAAGCATGCGCGCCCCTGGATATCACTCTGCGCTTTGGCCTTGAATGCCAACCTGAGTCCTGTGGTTGGAATGAGAGACGTCTGCCTAACGTACTTCATGACCGGTCCATCGGCTGACATCATTCTGCCAGCCATCGACTTCTACTGTAAGAGTTAACGACTGGTACCGGTCAGACACCAATAAAACCGGACAAATAAAGCTTCAGTTTTTGTTGCTGTCTGATCCCCAAATTGTGGGTTTGGTTGCGATCGTTTTACTGGTTTTCGGGCGGTAACCGTCACGTCACAGTCACTACTGTCGTCCAAGTGGTCACCGTCACCAGTGAACTATGTCACTATTTTCCTTCGTGTTATGATTTCACTCGCCCTCTTGACCAGGACGTAGAAGTGCAGGGTCATCACCGAAGAAAAACGTAACAAGAACAGCTATTTGCTTTGTGTCGAGCTTTTCAGTTGTAACGTCTACCTAAGCTACATAGACAAGAGACCAGCGAGTAAGATAGTAAAAAGGACGGGAAGACCCCATCAAGTCGAGAAGAGACCAGCGAGTAACATAGTAAAAAGGATGGGAAGACCCCATCAAGTCGTACATGAAACCAAGGGGGTATGATGGCTGAAGGACTATCTTAGATCTTCGGCAGAAGATGATGTTACCTTCTCAACCATCAACTTCTTCAAGAACTGCGATGAACGTGAATTGTGGAAGGCCTCAGAAGCGGACAATGGTGGAGAGAATAGATCTTAAACTAACTCAATTGATCTCCTGTGGATTGCACTAGCTAGTGGTCTATGTAGAGCAATGGATACAAGCTCACTAAAATAGGCTATACAATATGATAAGGAAAGTAATACCCCATGTCGCATAGTATGGTAGGTTTTTGTGCACTGAATGTATCAAAGTTGACGTCCATAGGTCCATAAAACTCCAAGGCTAGAGAAAATGATACACCATGTCACCTAGTATGGTAGGCTCTTGCACACTCTCTCACGAACATGTCGAAGTCAGCATCCATAGCTCCATATAACTCCAAAACTACATAAACAAAGAGGTGACCTCTCTATATATCCCTATACTTGGAGACATTCAATGTTACCGCTCCGTTTGACACCCATCCATAGGATACATAATCATTCCCTCCAAAATTATGTCACATGTAGAATTGTAACCACAATGTCCGTAATAGTAACCTCGTCCTCCCGAATCAAGTATAGATCTGACCTAACTGCAAGGCATACCAACGCTCCCTCCATGTGAGCTATCCACCCCCCTCTAGCAAACACCACATCCCTAATGGCATCATGGGTAGCTATCCTCTATCTTCCAAATGGACAACGAGTCATATGGACCCCATTGCATCTACGATAGTTCAACACTCACATGTGAGTAATGAAAATAGAGATGGGTGGATCAAGCTAAGGCGGAACCTCTAAAGAAAGTACGAATGGGTGGATCAAGCTAAGTCAAAACCTCATTGTTGTAGAGAAGGTAGTTGCTTTGAGTCGGAAAGCCTTGATGCATTGTGGAGCCAAGAGCCAAGAGCATATACGAGCCCTAGTACGAAGAATGGCCGGATCCAATAAGAAATAATGTAAAGCGTGCTGAAACTATTCCAATCGTGAGCTCCGTTGTGCCTCCGAGGAAAAAGACTTTATCCTCGGATAAAACATTTTTTTGTCTGTTGCAATAGTACATGTAGGGAAATGTCCTCTTATCACATATTGTAATGTGCATTTATGGTGATATATCATGCACTAGAATCTAAACCGACATACCTCCTCTTGGATCAATATCCTAGACTAATATCCTTAGTACTCGTCATTAAAAAAATCAAAAATCTACTTGAGGTCAAATCAACGGTCATTAGAGATACCAAAAATCTACTCAAGCCTAAATCATCACTACTTTTACATTTTATTGGACACTAGCATTCTATTTTGTTCCAAAATGTTGGAGTTTCAATGTAGTGTGAGATTGACGCAAGTTATGATTGCATCTAGTGGGAAGCACATCAAACTACAGTATAAAGTGGTGGTATCACTATTGAGATCAAGTGGCCTACAAATCATGTGTATGGAGAGTCAAAGTTCAAACAATCTCCTAGAACTTCCCACGTCTTGAGCCAACTTGTCTAGCGAGAGAGTAATGACTCAACCATTGGACTAATTGTGCATTAATATTTTATCTTTCATCTCCTTGCAAGATTAGCATCATTGACATGAAGTTCACATTTCCAACTAAGAGTTAGGATGATAGGTGGGGATATGAGAAGTAATCATTACTCTTAGATAAATAACATAATGGATATAACCTCTTACTTATCAAAAACTCATCTTTCAAAAATTAACTTGATAGTTTATCTTTATTATTTTATTTTTCTTCTTGCATCATTGTTGTTTTAGTCCCATTTCCTTTGTATTATAGTACAATTTTTTGATTTTGTGGTATTCTAATTTAGTTATCCATGTTTACTCTATCATACCTTTAATTGTGAAATCCATTCAATCATATCTTATACAAGTGTGGACCTGCTCCAAGTTGTCATAATCATTCATGCATATGAGTAAAGAAGTTTTTCTTGACATCTTGTCACTATACGCTCCCAGCGGGATGTTACAAGAATATTGATGTGATATGTTCATCGGCTCAAAATATCAAATCTACACACGTCAAATGAAATTAGTGTATGAAATGAAACTTATCATGTTTAATATATTATTTTTGTATTTATGTTTATAGATTTTATGCAATATATATTTAATATATATTTAATATAATTTAAAAGCATTACTTACTTGTTTTATAAGAAAGAATTATAAAATAAAGATGAGGGTCAAAATATAAAAACATTTGATCAAACATTTTTTAAGGTAACCCATAAAATCTATGGGTATAGTGTAATCCCCGTAACATCTTATGGGAAAATGAAAATTTTAAATTTACATCCCAAACTTATTTGTACATAGGGCTTAAGTGCTTATTTGAATGTGGTTAACAATGAGACGAACATCCCCTTTTCCGTAACTGGAATTATGGGTCTATATTCTTGAGCACTTTATTATTATGAGGAGTGTTTAACACCTTATCAAGGTTAATCCAGTTAATTTTTGTTCAAGGCTGGTGTGAAACCCTAATGTTCACCTCCAACAATGTTTTCAAAAAAAATTTGATTCAAATTGAATTGATCGGAATGGATTATGTATCAGGAAATCTAGATGCTTTTCCCAGCCATTTTTTAATACAAATTGGATGACTTTTATTTTGTTGCAGATGAGCTCGCTTGCTTCTGAAGTGTTCTAATACCTACAATTAAAAACACGTTAATCTTCGAACAAGTTGGATGGTAGAAGACCATTAGAAATAATCGGCTATTTATTTGATGTTCAAATTCCAAAACTTATGTAGAGATACATTTCTCGATTCGGAATCTTACACTCCAATGATGCGATGAAGTTGGATGAGATTGTTACATCATTCTTATTGCATTCATTTCAAGTATAAACTGTATGACCTTCATCAGTATGAGAACTTTAGCGAACTAGTTTGATTCATTTCCAGACTATGTGTGATTTATATAGAACTGAAGCTCACTTCCTCTTGGGAAATAAGGGTTGTCGTATTGGCAAAGGAGCTGTACTTCTAACCACACGTTCGTCTGCATGATCCCCACATCACTTTGGGTACTATTCTGGTTAAATTTTGATGTGCCGATTTATCCGACAGTCTGTCCGTCATCCGGCTATCCCACAAGTGGCTTACGTAGTTTAAGACTTCTTCAGCACATCCATTCACGGTGCCGTATGCGCTGGTCAGCATACTGCCGATTGCATTACAAATCGACGTAGAACTTCTGTAACTTCCCTTCGGTTGCTACGTGGCTGGCACAATGGAGTCTTCCCCGTACTCTAGTTCGCATCTACGTACAATTTCAAATTTCTTTCTATTAGTCAATGAAGAGCTGGCATCTGCCCATGAGATGATACCAGAGCAAATGCTTCATTCAATTTTTGTTACAGCACCCTGCTATGTATTTCATTTTGAAGAACGCCATAAGCTCACCCTGATTCACTCAAGGGTTCACACTGAGTGAATGTAAAACTCGTCTATTCAACCCTCCACTTTCTTTCATTTACCCTCTGGACTGTCTCCCATATTTGACCTCCTGCTCACACACACTATCCTTTGCTCTCCTAAAGAGACTGATCAGCCTGGTATAGTAGGATGTGCAAATGTCAATCAAGTTGAAGCAAAACCTTCCTTCAATACAACGTTTCTTGTCTACTTTGTGGATTGTGAAGTGGTTCGCAATGGTCCTTGTAACCATGTATCATCACGTTGCCACGCTAGAATGGATTCTATGAACTTACTGGGGTGTAGTCAGGAACTTTCAAATTGTGCTCTTACCGACAAGTTATATTTTGGCATATATTCTAAAAACCACATACACCGAAAACCGACCGTTCCAACTTTAGAAGTTAATACAATTTTACTTGAAGAGGCTGAAGGTTTGTAATAAACATCATCACAGGAGGTTTTACAAATGATAATTGAGAGTAACGGATAAATGGAAAGCATCACGCTCCTTTTTACTTCTCTTCTCTTTGGTCTTTGGTGATATCATCGGACCATGGACATTCGAGTGTGTGACTAGAGATTTGGCAAGGAGACAGACATCTTTGCCAATCTCGTGTGGAGGGGTAGGCTTATTATCGATGGAGGAGACGGCACCTACGGCGTTCTTGGCGAGTTGGGCACTTGTTGCACCTTTGTTATCTTCTCGATTTGTGATCGCAGATAGACCTATTTTGGAGATATATACGAGGGATGTCGATACGGGATCATTTCCCTTACAGGTATTATTACGACATACGAGAGACGTTTTACCACGGGAGGTACGACATGAGTTCCCATCTTTTTCCTCTTTGGCTACCGATTGGACTAGGGGTCTGGTCTATCTTGATGGACCGGCAGTTTCGAGGAGGCTCTACATTCACTCTTAGTGGATCCGGCCATCCCTCGTACTACTAGAGCTCGTCTACGCTCATGCTCGGCCAAGGGTGCAGGCTCGTGGATCTTGGCTCGACCATGCATCGAGGGCTTTCCGACTCGCACAGCCTACTTTCTCCACGGCGATGAGGTTCCGTCTTGGCTTTGGTCCATCCATATACATCTTCATTACTCACATGTGAGTGTGGTATCACTTTTAGATGCGGCGGTGTTCATATGACTCGTTGTCCATTCGAGAGCAGAGGATAGCTACCCATGATGCCATTAGGGATGTGGTGTTTGCTATGGCGCGGGAGGGTGGATACCTCACATGGAGAGAGCGTTGGTATGCCTTTGCGATCGACTAGGGTTAGGCAGACTGCATTTGGTTCGGGAGGACCAGGTCCTTTGTGGGCGATGTGGTGGTTACCGATCCTACTAGAGACACAGTTTCAGAGGGGGTGATCACCCATCCTCCAAGATGGACGGCGAGTGGAGCCACAGCAGCCAAGGTCTCCAAGTATAGAGGTATGCAGAGAGGTCACCTCTTTGTTCCTCTAGCTTTGGAGTTATATGGAGCTATGGACACCGACTTTGACATGTTTGTGAGGGAGTGTGCGAGAGCCTACCATACTAGGCGACATGGGGTATCACTCTCTTTAGCTTATTGTATAGCCTATTTTAGGCAACGTGTTTCCATTGCTCTACAGAGAGCACTAGCTGGTGCAATCCATAGGAGAGCAATCACGTTAGGTGATGCTTCTTCGGATGCTCCTGTTGTTTGTAGACCTTTTGACTTGGATAGTTCAGATATCCTAGGTGCTGTAAGACATATTTCCCAGTGTGATACTATTGGGGCCTAGCCCCATGTTACCGGTTTGGTTGCTTCCTTGTACGATTTGATGGGATCTTCCCATCCCTTTTGTTATTATATTTTCTTGGAGCTTGTCCCCTTAGATTAACCAGACGTTTCATAGGGAGACATGTTAGTGATCAAGTACTTCTTATCAGGAGTGTTTTATTTCTCATAGGAATGCCATTGATGTCTTCCACTTCACTTAGGGGTTTGACACTTTATTGATATGAAATTTTGTCCACTCTTGTGCTTGTCTTTTACTTTTTTGGCTCTAGCAGTTTCTACTAGATTTAAGACATCTATTCTTTACAACAGCATAGAGGATATTGCTCGGTCAGGTAGTATCCTGACAGATGTGGGCCTTGTATGTGTCCTCGTTACTCTAATGAAGAAGTAAGTGGACTTTGCGATACGGAAATCATGTGTTTTTCGGTCTTTTCACTCCAAGTCCATCTTAATGAATGTCTTGTAACTTGATAGACATTTCAATGTGATATACAGAGAAATCTTCAAGATTAGGAGAGTTAAACTACAATCACATTGTCCTGAAAATTGGAAGCAACGGAGAATCCACAGGAGTTTCCACCTCCTGTGTTCGTTCGTTCAGGATGTCCATACTCCACAATGCAAGAGAGTTTTATTGCGGAGTTACGATCTAGAGTAAGTACTAAATGGGAATCAGACCTATTAAATGTGTCGAATGACTCCTATTTTAAAACTTACAGCCATTAAAGATACATAGAATATTCTGGACTCATCCATATCGCCGTGGACGTGTAGCCTATGAGCTGTAAACCGTACATTCAAGTCGCTTTTGCAGGCAGTAACCGAAAACGACCGAGATCAAGGCTTCTTCACTAAGTTCACTCCCTTTCGCTTTCCTTGGTATGGTTGATGGGACAGGCCATCTTTCACGTAGAAGATGCCATCGAAGTTCCATTCACTCCACAAGTATAAGTGAGCAACTGAATCGAGGGGCATAGTAACGAATAACATGAAGATATCTGAGAAGGTCTGTGGAAGATATTAAAAGCACCATCGTGGAGTACAAGGAAGAGAGGAACAAAATCAAACTCACAAAGGGAAATAAGTCACCTACATATGCAATTGAGCTATGCAATCCAACAACTCGGCTGCAGACATTCGAACAATCTTCAATTGTGCAACTTTGAATATATGCCTATCACTCGTTATAATCACCACACTGCGGTTCATGCACATTTCCTTTAAATGTGCAAAGAAGAATATAGGCATGCTCTAATTGATTTCAATGGGGTGGTCCATCGACCTCGGTGATGACGTAAGAGTGGGGAGATCGAGTGATTGAAGTAGTACTCAATAATTTGGTATCTTTTATTGAACGTGTAACGATTTTTCTCTACAACCATCTTCTTATCTATACTCTGAATTCATACTAATGTACTTCATAGTCCGTACTATATACTGCTTCGTGCTTCTTTTGATAACGATTTATTTTTCGAATGAAAATCATAGAAACCATGAGAAAAAATAGAAAACAAGAAATCATCTGGAGCATGAGGAAAGTCGTGCTCAAGGGAACTCCAAAATACTGCTAATATGTACATCATGCTGAAGACGAACACACAACATGTTTCATAGTTGTTGAACTCTTGTGAAAGACTTTACTTCATCCATTTTTCTCTTTGGGCTTTACTTAATCCATTATTCGCTGACATTCGTACTTGCCTGGCAGATAGTATGACGTGTGGTATGGTATATGTGATATGTAAGCTTGATGGATTGATGATATTCCGTGAGCTTTATACTGTAAGTCATTCGTAAGACTGCCTCCATGCTACGGCAATGTAGTGATCTTAAAATAAATCGGTGTATTTCCTTCTTATATCCTACTTTGGTCACAATAAAGATATGTTTCAATTCTGAGACAAAGAACATTACGGAAATTCAAATGTTTGTTGATCAGCAAGGAGAAGCTACTTGAAAGCTCACCTCAGCGCTGCCAAGATCTAGAGGGAGAGATAAGCAGAAGAGGAGGAGGTGGGCATGATGCAAATACGCGTGGAGTCGTGCGAATAGTGTGAAAACACAAGTCATAACAAATTATAAATACAGTATTATGCTATCGCGGGTTCTCCTTTCATTATTTCTTTGATTTCCCCCTCTATTCCTCCATTCTGCCTGATGTATATGGTTCAAATTCTGCTTCAAAGTTTTCAGCGGAAGAGTGTAGATGAATCTGCAATAACTTGTCGGTATCGCATCCAGTCAGTAAGCCAGTCATCTGCCACCTAGGACATGAGGTGCTCTATATGTTTGTCGCACTCGCACACGCTTTTAATCTGTCTGCACCTGAAATCGGAGAAGCACTGCCGTAAGTTCGACTGCATTCAGTCTTCAGCTACACTAGAGTGGGATTTGTAGGAAGTCACTCTGATTCTTTGTGCTCTGGGGTGTTGTAATGTAGGCCATGGCAGCCAGCTAATCTAGGACCAGAGAAGTATAGGGACTGTAGGCTGACTGACTACTCTTCATGCACAAGAGGAAAATCCAAGGCGATCCTCATAAGTTCATAGACGCCTGCTCGAGTCTTGAGGAAAGGGAGAAAGCAGGAAAGCAGCGAGAAGGTGCTCCAACCTCAAACAAGCGAGTGGGTTGGCAGTTTGGCTGAATGCGTGACTGCTGCAAGGTCTATGCCGGGCTGGAGTATGGCTGGAAGTAGCAGCAGTCGTAGAGGCGTTTTCAAACAACTTCATGAGGAAGCAAACGAGCCTGTCTCGCATTATGATGAAATGAAAAGGAAGACCAGGAGCAGGAGCTGGAGCTGTGAGAAGAACAGCGGGTTTTGGTGTTTGAAGAGTTCGTCTGTCCGGAGTGGGCAAGGCGGTTTCATGATGTCAGCAAGGAGTTCGCGAGTAAGAAGCAAGTCTAGCTAAACTACCGTTGTAGAGTGTCATGGAGATTCAAAGGAGCTGAAGAGAATAGCAAAGCCGCATAAAAGGCGGTGGTCGTCGTGGTGGTGGGGACACGCAAGGTACGAGAGTGCAGGGTCCCACTGACCTACAGCAGGAAAGAGTTGCAGAACACACAGTTGGGTATAAAATGTCACTGCAAACTCAGAAACCTGACTGAGCTGAGCATCAGTAGTCCATCCGTCCTTGCCATCCATTCCACTTACACACTCTGAGACTGACGAGCAGCAGGTGTGCAGACTTACAGAGACATACAGTGGCCCCGGCTCTCACTCACTAACCATTCATTTGTCTTCCCACTGTTGCAAATCAGCAGCATCAGCTCCCCCTAATCAAGCAGCTGCTGTCGAGCGGGAGCTCAGCGGAACATACTGAATGATCGCAGCTCTCTCGGCTCACAGCTTTCTCTCTCAGCCACAGTCCGCTGAGACAGAATATACAGGCGAGAGAACAAAGCTCTCTCACCATCACCTCTGAGCTCGATCATTTTCTCATTTGGAGCAGGTCAGCTCCGCATTGCATAGGAGGAGGACAAAAAACATCGAGCGAACGAAGAGGGAGGAGCTCGGAAAGCCCGAGCAAAATCAAGCATGGGGCGGCCGACGGGAGGCAAGCTGTCACCGATGTTGGTGGTCCTTGGGATGAGTCTGCTTGCTATGAGTTCTGTGGTCAACAGTGCCTGTTTTCCCGCAATATTCAATTTTGGAGACTCGACATCAGACACGGGGAACCTGGCTGCCTCATTTCCTGGTTTCACACCAGCTGAGTACCCTCCCTACGGGGATACTTACCCCGGAAAACCATCAAATAGATACAGTGATGGTCGACTCCTTATTGACTTCATCGGTACAGCACTTTCCCTCCTCTTCTTCTGCCTTCTTTTACCCACTGTCCTCATGTCGTATCCCAGCTCGCGTTAAGTCTCTTGCGCATTTCACAACGTTATTGCCCGTTGTATGTAGAATGTTCGCTCGCCGTTGCTCTTTTCGAATTTTGTTAGTATACTATAGGTTCCCAACCCCTGATGACAAAGATCAAGCAAGAAAAGCCAAAGTTTTGAGTTTCAGAGTTGCGGAGTATCACCTACTGATTCTCTCCCCTACGTAGTTTACATCTATGAGCGAGGAAAGTAGGCTACTCAGTAGACTCCGTGGTTTGTTTCCCGGCCCGTACCCCTATGTCGATACGCAGGCCGACGTCGCGAGCTGTGGAGTTGCAGAGGCCAATTTGTTTCTTCTGTGCTCTCTGTTTCGAAGTGGGGCGTTTGATTTTGTAGACGGAATGTTCGTCGTCGGTTGTCGAAGTGTTCTCAGCTGTCGTTCCTCAGCGCTGTTCGTCCGACGAGCTTCAGCTACCTGTATCCCACACAGCTTTCTTGGTTTTCAAACGTGAAGAATTAACGCTACATGTTTGAACTCCTTGCTGGTGACTGGATCCTCTCCCTCTGCAGCGATTTGCATCGACGCCTCTAAACTCGTTGTTAGCGGATTCCCTTTCTGGTGCTATGATTTCCCTTTCTGGTGGCCTTCTCCTTACAGCTCGGCCCCTGTCCTGTTGGGTGTTATGAGCCAACTTCCACTGTCATGAATGGATGATCTTCCTCTCGTGAAGGAGCAGGCCCAGACATGTGCAACGAAGCCTAAGCCGTCTTATTGTAAATTCGCACATATGTTGGCTCTGGAAGTTCGATATGCATTTGAACTCATGTTGACGTGTGAAAGCCGTACATCTATGACATGGCGAGTAATGACGGTGTCTTGTCGCCATGCCATGCTCTTGAATGGTCATCATAACAACGACGAAAATAACTACATGTATACGTTCATGACAACGACGTCTAATAATGGTTTTTCTGCTGTTTCCAGCTCAAGCCTATGGGCTGCCTTTCGTCGATCCGTACTTGCAGTCGGTGAACTCAGAATTCAACCAGGGTACGAACTTCGCAGCTGCTGGGTCCACAGTTCTTCCCGTGACGTACCTGAGCCCCTTCTATCTCGACATTCAGCTGCGAGAATACCGGACGTTCAAAACCAACGTGCAGAATGTGTACAATCCTCCCGATGGTTCCCTTCCGGACGAGGGTACGCCAATGCAGCAACGGATGTGAATCCGATTTCGGCTAGCGATGTAGAAAGACATTTTAGCTCTTCTGATTTATTTTCTGATGCAGTGTGGAGTGAAATTTCTTATCTACTGACATCATTTATCCCCCTGTGCTTTCAGCGAAGAAGGCTCGGCTTCCTTCACCGGAGGATTTTCAAACGGGATTGTACACCATCGCCTTAGGAGGCAATGACTTCACATTTGGTTACACCAAGGGCAAAACGGTTGCGGAAGTCAGGGAATACCTTCCACAGGTCATCGGGAACCTCACTGCCGCCATCAAGGTCGGGAACCGTGTCCAAATCTGATGCAGCTTGAATCTCTCATCGTGGTTTCCGTCTTTCAGTCAATAATTGTCTGAAATTTTATGAGGATCGATTTCGTGCATGACAGGCGGAGTGGATGCCCTGCTATTCTAGAATTGTGGAGTAATTGTCTCGTGGAACTTTTTCAGAACTTGTACGATTATGGTGGACGAAATTTCGTGATCTGGGACATCGAGCCTCATGGTTGCCTTCCTTACACTCTGACTTTGATCACCCACACGGCTGCTGATGTGGACGCCAATGGATGCCTTGTTGCATACAACGACAATGCCAAGTGGTTCAACGACCAACTCATTATCGCCTTGGCTGATCTGCGTGCTAATCTTACCAATGTGAACCTCTCCATGTTCAACACGTACAAGCTCAAAATGAACCTCATTGAGTCGAATACCACTACGAATGGTATAATCATTTCTTACCTCGAGATATAAGTTTTGCTGCAATTTCAATCGCATGTTGCTCCGCTGAGAAAACATAGCCAGTCCTCTGATGCGGCCGTTCTGAACTGTGTGGCGCCTGACAGGATTTGCGTTCACAACAAAGGCGTGCTGCGGAGTGCCAAACGATTACAATTTCGACTTGCGTGTGAATTGCGGTCTCAGCAACGTCATCGACGGTGTGAATCTAACAGCCGTGAAATGTGCCGATCCTAACCAATATCTAGTTTGGGACGGAGTGCACAACACCGATGCTGCAAACCGCTACCTAGCGAACCAATTCTTTGGTGGAAGCTACTTCGACCCACCGTTCCCTGTGACTCCCGAGGGCTGCACCCTTGCTGCAATCTAGAATAATTTAAACATAATTAGGATGAACCGTGTCCTTGTTATCAACAATTAAGACATGTATTTACGACCATCGTCAGCATCTTCACCGTCGTCGTCATCGTCTCAAATAGGAACTAGTATTAGTAAAGTCACATTGTTTAAGCGATTCTTTCGTAGAGATTTTTAAAAAAGGTGTTTGGGTTCGTCTACACTCTTAAAACTAGAACTTGTGGAAGAAAGTGGAACCCTGAGTACTAGATAGTCTGAAATTTTTGTTCCTGGAGTTCGATGTCTCATTCATGATTTGGCTGGTCACGAGTAGAGTTTGAAATAGACGTGAAATTCATTTGGCCATGAGCGAATTAGTCAGCTGGGCAAGTGAACAACCCTGCGACATGCCAGTGGTGTCACCATGGCCTGACTGTTTGACACACAAATTCATCATATTAAGTTTTTATCATTTTTTATTCCATCGTTGCGTGACGGCCCGTGTCCATGACATTACAGCTCGAGAGTTGGCTGGGTCATAAAGATTACTGTCCTGTCATGTCTCTCATGTGCAGTAATTAGTGAGCTGGGTGGGGCTCAATCAAACATCGTGTTGTTGGTACCTGTATCACCCGGAATGAAGGAACGTCCCTCGCCCTTCAGCAGATTCTACTTATGCCTTCTTCAAGACCTTCCACTCCACAACAGGACGGGCGCTGTTGTGGTCACGTACACGTAGGGCATGTCCTTCGCTATCTGTTGCATGGGCACTTTCTCTCGGAGCACATGATTCGGCACTGAAATTCTCAAGAGAATCACTCCCGGGACCCACACGTCACGTTCGCTGGAATGTCAGCCTCGCTTAATGGCCTTCTGCAGAAGTAGAGGTGGAGCTAGGACAGCGAATTCATCCTACCCCCACTCACTCATCAGTCCTATCGTAGCCTGAGAACTGTGGGACATGGAAAGGGGCTGGGAATGGCCCCTTGCTTCTCAGACACACAGCTTTATGTCTGCTGTAGCTACGAATTTCCGGTACAAGGGCGATGATCTCTGGGAAAAATGCTTAGACGCAGCAGCTTGCAGTAATGTATTAGGCAAATGTCTCCGTATTTTGCTCAATATGATCCACAGACAAGCAAGGGTTTCCACCCTCACTCCTACACTCTACACTACCTTCATCTTTCGATGTTTTGGTGCATATTTTAGCCTCTAGACTTTACATCCGACTACATGGAGTATTGTGGACATACCTTCCCTTGCACGACTTGATGGGGTCTTCCCATCCTTTTGCTACATTACTTGGTATCCATTCTTCGACTTACCTTCCGCACCCTTGTCAATGTGTTCATGTTCGATTGACACGTTAGTCAGAGAGCAAGCAGGGCTTCATCTAATCCTCCAGAGGCCTAAGTACTATAAAGTCTGTGCACAGCATTCACGTCCTCGAAGTTCGCACTCTTTCAATCGGAGAGCTTGTATCCCAACGTGGGCGCTGAGACGCAGGCTCCATCGCAATCAGTGCATGATCGGTTTTCCGGTGAGTCTGTGCATCTTATGCTGATTCAGTTTTCGACTCACATGCTCGTTCATTCAAACGATGATCCGAATCTAGGGATTTGATCCCTTAACTGGTTTGTGGAAGTATCATGGTATAGTTCCCTGTCGACCAGCTTTCCATCCATCAAGTTGCCTTCTTCATGACATCCCTGCAGAATTGACGATGCTGAGGAGGAGCATAAACATACGTACTACTTTTCGCAGCCGGTCAGCCACTTTGGGTCAGAAACAGGGAGAAGGTATGGACATGGTGGCAGGCCTTTTGTCGACCAAAAAGAGAGCGCTGAAGAGACAGTCTTTCAAGAGTTGACAGGTTCACCGGCTGTAATACAATCTAACACAAAACTAGTAGTATTAGCTTACACTGCAACCAGTAAAAGTGCAGGGAGCCTACTCCTGCTGCTGCTGATCAGTCCTGAGCACATCGGATGACACTCATCCGTCTCGACATGACCAGATCATACCACATTCCTCCCCTTCCTTCACTTCACTTTCAGGTGAAAAGAGTAGTGCAGAATGGTTTACGGACCGAATGTTTCACCCTCGCAGTTTCACTGAGTGTGATTTGCTGTGCTGGCCGCAAGGGAAGCCAGTTCAGTCGTTAAAAAACTCCAGCACATTTTGAAGAATTCTTTCTTCTGAGTTGACTGATAGTTTGAGTACTTGTCGGTTCCAGAGGCTTGCAATCGTCTCTCCCCTCCCGTCCCTTCCCTCATCCTGGTGACCCTCGGGACAAGGAACTTTCACCACCCCTACCTCATCAAGGCAGTACTCATGCTGAAATCCTTGTAAATGTCCTAGTTAAACGCGAGTTTCTTTTCTGGGCATTGCCTGCTCGCTGTTCCCATGCAGGAGGGTGGACGTTGTGAGAGAGGGCGGACAGACAAGACAGCCCAGCACAGCCAGCGTGCATCCTGCTGGATATGGATACCCGGATGGATGCAGCAGATGACAGGTAGAAGTATTTTTTTCACAGCTCACGGAGCTGATATTCAAGTCAAGCAATGGAGACCTCCTGCTGACTACTGCATCCACTTTGCTCCCCATTTCACCGTTGCCCTGGCCGCATTGCAAGGTAACGTTGGTGATTTTTCCATGCTCTTCTTTTTCTCTCCGCGTGCTTGCTGCTGGGCACGAAGAAGCAGCCCGGCGGTGCTCTTGAAGACTTGGTTCTGGAGGAAAGTAGGCCCCTCCAACAGTCTGCCAGAATCCTAGTCTAGAAGAAGACGTTGAAAGGGGAGCAAGCAAACAGCAAGATGTGGTGCACATTGACCATTCCTCCCTCGTGAAGCGAAAGCATTTCACCGAGAGGGGCCAAGTCACCGCTACGTCGACTCACTGAAGAGTAGTAGGTGGCTGTCCGGCCCCTCGCATGTCCAATCAGCCAGCCAGCAAGCAAGCCGGGGCCGGCCTCTGGACTCCGGACAGCGAGCAGTGTTTCACGTCCTCTGAAATCCCGGGGCCCGGAATCGGAGCACACGAACGGCACCTATTCAGAGCATCCGAGCTCGAGTGCTGCTCGGTCAGGTACGTGGGTACTTGTGTACGTTCGGCGCCTGCGGTAGAACGTTCTCCAGTGGCTCTCATCAACGGTACTGTGGATCGATTGACAGGGAGAAAAGATGAAAGCCTCGTCATAAATGCTCCCGGCGGGTTTTACCCCACGATCTCGTCACCTTATACACGCAGGGCGAGCTCTGCAGAGAGTTTCTTTGCTTGCTCCAGCGCTCCAACCAGCCGCCCTCTTTCAGGCTCGAACGGGCTCAGATCGTATCTCGCTCGGAAAAGGAGTTCATCCAAAGTTAGCCAACTTTTGTTCGTTTCGCCTCGCCCGTCTTGTTTCTTGTTTCCTGCCTTGCCAGATGCCAAAAGCCCCACTCCGCGGAATGACTTCCAGAGAACTCGGATGGAACGACTGTCAGCAGCAGTAGTTAGTGATTGCCATCATCTTCATATAGGCTTTTGGAAAGCACATCCTGTCGCCCTAGAGTCAATGGCTGCAGTGATTAAGGACCAAAACCCTAATGAAGATTTACCTCATCTCTCGTCGTCAAAGGCAGCGGTGGAAGAGTGAATTTCAGCAAAACCGTTCGCCACGCTACCTACATTCTGCGCGAAAATCGTAGAGACGATGGAGACATGTCTATGATCCATTCGCTACCATTTTAAACAGACAATGGCAGCCCTATGGAGGGGAATGAAGACACCCTACAATGCCGTTGCGCGAACGTTAGCGGGGAGCCGGTGTTCGGAACTTCAGATTTCCGAAGCTTGTTGCACATGCCTGTCAGTGATTACAGATACGACGGGACAACTTGAGGTAGGTTGGGAGCCCGAGGACAGGGCGAGCAGAGGAAGGGATGCACAGGGTAGGAATTACCATCGACGAGAATCACAGACCAAACGAACAAGGGCGGTCGGAGCATTTGACACTCACTTGGCAATAGCTTCTAAAACCGGACAGCTTTAAGTGAATGTCATGCGTAAAAGCCATGGAAGTCATCTGATTCTGCCTACGAGATATACGACCAACGCCTTGACTTCTTGAATCCTTGGAAGCACAAAGAGGAGTTCGTCAATGCTGTGTGAAACGACATAATGTCATCTTTTCATAGCGGGAATCCCATGGGGAAATGGATCTGCAGGTACAAAAGGCAGTCCAAAATGCATGCCTTGACTCAATGAAGAGCGGGCGAGCTTGCTTACGTCTGTCTTCTGTCCTCAGCCGATTTCAACAGGTTGTAGCATCATTTGCCCAGCTAGCTATGTCGCAGCCTGAGAGCTGACCAACTTGGACTGAAATCCGCTCGCAACAACTTTCTCATCTTCTTGACGCATTTGCACGTTCTCGAACTGGTTGTAGCGTTCTGTGAAATAGAGGAGAGGCCCACCACCCGTGACTTCAGGTTTTCATACTGTGGAACAGCCCTTGTCTGTACAGTTCCAGTGGCAACCACATTGCGCTCTGACATCAATCTACTCCACATAGATTCACACTTGCCTGCACACCTTGTAGCACGTCTGCGCAACTTCACCTGAGCTTCGAGGCGCACATAAGATACCCAATCCCGGTTACATTCAATGTGCAGGCAAGCACATTTGATTTCACTTCCAGACGGCAGAACATTGGAGACCAAAGAAATCCTTCTCAATCACCAAAGATAAGTTATTGACGTCGCCACAGAGAAACTGGGTGTCTGAATTGAACTGGAGGGTGCAACACAAATTTCGCATCGATTCAGGAAAGTAGCATCAGGTCCTGCATTTCAAGACCAAGCAGAAGTTCCGAAACCAAGATCAGGTCCTGCACTCGCGTCGAGGGTTTTCAATGATATAGATATAATGCAATGTACGGGTAGTTTTCTTTCAGCGAACTCTGGTAGCGTTCATGATTCGAGGAATCCATGTTCCGAAGTTTCAATATCAATGTGACAGTCTTACAGGTTGCTCTGATTGGTGACGGTTTTACAAAGACGACTCCACTTGTTGTCAAGTAAGGAGTAGTTACGGCATACAATTAACCTGGATAGTACAAAGCATGCCGCGCACAATCTGGGTGAAGAAGTGCACACTCACCTGCTGCGAAGACGACGCCAGAGAGCATGAACATCCACGAACAAATTGTCCCGGTGAATAAGAGATGCAGGTCACTAGAATAAGGCCAATGCACCATTCCTGTGTACAATTCTCAAATCTCATGTGTATACTTTTACGAAACTGGAACGAACTCATGCCCCATCCAGCAACACATTCCAGCTGCACTGCAGGCCACGTCCGCCATGATGGTCATTTTTTCATGCACTTCTTCCTCTGGATGAGATGAAAACGACAGTTTATGTAAGGTTAAAGGTGTGCACAAGAAGACCCTGTACAATTTGGAGTCCACTCTATGGTGGGAAAGAGAATGCCTCCGATCCTCAGAAGAATTTCGTGCCCGTGCGATAGAGATACAAAAGTTATAAAATGGTAAAGATGAAAGGGAGAAGCCCCTCCAAACATACTAGTTACCTTATTTACCTCGAGGGACTACTTATCCCCACCCACTGAAAATAAAGGTCTCATCGGGCGAGGTCATGAGACAAATGTCACCTCCATTAACTGTCCTCGGAAGACACCCGCATGCATGAAGGGCTAGTTTAGTTCCTTCGGTCCCTCAAGGTAGTCTTCTTTTGCTTTGTATCACGCGGTGGGGGTATCACCCCTCTCACGTCATACATGTAACTTTAGGAATCTATGACCAAGTTCAGTGATAGTTCTCACGAGGAAGCTCTAGAAACCGAACAATGCATTCTCAGATAAAGAGAGGATCTCAATAATACAAATGAGCCCTGTTGTACTTTTATTACTAGTTGATTTTGCAATGCAGATGAGATCCGTGGATTCTGAAGTGCGCTATACGTACTACTTTCTAAGGTAATGTAACTTCAGAAAGTATTACCACCATGGAGAACTGGGAAAGTCTAGTCAAGGTCTTGATCTTTAGCGCCTTCATCTTCCATTTTTTCCCTTCACTGCACATTCGAGAACTCCAGAAGGAGCCAGAACTGTCACTTGAACCTCGGAACGTACCGGGGTAAAGAAGGTAACAGACCTTTGATACCTGATCATAACAGACAGACTTCTGTCTTCAACGAGCAAGAAATGTCTATCGAATATACATACATGCAGATATACAATAGATTCAACAGGCAGAATATGTTTGTCTAACGTCAAGGCAAGATGAGTCTATTTGACTGCGTTAACCTCACAGGGAAAGTCATATCTTTTTCCATCTCCAACCTTATAACTTGAGGTAACTCTGGAAATGAACTTCATGGACTGGTCTCAGCTCTTCCATGGACTGTAGGCTTCAATGGTATCTAGCCGTTCATATTACAAGAGTTTTGGAAGAATGCAGTGCTAATACCGGAGGATGGACACCACTCTGAGAGTAGCCTAAATTTTCCGTCTACATCGAGAGTAAGGTGCATGAGAATTGACAACAATCGGGTCATTAAAATACACACAAGGCCCACTCGTATGAGTTGAGCGAATCTGACAAATGAGGAAGACCCCACCGATCTGCAGGATCTTCTCTGTGATCATCAAATTATATGCGTTCGCCGTTGGGATTGTGACTATTAGAACTGCTTGCTAGGACAATTCGTACGTTGTCACCGCGCATTGAAGTTCAGTGTTAAACTTTGACTATAGTCTGATAGAAGCAGCAAGGAATCCAAGAGATGTGGGCAGAATGGCGACTGCAACAAGTAAAGCCAGACTTTCTTACGTGATTGGGAGAGAGAGGACTAATGTGTTGACTGCAGTACATGTACATTGATACATCAAGGGCAGCGCAACGGCCTATTTGTTTATCAAAGGTCATGGATTGAGTGAACGGGTTCGTTACATTCAACTACTGTACTTGACTATTACTCCTTACTAGTCTTACGCCATGATGATGTGCTCACTCCAAACGATCAGCAGAACCTACAAATCTTCCACGTTCCATTCCTCCCGAATCTGTTCTAGCTCGCTAGGGACTTGTGATTTGATTTGCATGCATCATACCCAGCGCTAAGCATGTCTGGCCCACATACCTGTCTCACGACAGAACAACGAAGTCCAGCCCCACGGAAGCCAAGTCAGCACACTTAGAAGTGGTGTGCGGTGACCTGTTGCCTCAAACTGAATGATCGATCGGTCTGACGATGGAGGGCCCGGTCAACTTCTCACGAACTTCTTTCCAACAAACAGAATTGCATGCAAGGCGAGGACCTCGTGGTGCTGAAAAGCTGAGATCGAGGTCCCGTCTCAAGGAATCGAGTGCAAATGAACCAAAAGTGCTGAATTGCCTTCTCCCATAGTCCAACCCATCTCTGCAATACAGAGTACTAGCTTCGCATCGAATTCCCAGGCAACCAACTTGGAATGCTTTGTGGGTTCGAAATCGAGATTCTAAAGCGCGAGATCAAGAGGACACGGAGTAAGTGCAAGCTCGAATAACAATCCCAGGGCCTCCCTCCATTCATGCGTTCACTTTGACAAACATACATACAATCTCGGTATCAACCTGGGAATCATGATGGATGCCGAGATGGTTGATTCCCACCAGTCTCAGATCAGCTGGAGCTCACTGAGGACAAAACAGGATCACACCATTTGGACTGGCAATAATCGAGCGTAATCTGGATCTGAATCTAGGACCAGTCCGAAGGGAATCACAAACTTCGGATGAATCCAGCACCAATCATCAAGTGGGATCCAAAAGAAACAATTTCTTTAAGGACAATGCAAGCTCATCGCATGTACAGAGACTGTGGCATGGACCTCGACGAAAAGCGATCGCTTTTTCCCCACGCTTCGGAGGGACGGGAATTCACTTATTAAAATTCCAACAGTTTATTAGGCCGATACATTCGGATTCAAGGTCCGAACCTTGGCATCCCGTCCCATGCCAACCTCGGTACAGCCGTCGTGTTCACCACGTGCAGTGGCATCACCCCGCAAATGGAGGCCCTACAACCTCCGGTAGCGGCCTCGAACCGAAGGACATGTTGCCAAAGTTGTCCGGAACCGCGATATAGCGCTCGGTTCGAACCACTACTCGGCGGTCGCACACGTCATCCGACAATGTCGCCGCTGAAAGGTTCGAATCGTGCACAGAGCAAAAGTTCGATCGGGGAGGCATGGAATGGCGGGCAAGCATTACAGTCTCGGGTCGAAGGTCCGCGTCTGGATGCTTCCCCCGTGCTCGATCACTGTCCCGGAGAGGGCAAGGAAAGGACCCACAAAGCAAATCGTCGGCTACAGAGACTGCAGTACCTAGTGTAATGTGTCTCAACCCAGACCCCCATTTCCTCCTGCTGCTCCTTCTCGTGCTCATTTTTCTGTCCTTTACTTGCTCTCATGAGATCAGCTCAATATCAGCACGGGCGTGGCCACGAACTTATCACTAACAGTGAGGCAGTCGATCGCTGCGCAATCCTCGTGCTGTGTGAGAGTGAGTGAGTTTGCTGAGTTCCAGTAGTAAGAGAAGTAACTGCTCAGTGGATCACTGGGTTAAGAATCTGAGGAATGTGGTAATGTTGCCACGGCTCAGTGACAAGGAGGTGAGCAGAGTAGAGCCAGGGAGGGAGGGCTGATCGGGAAGGGCAAGAAGGGCATAATTCTCATGACCGGCTTCCTTCCTCGACCTAGCCAGCCAGCGGTGGTTCAAAAGGGATGTCCAACTGTTGATTCCACACAACGTGTGGTGTGGTTTTGGATTGGATTGATTGACCGGTCCGATTAGAAATAATTTAGTAATTTTCGAGAGGGAGAGTCTCCAGAGGCTTGAGTACTTTTGTGCCCCCGAGCTTGGAAGTATTTCGTAGGCCGGTCCTTTGCGGCTTCAGCAGCAGAAGCAGGCAGAAGCAGGCAAGCGTGGGAGATTGCATAGGTGGGGAAAAGCGAACAGCATAGCAAGATGGGTTCGGCCAGGAGCTTGACTCATCCATTGCTGTGGGGAGCTACCCTCGTGCTATGCATCGCCCTCGTTAATGGATCGTGTTTTCCTGCAATCTTCAATTTCGGAGACTCGCAGAGTGATACCGGGGGCATCCACGCTGCGTTCCCCAGCTTCACACCTGCTGAATTCCCGCCGTATGGAGAAACCTACTTCCAGCAACCGCAGTTTCGGTACTCCGATGGACGTCTTCTCATCGATTTCATCAGTACGTTCCGAAAAATTATCATGTTATTACTATGAGAATGTTGATCATGCTTTCAGTACCCTCTGTATTCTACAGCGTCATGCCTGTGTTTGTTGATCACAGCTGGTCCGCAACTTGCTCTCTTGTTTATAGATCTGAATGAATAATACTGGCAGCATTTTCTATTCAAAGATCAGTAATTGGATCTGACGCAATTCTACCATCATATGCCTACGCTAGCCTTCCCAGACATATCACACTGGACAAGCAATCATACATTTCTGATACTCAAGCATTGCCGTCCTATACTTTCAGATGCCAGCCACAACCGAGAGATTTCAACAATGAATAACTACTCATGTTTTAAAGTCACAAATTTTTACCCCGTTTTTTGTCTTCAAATTTTCTTCTTGTCGACCAGTGATTCGTCAGAAAGGGCTTGTAGCTTTCTCTAGAGATTCGAAGCTTCCCCTCGAGATTAGAGACATCTAGTTCGAGAGACCACTTCCACGAATGTGCTGCCACCTGCTCGCTTCATGAGAGTCCGTCAAGAACGTCACGACACCAGACGCTTCCGTCATTGCTCTGCGGGAATGGACGCCGGGTTTCTAGTGGCTCCGAGTCGATATATGTCTAAGGCCGTCCAATGTACATGATTTCTCAGGGCCGGCCGATGTGTTGGATTCCCTATCAGTCCAGTGCAGTTGATCCAAAGTGCATGAGGTTTCGATTGTTTCAGAGGTCATGATGTACTTGTTGTTTTGCTTTTGCTTGCAGCGACTGCTATGGGTCTACCATTCCTGGACCCATATCTGCAATCCGTGACATCAGATTTCTATCACGGTGCCAACTTTGCGACAGCCGGAGCAACTGTGCTTCCGGTTACGTATCTCAGTCCTTTCAACTTCAATATTCAGCTTCTGCAGTTTATGGAGTTCCAGAAGAATGTGATGGCCATCAGAAATCCTCAGAGTGGCACCCTCGGTAGGACGTCGACCACCATCAAATCTGCCGCTTCGAGTAAGTAGTAACATCTTCCTGGCCGTCTTTTCTCTCGCCATTTGATATTTGAGTCGATCCGAAGATCCATGTTCATGTGAGGAATGACGAATTGCTCTCTGTAGATCTTAGTTTTGAAGGCGAAATTTTCTCCCAGTAAGTTGCAATCAAATATAATCTTTGACGCTCGATCTCCTTTGTAGCTAAAATCCTTGCAAATTGGTCCAATGGACTGCCCCCAGCTCTGGGCTCCAAAACATGATAATATGAACGCAAGAAGCAGAAATTCGAAGCACGAGAAGAGAAAGTAGGTCACATAATGCTCCATGCCATTTATTCCCTCGCGTTCCCTTCAGCGAAGACAAATCTGCAGACCGAGAGGATGCAGAATGAGAGGCAAGCGTTTTTCAAAGGACGGGTTCTTGAAATGCTGCTTATCTACTGTCGTTGTGTTGGTTAGGCGACAGTAGATAGACAGCAATTAAGCTAGATGAGAGCTCAGGGACGCATTCTGTGTCCAGGCGGTATGTGTTACGTGGACCCGTATGATTATCAGAGGTGCCATGCTCAAGGGGTTTACAGAGAATCCTGCTGGTTGTGTTCCACAGCATATTCCGAGAAGGTGCACCGCCTACCGTTGCCGGAGTTCTTCAATCAAGCTCTTTACACCATCTGTATTGGAGGCAACGACTTCACCTACGGTTACACGAAAGGAAAATCTCCTGCAGAAGTCGAGGAGTACCTTCCCCAAGTCGTTGACGGCATTGTTGCAGGCATCAAGGTACGTACATATCTAGTAGTTTCACGTGTCCCTGTCTAGTCAATTTGTCCGCTGGAGTGGAGAGTACCCGGTCCTCTCAATTTCGTTTGTACTCTGCTACACATATTTATTTGAGAGACAAGTAGTCAAGACAATCAAGGTGAAGAAGAAACTGATGATCGATTACCAAACGTATTTGCTTGCTTGTCACAGCGTTTGTACTACGCCGGTGGTAGGCACTTCCTTATCTGGGATGCTGAACCTCAAGGATGTCTGCCATACACACTTACCTTGATCCATCACTCTGAGGAAGATTTGGACGAGCATGGCTGCCTGCCGCGCTACAACCAAGTCTCCGTTTTCTTTAATGCCTACCTTAACAACTCGTTGACCGATTTGAGAAATGAGTTGCAAGACTCCACTATCGTTATGTTTTCGACATACGAATTAAAGGCAGATCTTATTATGCATCATAACATGCACGGTAATTATATTTTTTCCGAACACTGACTTTTCTGGGCCTGACTGAGTCTTGATTCTTTCTGTAATTTCTTGAACATCAAGCAAGTTTTTCTTTCTGCCTTGTAGTTCCAATTGCTCCCTGCTCACTGAACGAGAAATGCCGTTGTTGGTCTGCGCAGGATTCAAGCACGTGAACAGAGCCTGCTGTGGTGTTCCAAATGATTATAACTACGATCTTAGGGTGGCCTGTGGAATGTCGCAAGTCATCGACAACGTGACATTCGCTTCGACCACCTGCTCGGATCCTAATGAGTACATCGTGTGGGATGGAGTGCACACCACTGAAGCTGCTAACCGCTACATTGCCAAGCAAATGTTCACCGGGAAATTCTTCTATCCGAAGTTCTCGAAACTCATCGACTTCTGCAACCTTGGACCCCTGACATAAGAATCCATCATGTCGAGAAATGACGACGAGACGAAGCGGTCTTCCAGAACCCCACTGGCACTGTGGTTAATTAAAACATTTTTCTGTAGCTTAGAGAGTTCGTTATTGTGATCAGTGGATTTGAATGAATGATGATGATGCAAAGGTTCGTGTTAGAGACCTGAGATTTGGTGCTTCTATCCACAAGCTAGCCACATTGGCTGCAAACCAAATTTCGTCTGACTATAGTAGCACAAGAACAGAAGCTCACCCAGCCAATCAGAACAGTACAACTCACTGGGTGCGTAATCCGTGCATATACACCAAATTGACTTATTCATAAACACAGTCCTGAAAAAAGTTCCCATTTACGTGTAGCAAATTGTCTGGCTAAATCTGAATGCTAAATCTGCGTCATCGTGCTTGTGCTCTGCGCCTGTGATTGTACTCATCGTAAAGCTGCTTTCTGGTCAACTAGTTCATATCTAAGACCTTATGGCTAAGATCTTATGTACATCTGCTTTTCAGTTGTCAAATTCTTAGAGTGTGCGGAATTGGTCACTGCCAAGCAGTCTCCATTAGATGCTCGGACAATGTACCTCTTCTGGTACATAAGAGACTGGCCATGGATCTAGTCATGGAAGTCGGAAGCTGTGCTCAAGCAATACAGTTTGATGAACGGAGGCTATTCATATTGTTAGCAGAACTTAGGACACGTAATCGTGGTAGTCAAAGATTGCCGCAAGGGCGTCGTCAACTTAGCAAACGAGTACCGAAAGTCTCGCTTTATTTGCGTCTCCGTTTTCTCTCTCTATTTGAATAGCATAACTGCTCAGATCTCTTACAACAGAGATAATTACAGATTACAGTGGTATGGATCATCAGATTGGAAATACCGTAAATCTAACATAAACCCGTACGAGCACTTGCGATTTTGTTTGAATTAAGCTCGTTCGT